>JALPQD010000168.1:2000696-3200696 GCA_023101885.1 Typhlomys cinereus
AGTGTAGTGGGTCCAACCATTCCCGGAACAGGTGGATAAGATGAAGAGAGAGCTTGTTGGCAAGCTGGGAAAGTGAAAATGGAGCATTGGTTCTTGCTTACTCCTCTTGCTGTGGGTAAGATGTCTCCAGCTCCCTCATTCACTGATGTTGCTATCACTCTCTTGCCATGATGATCAACTGAACTCTACAATCATGAGCTGAAAGACACCTTTACTTCCCCTAAGTTATTTTGGTTATATATTCATTACAGCAACAGAATAATGAAATTAAGACAGGGCAAACATAAAATATGTAAATGATATTGCATGTTATGAGGGGAAGAGTGCCAGGAAAACGGGAGAAGGGTGCCCACAAAGGTGATGAGGGCGGGCTGTTCAAGTGATTGCCAGGGACAGCCAAACTGAGGAGCTGGTATTTGACTAAACATTTAAGGGGAATGAAAATTTAGCTTTACCTGGGAGGACAGCAAATTGGTTTGGGAATTGGTATTGTGCCTAATACCATTCAAAGAACTGTAGGGAGGGTAGTGTGTTTGGAGCAGAGTAAGTGACATTATTGGGATACTGAGCGAATAAAGGATGCCAAATCATACAGGACCTAATGCACCATTATAAAGAAGTAAGGTTTTGTAAAAAACAAGGAACCACGATATTCTCATAATTGACATGTTTTCTAACATCACTCTGCCTTCTGTGTTGGGAATTTATCAGAATATAATCAAGGACACATTGCCTTCTGGGGATTCCATAACAGAATATCACAAATTGAATGAATTAAGCAGTGGCAATTTATGTTTTCATAGTTTTAAGGCCTGTAAGTCCAAGATTAAGTATTGGCAGGGTTGGTTTCTGGCAAGAACCCTTTCTATGGTTTGTCCACTTTCTCACTGTGGTCCCTCATGGCCTTTCTCCTGTGTCTTCAAAACCTCATTTAAGCTGTTTACTGCTTTGAAGACACCATGTCAAATATGGTAACATTGGGATTTAGAGCCACAGTGTATGATTCTTGGCGGGGATACAATTTGGTCCATACCAGTGGGTTAAAAGAGTGTGAGGCCAGATAGAAGATTATCACAGCAAATTAGGCAAGGAATGACAACCTGAATCACAGTGGTGCTGAAGAGAAGCTAAACATTAGAAATATTTGAAAGAGAAATCTGGCAGAATTCCTGACTCATTGGAGGAAAGATATAATCGATAATATTAAGATAGATCCAGGGTTTGAGGCCTGAACAACTAGAAGGCTAGAGTTGTCATCATATGAGATGAACTTAGATATTGAAGGAATAGATTTGGAACAAGAGGCAATCAACAGTTGGTTAACTGAATTACAGAGTTGTAGTTTTCTATTATATATAGACTAGAAAAATCAGGAAGACAGTTGGATTTTTTAGTCTAGAGGGACATGAAGATTAGGAATGGGAATTCGGAGAGTTTAGCTTTGAGGAGCTATTTAAAATCATAAGGCTGGAGGCCATAAAAGGGTTTGTGTAAATGAAAAGTGAACACAAGAGGTGTTACCCTTTTTACCTTTACGTTCATATGTGTGATTTGCATGTGTGGGCAACACATTATAGGTACATATACATGTGTGTGTACAAGAGACTGGGAGAGAAGAAATTACAAAATAAACCACATAAGTTTTTCTTCAAAAGTTTTACCTTCGAAAAGCAAGGAAATGTAGTGGTTGATGTAAAGGAGGCCCAAGAGGACATAATCTGAGAGTAGGGGAAAATGCCTAGATATGCTTATTTGTGGATGGGAAGGATCCAAGTAGAGAATGAAATACTGATGGTGGAAATTGAGGAAGCATTGCTTAGGTGCTCTGGATGTGTGAGAAAAGTGGTTGGAAAAAGGTATATGGAGAGAAAGTGGTTTTTGTGTAAACAGCCAGAAGTCAGAGCCTGTGGGGATAGCATCTGAAAATTAATATGGTAAAATCTAAGACAGTTTCTTTCCCTTTGCTTCAATGTTGTCACAAAGTGTGGCACAAATAGGGTGCATGCTGCCTTAACTGAGAATGTCTTATATAACATGGCAAGAAGAGTTATCAAATAGAGGAGAGCATTTCTAGAGAGAGAAAAAGAGAGAGAGTCATTTAGATTACAGAGAAGGAGAGAGAAAGGAAGAGAAAGAAAGAGTCAAAAAGAGAGAGAGAGAGAGAATACCTTAGGTTTGTACACTTTGCTACTCATAAAATATCTTTAGATTCATTCATCATTTATACCAATGGAAGGTTTAGAAATTACCAGTATTCATTTTTTTCAACATTTGACTGACAACAATTTCCTTGTTCACAATACTCTTCTATCTATCAAGAGTTTTATTTGTCATTGGAGTTTTTTTTTATTATTAAAAATTTAATTATACATTTTAAAATTTTTTACCAGTTCCCTCCCTCCCCCCTCCTCCCCCTCCCCTTCCCCCAGTGCCTCCCCCCCAATTCCCAGAGAGTCCTTTATTGTGTACGCCTAACTCTCCACTGGGTCCTCCTCTCCGATGACATATAAGGACCCAGTGGCATTTCCATAAGCCCTTTCTCTTGTTCCCCTTAAGCATAAGATCACTACTATGGCTGTCAATCCCTTGCTTCCAGGGGTCTCGGTGCCCTTAACAGATGCTAGACTTTATGAGGGCAACAGTGCGCTGGACATTGCGCAGGGCATGCAAAGTCCCATTATGATTGCTTTGGCCCCAACTATTGTTGAGAATCTTGCAAATCGTTGCTCCTCCCATCCTTTTGCTCTTACAATCTTACCGCCCCCTCTTCCGCAAATGTCCCTGAGCTCCAGGATGGGGAGAGATTAGGCTGTCCTAGTTCTATGTGATTGATATAGAGTCTCTGAAGTTCTGGATTGTGGTTTGTTGATTTTCTTTTGCAGTTTTGCTGCTCCTGCAATTCCCTTCACTCCATTCTGCTGGGCACTGTATGTCACCCCCTGGCCAGAGACAAAAAGCTGTTAAACTGGAGTCTTGTTGTAATAGCACATTCAAGGGTAGATGTAATAAGAGTAGGAAACCTCACTGAGGGAGGGGTCCATCACCCATTTGCAAAATGATTACTTTTTATCTGCTAGACTATATGCCCTCCCCTTCTGGTGAGATCAGGAAAGAACGTCTGTGAACTTAACCAGGTTTCTCATTACTTACTTGCAGACCTTGATGGAGGCCTATTTTCTCTGCTGTAACATGGTCTCCTCTCTCCTTGTTTCTGGTGTGGCCCTCCTAACCCATCTCTCTTGTTCATAATCCTTGCAATTACTGTGTTACATAGGTTTACTTTTGAGTGTCTCAATGTGGGCTGGGTGAGTTTGGTACTAGGAGTTTGGTACTTCACTTAATATAATTCTTTCTAATGACATCCATTTCCCAGCAAATTCCAGTAATTCATCATTTTTGATGGCTGAGTAGTACTCCATTGTATAGATGTACCACAGTTTCCTTATCCACTCGTCAACTGTTGGACATTTAGGTTGATTCCATGACTTTGCTATTGTAAACAGTGCTGCTATGAACATGGTCGAGCTTGTGCTATCGAGGCGTGTCATTGGAGTTTTATTTGTCATTGAATTTAATGGTAAAAGTAAAAAGGGTTATAAGAGAATATTAAACGGCATCTTCAAGAGATGCCATCAGCAACTGAGCTCCAAACTCATTGGTTTTGGGGGTCTGAGAATTTCACATTTCCTCTGACCCTAAGATTCAAGAGGTCATTTTGCAATTTTATTTTTACTTTTCTTTATTTTTTTATTATTACATTAGCTATTTTCTTGTTAGTTTGACTCTCAGTTTAAGGAAACAATCTGTCCCAGTTGGGAGGTCATGATAGGAGAGACATGAGTTTGGATCTCCCATTGTCTCTGCATTCAGGCAGCAAAGAGCTTTTATGTCAGTGCTTGCCTTACCTTCTTTCTCTTTTCATTCTCTCTGGGAAGCCTTTTAAAGATTCTGTCCATACTCAGGTGAGTTCCCCCTCTGGTAACCCTTTCTAGAAATTCTCTCACAGACATATCTAGTGGTTTGTCTCCTAAATGACTCTAGATCCTGTTAAGCCGGCAATACTATCAGTCTCCTTCTAGAAGGTTTTATGTGAAATTATAGTAGCATAGGGGGAACAAATGATGATGATATCTATTAAATGGACTGACAGAACATGACTGAATTCATGGATTCAGCATATGAAGAATTTCTCCAATTTGTGTGAGTAACTGATTCTTTCTTTGCATTTGACTACGGACTGTTAACAGTTGTTATTCTGGGTCATTCTCCAAATACTGAGAATTCCAGTTTGCATAACACCTTGGTATTTTTAAAATGCATTCCATCCTTATATGAATTTTGTTTGAATCCCTAACATACCTTACTGTCTTGATCCCTACCAGCTGCGGTAAACTGGATGAAGCACAGCCTGTCCCTGTCATATATATTCTGTGCAGCCTGTGTGTAGCCAGTGATAGACTAAGGCTTCACCCAGGACTAGTAAGGCTTTGCAAGGAGCCAGACAGGCATCATTATCAAACATCTTACAAATGAAGAAATTGAATGCTTTAAAAAGCAATGAAGAATTGCTAATTGGCAATTTTCATGCAATAAAGCCTTATGATTCTTATCTAGTGTTATTTTTTGATGTCATTGTTTCAAATGTGAGTTGTTCCTCATAGGCTCAAGTATTTGAATCTTAAGTTGTATGGAAAAGTCATGGGAGCTTTTAGCAGTGGAGTTTGCAGGAGGAATAGTCACTGAGTGTAGGCCTTGAGATAGATTAGCTCCATCCTACTTCCCAGAGAGATTTGCTCTAGCAGTTGGCAGTTTTGCTGTTCTCAGCCTCCATGAAGCATGTGACTTAGACCACATTCAGCTCCTGCCAGCCAGACATGTCTTTTCTGCTATGAAGCACCATATCTCCCCTCTGAAACTATAAAGAGAATAAATCTCCCTTAAGTTGTTTGATTGTCTCACAGCAACAGAAAAAATAACTGGTAACTTCATATACTAAGATTCAACATCAGCTGGAATCTTGTGCTTTTGTAGAGCAGAGAGAAGGATAAAATGACTTGGAACACAGTACATTGAATAAGAGATAGCAAGAGCAAATTGTATTTAGATATGAAATTTATAAATGCAGAAAGTATGATAGCTACTGGAGTCAGTGCAGACATTAAGGAGTATGGGGAGGCATTGGTTCAGGAGTATAAAGTTTCAGTAATGTCAGACTGGAGATGGAGTAGAAACAAAGGTGGCTAGAGTTATTCATCTAAAGTTGGCAAAGAATTTTGATCTCCTGCCAAGTCAGTACACAAATATATGTTCAGAGTCATGTCACAATACACATGTACCTCATAACATCCCCTTTGCCAAATGATAGGGACATCATGTTATAATGAATATGTACATCATAATATTTCCCCTCAGTTAAGGGTAGTGGGATTATCTCATAATGCATGTGTACATTATAATGTTTTCACATAAGAGTAGGAGGATCATATCACAATGTATACAAGTATATAATATTCAAACACACACAGGGAACATGTCTTAATGTATATGTACATCAAATCACCAAAATGTGTATGTTATATATAAACAATAAAATTAGCATAGAAATAATTTGTATTAAACAAGGTTATATTGTTGGCTGTGGAATCTTACTATAAAATAAATTAATCTCTCCTGTTATACTTCTTAAAATTTACTTCTAGGTACCTTTTCCAGCATAACATAAATGAATTTGGAGAAAGGTGAGATAATTTATTATCTTTGGAATCATATCCTCAGAACATTACTTGTAGAAATCATTATAAAAATGATACAATCCAAAGCAACTTTTAAAACTTTTCTGGTAATAATGTTTGCTTCTTTAAATGCATATAAGAGAACAAATATTTTTATAGTAAAAAATACTGAACCAACTCTTCTTTGCAGAACTTTATATTGTACATGACTGTAGGAGAAAGACATTTATTATTTTATTCAGTATCTAGATAAAAATTTAATGTCTTAAGAAAAAGGAGAATTGCGCGCGTGGCCCAGCTGGGCCTCACCCCGCGACTCTAGACTCAACCAGAACAAACCCGCGGAAAAAGGTGAAGAAAGCCTGACCCAGGATAACGACTTTCAAAATATGATCATTACCATGTTCAATACTATGAAAGAGGAAATCTGGGAGGAATTACATAATCGAATCAATCGCTTTGAAGAGGAACACAACAGACATTTGGAGGAGTTGAGGAAAACAGTGCAAGAAACAAAAACTGGCATAGAGCAGTTAAAACAGACTCAAGCAGAGTTTAAAACTGAGCTACAAGACAAGTTATCTTCAACCCAGAACGCCACAGAGAGTCTTATCAACAGAACTAACGAAGCAGAAAACAGAATTTCAGACCTTGAAGATAAAGTAGAAGTACTAACCAGCTCAATGGAAGAGGTTGTTAAAACAAAAAAGATACTTGAGAGAAATATCCAAGAGATATGGGACACCTTGAAGAAGCCTAACATGCGTATTCATGGAATACCAGAGCAAGAATCTCAAAATACCACCCCTGAGGAAATTTTTCAAACGATCATCAAGGAAAACTTTCCTCATCTAAAAAAAGAGAGGCCCATACATATATAAGAGGCATTCCGCACCCCAAACATATATGACCAAAACAGAAGCACCCCATGGCAAATAATAGTTAAAACACTCCATATTCAAGATAAAGAACTGGTGCTGAGAGCTTCAAGGGAGAAAAAACAAGTCACTTTTAAAGGTAAACCTATTAAAATAACAAATGACTTCTCAGTCGAACAGTAAAAGCAAAAAGAGCTTGGAGAGACATACTTCAAGTATTGAATGAGCAAAAATGTCAACCCAGGCTGATTTACCCTGCAAAACTATCAGTCATGATCGAGGGAGAAAGAAAAATCTTCCAGCACAAAGACAACTTGAAGGGATACATGTCCACCAAACCAGGCCTTCAAAAAATGCTAGAAATGATACTCAAGCGTGAAGAAAAAAACAGGCATATCCAGGAGAACAGAAGGCAAATATAACACCATTAAAAGTGAAGCAATATACTTATAAAAACTACTAAACATAATAAATGTCTGGAATTAAAAATAGTTTCTCCATTATAACACTAAATGTTAATGGAATTAATTCACCGATCAAGAGACACAAATTACAAACTTGGATTAAAAATCACAATCCATCAATCTGCTGCCTGCAGGAAACCCATCTCACCACAAAAGATAGGCATGCTCTAAAAATAAAAGGCTAGTCAACAATTCTACAAGCAAATGGAAGCAGAAAACAGGCAGGGGTAGCCATTATGATATCAGACAAAGTGGACTTCAAACCAAAGAAAATTATAAGAGACGCGGATGGATACTACATTTTAGTCACAGGTACAATTCACCAGGAAGACTTCACAATACTGAATATATATGCACCCAATACGGGCCCCTCCACATTCATTAAGAAAACCCTACAGCATCTAAAGCAAGAAATCAACCCCCAAATGGTAATTCTTGGGGACTTCAACACCGCCCTCTCAACATGGGATAGATCAACAGGTGAAAAGCTTAACAGAGACACTTTGGAACTTAATCAAACCCTGAAAGAAATGGACCTTACAGATCTCTATCGAACTTTTCACCCACGTACCAACGAATACACATTTTTCTCAGCAGCACATGGAACTTTCTCCAAAATAGATCACATATTGGGCCACAAAACGAATCTACACATATACAAAAAAGTTGAAATTCTAACCTGTGCCCTATCAGACCACCACGGCCTAAAGCTGGACATCCACAACACATCAAACAAGAGAAAATATACTAACTCCTGGAAACTTAACAATATGATGCTGAATGAGAACTGGGTTCAGGAAGAAATTAAAAAGGAAATTCAAGATTTCCTGAAAGTGAATGATAACGAAAATACAACTTACCAAAATCTCTGGGACACAATGAAAGCTGTTCTAAGAGGTAAGTTCATAGCTCTTAATGCCAACATCAAAAAAATGGAAACATCAGAAATAAACAACTTAACAATGCAGCTTAAAGCTTTAGAGAAACTATAGCAATCTGATTCCAAAAGTAGTAGAAAAGAGGAGATTAGCAAAATAAGGGGAGAAATATCTGAAATCGAGACTAAGAAAACTATAGAAAAAATCAACCAGTCAAAAAGCTGGTTCTTTGAAAAAATCAATAAGATTGATAAACCCCTAGCTAAATTAACCAAAAGCAAGAGAGAGAAAACCCAAATTAACAAAATCAGAAATGAACATGGAGTTATCACTACTGATACCCAAGAAATCCCGAGAATTATAACATAATATTTCAAAAACTTATACTCTGTGAAGTTTGACAACACAAAAGAGATGGATGAATTTCTAAGTAAACACAACTTACCTAAATTGAATCAGGAAGTTGTGAATTATTTAAATAGTCCTTATTACATATAAGGAAATTGAGGAAGTAATCTTGAATCTTCCCACCAAAAAATGTCCTGGACCAGATGGATTCAGCACAGAGTTCTACCATACATTTAAGGAGTTAATAACATCAATACTCCTTAAACTGTTCCATCAAATAGCAAAGGAAGGAACACTACCAAATTCCTTCTATGAAGCTAATATCGTTTTAATCCCAAAAACTAATAAAGATTCACTTAAAAAAGAAAACTATAGGCCGATCTCTCTGATGAACACAGACGCAAAGATTCTCAACAAAGTTTTACCAAATCGGATTCAAAAACATATTAAAAAGATTATTCACGGGGACCAAGTAGGCTTCATCCCCGGCACACAAGGTTGGTTCAACATACGCAAATCAATAAATGTAATTCATCATGTAAACCAGTCCAAAGTCCAAGACCACATGATACTCTCGATAGATGCAGAAAAAGCTTTTGACAAGATCCAACAGCCTTTTATGATCAAAACTGCTAGAGACAGTAGGAATGGAAGGAACCTTTATCAATATAATAAAAGCTGTATACAACAAGCCCACAGCAAGGATTATGTTCAATGGGGAACAATTGGAAGCATTCCCACTTTGATTAGGAACTAGACAAGGCTGTCCACTCTCACCACTTCTATTCAATATTGTACTTGAAGTCTTAGCTGAAGCCATAAGACAAGAAAGGGACATAAGAGATTCAAATCGGCCAGGAAGAAGTCAAAATATCCCTATTTGCAGATGACATGATCTTATACCTGAGTGATCCCAAAAACTCCACCAGGAAGCTCCTGGAACTAATTGAGAAGTTCAGCAGGGTGGCAGGATACAAAATAAATGTGCAAAAATCAGAGGCCTTCCTATATGCCCAGAATGAAAGAAGTGAAAAAACCTTGAGAGAAACCATCCCATTCACTATAGCCCCTAAAAAAATGAAATACCTTGGTATAAACCTAACCAAGGCGGTAAAAGACCTTTACAATGAAAACTTGAAAACCCTAAAGAAAGAAATAGCAGAAGACACCAGAAGGTGGAAAGACCTCCCTTGTTCCTGGATTGGCAGAATCAACATCGTAAAAATGACCATCCTACCAAAGGCAATATACAAATTCAATGCTATACCAATTAAAATCCCAAAGCAATTCTTTAAAGAAGTTGACCAAACTATCTCAAAATTCATATGGAGGCACAAAAGACCCAGGATAGCAAAGACAATCCTGAGTAACAAAAACACTGCTGGAGGTATTACCATACCGAACCTTAGTCTATACTACAAATCCATAGTTATAAAAACAGTTTGGTACTGGCTCCAAAATAGACACACAGATCAATGGATAAGGATTGAAGACCCAGATATAAGCCCACAAAATTACAGCCATTTGGTCTTTGACAAAGGGGCCCAAAGAATCCAATGGAAAAATAACAGCATCTTCAACAAATGGTGCTGGCAAAACTGGATCTCCACATGCAGAAGATTAAAGCTAGACCCGTATTTATCACCATGTAGAAGACTTAATTCCAAATGGATCAAGGACCTTGATATAAGGCCAGAGACTATAAAAACCATAGTTGAAAGGATAGGGAACTCCCTCGAGCTGATTGGGCTAGGCCAACATTTCCTAAACAGACATCCAATGGCACAGTAACTGCTACCAACTCTCAACAGTTGGGATCTTGTGAAATTAAAGAGCTTTTGTTCAGATAAAGATATTGTAACACGAGCTTAAAGGCAACCCACAGAATGGGAGAAAGTCTTCACTAACCACATATCTGATAAAGCTTTACTGTCCAGAGTGCACAAAGAACTTAGAAAACTAAACTCCAAGGAAAACAATGGCCCTATTAAAAAAAGGGCCCTGGAACTTAAAATAAATTTTATCAGGGATGAAATTAAAATGTCTAACAAATATCTTAAAAAATGTTCGACATCTTTAGCCATCAGGGAAATGCAAATCAAAACTTCCCTGAGATATCATCTCACCCCGGTCAGGATGGCAAAAATCCACAACACAAACAACAACAAATGCTGCAGAGAATGTGGAGAGAAGGGAACTCTCCTTCATTGCTGGTGGGAATGCAGGCTCATATAGCCACTCTGGCGAGCCGTCTGGAGATTCTTAAAGAAATTAAAGATTGCAATGCCATATGACCTTGCGATTCCACTTTTGGGTATAACAGCAGAGGTTCACCTCGATAGCACAAGCACAACCATGTTCATAGCAGCACCGTTTACAACAGCAAAGACATAGAATAAACCCAAATGTCCAACAGTTGACTAGTGGATAAGGAAACAGTGGTACATCTATACAATGGAGTACTACTAAGCCATCAAAAATGATGAATTACTGGAATTTGCCGGGAAATGGATGTCATTAGAAACAATTATATTAAGTGAAGTATCCCAGACCCAGAAAATTAAGCACCGTATGTACTTCCTAATAGGTGGCTCCTAATACCAAACCCACCCAGCCCATCTTGAGACACTCATAGGTAAATCTATGTATTACCTACAGTAATTGCAAGGATATGAACAGGAGGGATGGGGTTGGAGGGCCACACCAGAAACAAGGAGAGAAGTGACCATGTTACAGTAGAGGAAATAGGCCTCCATCAAGGACTGCAAGAAAGTAATGTGACACCTAGTTAAGTTCACAATTCGTTCCTGATCATTTACAACTAAGAGGGTATGAACTCACCAGAAGGGGAGGGCATATAGTCCGGCAGATTAAAAAGTAACCATTTTGCAAATGGGTGATTGACCCCTCCCATTGCCTAATGCCGTATGACCCTGCAATTCCACTTTTGGGTATAAGTATTACATCTACCCTTGAATGTGCTCTTATAATAAGACTCCAGTTTAACAGCTTTCTGTCTCTGGCCAGGGGGTGACATACAGTGCCCATCACGATGGAGTGAATGGCATTACAGGAGCAACAAAACTGCAAAAGAAAATCAACAAACCACTATCCAGAACTTCAGAGACTCTGTATCAACCACCTAGAACTAGGCCAGACTAATCTCTCCCCATCCTGAAGCTCAGGGACATTTGCGGAAGAGGGGGCGGTAAGAGTGTAAGAGCAAAAGGATGGGAGGAGCAATGATTTGCAAGATACTCTACACAAGTTAGGGCCGAAGCAATCATAATTGGACATTGTATGCCCGGCGCAATGTCCAACACACTATTGACCTCACAAAGTCTAGCATCTGCTAAAGGCACCAAGATCCTTGGAGGCAAGGGATTGACAGCCACAGTAGTGTTCCTATGCTTAAGGGGAACACAGGAAAGGGTTCAGGGAAATGCCACTGGGTCCTTGTACGTCATCGGAGAGGAGGGCCCAGAGGAGAGTCAGGCATGCACAAGAAAGGACTCTGGGAATCGGGGCGGGAGGCATGGGGGGATGGGGCGGGAGGGGTGAGGGGAGGGGGAGCAGGGGGTTGGGGGGGAGGAGGGAGGGAGGGAACTGGTGTACCTATTAAGTTTGTATGAGCTGAAATAATAATAAAAATGTATTATATAAAAAAATTGACTTGTGGGCTGGAGAGGTGGCTCAGGGGTTAAGCCTCCGCCTTCCAGGCAGAAGGTCCTGAGTTCGGATCCCAGATCCCACGTATAGACGCCAGGCGGAAGCGGGGGCGGCCTGCGCTTCTTGTCCTGGTAGGGCGGAGCCTGTGAATCCCGGGGCAGAAGGACGTGGAGGCGTCCATGGTGGTTCGCGAATTCGTCCGTGGTTCTACACACACACACAGATACACACACACACACACACACACACACACACACACACACACACGCGCGCGCGCGCATGCATGCGCGCGGGAACACACGCACATGCACACAGTTGAATAAGTAATAATAATAAAAAAAATTGACTTGTACTTTTATTTATACTTGTTAAAACATTCTACTGGAATTTCAGATACTGGAAAACTGAAATTCTGTTCAAGACTAGTTTCCAGCTAAGACACAGTAGGCCCAGGATTCTGAAATATCATAAGCATCATTATGCAGAATCACTTTTTAGACTAGAAGCATCCACATAATCAGTGCAATTCTTGTGCATGATCAGGCAAAATCTGGTATCTTTTTTTATTATTATTTATTATTTTATTCAATTGTGCGTGTATGCATGTATGCACATTGTGTGTATGTGTATGTGTGTGTAGAACCACGGGTGAATTCGGGAACCACCATGGATGCCTCCACCTCCTCCTTGTTTACTCTGCGGGGGATTCTCAGGCTCCGCCCTACCAGGATCAGAAACGCAGGCCGCCCCTGCTTGCACCCGGTGTCTATACGTGGGGTCTGGGATCAGAACTCAGCACCCTCTGCCTGCAAGGCAGAAGCTTAACCCCGGAGCCACCTCTCCAGCCCCCAAAATCTGGTATCTTGTCACCCTTCTTACAGCATTCTATCTTGCCTTGTGTTCATCACTCATTTGTAAATGACAGCTTCTAACACCTATTCCACATGTATGTGTCAAGCACGCATCAGATCATGTAGTTTCAAATCCTTCCACTTGATGGCAGGTCAGTTAAGAATGATTGAGAGGGACAAGCAAATCCCAGAGTGCATCACAGTCTTCTTGGAACCACAAATTACAAGAGCTGTGTCTTCTCGTCTTCCACTTTAGAGTTTCAGACTTAGTTTGCCCACTAAACAATGTGGTATGGATGGTGAAGGTGATGGAGAAAGTCAAAGTCAGGAAGACAAGAAGACGACAGTCAAGAAAGGAGTATCTTTAATGATGAGAGAGAGAAAAGCTTGATCTTGAATAGCTGCAAGTTACGATATATCTGCTGTGAAATAAATAGCTTTGGATATTCTATTCTTGGTTATGTGGTGGGACATCTGTATTATAAAAGAAGTATTTAATTTTCAAATATATGTACTTCTACAGATATAGTTAAAACTATACTATAATATCCCACACTTTAGTCTCCAAGATATCTATGTGAGATTAAAAGAGGCTCAACTTCATTAATGAAATATTGACAAATAATAGATTTTCTCACTTGGAGTCCACTGATTACTCAAACTTCAGTCCTACACAAATGGAAATGTTTGAATTATTATACTTAGAATACTGTATTTATTACTCAAATTTCAGGCCTACACAAATGGAAATGTTTGAATTATTATACTTAGAATACTGTATCTGAAAAACATTTGGCAAGCCCAGCATAAAATGAAAATGTGGGTCCTGGCTTAGGAGACAGAAAAACTGTGATTAAAAAAAAATGAAGTCTTTTCCTTTATTCAAGTTCTCTCTGAACTTATTGTCATTATTTTATTTTATGTGAAAGAAATGACGTTATTAACAGAAATAAGTTATTAACAGAAATATGTATTTACATATTTACATTGTGGTATCAGTTTTAAATATGAATATCTAAGCATTTGATCTGTGTACAAAGCACCAAAACTATACAATTTAACTTGAGGATGTATACTTAGGCATATTGTTTTCACAAATAAAATGTATGCAAAAATGTATCAAACTCATTCAACTATTTTTCACTGCTTTTTTTGTAAAAATGTACAAATTTCTGCTGTTGGCTTACATATTATTATGGATAAGGGGGGAAAAGTTCTCTTGATCCTGGTCACTGTATCATTTCTTTCAGTGTTTATTCTTGGTAGAACTGGTTATTAGTTGCGAGAACTAATGTGGACAAGAATGAAGATAATTTTCTGAGCTAGAGAGATGGCTCAGGGATTAAAACTCTTGCTTTGTAAGCAGAAGGACCTGAGTTCTGATCCAGTGTCCCTTGCAAAAATGTCAGGTAGAAATGGAATAACCTGCACTTGCAGCCCTGGTGGGCAGAGCCTGGTAGGCAGAGTCCAGAATGAAGCAAAAAGGAGGTAGAGGCAATCCAAGATGATTTATGAATTTACCTTTGGTCTTCCACAGAAACACACTGTATGCACACACACACACACACACACACACCACTCAGGCATGCCTGTACATTCATGAGAAAACATAGATACACAGAAAAGTATAATAAATAAAATCTGGTGAGGGCAGGACAAAGTATGGTAGATTATAATATTGTACAAAGGTGTCATGTGTTCATTTACATATTCCATTATCCCACTGAATTTCACTTAAAAGAAACACGTACAATGAAAATGATATAAAATTTCAAAATACAAACAGTAGAACATTAGACCAACAAATATGGGACCTTCCTGAGCTTGAGATTCTTGTATAAGTGTAGATTTTATATTTCCAAAGTGGATCCTGGCAAGATTATTCAACTTTTTAGTCTGTCATAAGTTCTCATACCTGCACAGTGACATGGTAGGTGTCATAAATAAATAGCATCCACAAAATCTCACTTTAGTCTGCTCACAGTCAAGATTGGAATTTACTTTGATTTTAGGACTTTTCTGCAGCAGTCAAACAAGTATGATAAATCCTGGAAGCAGGAACTACATTTGGTAATTTAGATGAGAAATAATGTGGATTCTGAGACTTTGTTCTAATGACACAACCCAAGAGAATGTTGCTAAGGAAGTTAAATACCTAGTGAATTCTCAGAAAGGAAATTTCTATTTTTCTTGGCTTACTAATACAAATGTGTTTCCTTTATCTTCCAGACTAAGATTGATTTTTAATTGAGCACATTTTCTTTACAGGACATCTGGTTTTAGAACTCAAGTTTCAAGAATTCTTGGTAAATTATTCAAGCCTTTAGACTTTTTTCTAGTTTTTTATTCTCTTAGAGTTTCATACATGAATATAGTGAATTTATGATATTTTTGCACCTTAATCCCCAGTCCTATCCCCTTTCTTTCCTTATTAAAAACCTTCTTCTTCACTTTCAGTCTTCCTCCTACTTTCTCATCCTTTTTCATGTGTGGCCCTCTGAATTTCATCTGGGATGCCTTTGATAACATGCATCTGAATACTTGGAACATTAACCAAACATCAGTGGATATACCATTGATAAAATCATCTTCCCTTCCCCACTAATCACATTAACTCTCATCAATATCTCTAGGAAATATGGAGTCTCATCATAGAGTATGCTTGAGAGATTCTCCTCTACATTGATGAAATCATCTAGTTATCATGTAATAAAAGTGACCTCAACATATAATTGATCGTTCCTTTCAATTATTATCAGATCAACTAATCAAAACACAAATCTGGAGTTTTGGCACAGATTCTAAAGAGTCACTGGCTTTTATCCAAAATTTGTGTGTAACATATCAAACAATATAGTTTTCTGTGGATTCATTTTGCCAATTAATCTATCTTGAAGGTTCACCAGGAATTACATTGTCCAAGATGAAATATGTTTTATAGATACAGCTAGTGAGATATTTTATGTTTATGGATAAGGCTGAGATAATGGTAAATTACTTTGAAAATCATATCGGTTATGTCTACTTATTGAGGCAGAATAAAAAGGAAAGATGAGACAAACCCAACTCTTCTTGTCCTTGTTTTGGCCCACGTCCAAGCAAAGGCAGCGTGACTTATTTTCAAAAGTGTATTTCAAGCCTATCCGTTGTTAGTCAAGGGACACACGTATAACTTCACTTTAAAATTGCAACATTGAATTCTCATAAGTCTTCATCTTTTTTGTCAAATAATATTGACCTTGAACTCTCTAGTGTCCAACTCTAAAGGATTCATTTCAAGAAACAATATTGTGAAGATATATGATCCACAGATTATTCCAGGTAGTCTAATTTTATTCTGAGGGTCAAGCCAACTGCATATTTATAACACATTGTTTTGGGATAATAGTGATTACTTCTACTGAATTTTCTCAGGAGAATAACACTGACATCATTAGGGAACATAATAAAAAAACATAATAAGAAACAACAATCATTAGCAGGATGAACCCTGGGGATATTGAGGACATTTCATTTTTATCAAGCATAAGGAGGTCACATGATACTGTGTTTCCTTTACAGGAATCATGTTTTCTTTGCAGGAACTATGATGAAATTTCCCTCCTTGTTCTGGGAAACTGGTCACCACTACTAACAACTAGGATTTTTCTTACAAATTCGGCATTAACTCTTCTTGCATTATTGTATTTTCTTTTTAATTTAATCTTCTTGCCTCTTCTTTTTTTCTATTCTGGTCTTTGTAATGTGTCGTCATAATCTGATAAAGCCTAAGTCCAATAAATTTTGATTAAATATTTCCATAACTGTGCACAGCCAAACATAAAAGTTTAAGATTTTTAAAGATGAAACATTTTGTTGATGGTTTGATTCTGAATCTGGTCATATGATTCAATCAGAGACAGGACCAAAGAGCTTCAGAGTGCCAGCAAACATTGAGCCTATTGCATTAGTTTAGTTTCAGATGAATATATATTGTTGAAGATGGTAATGACAGGAATAGTGGAAAGAAGGACAAGGTTAATGTTAGAAATAAGATCATCATCAAAGAAGACCCTTTACAGGAAGTATGAAAGAGTCTCTAGGCACAAAATAACCAATAGCGCCAGAAGATAAGAATATTTTGAAGACAAAACAACTACAAAAAGCACATTTAGGATAATTTTCAGAAGCAACAGAAAATCGATTAATGTGTATTGTTAACAAAGGTTAAAGTACATCAGAAAAAGGAAGGGAAGGGTGAACAAGAGGACACCCCATACTCAGAGACCTTAAGGAAAGAAGGTCTGACAGAGCCAACTCATCTCTGGTTCCAAACATGCCAGTTTGATGATATCATGACCCAGTCACCAGTCATCTTTTTAAATCTTGGCTTGTTATAAAGAGATTAACATAGACACATTCAAAGTTCCATATCCTACTTACCTGATACTTGGAGTTGTAAATAATATTTCCTGAATCCCTTAATATGCCCAGAATTTAGCAGTACAGGGCAAAGTAAAATAGGAAAATCCAAGTTATCTTGAATGCAAAGTTTGCAAAAATCCTTATTGTTACCTCTGTGTGTGTGTGTGTGTGTGTGTGTGTGTGTGTGTGTGTGTGTGTGTGTATGTGTGTGTGTGCTGTCTCTTGTGCCTTTATTTGATCAATCCATCTTGCAGGTGCACTCCTGCAGTCTCGGAAGTTAGGAGTCGAATCAGGAGTACCATGATTTGGAGGCCAGTCCAAAACATATATGAGACCTTGCCCCCGCACTCCCAAAAAAGGGGAAAAGGGTGACCTCTTCATAATTCAGGCTTGTTCTCCCAGGGCCGCACCCTTCTCCCCTGTGCTTGCCCCATTCCTTAGCACTCACTCCACTCCTGAGTTTGTCTAGCTCCTGACCTTTAGATTTCATCTTCCACTCCTGACCTTAAATTCATTCTTTAGAGCTGATGACAGATTTAGTGTCCTAGTGTGATCTCTTGCGCTCCTATTTCAAATATGATTTTATATTGATGGATGCCTACATTCACTTCTATGTGTACGTGAGCACACACACACGTAACTGCCCCCAGATCCAATCTGCTATTTGATGCTTACTCAGACCCAGTAGATGCCATCCTAAAGGCATCATAAGGAAGTGCCTTCAGTCCCTAATCTGATACTTTATGTTCAGCCTCATGTTTCCTTCACACTCTTCTTTAAGTCATTGGCTAATCTAATAATGCAACATCTCCAACTATATCACTAGTTCCTGAGTCAATAGAATACACACAGTGCACACACACACACACACACACACACACACACACACTATGCATGTACATGCATGCAGACACGAATGCACATAGGTACACAGACACACACAGATCTTCATATTTTTCTCAAGAAGTGTTTCTGTTAAGACACTGGGACAAATAGTTTGGTAGTGTTCAGGACTTTTGCTGCTTTGAAGCCATTCCACACACACTGTAAACCCTTTATTTCACCTGTTTTCATCACCTGCCACATTAGAGTCACCCACAGACAGGCAAGGAGACGAGGAGGAGAAATAGTGAGACCCAGGACCAGAAAAGAGCCACTATTCATAGCAACTAGTGGTTAATCGTTGTTGTATTCCCACAAACAGAGCATGCAGATGGAACATTAGGGAATCTTCACAGTCATAACAGTGAAATTATTAATGTTTCTGACATTTATATGATGAACAAACTGCTGTTAATATACAGAAGTTACCATGAGAAAACTGAGACCAAAAAAGTTGAAATGAACCTCTCATGTGTACTAAATATAAAACGTGAAATGATTCTATATTTGTCCTCCTAAGACCTTCCTGCGTTATTTCATTTAATCATCACATCTCCATGAGATATTTACTTAACTATTCTCATTCATCTGTAATAATTTGAGGAGCAGAGAAGGTGAGTTACTTGCCCAAAACACACAGGTAATATAATAGAAGGCATATCTCTGATTCCAGAAGTCTACACGGAGATTGCATTTTGCTCCTTCCAATGTCTTTACCCAGGGAAACTGAGCCTCAGAGGCTTGTGTCTCTAACTTCCTGGTCTTTTCAAAAGTAGCAGACCAGGGAACAGTGCGTTCTTTTAGATTTTTCTCTTATGGAAAGCTCCATTATGAATTGGGAAGGGAGAGGGCCTTGCTGGCACTCAGATAAAATCCTGAGGAAAAAAAGAAAAAGAAAAATGACTGCAAGTAAATTTAGCCCTACGAAATGCCCTTTGGCTGCTGTAAATATGTGTAACTACTCAGTATCACTGGAAGATAAACACAGAGACTTCCCAGGAAGCTATGTGGCTCATGAAGCAATGATTTTTGATATTCAAGAAACTTTCAGTGCACCCACAAACATAAAGAGCCTCACATTGTACTTCTGAGGGGTGATAAAATGTTGCATAAACAAATATTTCACTTTGTTTCCTCCTTAAGTGAAAAGAGCTTCACTGTTTTGGTAGATTTTTCTAGCACTTAGGCCAACCTGTCCTAACCTTGGATTTGGAAGAAAGTGAAAATTGATCCCCGTGTGCAAGACAGGACAAATCTAATAGTTGTGCTTGCAAACATCAAATAGCAGTGCGCAAAAGAAGTGTGATATAAAGCTATCAATTAATTTTGTTGTAACTGTATGCACCTGTGAACAACTGCTTAATTAAAGAGCCAAACACAAATCTCATACAATCATACCTCACATTACTTGCACTTATGTGACTATCAATTAGCTAGAGTGGATAAACACAATTGGAAGTGTGCCATGTGGACTTCTGGTAAATGCAGAAAGAAAAAGCTGTAACCAGGAGATTTGCGAACAGAAAAAGGAAGATCCATAAACAAGTATAGACCGCTCTCTTTGGGATAAATATCCAGTTCAATAAAGGAAATGAAAGTAGATTCTTTATACTGAAGGGAACTGACTCCCTCAATGAACAGAACAAAGAAAATGAAGCTTTCATACACAAATATACTTCAAAAGGAAAAGTGCAGAGCACCTGGGCTGCCTGGGAACAGGACTTAGTGCTGGGTTTTATTTCTATATAAAGGAGAGCAAAACGAATCCCTAGGCAACTTGTCTCCCAAGATGATCATATTCTGCCTCAAGGTCTCATCCCACCATTTCACTATGTCCACGGTGCTTTCGTGTTCCAAAAATAAATAAATAAACAATGCTGGCAATATGTTGAGAGATAGGGTCTTACAACCTGTGAGAGGAGAGTGTCAAGGTTCCCTCTGGAAGAAGAGAGAGAGAAAGAGAGGAGAGAGAGAGGGAGAGGGAGAGAGAGAGAGAGAGATGGATGGTTCGAGTTTGAAATTTCCAGTTGTCAGCTCTGTTCTCTGGTGATTTATTTTGCTAATTGAAGGAAAAGGACTGTGGAGTTATGAGATTGAAAATTGAACAGGCAACATTTGAATTATGATGAAATTATAGCCCACTACTAAAAGCCTCCCTCAGCCTTTGTCATCAGAGGGTAGCGGAATTGTAGCTGCTTTAAGACAGGTGCTCTGGAGAAAACTTGAAATGACTTCTTGAGAAAGCAGACAACGTATTTTCTGCTCAGGTGGAGGAAGTTTCTTCTGAAACCCACAAAAGAGTAGAAATTCCTGGAAGTCTGGGATTATGGGTCTAATTGAAAGCCTGCCTCTTAGTAATCATAAACAGAAATGAAAATTATATTCAAAAAGCTTGCCTATCCCATTTCAGTGTTTTAGTTCTTGAGCCTCTGAAGTAGCGACCCATTTTTATTTTAGAATGGAAGCACAAGAAACATTTAACTGGATGCAAGCCAGAATCATGTTCTGCAGTGGTACTCACTGGTCCCGAGACCCACATCTAGAACAGAAACCCTTTGAGGGATCAAGTGTCCACAGTTGTGGTCCAGGTGTGTGGCACATAATACTCACCTGACTATGCCTGTCTGTCCTTCTTCACTTTGCAATAAGGATGCATTTCTGGGGCAAATATGAGTTAATCTCTCAAAATAATGCCTGAAATTATTTCCAATTATGTACCTGTGATAATGTGCTCCAAGTCTTGTCTATCACCTGTCTTTGCAAATGAAGCTTTGTTGGAGCGCAGCCTGCTAATTCATTTCCGTGTTGTCTATGGCTGATTTCACACTACAATGGAAAAGCTGATTATTAGCAACAGAGATGATAGAATTTGAAAACCTATAATATTTACTCTCAGACCCATTACTGAAAAAGACTACTGACCCTTGGAATGGAGTTGATGTGATTGTATATTATTTTAATGTTACAAAATGTCACATAGTAAAACATATCTTATTAGTTCATTATTATGGTTTGTTTCATTAAACTGACACAATAAATATATACTGTTGACTCCATTTTAAGTTTATAAATGTTAAATAACTAGTCTGTTGTTTAGCAGCCACTGAATTCCAGAAACCTGCTTATAGCTACACTATTGGACTGAGAAGAGAAAGCTCTGTTCCATTTCTCCTATATTCCGAGAGCAATCTATAGTGACTTATCAAACAGTTGCTGCATCATTGCTGTTTTATTTCTGTGCGCCTTGCTGTGAGCTAACTTCAAAAGTCTGTGTCATGCTCATTTCAATCTCTTCTATGCATTCTCAGTATTTCATTGTCACAGGTATTTGCTAAATTCTCTCTGACTCAATAAGTAAATATGCTTCTCTGTGAATACTAATGGACCGGTCCAGACTGTTATAACTAAACAATAGACTCGATTGCTTAAAGAATAGAAATGTGCTAGGCAGGCTTGTACATTACCTGTCATCCCAGAATTCATCAGAAGAGACAGAAAAGCCATTAGTTTGGATACCAGTAGGGGTTACATAGGCAATTCTTTCTCAAAAAATAAAAGTAAATAAAATGAAATACACAAAGACACAATCTGAAAGCTAAATGCTCGTTGCTCAAGGTCTAATTAGCTCTATTATCTTCATTATCTGGTAAGGGCTCTGTTTCTGGATCACATATGTCTAACTTGAAGCTCTGTTTTCACAAAGCAGAGAGTGAGGGGGCAGAGAGAGAGAGAGAGAGAGAGAGAGAGAGAGAGAGAGAGAGAGAGAGGAGAAAAGAAGAAAAAGACAGAAAGACTAAATTCACTCATCCCTTTCCCCTTTTATCTCTATCTCCTCTTCTTCCTCTTTCATCAATTTCTTCCCCTTGTTTTCTATTTATTTCTCCTCCTTTTCAGCTCCTTTTTTTCCTCCTCTTTTTCCTACAATTGCATATTTCATTTACTTCTTTCCCTTTTGGCCACAGTTGTATAGGATCAGAGTTTTCTCCTTGTGACCTTGCTTAACTGGATTCCCCTTCTTTATATTCTGCCTTTGTTGCTGTGCTCTGGAGGTTAAGGGACTCAGCATATGAATCTGAGAGGGTGACAATTCACTCCATTACCACTAGCATTACTGGTATTATCAGGCTGGCTGACCCTACTTCCATTTTTCAGTCTCCTTCACTTTGCTGTCTCTATCCTGTGGAGCAAAAGTTGAATTTCTGACTTTGAACAGGAATATTCATCTGATGGAGATTTGCGAAGAAGTGGACATCAGTGAATTCATCCTACCTGTTCTATCTTCTTTTTTCCTGAAACATAATCTTGATATTTAGATATGTAGTAGCCATCTTTGTGGTTCAAGGTCCAAAGCCACATGCTAGAAGTAGATGTTCTTGGATCCACAGTGGGAGTGATGATCTATGGAACGAACTCTAGAACCATACTGCTAGACTTTGTGGTGCTTGATCCAAGTCTTGCTAGATGAAGTGAGAATTGATTTAATCTGGATGAAATAAATGTCTGATTGCTAGAACAAGCACTGGTTCTAACATAGCCTTGGTCAGTACTGAAGAAGCCCTTTGTCTGTGAGAGTTGAGTTTGATGACTGCTAACATGTCTCATTATCTTATTATTTATATAATAAAGCAATTGATTAAAAATGGTTAATCCCAAAGAAAAGTTTCCATGAAGTTGATTCATTTAGCTGACTTCTCCATAGCATCTTCTTGATTATTTTCTCTTGGAGAATTATTTTAAATTTGTACTGTTTTTTGAGAGAAAGAGAGAAAGAGAGAAAGAGAGAGAGAAAGAGATTTTGCTCGAGCAATAAGAACTGACAATGGATGTCGCAGTGTCTGTCCTGCCTTGTTTGCAGCTGCTGCCGTTCTCTCATATGTGTCCCTGTGACTCCGATTGACCCCTAAATATACTGTTAAGCACATATTTTAAGCATGACAAGATAATCAATAAGTCTCATAAATATTGATGTTTCAGAGAGGAAATGCTCCCTCTCCTTGAGATCAGCATATGGAGTGCAGCTCCCGCCCAGCCATTCTTCAAAAGTCCTGTGGAACGTCATTGTCACATTATTGTTGCTTTCTTACTATGTCATTACAGACTGTGTCAAGGATGCCTGTCAGGCACTTGTACCAACAATGTTTTGAAGCCATGACATCATTTTGACACTAATTTCCATTTTTCCATTATTCCATAAGAAGCCCCCTCACAGCTCCTATTTTATGGCAAGCATTTTACTAAGAATTCAAGTGTCAAAATTACATATAAGGAACCAAAAAATACTGAAAAAAGACAGGTAGGTTGTTAATTGATGTGTGGAGGACTAGAGTGATCTTTGTCTAGCCCGGCAACAGGAAATCATGTGATTGAGTTGATCTCCCTCCTTTAAGTCTCAGCCTAATGACACCCCCATTTTTCAATCCCTTAATAGCCACCGGTTCTGTGGAAGGAAATCCTTGGCCTTACCAATACTTTCGTTTGAATGAATACCTGTGATGCTGTGATATAGAACAGTGCGAGCCAGTGATTTTTTCAGTGTACTGTCATCCTCCCTATTCTACTCTGTCACACTTATGGTAAGTGATTTCACTAAAATCCTTCAGTGTATAGATGCTTCCTGCGTCCTTTATGGAATGTTTGCATCTGCTTCCACTGCAAGGGGTGGTCTTTAATTCAAGGCACTCTACAACCTGCAGGGAACTTCAGGTTCTCCTTGGAGATTAGAGATGTTGTAGGTTCCTGCTCTCTGAGGAGCAACTTTCTCTTTGAGTTCACTGAGCCCAGACAGGTCATAAAATATAACGGTTTAAAAAAAGAAAAAAAAAAAAGAATTGCATGGTAGAGAAGGTTAGGATAATAGAAAAAGAACAGTTGGTTTTTTATTCTAACAGGGTCTCTTACTGTATTAAGAACTCAGTTGAATAATGATTGAGGGCCCAAGAAGTGGAACTGAGTTAGGACATTCAAAGTGCTTCTTGCTTTGATACTGCTGTGGTTTGAATGTGCATTATCAACCATTGGCTCAGGTCTTTGAACATTTTGTCCCAAGCTAGTAAAAGTTGGGGAACCTTTAGGAGGTGGAGCTTTGCTGGGGGAAGTGCTTCACTGGGGTTGGACCCTAATTGTTATCCTCTCTCTGCTTCCTGACTGCCAATGGAGATGGTGGGGTCTGCTTCACACTCCTGCTCCCAGTCCTTCCCTACTGGACTTTATCCCTGTGGGTCTGGGCAAGAACGGATCCTTTCTGTCTTAGTTTTCTTTGCCCAGAATTGTTTATCACAGCAACTGAAGTAAATCAAGTGCCTGAGTAGAGAGCACAGTGATGATGCTTCTGGATTCTGGAGTTAGATTCTATTAGTTAAAAACCTAGCTTTAGGTTGATGAGCTAGCTGAGTGTTTAAATCATTTGGCATACAAGAAGGACCAGAATTCGAATTTCTGGGTCACACATAAACTGCCCGCAAATTCATGGTGATCTCTCTATGTCTCCAGCCCCAGAAGCCAGAGCCCAGGAGCCCATAAAGCAAGTTGGGCAGCTAGAGGAATCCTATAGGTGAGTTTTAATTTTGATTAGTGACTCACATTCAAAATGCTAAGAAGAGTGTGACAGTTGATTGCAGATTGTTCCCCACTGACACCCGTGTTAGAATACTTGGTTCCAAGTTGGTGGAATTGATTAGAAAGGTGGAATCTTTGAACTGGAGCTTTGGAGGAAGCTCGTCACTGGGGAGTTGGGTAGTGATTCAACTCTCTTTCTCTCTTGTTTTATCTGCCGCTTGATGGCTGTGAGCTAGCAGCTGGCTCTTACTTCAGCTGCCACATCTTCTGCTGTGTATCTTGCCATAATAAACTTAATTCTTTTTGAAACTATAATCCTTTCTTCCATAAGCTGTTGGGGGTGAGTGTTTTTCTCACAGCAAGAGAAGGATCCAGAATGATTCCCAACATGAGCCTTGGACTTGCACATAGATATGCATGCACACCACATACATGTGCAACCCTACTGAGACAAAACCCATGAATGCACCCCATGTACACATAAAAACAGGGAAGAAGAATTTTAAAACAAATTAACTCTGTTATTGACAAGCTTTGTGACCTTAGGGAAGCTCTTCACCTGCGTCTTAGTATCAACTTCAGAAAATAGGATTGCTTATCATGTCATACCTCTTTATCTTGTTACATTGTAACACTACCCACAATGCTCACAATGTGGTACTGGCAGGCATAGAAAAAACTGTAACAAAAAATAGGCATTTTTTGTGATTCTTGTTGGCTCTTGTTTGAGAGATATGAATATTGTAGCCTGCTTCTCAGTCAATCACACAGCTGCATCTAGTTAAATAACCTTCCTACAGGCTGATGGCCCTATAACATCCATGACTTGGTTGAACATAGCCCCAGAATTGCTTTCCATAGTAAGCTTCCAGTTAGTGTAGCTTAGGAGGGTTACACTTTAGAAGAGCTGGGAGATGAAGGAAAGCATCCATTTTTAGAATGTACACTCTTAGGAAATTACATATTACTCTATGTGTTTCTGTGAAGGGACTTGGCAGATGTACTTAAGTCCTAGCCATCTGACGTTAAACAAAACAATAGGCTTCACCTCATCTAATCAATATATCCTTTTCTCATTATCAATTTTGACAGCATTTGTCAAAATTTGTTTTAGTTTTCGTTTTCGTCCATTGTCCTCTCCTCTCCTGACTTCTTTACCACTGGTCCTCATGATGGTAATAAGTAGGAGGTTTTCATCGGAGTGTGAGAATGTTTCTGAACTTGGACCCCTGTGACAGAGACCCGCTTGTTGTGGACCTTGTCTCTTGGTCAAATGTGTAGGCGCCTCAGGCTTGTACTTGCATGGTGCTTGTCTGTTTATAATTTTTCCTTCCTGCTTCTTTTCTCTACGTTTCCCCTTCTGCAGTCCTACAGACTGTCTGGCTCGCCTACCTCCTCCATGTTTTTGTAAGAAAATTTCTCACTATATATTTCCTTTCTCATCTGTTTCTGTTTTGGTTCACTTCTGTAGTTGAACCCTGGTTGAATAAGCTATCTAAGTTTGGTTGAAGAGTACTACCTAGTCGTATCACCACAAAATTCAAAACCAGTTTTTGAGATATATAATTAATATCATTGCAAACAATTACAAGCTCCTATTAAAAGAATTGCACAAAGGTGAGATAATTCAATTGCCACATGAGATATGACTTAACATCTACAGGCATCAGTGGTTAATTATTTGAACACAGAAGGTTGATGGTAAGGAGGTCAGGAGAGGTGAGACAAAGTAGAAAAGCTAAAATGTTAAGGCAAAGTATGGAATAAAATGTCAATTATATTGAGAGTGAGGTAGAAGGAAGAGATAGGCCTATGCTTGAAGAAGACAGTTTGAGGGAAAACAGAAAGCAAAAACGAAGAAGGTACAAAAGAAGAAAAGGCAGTGGCAATGTAAAAACGCAGCTAAAGAAAATGAGGCAAAAATGAACAAAAATATATAAGTACCATGGAAAATTCCAGTGACACAATGAATTCTGAATTCATACTATACTATACTTTAGTATTGAATATTCAATAAAAACAGTCATTCAGGAAGTTCTGTTTATCCCCCTAAAATTTTCTGTTTTCATTATCTTAAAAAGAAAAAAAAAACACTGACCTACTCCCAAAGTAAAAAATTATTCACTATAAACAAGTTAAATGCTCCTGTAGGTAGATTCCAGGGGTATAGATTTTGGCAGAGTATATAGCTTTAGGTTTATCCTGTGAACACAGAAACTGTAAGAAGCTAAAAAGTACTTAAAATAAGTAGGAACCTGTGCGTATACATCTCCTTTCCTGGGTTTTGCATATGAAGTCTGTGTAATGGACCCATTGGGAAGGAGAAGGATGAAATCTTCAAGTCCAGCTCAGACATCTGAATAATAATAGCTTGCTGCTGAGCATCAGATTAAAAAAAGGTGAAGGAAGACTATTGATGGAAAATATTAGACTAGTGCACTTTAGAAGATCACAATCAAGAACAGGAAAAGGCAGTCAGGGAAATGTGTTTTCTTTTGAACTTAATGTCTGATTACCAGTAAATACCATAGTATTAAGAAACAACTGAAAACTAGTTCTCTATGGCCCCTAGATACCATTTTATTTATTTTGTGCTTTGATGTTTTGTGCATAATTTAAAATTTAGAGAAAGAAAGTAATAAGCATTTAACTTCCCTTGTGGTCTTTAGTAATTATACAAGAGAATGATAACGGGAAAGCTTCCCTTGTCTTAACTCTGTGTATTTGACTAATGCCAGCCTATTTCCTATGAAGGAAGAATTTAGCCTAGATATGTAAAGGTATTATCAGATATGGAAAAGAATATTATAAAGTATGGGAATTTTTCAACTTCAAATGATTCTGTAAAATACAACATCAAATTATATAGTGAAATATATTTACCTTCAACTCATTTCCTGGTGCATAGTGTGGTATGTGTTCATCTTCCTTAAAGTCACTTTTATCATTTAGAAAAGCTAGTCTATTTATGCTACAATACATTGTAATGCAGCAAACCATTGTGGAGAAAATGCAGGATGGAGATTTGAGTTAATTTTTGGTTTAGTGAAGTATTTTTCTTCCCTTCAAAAGATGTATGAACAAATTTTCAATAAAAGTATTACTCAATAGCAAATACTTAAAAATAACCTAAACACACAGTTCGATGTACAAAATAGAAAATAACAATATTAATGAATAATCTTCATATATTTTTATAGTTTTAATAATGATTTCAATGCTGATTATCTGTTAATTTATCCTTCAAAGAGCATATGGGCTCTGTCTACCTGTTTCAAGTCTTCGATAAATGTTAATAAGATGCACAGCAAATAAATTTTTTGCCAAGCCAAAAGCAAATAGAATAATAAATTAATGTAGTCAGAGCAAACTTCATGTACAAATATATGATATACATATATATGTATAAAACATGCACACCAGTTGTTTTACTTTCAAGCAGTCAAGATAGTAAGGCTCCCAATTGCTACAATGACTTTTCAAGCTATGCATCATATGATTACTTTCTTTTGATACTATTTTTTAAAATCCGCGTTGTGAAAAAAATGTATTCATTTTTTGATGGTCTATTTTGTTTTGGCTAAAGTAATTATGTGCCAGAGTTCAAAACGACTTTTCATTACTTCACATAATTTAATTTGGTCTTCAAATGATGCAAATTGGGCATTAAAGCATATCGTAAGTTTAACACTATTTTGAAAGAAGATAGAGGACACTGTATTTTGAATTAATTACCCCTTCAGTTAGATATATAAGGCGTCTAATTGTTGATTTAAAACATTTGTACCTTGTGTTGGAAAGATGGCTCACGGGTTAGCACTTTCTCTCCCAAGCAGAAGATCCTGAGATTGGATTCCAGGTTCCACAAAAAAATGCCAGGCAGAAACAGTGGGGGGAAGGGAGGCTTGCACTTCCAGCTCTAGTGTGTGGAACCTGGAAAATCCAAAAGCCAAGGAAGAAAGAGGTAGAAGCAATCCGGAATGATTTCAAAATTCACTCTTAGTCCTCCACAGGGAAACACAGTGCGCACACACACACACACACACACACACACACACACACACAGAGAGTAAATAAATTAATTTTAAAAATTAAAAAAACATTTGTACCTTAACATAATCATATATATCATTATAAACAAAGTGTTAAAATAGATTAATTAACCATAGAGAAGGTCAACAAAAAATGATTTCAAGGTAGAAGCATCTGAAAATTGTTTTAAACTTTGTGTGCAAGTGTGTGCACGTGTGTACAATTCTACCCACCTATGTATGTGGATATAGAGGTCAGAGGTCTAGAGGGGGTATCTTCTTTCATTATCTCTCTCTACTTTATTTTATTTTTATTTATCTTTATATTTTTTGTGACAGTGTCTCTTACTGAACTTAGAGCTTGTAATTTCAACTACCTGGCTGGCTAGCTAGATCCTAGGATCCACTTGCATTCGCCTTCCAGTGTGGAGAGAACAAATGCTTGCCATGGTTCTGGGGATCTGAACACAAGTACTCATGCTTTAAGCAGCAAGCAATTCATCCACTGAGCTCTCTCCTTAGCCCCTGAAGATATTTTTTTAACTGATGGTTTCACCAATTAAGAATGTAAGTGGAATGATTATTTTGATAGAGGATTACCTATACCTCCTGCAATGAATGATTTGTCTCCTGTCTCCTGTGTGTATTGCATTTGAAAGAAGGTTTTTTCACTATAATATTTTGATTCGGACCAAGCTCTTCATACCAAACCTCTCAACTACTCTTACCAACAAAAAGGCACTTCTGCTTCCAAGAAAATTGGAATTAGGTTAGTATATCAGAATCAGGAAGACAGTAACATAGTGAAAAGCCAAGGTCATTGTGACATGTGGATCTATGAATCACTATAAAGATCTGCTTGTAGAAAACTCAATTTTGTAGTTCATTTCTCCTGAGTATGACGCAGATTATGACCAGCATTCCCACAGTACCCTTGATGCTCATGTCACCTTCTTTCCCCACACTTATTTCTGTCTTACTTTTCTTATTTATTCAAAAATTATTGGATATTATTATATCTTTACAGCCCATTACAAATTCACCTTGGGACAATGATGAGCATAAGAGGAATTATTCATCAATTTCTTCCAAGGCAGGTGATGAGAAAGAGTCATTCAATCAATTTGAAGTATGTGGAAGGGAAACAGACATTTAATTACACTGGCTAAAAATGATGCTGTAGTTACTTTACAAGATGGTATACATCTGACTTCCAGTTGGGGCTGCTTTCTTCCTTCTTTTTCATTGCTAGAAATCTTCTGCTTTGGGTCCACCAAAGCCCGATGTAAATTATTGGAATTGAGTACCATGATGCATGAATTTCATCATATATAAAGTCTACACCATATCCATGGAGACTTAGAATGTAGAATCATTAGAATAAGGATTGGTTTTCAAAAGTATTAGCATGAAACAAACAGCTTATCTGGTCATTCAACATCTATTAACTGAACTATTAGCATGTGCCAGCACATTCATGAACAGTGTGGAGACATAGCTGGGTAAGATCAAAAGGTCCTGTCTTTCTGAGATCAACCTCTGACCAGGTAAGCATAAGGAAATTTTTTATTATATGGATTAAGAATGACATTTAAAAGACTGCATGCTAAAGACTTTTTTCCCCCACTAGAGTGCTATTAGGGGCTGGTAGATCTTTTTAAGAGGTGAGGTCAATCATGTGGCTCACAGATCCTATTTTTAGAGATGATAATGGAAATCCAGCTGTTTCCTTTTCCTCCTTTTCAATGCTTGACCAGAAGGTGAGTGGTTTGACTCCATCCAATTCCTATCATAAATTCTAGGCTGATGGCAACAGGTTTAGTCAAGAATGGACTAGTACCTTCAAATCTGTGAGCCCAAATTAACTTTTTTTCTTCATAAGTTTATTGTCTCAAATATTGTTATAGTAGTAGAAAGCACACAGTATTCAGTGAGAATCAAATTGTCATCAGGAATTCTGTATATAAAAGAAGCATGTCCAGTAAATTAGAGCAGATAGGACCAGAGACAAAATTATGAAAAATAAGTAATTTTTATTTATTTTATTAAATGACTTTATTTATTTTATTAAATGACCAGAGACAGTATGAAGCACTGAAAATCCATTTCTGCTTCCAAATCTGATATAACCATCTTGGAACTCTATGGTCTTCAGGAAGAATAAAAATTTCAGGAAAAAGTTGACTAGAAAACCATGGTTATTTATGGCAAATTTCAGTACTTAACAGAGAGAGAGACACTCACCCATATCTATCTCTAGAACAACAGCAGGCATCTAGGCAGCTATGTGCATTGACTCAGAGCACCTGGCATAGAGCTCACAGGAGTCAGAGAGATATAAAGGGGACTCTGTCCTTGGAGCTCAAGATTCTGCTCTGATGGCTGCCCGTGGTTCTGAAGTACAGGTGACAAGGAAACATGTAGCTTCATCACTGTACATTTCTGAATGACCCTTTCTATCTAAGAGTCTCCAAGAGCACAAAAAGTGCTGGCAACTAAGTCAATTCCATTATTCTTTCTCCTTTTTTAGGAGTTATTCTGTATTGGAGATCAGTATTTTCAAAAACAATGCCACATATTGTGGAAATTAGAATGCCATTAAGCTTGAATAAGCCATTATTTAGGAAAAAAAACTACTTGAAAAGATTAGAAGTTTACAAATCAGACTAATCCACTGCACAGAGACAGCCTACAATGTGTGTGTGTGTGCGTGTGTGTGTATCCACTGCACAGTGTGCATGTGTGTGTGTGTATCCACTGCACAGAGACAACCTACAATGTGTGTGTGTGTGTGTGTGTGTGTTTGTGTGCATTGTGTTCTATGTGTTCAAACAGAAAAGTTACCATCTTAAGATTTCTTGAAGTCTATGGTAAGATGTGGAGAAAGTTAAGAAAACTATCTGTGAGCAAAATAAAGATGTAGATCAAAAGAAAGGAAGAATTACTTTAAGTCTGAATTTAAAAAGCAAATAGCACCCAAAATTAACAGATATTTCATGAAATGTTTTTTGTGCAGAATAGAGAACAGAATGAACAGATAGCCTATAGGATGAAAAAAAAATCTGTGTTAGGCTCTTTAGATAGAAGGTTTATACCTACAGTACATAAAAAATTAGATGACAAAAGAATAGTAACAAGTATACAGATGAAATGAGCAGAGACTTCTCAAAAGAAACAAAAGGCCAATGAATATTATATAAAAATTTGTTCAACATCACAGACATCAGAGAAACACAAATTAAAACTACTTTAAGATTCTTTCTACCTCATCCCTATCAGAATGTCCATCGTCAAATAAACAAATGATAACAAATATTGCTAAGGATGAGGGAAAGAGAAGTTCTTAGTGGTACTTTTGGAAATACAAACTGGCACAGCCACTATGTAAGTCAGCATTGAGGTTTCTTGAAAATATAAAGATGGATTTATGATATGACCCAGCTGTACCACTCCTGAGCATATGTCCAAAGGACTCTGCATCCCACCAGAGATGACTTTTACATCCATGTCTAATACTGCTTAATTAACAATAGTAAGGAAATTAAACCAGACTGATGTTATCCTACAGATTAATGAGTAATGAAAATGTGGCACATATACTCAGTGGATTTTTATTCAACTATAAATAAAAATGAAGTCATAAAATTGGCAAAAAACGTTTGAAATTGGAAAAATGCTATATTAAGTGTAGTTATATTCAAAAAGACAAATATCGCATGTTGTCTCTCATAAGTAGATTATATATGTACATATGTAATATATAAATATTCAATATATATTATATGTTAACATATGTCATGTATATAAAAGGGTGTGAGACATGAACCTATAAAAGTAATCACTAAAAGGATAAAGAGGTGTTTGAAGGAGGTGTTTATAATGTAATTATAGAATACATGTGCATGTCATGAATGTATAAGAATGGCCTCTGGGGAATAGCAACAAAACAAATTACTTTTGAAAATTTCATAATAAAGCCTAATACCTAAGAATAACACTGTTGGACAAAACTACGTTTAATGGAACCTTAAAAGTAAAATAAAATGAAGTTTAAATTAATATAATTTTATTACAAGGATTCAATACAGTTCGGAGTAAGAAGAAAAATCGAATTTGAAAATGAGACAATGGAAGGCATTGTTTATTGAAGAAAAGAGCAATATATTTTATTTTCAATGAAATCTCAAGCATTTGTGTGCAATCTTTGGCAAACTATTATATAGAGTTTGGGGAGGAGAAGACAGAAAACCAAAGTCAGAGAAAGTATTTTTTCAAAGATTTCTCAGATTTCAAGAAATCTTTTCATATAAATATTTGAAATCAACAAATGTTAGTGGAATGAGCTGAAAGACACCCATGATGTACATATTAGAGTCAAGGTGTCAAAAATTTTTTGAAACAAGCAAGAGAGAAGGGACAAGGAATACTTGATAAAATTGGGAAAAGACTTTTCATCATAAATTCTGGAGACAAGAAGAGAGTGGGCTGACAAAGTCAACATGATAACAATCAAAAAACAAACAAAAATAAAACAAACAGCAACAACAACAAACACAGGTCATCCAAGAATCCTGTCTGGCTAAATTGTCCTTTAAAAATGAAAGTGCTGGGCTGGAGAGGTGGCTCAGGGGTAAAGCTTCTGCCTTGCTAGGCGGAAGGTCCAGAGTTCGGCTCCTAGATCCCAGGTATAGACACCGGGCGGAAGCGGGGGACGGCCTGCGTTTCTGGTCCTGGTAGGGTGGAGCCTGTGAATCCCAGAGCAGAGTAAACAAGGAAGAGGTGGAGGCGTCCATGGTGGTTCCCGAATTTGTCCGTGGTTACACACGCACACACATGCATACACGCACAATTGAATAAAAAATAAATAATAATTTTTTTTTTTAAAATGAAGGTGCTATTAACCTATCCCCAGAAAATCAAAAGCTAAAGTTCATTACCACTGAATCTGAATTGCAAACACTTTAGAGTCCTGCATATAGACATTGAAAGGACACTAGATGCTTACTTGAAGAGAGGTAAAAAGGGCACCCTATTCTTCAAACACCAAGGATTTGTGCTTGATGGTTGCTCCTAGTGCTGAAATACAGATGACTTGGCAAACCTTGCAGTTTTATCACTGTGCACTGCTGAATTGCCCTTTCTGTCTAATGAGTCTCCAAGGGGACAAGAAGGGCTGGCAACTAGGCCTTTTCAACATAAAAATCAATCAATGAAATTTGCTATACTAATAAAATGAAGGAGAAAAAATTTGATTATTTCAATTGATGCAGGAAGAACATTTTCTTTGAATCACTATTTTCTCATCATAAAAACTGTTTAGAAACTAGTAATAGAGGGAAACTGTCTCAGCATACAAAGACCTGCATGAAAAGCATGGGTCTTAAATACAACCCAACAATGGACTGATGAGAATTTCCTCTAAATAAGAAGCAGGTTCAAGAGAAATAGTTTCAGGATAGTAGTAGGATCCTTAGGGGAGGAGAGGTCAGAAAGAGGTAAGAAGAGAGTACCCATTTCACCCAAGGAAGAGCCTCTTGATTTGCTACCGAGGCCTGAACCCCCATGAGGACAGATGATACAGAAGGAATCCTAGGACCTGCAGAACCTAAGAATAGGAGAATAGGAAGGAAAAGACTGAATCCAGGTAGGGAGAGGAGGGAGAGTGAGATGGGATGAGAGTAGGAGGGAAGGAAAGGAGGAAGGGAGGAGGGAACTAGGGAGTCAAGGAACATGTATATAAAAGTGTAAATTTAATAAATTTACTTTAAAAAGTAAGGATCAAGTCAAGGTGGCCACTTTTATTTCTTGTAGAAAATATGGTAGTGAAAATCCTAGCTAGGGCAATTAGGCAAGTTACTGGAATAAAAGTCAAAAAAATTGATAAGGAGAGGTAAAATTCTAGCCTTTGCAAATGATATTATGCTAAATATAGAAAGTACTGAACAATCTATACACAAAACAAAAATCATTAGGACAAGGAGCAAAGCAGTTTTTGTACAATTTGAATGATATGCTTCAAAATGAACAGACCAACATTTGTAGTATTTCTACAACAGAGTAGTGAAGAATCAGGAAAAGAAATTTAAAAAGTAGTTCAACTTGTAATAATATCAATGAGGATAAAACAGTAAGGAAGTAACCTAGCCAAAGTTATTCAGGAAAAAAGACATACATAATTTAAAAATACAAAATATTTATGAAAGACACCACAGTAAAAATAAACACAATGGTTACTCATTTGAACACAATATTTTTAAAGGCAGATAGAACATTACTCTAACTGATCAACTATTTTCTTTAGGCTCTGTCAAAAATTTCAGTGGTTCTACTTCCTTCTTGCTTCACTCTGGGATTTCTACCCTTGGTGCTCCACCAGGACACATAGTGCCCAGTACTCACTACACACACACACACACACACACACACACACACACACACAGAGAGACAGAGAGAGATAGAGAGAGAGAGAGAAAGAGAGAGAGAGAGAGAATGTAAATAAATAAATAAAGGATTTAAAAAAATCTTAGTGGTCTTTATAGAAACATAAAAAAGCATCAGAAAATTCCAATAGCCTCTCAAAAGACCACCCTCCCATAACACAAGCAAGTTTCATACAAAGCCATAGGAATAAAACAGCAATGAAACAAGCTAATGAAATAGAATGGATTTGACAGTAATGCACTGAGTATGAGACTAAAGACACTGAGAACATCCTGGAAGAGGGGGCAGTAAGACTGTAAGAGCCTGAAGTGGGCAGGGACACAGCCAGGCCTCTGTAGCTGACAGGATTGTTGCATCAATGAGTTCACTGCACACAACCTGTACAGGATTTGATGTTCCAGCATTCTACCAAGGAAGGATATTGAGGCTTCTCAAGAGAGACTGCTGAGGGCTAATGCTAATGGGGGCTAAAAGGGAAGATACTTTCATTGATTGTATATACACTAAAACATGCTTCAGCAAATGCCAGGCACATCAGTCAAAGGAAACACAGGTGAAATTCATCAGACCACACAAGTGAAAAGGCATGAAAATGGAAGGCAAACTGGTAGGGAAGAAGGGCTGCAATGGGAAAAGGAAGAGGAGAATAGGATTTGGGATTAAGGTATGAAAATATCATAAATTCATTTTATTCATGTGTGAAACTTTAAAAGACTAAAAATCTGTAAATTAAGAAATTCTACTTTGAATATTTTCAGTAAGCCAAAGTAATGCCATTCCTCATCTAATGTAAGGATCATGGCTGAAATACCGCTAAAAAGAGATTAACAAGAGAAAAGTATACACATGTTAAAGTTTTGTATGCCTTCAAAACCAAAGCCCTAAAGGAAAAGGAAAACCTCTGTTTTTTTGTTTTTTTTTTTGTGTGTGTGTGTGTGCTTAGGTTTCATAAAGAGTAGAGGGTCATGAGGAAATACGATTGGACAATGATGGAGTTACTCTGTATGTTGCTGGCAAAATAATGACAAAACTGCTTAAGGGAACAAGTGGTTTATTTTCTTTTACAATTGTCTGGTTACAGTTCTCAGACCAGCTTGGCGGGAGAGCATACACCATCACTGAAAGGCTGAGGGAACTGACTGTATCATGTCCATGTAATGGCTGAGAGAAGGAATCCTTACTTGCCAGACCAGCTTGTCAGGCCAAATATACACAAGGATGCCCCCTTTTCAAACAGCTTCCTCCTTTTTATTCACTTGCCAGAGGACTAGTCCCACCCACCATGTGCTGGGCCTTCTCCATCTATTAGACAATCTCCTGCAGGTTCACTCTGGGCTCGACACACTACCTACCAATTGTCTACAAACGTACCTAGAACTCAAACTGTGAATAAGTTGACACCTATAACTAACTATGACAGGCAAGAAAGGTTTGGTCCCATAATAATAAGATGGCAGAAACTAGCAAAGTCTGTTTTCTCAATTCTAGATATAGGAAGGAACCTCCAGGAAGGAATATTTTATGATCTACATGAGAAGATGCTCAGAGAATTCTTTTATCTACTTCAAGAGAGAAGGATTATGGCAATTTGCATCCTTATCCTTTCACTGTGTGTTCAAATGCTCAGGTACCATATTGTGGGATGGCATGTCAAGAATTTTATTCTTATGTATCCAGCATAAATGAAAGCAAGCTCTCCAAGAGATAATCCGGCTCCCTGTTTCCGGTGGCATTCTTCACACACATACACACACACAAATAAATTCACACAAAACACAAGAAACAAGCCAAATCATCTACTAACGGAGAAAGGCTCAACAAAATGAGATAAGCACTGCCAATGCAATATGGCTCAGGCTGGAAATGGAAGGGGCAGTTAAAATATGTCATGTGCATGAAACTTGAGGATGTCAAACAAAATGAAATAAGCACTCACCAAAAGGCAAATGCTATATTTATTTCATTCACATGCAGTATGTAAATTGGTCAGAACCACAGTGACAGAGAACAGAATGGTAGTTGTCAGAGGCTAGTGGGGGGGGGGTGGAGGAGTCGTTAGTTAATAAGTAGGTACAGAGTTTCACTTTTGCAAGATGAAAAGAGCTCTGGAGTGAGATATAAGTGTCTTACACAATAATGTAAATATACTTAAAGCCAGTAAACTATACCCTTAAAATGGTAAAGACAGTAAAGTTTTGTTATGTGTAATTTAACACACTGATAAAAATTGGGAACATTTTAGGACTTTCTAGGTTAGTTTTTAATATTTGTTCAAATATTTTCTTTTTGTTTTGAAGACAGGGAAGTAGAATGTTATAAGTAAAGAAAATGAAAGAATTACATGTGCGAAGTATGAGGGTAGGTGGAGTAGGATTGCCTTTCTATACAGAAGGTTCCTATGAAACCAGCAAATAAAAATGTGCTTCCAGAGGAAAAGTGAGTGGCTAAGTATACAGGGCATCATTAAACTTAATTATTGGAGACATGGAAATCCCCGTAAGTCTTCAAGAAAATAATCAAATGTCACAAAAAGAATACACTTTTCAACCAAACATGCACTTATTCAGAAAAGCTCATTTTGCCACTCGAGTACCAAGAATTTACCAAGTAAATATACATACTTGATTTCTCTTGCAAATAGTAAATACCAAAAGCCATGAAGGCCAAATGCCTTCTTTGACATTGTTAAGTAAGAAGTTAAGACAGATAATGAACTTCGATTGTCTTTTTGTCCAAGCAAAGGAGTGCTATAACATTCGGACCACTGGAAGTATTGAACACATCTCAGTGCTTATTATTCCTCAAACATGCAAAGGGAAAAGTCCCTTTTAAATATTGATTGACACAGCCCACTTCTGATTAATACCTCTGAAATATGACTGCTACCATAGTCAGGAAGGTAAGCTACCTGAATCAGAACTGTACAAAGAAGAGAAGTCTCTATCATGCAAGGATACAGGCAGTGTTGTTGCCAATGCAGGCCAATCAAGTTATAATGGGCTCTAATTAGCACTCCGAAAGCTGTTAAATTCTTTACCTGCAGCTGAACGGCAGTTAAAAAGGTGTGAAATTTTTTCTTTCCTTTGAAAACATCACAGAGTTAATTTTTCCCCTAATCTCTTTCTTATATCTTAAAGTCCTTAGAAAGAACAAAATTAAAAAGAGAAAAGATGGTGGAGATGGGAAAGGTTGTTATTATTTTTTTAATCTTTTGACATCATAGAATACTTGCTTGGCTTCTATCCCTCAGTTTTCAGGTCTGTAAAATGGGATGGAGACAAAAATTCCTACCTTGGAGAGGCATTGTGAAGAATAATTATTTAAAACTTATTATGTCTTTTGAAGTTGAAGAAAATGATTCATGTGCTAAGTTATAATCACCAACCTAAGCCCAGGCAGATATATATATATATATACACATACATACATACATAAAATCGGCTGGCTTTGAATGAAGAGAACATTTATTTTTATTTTTGATACACATAATTTTATATTTCTTCCACCAACTCAAACAGCACACAGTTGAGATCTAAGGAAAATACTAACGTCATGGCCTGTCTTGTTTCCTTGTAACTTCTCTCTTGGGGTCCTGAACTAGCTAGTTTATAAACGTATGTGAATTTCAATAAAAGAGTATTTTTGCATGCTATTCATTGTTTGTGCCTCATCAACATGGAAAAATGAATTCGGTGCTTGCAGGTGTAAGTGTAATTGTGCATGAAAAATTATTTACAAAAGAAAGCAAACTGATCTGCTAATCACATTTGTGTTTGGTGTCTCTTTTCACTTCTTTTTTATGTTATATAATTATAATTACAGTCTTAGAGAATTTGAGACATATTGTGATTTTTCGGTGTCATTTCAAGTTGGAAGCACTGTCACATTAAATTTTTATTAATAAACCTCTGAATGCCCATTGAGTGTATCATTCTTTCATAAGTCCTATGTGGAAATAAAGTAGAGCTCCATTCCAGTTTCCATGGACCTAGAATTTAATCAAGAGTCAGGAAAAGCATTACCAATCTGCATTAAAATTATATATATTCTTAGAGAAAATATATTTTGGCTAGAAAGGGAGTAAGCAGAGAAACTTTTCCAAAACATGCTGACATTATGTAACCTATCTATGAATCTGCTTTTGCATGAAACTCTGAAAGTTTCTTTTAATGTAATCATGAAAACAAAATTACTGAAAAAAGAAAGGAATTGAAAACCCACTAGATCAGATTAAGGGTCCATTAAAATCTGAAGGTAACAGGTCACTAGATAGGGCAATAATGCTGTCTCAGATATTAGTCTCTGTGGGCTAGCAACACTCCATCCATAGTCATTCACCCAGACTTGATCACACCTAAATTCAAATATCATTGATCAATTTTAATTGGGATCTCAATGTTGTCATTTGAAAGGGAATGCACCAAGCCCCCTCCTGTTCTGCTTCTGTCTGGTAATTGGCTCAATGGTCATCTAGAATGTTGGTTAGAGACTTGAGCTTCATCCTTGACTCTGCCTCTCATGCTAAACTACATACATTTAATTAATACTCCATCAAGTCAGGTTCCTTCCTAAGTATTGTTCTAATCCAACTACTTTTCTTTATGCCTTAGACATTTATTGATTTAATGAGGAGTATGCACCACGAGAGAAGGGATTTTAACTTTATAACATCCATTTATTTATATATTTCAGGCAGTGGAGAAGAGAAAGAGAGAGAGAGAGCGAGAAAGAGAGAAAGAGAGAAAGAGAGAGAAAGAGAGAGAGAAGAGAGCAGGCATAAGCACCTTGGGTGCATGTGAAGATCAAAGACCAATTTTTAGAGTCAATTATCTCCTTTAACTATGTGAATTTCAGGAATAGAACTCAGATCTTCAGGTTTATTCAGAGGCATCTTTACCTGCTGAGCCATCTCACTAGTGACTCATTTTTTTCTTATTCATTCAATTGTGCGTGTGTGAGAGTGTGTGTGCATGTATGTGTGTGTATGTATGTGTGTGTGTGTTAGAACCATGGGCGAATTCGGGAACCACCATGGACCGCCTTCCACTTCCTCCTTGTTTACTCTGCCCCGGGATTCACAGGCTCTGCCCTACCAGGACCGGAAGCGCAGGCCGCCCCCCCTTCCGCCCGGCGTCTATACGTGGGGTCTAAGATCCGAACTCAGGACCTTACGCCTGCAAGGCAGAGGCTTAACCCCTGAGCCACCTCTCCAGCCTCGTGACTCATTTTTTTTTTTTTTTTAAAGCAAAGTCTATGAGCTTTTGGAAAGGATCTAAGGAAACTTTTAGTGTGGGTTGAATAATGTGACTGAAGAGCAGAAACAGGGATCAAGCATACAGAAATGAATGCTCCTATTTTAGTCAATAACACCATGTTCAGAGTTTTTGTGTTTATTTCAAAGATAAAACTTAGGAAAATACAAGACTGGCCTACTTTGAATAATAAATCTAATGAACTCTTGGTTAAGTTTGTGTGCAACACTTTGAAGCATGATTTTATGTTTTGCAAAGGGCTATTACAAGGTAGTGTTTAAGGATGTCACATCACTGCATAATTCCAATTGTTTAATTGTTTCCAATCTTAACCTTTTTTCCATTTTGTTCCTATTAGCCCATGTACATGTATATAAACACACACACACACAACACACACACACACACACACACACAAATATACAGAGAGAAAGACCGAAGCCAGATAACAAGAGACACAGAAAGACATACTTACACACAGTAAGAACAGAACTATGATGTACAATATATAACTCTACAAATGTAGAGTTATATGTTTTTACATATTTTTATATATTTAAAAAAAAATTTAATATATTTTTTAACAATGACCCCTCAAAACATCTATTTGGCTTTATGAATCTGTTGCTCTTTACTCCTCCAGCATCATTTTAACCATTTAAATCTTCCAAACTTCTAATGTCATGGTCCTCCTACAGAAGTTCCAGGGAACCACTACAGATCTTTGCTTGAGGTCTGTACTTTCTATACAGAACACCAACCCTTCTCCTCCTTTCCCATTCAATATGCACCCTAACACTTTTTCCAGAGTAAACCTATTTTTAAACTGTCAATGTTCTTTTTATTGACATATTGCATTAAATAACCCTCCCCCAAATTCACTCCCACACATCACTGTAGAATCCTGCACCATTTGGAAATATTTTGCCTCCAGAGGTGATCAATTAAGATAGACACATCCTACATTGTGGAGGGAGAATGCTTTGTAGGAAAATATGACAAAGTGATAAAGGGAAGATGGAGAACAAAATCCTATTATTGGTTCAGCGTGTCAAGGAAAAAGCCAGTGCTATTAGACGGTGGGGGAGAAGTAGAATCCTAAGGGAGGTATGGCCCTTCAAATGCCTCAATTTTATTTCTTCTGGCCTTCAGAATTTGGAGAGACTAAATTTATAAATTTCAGTTGTTTTTAGTAGCCAAGTTAGAGGTTTTTTTTTGTGATGGCCTCAGAAAACTAAAACGCTGTGGCAATGTACTTCTCTTTTAAAAATATTATTGTATCCCAATGTCTAGACTAATATTTCAATCATATAACAGGATTTTGGTTTATATCTGCAGAATGGATGAAGACAGGGAAGCTAGTCTTCTCTTGGCAAGTTAAGTCTTGGCTACAGTCAACTCATCCCCGCCTTCACAGTGGGTGTTAGAAGAATGTCTACATATCTTAGGAATCCACAGACAGTATATTGATATCTATTAAAGTCCACTTTTGGGTAGCATAGGGTTACTCAGGTGGTATACTTCAGTACATGACAAAAAAAAATCACCCAGGAAAATTTACCCTTAAGTAAAAATGGAAAGAATTTCATATTGTACAAAATACAGTTAAGAGTGGTTCAGGCAAAGGATAATCTTGACTATCTGAAATCAGGTCACTTTTTGTGAATTTATGTGGATTGCACAAACTTGTTGGGACCCAATCCTTTGCACATAGATGTTTGAGTCAATAAATTTAAGATTTCATCAGGTAGCTACAGATACTTCAAATTCCAGGATATCATTTGGCAAGAGACTAGTAATTGTGCTAAATAAATCACAGCAGAAAGCTTCTGTGCATAAAGGTAAATAACTGACATTACACTCTGCTTCTATATTAAACAGATTTCCTACTTTTTTTTACATTTACTTATTTAGTGTGTTTATTGCACATGTTGAGATCAGAAGACAGCTTGCAAGAATCATTTCTCTTCCTCTACCATGAGGATTCTGCTGATTCAAATTAGGCCACCAAACATGGTGGCAAATTCCATTAGTCCTGAACTGTGTTACTGGCTCAGGTCCTCATTTAAAATGATGCTTTATTAGACATTGTCAATACTGGTAATAATAATCTGCCTTTTTGTTTAGTGTACTAAATTTTTACAAGTTTATCTTCAAACAATTTCAAAAGCAAATAAAAGAGCAAAACCATTGGTTCTGACTTTCCTTTCTTCTCAAGGGTCATGCTTCCTCTGGTAAACACACACATGCACACGCTTGCACACTGAAGGCTATGATATGATTTCGCTCTGTACACATCAGATGGAATTAAGAAAGGAGTTGGACTTTCAGGGTTATTAAGAGCACTTTGTCATCAGTCACTGTCCAATCTCACAAATGGAATAACAAAATCTTTTGATGGCATTAGCACTCACTCTAAAGAGCTACCTACGATCTGTCTTAATTTTCCAATTTTGCAGATTTCATAGATGACACATTTTCAGATTGCCTTCCACATTGAAGCCCTCTGCCATGACCCCACAAAGACTGTACTACTTATCACATACTTTTGTGAATAAGAAAAGGCCGAAATTTGTAAAAATAGGCATGGAAAATTGCAGCCTAAAATACGTGACAATGAACTCTTTCAACTAGATGGATGATGGTCCTCTCTGTAAATTATGTAAGTTTATACTTTAAAAAATGGAATTTCCTGTCTTACTCCAAAAAAATTTAGTACAAATTTGAGAATAAAATATATAATTTTAGATAGAATAATATTAAAAATTTTGATCATCTTTTGGAAAATAGGCATAAGTTATCTTTTAGTTATTTGCAATGAGAGTCTAAATTAAGAAAGCTTAAAACTTACTGATAATAATGGAAGGAAAGATTTGACCAAAAGTAATGATTAACTACTTGAATTACTCTAAAAGAATACTACAGGAGTGATGAGATAACTCAGCAGGAACCAACTTGCAAATCTGGTCACCTCAGATTGATTACTAGAAACTACATGGTGCATGTATCTCTCTGTCTCTCTGTTTTTCTGTCTCTTTCTCTCTTTCTCTCTTTCTCCCTTCTGTCTCAAATAAGTGATAAATAAAATATTTTTAAAATATTAAATAGGCACTGAACTGACAAATAAGTTTTAATGCTTGAAAAAATGATTTTGTACTTATGGACAAATAATATACATTTGAACTTCCTGAGGGAAATTTATCAAAACACAGCTATATTTATTTTCCTTAAGTCTGAATTTTATCTATGATAATGAAGGATCACAAGAGATAATAACACTAAAACTTGAAAGTAGAGGCTATTTTTTTATGAACAATGTTTTAGTAGGTTAAATGAGCAGAAAAAAAAAAACCTTTCAACTGAAATTCAACCAACAACTTTATGTCATCAAATTTCATGCTCTCTTTGTTATGTTAGTGGTTCTTTGCTAATTATTCTCTGTGACATACACATTTTGGTGACTATACCCGTTCTCATGGCTTTAATTGCATATTCCCAGCTGTATCTCTCTTACTCTGATCCTCTTCCTGAATTTCAAATTACCTGTTGGATATAGACATTAGCATATCTCAGAAATCATAGCAAACTAAATGTGCACTTACTTGGAAGATTTACCAAACTATTCTGAGAGCTGAAATTGATCCATTGAAGGCATCAAGATCATTGCCTAGGATGAAATATATGTCAAGAAAATAGAATATTCATTTTCATAGTTTCTACAACTAAATCCATTGTTAACAATTCAGTTTTTCCTTCAAAAGTGCACATCCCAGTTCATTCAGGTGTCCACACCAGAATCCTGAAGACTTGCTGAATTCTTTCATCCGGGTCATGCAACACATTTTACTGATTTTACATAGCAAAATATATCACTACAGTGCTGTCCCAAAGGCACAAAGTACCTCTGAGAAGTATTATTAGCAATGGTTAGTCAGCCTCTGGGCCATTGAACAGCTTTGTATCTAATGATGGAGTGACAGAAATGAATGCAGACAAATGATACAATGATTTATTTATTACTTATTTGTTTGTTCACAAGGTCTCACCATGTAACTCAGGTTAATGTTGAACTAACTATCTCATTCAAGCTGGCTTTGAAATCCTCCCTCAACATTGCTATGTTGTCATTACAGTTGTGTATTATCAAGCCTACCTTTATAATGTGATACTTGTTTTAAAATTCCTGACTTTGGGATTCTGAGTTTCATTTTCCTGTTACTATTTACATAAACAATCTATTTTATTCTTACAACTATGCTGGACAGAGTTAGACCAATCTCCCTTGACTCCCTTCCTCTTTGCTGAGATACTCTGTGATCTCATGAAGAATTTACTGTATGCTAAACAGAGACAAAAGGAAAATGATTAGAGGAAATGCAAGCATCATTATCACAATTACTTGCCCAAATTATAGGGTTTTCAGCCCACAATTATCAAACTTAGGACCCAAAATACCGGTATATCTTGCTCTCTTTCCCAGCAGTAACCTGTCTCCTCTTGGGAAATGCAATCTTATCTTTTCTTTTTACCTTCCAAAGATCAGTCTCTCAAAACAAATGGAGCCTTTATCCTTTTGTAAATTCAAGGCAAAACTCCAAATTATGAGGGGGCTATTTTGCCTCTCTCTGTTTCTCTCCAATTCCTGATCTGTAGTTCCTAACTTGTGGAGATTTTTTACCAGGAAAATTCCCGTAAGTGTGGTCATGATTGCATTGCTTTTCCCAGATGAAGAGAACCTCGGAATTCCTGGTATCCTTCATGTTGTGTGGATCCTTCTCAGTGTCTGCCAATTTCGAAATAAGCATATAAAGCAGCCTTCATGTTGTAATATTCTTGCAGCTTAATTAAATAAAAATTGCACTGATAAGTTATCTTCACAAACAGTGCAAGGACAGGCAGCTGGATCACATCCATGGTATCCTTCTGCAATGATGTGTATGGGCAGTCAAAGACAACTTCAAACAGCAGTTGATCTAATACATTTATATTAAAAGTGAATTCTCAAATTCACACACTTGAGCCTGCTTCCTTGACCCTGCATCCCTAACCTTTTCAGCCTGTGCTTGTGGAATGATGGCATCTCCCAGGAGAGCGGTGGTGAAAACAGAGTGCCTGTTACAGACTGCCTGTTGTCTTGTATCTCCAGCTCTTTCAACTTATTTCCTTTCATCTTGCCACTTTTATAGTCCTATGTCTAAACACATTCTTACATCTAACTCTTTTATTCCTGGACACTCATTTATTTCTTGGACCTAGTTCTCTAACCTGACCCTTTTATTAGGTGTGGTTTTGGCTCTGGCTCTGGGCCACTGTTTTAGTTCTGATGCCATTCCTTGTGCGATCCATTCCTTCATTATCGTCCTAGTCAGGTGTTCTCAGGAAGCACTTCTTCATGTAATGTACATCTTGAAACACCATCATATTTTGAGAAAATGCTTTCAGAAAGAATTCAGTAATTGATATTATTTATTATTGTGGTTCCATTATCACTGTAATATCACAGAAAGACCTTTATGTATATTAGATAAAAGTTCTTTTAAATTTGAGGATTATATTAATCCTTCATTTGGGAAAAATTCAGCAATTTACAGAAATTAAGAACATAGCATTCAAATGCAAGAGTTCAAAGCCTAGCTTCATATTTGGATTCACCGAACAGCCTTGAACAAATGTTATCACATTTATGCCTTGTTCATGAAACAAAAATATTTATAAATGATTTCAAAAATATTTATAGATGATGAGGATGACAAGGAAAAATGATTTAATATATCATATTTTAAGTACTAGAGCATAATTAAAAATTTAAGAAATATAATGTATAATTCTGTTATGCTTATGTTTACTGGTCTTTCATATTAAAGTTTTTTTGGTAGATTTTTTTTGACAAGCTCGTGAATTTAAATAATGTATTCTAATCATATTACCCCCAGTATATTCCATAGCAACCGGGAGGCCAAGGACAAATATCAGAAATTGAGGCCCAGCTTTAACTAAATAATAGGATGTTGGAGTCCAGCCTGGGTCATCCCAGACCCTATATCAAAACATACATGCAAATAAACAAGCAAGCAGGTCTTTAAATTCAGTGTCAAGCTTCCTGCATTAAATGGTATTTTTTATAGACAGATACTTTTCAAGGAAAACCACTGAGGATTCTCTGACGTCTATCATAAAGATTTATTATACTACATAAGACAGGTTTCTTGTTTTGGATCTGAAGCCCACTCAGATACTAACAATCATGTTCATTTTGGCAAAAGACACTTCTTGAGGCTTTTTGCCAACCTAAATCTGTGCTAGTTCTGACTTCTTTTTTTATTATATTTTAAATTTTTCTTTTATGAAAAATACTGAGTACCCATCCTGACCTCCCTTCTTTCCATCCCCTCCCTTCCCTTCATCAGTTCCTCTCACTCACTCCCACCCTCCTACCTGTATGCTTCCGTGGACCTCTTCCTTATCTAGTATTGTGATGGTTTGGGCCTCTGTGGCATATCAAGTTTCCTCTCTTCCAGGCCTTTGAGAGTTTCTGTGATATTTACATGTGAGTCATGGATTCTCACCCTGTGTAAACTTTACTTGAAATCTTATGGAGAAAGAGAAATGTTTTTGCTTTCTGTTTTACTTCTCTGAGGGAATAATCATTCAAGGTCAGGTGAAGATGTCCTATTAAAACACCACTGTGGGAAGTCCTTATGTTTTGATTTCTTGTCTCACATCCAAGGGGCTATGGAACCCACAGTTCATGGTTCTGCTGGGATAAATGTCCAGAGAGAAAAAGATGAATGATTATAACAATGATTATGATAGAGTTGGTGGCTGATGGTATCTGCAAGGAAGGGTCAGAGAAGAAAACTTTATCAATCTAGGTTCCTGCTTTCATTTGGTTTGTTTGTTAATGTCTTATACCTTGTCATCTCAATAATGACATGGCATTTTAAAAATATGTGATATATATGTTTTATTCTTGAAAGGAGACTTGAAACTTACATTAATCCTTTTTATCATGTAAGGAAGTTTCAAAGAATAAAATAAATAGTTAAAGTGAAGATAATAAAATAGAAATGCTTTATATAAGAAAAAATCCTAAGCATAAATCTTAATGCTTTTAAAGAAAAATATGCTAACTTATTTTCAAATGACTTTGCTTGAACATTTTATCCTTAGTGCTACAAATGGATGTCTACTTTACTTCTGGGTAGAACAATATAAAAAGAAGCTCTATCAATTTCTTAGATAATTTGTTCAGTTTCTCCCTGACTTCTGTGTTCTTGTTCCTCTCATCCTTCACCAGCTTGGATTTGACTTTGTTAGATGAAAAGTTGGCCTCTTTCCTGTACCTTATACTTGGATGCCATTGTTTATTCTACTTCTAAGAATTTTGGTCCTGACTATGCCTTAAATTGTAAAACTCTAAGTCTTTTCTTATATTAACTTGATTTTTGTGTATTCCACTCCCAGTTTAAAAATAGGATCTTAAAGAAAAAAATTTTGTGCTTGGCTAAATTGGAAAATTTACAAATCAAGGAATGTAATCATAATAGGACTTTGCATGACCTGCACAATGACCTTATTGAACCCCTAAAGTCTAGCATGGATCACAGGCACTAGGATTTTTAGAGGCAAGGGAATAACAGCCACAATGGTGTTCCTATACTAAAGTGGAACACAAAAAAGAGCTCTAGGCAATGCCACCGAGTCCTTACACCTCATCAGAGAGGAGGACCCAGAGGGAAGTTTGACATGCACACTAAAGGATGCTCCAGGAATGGGGGGGGAGCAAGAGAAAAGGAGGGAGAGGGAAAGGAAAGGGAAAAGGAGGGAGGGAGTAAAAGGGATCCAAGGGTGGAGGGAGGGAGGGGAATGGGGTACCTATCAACTTTGTATGACTGGAAGAAATAAATAAATAAATTTTTAAAAAGCAGGAAGTTAAAAAAAAGAAAATAAGAAAATAAATGCCTCCCCATAACAAAACATTTCATGGTATGGAATTGCCAACATGAAAATTATGCTCTGCACATTTAACTATTTATAGACTTCTCAGTTGTATTACCACATTGAGATGAAAACAGAACTTGGCATCTGTTGTTCCTGTTTCCTAGTTTTCTTCAAATCCTATGGTAGCCTTGAGATTGTTTAATCCAATCTTTTATTTTTCCAAGCTCAAGTACAGGATAGGCCAATCAAATGCTCTTTCCCAAGAATCAGAATCTATAATGAATTCAAAGATTCTTAGATATATTATCAGCTCATGAAAGACTCTAGTCTTTTTTTAATTTATTTATTTATTATTTATTCAATTGTGCGTGTATGCATGTGTGTGTGTGTATGTATGTATGTGTGTGTAGAACCACGGACGAATTTGGGAACCACCATGGACGCCTCCACCTCCTCCTTGTTTACTCTGCCCCGGGATTCACAGGCTCCGCCCTACCAGGACCAGAAACACAGGCCACCCCCGCTTCTGCCGGCGTCTATATGTGGGGTCTAGGATCCGAACTCAGGACCTGCAAGGCAGAGGCTTAACCCCTGAGCCACCTCTCCAGCCTCTAAAGACTCTATTCTTGAGTTACTGCCAAGAATTGCCTAAGGTGCTGTATTGGTTCCTTTTATTTCTTGCATTTTATATACATTTTCATTAGAATATAGAAAAATTTTAATATTTCTCAATAAATTCAATTTTTCTTTTTTTCTTGCACATAACCAAATTCCAATGAAAATGCTTTCATTAGTTTTTACTATCAAAACCATCCCACGATCTTCAGAACTATGATTAATCTTGAAATGCTGATGAGTATTGAGAACAGCGTCACATTCAGAAGATATCAATAATATATTGATCAGAACACTGCATAGCTTTCTCAGTAGTCACAAAGTTTCAAATAACTTCTAGTCCTTGTTTGCACTATTTACAATTGTTCTTTACTTAAAAAATTACATACCCAATTGAATAAACACTTGTACAATGCCGTATTTATCATATGTCGTACAATTAAATGTCTGTTTCTGCTCAGAGGAATGTTCTGAGATACATATATATAATATATATATATATAATGCTAGCTTATGTGTTTAAGATTTAAAATCAGAAAAATGGTAAAAGTAATTACAAAAGTAAACATTAATTGGAACAATTACTTTAAAGTGGTAAAATTCTTTTATTCTATTTTATTTTATTTTTTTATTTCCACTCATACAAACTTAACAGGTACACTGGTCCCCTCTCTCCCTCCAACCCCCCACACCCCTCCCTCCTCATCCCCCAGTGCCTCCCCCTCCCATCCCTGGAGCATCCTTTAATGTGCATGCTAAACTCTCCTTTACGTCCTCCTCTCTGATGAGGTGCAAGGACCCAGTGGCATTTCCCAGAACCCTTTCCTGTGTTCCCATTAAGCATAAGAACACTACTGTGGCTGTCAATCCCTTGCCTCCCAGGATCCTAGTGCCTTTAGCAAATGCTAGACTTTGTGGGGTCAATAGTGTGTTGGACATTGCGAAGGGCATGCAAACTCCAATTATGATTGCTTCGGTCCTAACTTGTGTGGAGTATCTTGCATAGCATTAATCCTCCCATCCTTGTGCTCTTACAATCTTACCGTCCCCTCTGCAAATTTCCCTGAGCTTCAGGATTGGGAGAGATTAGGCTGGCTTAGTTCCAGGTGGTTGATATAGAGTCTCTGATGTTCTGGATTATGGTATGTTGATTTTTTTTTTCAGTTTTGCTGCTCCTGCAATGCCCCTCACTCCATCCTGATGGGTATTGGACAGAGATAAAAACATACTAAACTAGAGTCTTGTTATAAGAGTATATTCAAAGTTAGATGTAATAAAAGTAGGAAACCACGGTGAGGGAGGGGTCAATCACGCATTTGCCAAATGGTTACTTTCTATCTGCCAGACTATATGCCCTCCTCTTCTGGTAAGATCATACCCCATCAGTTGTAAATGATCAGGAAGGAAAGTCTGTGAACTTAACCAGATGTCTCATTACTTACTTGCAGTCCTTGATGGTGGCTGTAACATGGTCCCCTCTCTCCTTGTTTGTATTGTGGCCATCCTTCCCCATCCCTCCTGTTCATAATCTTTGCAGATACTGTAGGTATTACAGAGAATTATCCTTAAGTGTCTCCAAGTGGGTTTGGTAATAGGATCTACCTATTAGGGAGTACATACAGCGCTTAATTTTTTATGTCTGAGAAACTTCAATCAATATAATTGTTTCTAATTCCATCCATTTCCCAGCAAATTCCATTAATTCATCATTTTTGATGGCTGAGTAGTACTCCATTGTATAGATGAACCACATTTTCCTTATCTGCTCATCAACTGATGGACATTTGGGTTGATTCCATGACTTTGCAATCGTAAAGAGTGCTGCTATGGACATGGTCATGCTTGTGCTATCGAAGTGAATTGTTGCTGTATGGGGGGTTATTCCCAAAAATGGAATAGCAGGGTCATATGGCATTTCAATCTTTAATTTCTTTAAGAATCTCCAGACGGCTCGCCAGAGTGGCTGTATGAGCCTGCATTCCCACCACCAGTGTAGGAGAGTTCCCCTCTCTCCACATCCTCTTCAGCATTTGGTGTTGTTTGTACTGTGGATTTTTGCTGTCCTGACCAGGGTGAGATGATATCTTAGGGAAGTTTTGATTTGCATTTCCCTGATGGCTAAATAAGTGGAGCATTTTTTAAGATATTTGTTGGACATTTTAATTTCATCCCTGATAAAGTTTCTGTTAAGTTCCAGGGCCCGTTTTTTAATTGGGCCATTGGTTTCCTTGATGTTTAGTTTTCTAAGTTCTTTGTGCACTCTGGACAGTAGAGCTCTATCAGATATGTGGTTAGTGAAGATTTTCTCCCATTCTGTGGGTTGTCTTTGTGCTCATGTTACAATCTCTTTATCTGAACAGAAGCTCTTTAATTTCACAAGATCCCAACTGTTGAGAGTTGGTAGCAGTGACTGTGCCATTGGATGTCTGTTTAGGAACTGTATCCTAACCCAATCAGCTCGAGGGTGTTCCCTACCCTTTAAACTATGGTTTTTATAGTCGCTGGCTTTATATCGAGGTCCTTCATCCATTGGGAATTAATTCTTGTACATGGTGACAAGTACGGGTAGCTTTAATCTTCTGCATGTGGAGATCCAGTTTTGCCAGCACTCTTTGTTGAAGATACTGTTCTTTTTCCATTGGAGTTTTTCAGCCCCTTTGTCAAACACCAAATGGCTGTGATTGTGTGGGCTTATATCTGGGTTTTCAACCCTCATCCATTGATCTGTGTGTCTATTTTGGAGCCAGTACCAGGCTGTTTTTATAACTATGGATTTGTAGTATGGACTAAGGTTTGGTATGGTGATACCTCCAGCAGTGTTTTTGTTACTCAGGATTGTCTTTGCTATCCTGGGTCTTTTGTACCTCCATATGAATTTTGAGATTGTTTGGTCGACCTCTTTAAAGAATTGCTTTGAGATTTTAATTGGTATAGCATTGAATTTGTATATTGCCTTTGGTAGGATGGTCATTTTTACGATGTTGATTCTGCCAATCCAGAAACATGGGAGGTCTTTCCACCTTCTGGTATCTTCTGCAATTTCTTTCTTTAGGGTTTTAAAGTTTTCATTGTAAAGGTCTCTTACTTCCTTGGTTAGATTTATACCAAGGTATTTCATTTTTTTAGGAGCTATAGTATATGAGATTATTTCTCTCAGGGATTTTTCACTTCTTTCATTCTGGGCATATAGGAAGACCACTGAATTTTGGACACTTATTTTGTATCCTGTCACCCTGCTGTATTAGTTCCAGGAGCTTCCTGGTGGAGTTTTTGGGATCACTCAGGTATAAGATCATGTCATCTGCAAATAGGGATAGCTTGACTTCTTCCTTGCCAATTTGAATCCCTCTTATGTCCCTTTCTTGTCTTATGGCTTCAGCTAAGACTTCAAGTACAATATTGAATAGAAGTGGTGAGAGAGGACAGCCTTGTCTAGTTCCTGATTGAAGCGGGAATGCTTCAAGTTTTTCCCCATTTAGTATAATCCTTGCTGTGGGCTTGTTGTATACAGCTTTTATTATATTGATAAAGGTTCCTTCCATTCCAACTGTCTCTAGCGTTTTGATCATAAAGGGCTGTTGGATCTTGTCAAAAGCTTTTTCTGCATCTATCAAGAGTATCATGTGGTCTTGGACTTTGGACGGGTTTAAATGATGAATTATATTTATTGATTTGTGTATGTTGAACCAACCTTGAGTGCCGGGGATAAAGCCTACTTGATCCCTGTGAATGATCTTTTTGATATGTTTTTGAATCCAATTTGTTAAGACTTTGTTGAGAATATTTGCATCTGTGTTCATCAGAGAGATTGGCCTATAGTTTTCTTTTTCAAGTGTATCTTTATTAGGTTTTGGGATTAAAACGATATTAGCTTCATAGAAGGAATTATGTTGTGTTCCTTCCTTTGATCTTTGATGGAATAGTTTAAGGAATATTGGTTTTATTAGCTCCTTAAATGTCTGGTAGAACTCTGTGCTGAATCCATCTGGTCCAGTACATTTTTTGGTGGGAAAATTCAAGATTACTTCCTCAATTTCCTCGTATGTTATAGGACTATTTAAATAATTTACCACTTCCTGATTCAATTTAGGTAAGTTGTGTTTATTTAGGAATTCATCCATCTCTTTTGTGTTGTCGTAGTTCACAGAATATAAGTTTTTGAAATATGATGTTATAATTCTCTGGATTTCTTGGGTATCAGTAGTGATAACTCCATTTTCATTTCTAATTTTGTTAATTTGTGTTTTCTCTCCTTACTTTTGGTTAATTTAGCTAGGGGTATATCAATTTTATTGATTTTTGAAAAAAAACAGGTTTTGATTGGTTGATTTTCTGTATCATTTTCCTAATATCAATTTCAGATAGTTCTCCCCTTATTTTGCTAATCTCCTCTCTCTTACTGCTTTTGGGATCAGATTGCTCTAGTTTCTCTAAAGCTTTAAGCTGCATTGTTAAGGCATTTATTTCTGATGTTCCCATTTTTTTGATGTAGGCATTAAGAGCTATGAACTTACCTCTTAGGACAGCTTTCATTGTGTCCCAGATATTTTGGTAAGTTTTATTTTCATTATCGTTCACTTTCAGGAAATCTCAAATTTCCTTTTTAATTTCTTCCTGAATCAAGTTCTCATTCAGCATCATAGTGTTAAGTTTCTAGGAGTTAGTGTATTTTCTGTTGTTTGCTGTGTTGTAGATGTCCAACTTTAGGCCGTGGTGGTCTGATAGGGCACAGGCTAGAATTTCAACTTTCCTGTATATGTGGAGATTCATTTTGTGGCCCAATATGTGATCTATTTTGGAGAAAGTTCCGTGTGCTGCTGAGAAAAATGTGTATTCTTTGGTGTGTGGATGAAAAGTTCAATAGAGATCTGTAAGTCCATTTGTTTAAGGGTTTGATTAAGTTCCAAAGTGTCTCTGTTAAGCTTTTACCTGTTGATCTCTCCCATGTTGAGAGGGCAGTGTTGAAATCTCCAAGAATTATCGTTTGGGGGTTGATTTCTCGCTTTAGACGCTGTAGGATTTTCTTAATGAATGTGGAGGGGGTCTGTATTGGGTGCATATATATTCAGTATTGTGAAGTCTTCCTGGTGAATTGTACCTGTGACTAAAATGTAGTATCCATCTGTGTCTCTTATGATTTTTTTTGGTTTGAAGTCCACTTTGTCCAACAGCATAATGGCTAGCCCTGCCTGGTTCCTGGTTCCATTATCTTGCAGAATTTTGGACCAGCTTTTCATTTTCAGAATGTGCCTTTCTTTTTTGGTGAGATGAGTTTCCTGAAGGCAGCAGATTGATGGGTTGTTGTTTTTAATCCAAGTTGTAATCTGTGTCTCTTAATTGGTGAGGTAATACCATTGACATTTAATGTTATAATGGAGAAATTATTTTTAATTCTGGACATTTTTTAGGTTTAGTGGATTTTGTATGCGTATTGTTTGACATTTATGTTTGGGTGGTATTATATTTCCCTTCTGTCCTCCTGGATAAGCTTGTTTATTTCTTCAAGTTCAAGTATCATTTCTAGCATTTTGTGAAGGCCTGGTTTGGTAGACATGTATTCCTTCAAGTTGTCTTTGTGCTGGAAAATTTTTCTTCCTCCCTCAATCATGACAATACTCATTTAATACTTGAAGTACATATCTCCAAGCTCTTCTTGCTTTTACTGTTTCCATTGAGAAGTCATTTGTTATTTTAATAGGTTTACCTTTAAAAGTGACTTGCTTTTTTTCTCTTGAAGCTCTCAGCACCTTTTCTTTGTCTTGAATGTGGAGTGTTTTGACTATTATTTGCCGTGGCGAGTTTCTATTTTGGTCATATCTGTTTGGAGTGCGAAATGCCTCTTGTAATTGGATGGGCCTCTCATTCTTTAGTTGAGGGAAGTTTTCATTTATGATAATTAGAAAAATTTCCTCAGCTGTGGTATTTTGGGATTCTTGCTCTGTTATTCCGTCAATGCGCATGTTAGGCTTCTTCAGGGTGTCCCAAATCTCTTGAATGTTCCTCTCAAGTATCTTTTTGGTTTTAACAACCTCTTCCATTGAGCTGATTAATTCTCCCACTTTGTTTTCAAGATCTGAAATTCTATTTTCTGCTTTGTTAGTTCTTTTTTTTTTTTTAATCTAATTTTCTTTTTTTATTATTATTTATTCAACTGTGCGCATGTGCGTGCGTGTGTGTGTGTGTGTGTGTGTGTGTGTGTGTGTGTGTGTAGAACCACGGAAGAATTAGCGAACCACCATGGACACCTCCACCTCCATCTGCCCCGGGATTCACAGGCTCAGCCCTACCAGGACCAGAAGCGCAGGCCGCCCCCGCTTCCGCCTGGCGTCTATATGTGGTATCTGGGATCCGAACTCGGGAGCTTCCGCCTGCAAGGCGGAGGCTTAACCCCTGAGCCACCTCTCCAGCCCTGCTTTGTTAGTTCTGCTGCTAAGACTCTCTGTTGCATTTTGGGTTGAAGATAACTTGTCTTTTAGTGTGATTTTAAACTCTGCCTAAGACTGTTTTAACTGTTCTATGCTTATTTTTGTTTCTTCAACTGTTTACTCAACTCCTCCAAGTGCCTGTTGTATTCCTGTTCAAAGTGGTTGATGCAGTTGTTTAACTCCTCTTGGATTTCCTCTTTCATAGTATTAATCATGGTAATGATCATACTTTGAAAGTCGTTATCTTGGGTCTGGCTTTCTTGGCTATTTTCTGTGAATTTGTTCTGGTTGGAATCCATCATTATGGGGTTAATTCTTTCAGTGGGAGATGGTCTTCTTGGGTTTTGTTTCTCATGGATCTGCATTTTGACTTGGGCATTGTTGTTTTGTCTTTTAGGACCTTTCAGTTTCTGTGTGTTCTTGACTGAACTGATTTAGTTGGTATTACTACACTTGGGCAATTATTACTAGTGCTTGCCTTGGAGTTGGGTACGTTTGTCTTTTGTTATTGTTATTTCCTAGATGAGGCTATGAGGCTGTTGCTGTTAGTACATCAGTTAAGTCAGGTTAAGTAGACAGGGGTGAATTTATAAAAGTGCTAGTGCACTTTTATGATTTAGCATCTTGGTGATATGTGAAGGTGGGTGGTATACTCCCTGGAGATGTATATGATTTTAGGGTGACTATATCGAAAAATTAATCTACAGTGATTAATACTAGAAAGGAACAGTAAGGTTTACTTATCTTTGGGCTGGATGTGAAGAATCTCTCCCATGTGTTAGGATGATTGTAGAGGTCTTCAGATGTATGGCCTTTGACCCTTAGAACTTTGCTTGAGTTTTCTTTGGCCTCTATTGAATTCTGAGTAGCAGTGTGTCTTCTGTGAGACCACGTGCATGGGTCCCCGGTGGGCCGGAGAGGCAGAGGGGCTGATGCTGATGGCAGAATTCTTCACTTGGGACCTGGGACTTGGCTTAGTGTCCCACCCAAGCTCCAGGGATGGAGGAATGTGAGCAAGTCCTGTCCAGTCAGGCAGACAGGTGGACAGGAGGAAGAAAGGGGCTAGGGCCCAGGGCGTGGCCCAGGCAAAACTGGAGGCAGCCTGGGTGTCACTGGGACACGGGGCCACCTGGGGGGCTGGGCAAACTCACCTGGGATGGAGGACTAGGAGGGTAGTCGGGTGGGCTGGAGGGCGGGAGGAAGAAAGGGGCTGGGGCCTGGGTCTTGGCCCAGGCAAATCCGGAGACTAAATTGGTGAAATTCTAAACAGCAAAAGCAATATTCAAATCTTTTGAGTTAGCAGTTCTCTTGAAATTGTAGTATCAGATCATCATCCCAAATATAAATTTTCAGTAAATGAATAGATCCTTTAAAAATCATTCCTACAGTATTAAGGAAGTTGGAGGTGTTCTACAATAGAATGTTGTAGAAGTGCTAAAGCTGTTCATCGTCTGCACAGAAATGTCTAAGATAGACTTCATTTCCCAACCCAATCAGCTTTATTAAAAGTTGCTGGTAAATTATTCAAACAACTTTTCAATCAGAGATTCATTATTTGTCTGTAAGTCATAGATATCAATATGTATAACATGATATTTAAATTAATCAGTAAATGTACAATTCTTAGAACACCTTGCATAATTATGTAGGAAGGCACACATTAGGAGTGTTGCACTATATTTCTGAACTTTTTCAGTTTTGGTGATCCATAACTTTAAAAAGTTTAAAAAGAAGGGGCTGGAGAGGTGGCTCAAGGGTTAAGCCTCTGCCTTGCAGGCGGAAGGTCCTGAGTTCGGATCCCAGATCCCACGTATAGACGCCAGGCGGAAGCGGGGGCGGCCTGCGCTTCTGGTCCTGGTAGGGCGGAGCCTGTGAATCCCGGGGCAGAAGGAGGTGGAGGCGTCCATGGTGGTTCGCGAATTCGTCCGTGGTTCTACACATACACAGACACACACACGCACGCACATACACACGCACATGCGCACAGTTGAATAAATAATAATAAAAAAATTAAAAAAAAAGTTTAAAAAGAAATAGAACACATTTGAAACCATTAAGAAGGTTTAACATGGTTTTAAAGGATATTGGGTTAATGAGTAGTATTTTTTCCATGAAATATACTTTAAAAATTTTTCAAGCAGGATGACACATGCTTGTAATCTTTTGAAGAGGCAGAGGCAAAACATTCAGATTCTAAGCCAGTCTGTTCTGCACAATGAGACATTGCCCTGAGAAACAAAAATAAAGCAGATAGTGATATAGTTTACAATAAACACAATCTTTAAAAATTAGAACATCCGGAAATTTTTGTTGATCAAATTGTCTGAATTATTGTATATTACATAATGCATATATACTTTCACACATACATATATGTTTGTCTATATGTAATATATATATAAACATGTAACTTCACTGGGAGAAAGAAGATGTTCATTAAGAAAATCTTTTGCTGTAACCTATTTCTTAACATTTTTTCAAAAAAGGGTTCTTCATTGAAAAATCACATTGCGGGGCTGGAGAGGTGACTCGGGAGTTAAGCCTCTTCCTTGCAGGTGGAAAGGTCCTGAGTTCAGATTCTAGACTCCACATATGGACGCAGGGCAGAAGCGGGGGCGGCCTGCGTTTCTGGTCCTGGTAGGGCAGAGCCTGTGAATCCCAGCTTTATTAAAAGTTGCTGGTAAATTATTCAAACAACTTTTCAATAAGAGATTCATTATTTGTCTGTAAGTCATAGATACCAATATGTATAACATGATATTTAAATTAATCAGTAAATGTACAATTCTTAGAATGCCTTGCATAATTATCCTGGGGCAGAGTAAACAAGAAGGAGGTGGAGGTGGTCCATGGTGGTTCCCGAATTCACCTGTACTTCTACACACACACACACACACACACACACACAGACACACACGCACATGCTCACACACATGCACACGCACATACATACACATACACATGCACAATTGAATAAATAAAAAAAGAAAAATTACATTGCTATCATCTACAAATTAGTGTGTTTTTGGTCTATGCCATACTCATATTCAGGCATTTATTTATGACCATCCGATGGCTTTAATGTTTCACAGAAAACTTGTGAAAAGAATGTTATACATGCCAAAGAGTTCAGTATATCCTACTGATCTCAAGACTTCCTTGGAAAGTGACAAATCATGATAGGTCAAGATCCACATCAATATTTAGAGAGGCTTTTTGGAGAAAGATTTAGTGATTTAGAAAACACTTCAAAAGAACTTAAAGTGCTTCCAGGTCTATTTGAAACTTCATTTGTAATGATCAGAGCCATGTAGTGGTACTGGCTATCATATGATATCTGATAATGAGTTCTGCATTAATTTTTGTTATTGCAGGAATTTATGTAAATTTTCTCTAAGCTTGTTAGCCTTATCAGTCTGAGATAGTAAGAGAGTTAGCAGCAGACTTATTGGGATGCTTTAAAATAGGGCATTAGAAAAGATCTACCTAAAGTTCCCCTAAAAATTGCCATTGTTAACTGAGTACTTAGAAGGCATCTGGTACCTTAACTAGCCTGCTTAGCTAAACATACCTGACTCTTGCAGCTGTACTGATTTTCTTTGCTTCAATCAGTTTTGTATCTCAATGACCCAGAAGAAATGCAAAGGGAATGCTTTCATCAAAGGGTGTTGGCTCTTTTCCAATTTTCTTTCTACACAGAATTATCAATAAGAAAAGATAGATATCAAGGAACAAAGCAACTTTTTTGATTCAAAGAGACAGATTTCCATAGATTAAAGAAACTAATGGGGACATGCCTGAGAGATAGACAATGTGGATCATTAGTCCCCTAGGATGTTTCTCCAGAGAGAAGGACCATACAGTCCTCCATCCAGGGGATGCTTACTGGAACTCAAGACCTCTTTAGTGAAGATCCTCTTCCACTATGTGCTTCATATCTTCTACCTATTCTACCTATTAGTCCAATCACTTGCTGTGGATGAGAAATGGCAAGAGAGCTAAAGTTCATTATATTCTTACCAATGTCTTTTCTTTCTGGTCTTTTAAAATCCATATCATACTAGAGGTATTCCTCATGACAGAAACCCATTCCTTTTCATGTTGATTGAAATTCTTTATTTTTATTAATTTTGTATATTTTTACAAGCATATTGAGTATTTATCTAAACTTTCCTCCCTCCCTCCTCCTATTCCTTCTCTTCCCTTAACTCCCTCCCACCCTTCTGCCCTGTGCTTCAATGGACCTCAGGATTCACTGTGACTTATCTACTCTTTAGGTATAAATGAAACACCTCAATATTTGCTGCTGTGCTAGATTTCCAGCAGTCTCTCTCCTTCAGGACATCTTTCAGGAATTTTCCAAAATAATTCCCCCATAGTGCTATTTACATTAAACAGCTTACTTTTTATAATGCAAGACCACATTTTTCAGCTCCTTCATTTAGTTTACTCATCCATCATGTATTTCTGTCCTTCACAGCTTACCTTAAGCAAGAATCCTAAACCTTCTTTGGCAGCTTTCATTCAGAGCAAATTAAAATTCTTGCAGCTTGAACTTTTTAAAAAGTAAAAAAGGATTTGGCAATAATTTTAAAGAAATGGAACTTAATGTATCTTAATAGCTTCTCTTGAATCTATACCTTCAATTGTTAATAAGCCACATCCCTGAGGAAATTACTTTAATGATCTATTATACAACTTTTAACTCAATTTTTTAATTAATTAATTAGTTAAGAACCATAAATAAGAATCTTATGAAATATATGCATACAAGCTTCTGAAGTAGTCATGTGTTTCTTTTAAATAAGAAGAATTATCAAAAAATGTTAATGTGATTTAGATCACATATATCTCATCAACTTAAATATATTCATCATAGGAAATGCTCGGCCATTTATGTCCTTCCATAGAAATTTCATTAATTGATCTCCACTTAACCAGTTCCCATGTATATAATTAATGCTGGATAATTTAAAGAGAAAACCATTTTATTGAAAGGATGTCAGAAAGAAAACTAAATATCTAGACTCTGCAAATGTACTGAGGTTAAAAAAAAACTTAAAGCCTAATCCATGTGATTTTCAGGTATTTTGAATTTTCAGATATTGTTCTAATACTAATTTCTAGTGTTATTCTACTTATTTACTTCCCATTCTTACTCCTTTTATCATACTATATGCTATTTGTCACTTCCATGCTAAATCATGTTAGAGTTGAAGAAGTGATTGTTTTTAATTGGTTTTCACTGTATTTTCATAGTGCACTTGTCCATTAGTGTGATTGCTTGTAGGGATAATACTACACTCTGTGAGTAGTGTTGGAGATACTGTAAATTGAAGGTTGAATTACTGATACATATTTTGAGTTGAATAGGGAGAAACTATATTTCAACCTTATTATAATCTCGACTCATTTGAAACATGAAAATATTTCCACTGAATATATACGGTAATTAAAAAAATCTAACAAATGATAATTAAAAAAAAAACTAACAAATGACCTAGTCTCAAATAGTCAAGTCTCAATGCAGAAACTCAAAAAACTGGAAAAATCAAGGCAATATAACTCCTCCAATTGCCATTGAACAACAAGAATGAACTTGATGAAAGGAATTAAAAATTATATTAATAATGTTCAATAAAATCAGGAAACAAACTCCTGAATGAACATGAAGAGAATAAGAACAGCTAAGTGAAATAAGGAAGTCAAGTGAAATAACGAAGTCAACACAGGATATGAAAGGAGAATTCAATAAAGAGACAGAAGTGCTGAAAAATTCAAGATGAAATTCAGCATCTGATTAAGTTTGATATATAAAATAAAGAACTTAATAGAAAGATCCATTAACAGAATCAATCAGATAAAACACCGAGTCTCAGTGGTTGAAGACAAAGTACACACAATATAGCATTAGGATAATGGCAGAAACAAAACAATAAGGAAGAATAAACAGAACGTGAATGATCTAAGGAACATAACCAAAATAACAAATTTAAGAGTTATGACATAGAAGGGAGAAGAAGTTCAAGCTAAATTCACTGAAAACATATTCAATAAAATGACTGCAGAAAATTTCCCAAATATAAAAAAATAAGATGGCCATTTAGATTTCCGAACAGAAAACATCAGTAAATAAATTGTCAATGCCACTTTATATTTAAAACACCAAATATGCAAAAGAAAGAAAGAATATGGAAGCTGTAAGACAGAAGTAACACAACATGTAAAAAGAAAACCCATCAAATACTGGCAGGATTGCTCAATAGAAACTCTAAAGGCCAAGTGAGCATGGAGGGAGGTATTTCAAACTCTTAAACAGAATCAAGATCACTATCTATCAGAGTTATTATTTATGATTGAAAGAGAAAATAAAACACAGAGTAAAGGAATGAGTGACACTAAGACAGAATGACAAAAGGTACTTGACACACTCCTATATAAAAACAAATGTCAATTCATTTCTTAGGCCACAGGAGCAACAAAAACCCTCAATAAGACTCATTAATAAAAAGCTAAAGATTATGAAAATGGCAAACATAAAAAAAGCAATTTAAAAATGCATATTTAACTTTAAATAATAACTCTGAAAGTTTACCCTGGACTTAAAATACCAATCAAAAGACAAAATTTGTGGTTGAATTTTAAAAAGAGGACTCATCTATTAATTGCCAATAAGAAACATACCTTACTAGCAAAGGAAAATGCAGCCTTTGGATACAGACATAGAATGGATAAAGACTTTTCAAGGAAATTGATTTAGAAAGTAAGAAAGTATAATTATACTAATATCTAATAAATTAGGATTTAAACAAAAATTAATTAGAAGAAATTAATAAGTTCACTTCATATTGATTAATAGAATCAATAAGGGGATAGAACCAAAAGGGCACATTATAATTTTGTTACATGCATTAAACATCAGTGTACCCAATATCTTACAAAAAAAATCCCTACAGAATATAAAAATATAGACTGACCTCAAAACCATCACACCCAACTCATCAATAAACAGGTGATTCATACAGCATAACTGATAAGAAACTTTAGAGTTAATTAGTGAAGTTCACAGCCTTTGACCAATGTTGATGAATATTGTGATGTAAGATGTTTAATACAATCACAAATATCCATAGTGCAGAGAATAAGTGACTAGTGAGTGACCGGCCCTAAGGAGTACATTTTTTTTAATTTAATTTTTTATTTCTTCCACTCATACAAAGTTGATAAGTACCCCATTCCCTTCCCTCCCTCCCTGCCTCCCTGCCTCCCTGCCTCCCTGCCTCCCTGCCTCCCTCCCATCTTTTCCCTTTCCTTTCCCCTCTCCCTCCCATCTTTTCCCTTTCCTTTCCCCTCTCCCTCCCTGTCTCCCAGAGCCCCCTCCCCTCCCCATTCCTGGAGCATCCTATAATGTGCATGTCAAACTTCCCTCTGGGTCCTCCTCTCTGATGAGGTGTAAGGACTCAGTGGCATTGCCTAAAGCTCTTTGTGTGTGTGTGTGTGTTCCCCTTTAAATTTATTATTATTATTATTATTTATTCAACTGTGTGCATATGCGTGTGTATGTGTGTGTGCGCGTGTGTCTGTGTGTATGTAGAATCACGGACAAATTCGCGAACCATCATGGACGCCTCCACCTCCTTCTGCCCCGGGTTTCACAGGCTCCGCCCTACCAGGACCAGAAGCTCCAGCCGCCCCGCTTCCGCTTGGCGTCTATACGTGGGATCTGGGATCCGAACTCAGGACCTTCCGCCTGCAAGGCGGAGGCTTAACCCCTGAGCCACCTCTCCAGCCCCGTGTTCCCCTTTAGTATAGGAATACTATTGTGGCTGTTAATCCCTTGCCTCTACGGATCGTAGTTCCTGTGATCCATGCTAGACTTTGGGGGTTCAATGATATGTCGGTCATTTTGCAGGTCATGCAAAGTCCTGTTATGATTACTTCAGCCCTAACATGTATGGAGTATCTTGCATATCTTGTATGGAGTATATTGCTCCTCCCCATCTTTAGGCTTTTACAATCTTACCACCCCCTCTTCCGCAAATTTCCCTGAACCTAAGGAGGACTTTAATATCACTCCTTTTGCTCCCCAAAGGCTCATGGAATACAGTAGAACGGTAGACAGGAAGAATGGGAGACCTGAAAGTGGGGGAAGAATGCCATCCAGCAGCGTCTTCTGGCCACGACAGTGCTGCTGCTGCGCACCTGAACTCATGGCAACAGTACAGAGAAACCGGCTCCATTGCTCGATGCAACATCAGTGCAATGCCAATCAAAAAATCAATGGAATTTTTCACAGAAATAGATAAGATGATCCTACAATAGTCAAATCAATTCTGAACAAAATGTGCCATAAAATTATGACCCCATTAATGGATTATCAATTGAATAAGCCAGAGCCCTCATGATCTAATCAGATTTATTTTTCTTTTCACCATAATTTTATGTTTCCACTCTACAATAAGGGTTAAATAACATTGATACCTATTTTAGCATGTGTCCTCAAAGTAAAAATAAATTTAATAAAGCAGCCTTCAATGTTGAAGCCACAATCCTTCAACATATGTACCATTCAGAGATAGATTTCATATTTAAATCAAATCAGTTTGCACACCTGGTCCCTCAATGCTCCTGAATATCTCATAAAGTAATTTTCATTTTGTTGAAGATCTGCAAAGTGTTTGTAGATTCAACATTGTTCAAAAATTCAAATTCCATGTTTCTGACACTCAAGACAAACTTTAAGCTGTGAATTCTTACAAAAATTGCAAAGAAGGTTCAAGTGTCCAGTTTGAAATGGCACAGGGTAATCATTCCCATACCAGGAGAATATAAGATAATATCAAGACAGGATTCGACCAAAGCAATGGTAAAGCACAGCAGGGCAAGTATTAAATTGGTAGCTCCATATCTCCCTCCTGAGTCACAAGATACGGGATGTGATTTCTAGAGGGTTTTGTTTGTCTTTTATAACCTGTGGCCTGTCACTTCCAGTCTAAATGTTCTGGGCCAGTTGTATGAATTTTCCTTGACAGGTGTTTACTGTTCCTAGCATCTCTAACTTTCTCCAGTGATCTGTGCAGAATCTGCTTTATTCTCATAGTTGTAAGCATCATACATGTGGGAAATCTGATCATGTTATAAAATGTCTTCTCTCTTTCCAGATAGTCTTGGATATGTGAGTGAAAGGTTGAGGATCCCTTATTTCACCATCTGCTTATCTACAAAACCAGTATTACAGGGATGATGTCAATGTTTTCTGCTAGATCTAAGAGTAACTGTGCATTGTGGATCATAAATGCAGCAGTTTCTCAGGGTCAGGGCAGCTAATTAAGGTAAAAGCCTGAAGATTATTCTTGAGGAACTATTTCCTAGGAAACTGTATAATCAAGATGTTCAAAACATGCTCTATTGTCAAAGGAAAGTTGTTCAAATGAGTTTAGACATTGATTCCTGGGAAATGTGGAGTTTATTATTGCTGAGATGCAAAGTCATCTTCTTACTGTACTGATAAAATAGTATTTTAATGGTGCGATCTCTTTAGTAGTCACGCTCTTTTTTCACAATCCTTTTCTCTGGATGAACGGCACCATCTTAAGATCTTTTTTGCATTGCCTTTTAATGCTGATTCTTATGTAAATTTGTTGAGAGATGATTGAAGGTTAATGCTAATGGCTTAAATGGAAGATACTTTCTTCAGTGGTATTCCTAAGGATGTTAAGATTTATACTCTAGAAAGTACTCAGGCATATGCCAGCAAAGACAGCCAAGATAAAATAAAAAAGACATGAAAATAAGAGTAAGACTAGTAGGAAGAAGAAGAGTTGTAATCAGAAAAAGAGGGGGAATGGAATTTGGGTTCGAGATGTGGAATATAAAAAAAAACTATATTCATGTATGAAGTGTTAAAATAAATAAAAATAAAAGCAAATAGCAAAAAGAAAAATTGTCTAAAACCAGTTAAGCAATACCTCACAGCAATCTGCATGCAGGTTTGACTTCATATTTCTTCCATCATATAAATTAATCTTTCACCTGGAAGCTCTGCTTCATATGAAATCACTAAAAATTGACAAGACATAGCGAGTTATTAACTAAAATATAAAATTTCTATCTAACTCCCAGTTCTCATGTGAAAACTTGAGATCACTTTCGACTGCATTGCTATCAACATTCTGTTCTTCTGAGCTCACCTGAAAACCCTTTTGGAATCTCTATTTCTATGGGGGATTCTCTTACATTCATCTCCTGGTTTTTCCAAAATCTTCTCTTAAGCTATATGCAAAGTATCTAGACTAGATATGAAGGTGACCATATCAATGTTTCTTCTCCTGGTACCAATTTTCTGTGCTAGTCAAAAAAATTTGTCACTATGTCAAAATACTCAAATAATTTAATGAATGAAAAATTTACTTTGAGGCAAAGTTTTATATTTTCAGTTTATGTTCAGTTGACTCCATGGCTTTGAATAAGCATGGAAAGGCAAGGCATGAAATCATGTCAGAGAGGACATGTTGGAGGAGAAAAACTCAAAGACACAGAAAGAGACTAAGAATCTAATGACCATGCCATGTCCCTGGTGATTTAATTTTTATGACTTAGTCCAGTCTCTGAAATTCTGTGAGCTCCTAGTCATGATATAAAGTTATGTTTATAGTTTATAAACTAGCTCAGAGCCCATACTAGCCAATCAAACTTCAATGTTGTGTTTATCAGGGAGGGACCAAGAGTTCAAAATATGGTAGTACACCATATCCAAATGATACCATCATGTGATGATATTTCAATATACACATATGTACAAGGTTTACTGATCTGATCAGATAATTGGACATATCCATCATCTCAAAATGTATCATTTCTTTGTCTTCAGAACATTAAAAATACTCTCTGCCATTAATCATAGTTGAAATTCATAAGTAATTATTATTAATTATATTTATTGTGCAGCTAAATAGAGCATTAGATCTATTCCTCTTGTCTGGCTGCATGCCTCTGACTGCTAAATGTCCTGTATTCATTTTCCTCCACTGCACATTTTCCCATATTCTAGAAATCACTACTCTATGCTTTACTATACCTGTGTGTACTTGAGAACAGATAATAGTTGTCTTTCTATATCTTGCTTTATTCAATATGGTGTTTTCTAGTTCCATCTATGCTCTCTTAGCTGCTACATGTAAGTCAGATTATGTAGCATTTATCTTTCTGTCCCTGACTTACTTTGTCCAATACAATGCCATCATGTTTTGTCCATGTTTTCAAAATGATAGAATTTCATTTGAAAACATATGTGTATATATACTTAGAGGAATATATATATATATCACACATTATATATATGTATATATACTAGACAGTCAATTTGAATTGTATTATATAATGGAGTATATTTACTATAGTATATAACAAATATATAGTATACTTATAGTGTATATATATAAAATATAATAATGCATATATAGTATATAATGCCTACATGTTTTAAAACCTATAAAACATATAGAAATGAAAGTTTATAATTTAGGTGATAAATAAAATAATAGTGTTTTACAATCCTTGTGTTGTTTAAGGGGAAGAGGAAATTTCAAATAAATTTAGGCTTTATAATCTTAATATCTCATTGCAATTTCCCATAAAAATAATAGAATAATAGTCACACAAGTGGATAGTGGGTGGTGAATATAATAATAACACATAAATATTCAGAGAGGAAGACAGAAAACAAGAGAAACAGTACAAAAGGAAAACTAAGGATCACTGAGTATGTCTATTCATTTAAATTCAATTACAAAATTAATTACATTAAATTTACAATGTCAAAATTCTTAAACTATATAAGAGCAATAGAGGATCGAAATGAATTCCAATCATATGATTTTAAAAAATGTATCTAAAATAACCTGGAAAATATTTTAAAAAATATGGAAAGATACATGAAGTGAAATCACTTGATATCAAAGTAGAACTTTTAAAATCAGTGACAGGGATGGTCACACCTACAAAAGTTTGAAATATTTAGGAATATATAGCTATTCTTTATGAATATCATGACACAACCTTCCTACATCAAAACTAATAGAATGCAATGAAAATATGAAAATCCAAAATTATGAGGAATTTTAAATATAATCTTAGCAACTGACAATTATACAATAAAGATATTGAAAGTTTAATGTAGATAATAACATTTGGCAATGTAACCTAATATTATTGATGGGAACTCCATATTTGCAAATAATTTAACCATTTAAAGCATATACTTTATTTTTAAAATATGGAATATAGGAAAAGCACAACTTGTCAAAATTCATAAAATAAGTAACTTGGACTACTTGGCCCTAAACAAAGATATGTAAGCACCATACACACACACACACATACACACACATGCACGCTCACCCCAAAGCTTAGAGAACATTGAGGAAGTGGTGGTGGTAAAATTGTAACCTGAAACGGGGCAGTAATTGGCCAGACATTATCTCCTTGACATGACAGGGCGATATTATATAAGATTTCATTGCAGATTTCACAAGAACTTCATGATAAGTGTCTGAGCTATGTCTCACCATAAAAGGGGAAAGATCTCAAAAAGTTCTGCACTTCATAAGAGTCTGATGAAGACTAATGCTGATAGGGAAATAAAGTAAGATGCTTTCCTCAATGGTACCCAGTGATCTATGATACTTGCTGGAGCATGAATCATATCAGGTATTTGTTATCAAAGACAAACTAGATGAAACACAATGGGCCACCCAAGTAAAAATTTTCTTGAAAATAGAAAGGAGTCTGGTAGGGAAGATGAAGGGTTGTAAGCAGAAAAGGAGGAGGGACAGTACTGGGGATTAAGGGGGGGTAAAAATATCAGAAATTCCTTATAAATAATATAAATTCACTCTATTCAGGTCTCCAACAGTAAAGAAATTGTTTAAAAGTTGACTCTAACGTGGAAATAACAAGAATCTCAGCAAATGCCAGATTTCTTCTTAGAGCATACTAGGTTTAAGCCATGTATCACTTATTATCAAAATGATCTCATATGTTCAGAAACTTAGAAAAACATATAAAACAAACAATACAAACTCGAAAATGTCATAATTTAAATGACAACATTGGATTATGTACCTAAAGTTAAGAAAGATGAATTAGTCACTTTAGAAATGATAAAAAAATTAAACAAGGCAATAGAAGCATAGTTAAAGAAAATGAATACATTAAACTTGAAAATTTCAGAGAAATATCTTTGCAAGTTGTTAGTATATAAAATACAATTTGCTTGTGGATTTAGTTTAATGGTGCACACAGTAACATGTGTGTGAGGTCTCAAGTTCAACTGATAACACATAAAAATACAACTTATCAAAGTTAGCAAAAATATGAAATATGAAATATCTGTCATCTCTCTCTCTCTCCTCAAGAAAATTCTTGGTCCAGATGGCTTCATGTTGAATACTTTAAGGCATTTGAGGGAGAACTGAAGTCAATCATATAAAATATTTTTGGTAGGATAGAAAAAAAAATATAAGGAAGGCATTCTTCAACTTTATAATGTCAATAGCAAGATCTAGAAACAGCAAGAGGTGAGTGAGCTTCAGAAACATTTCAGCCCCATGCAAACAAAATTGCTGAAGAATATACAAAAAGCAAGAACAGAAGAGCAGAACCCAAATGTATTTATTCCTAGAACACCATTTAACATTTGAAAATGATCACTTTGGATTGATAAAATAAAGGGCATCATTGTTAGAGTGACTCCATAATGAAGAAAGATGTGTGACAAATGACCTGTGTAGCCTGTGTATGATATCCCAGAAGTCATTCTCAATCCTCACTTCTCATGGTCTTTCAGTAGCATTTCATTCCAAGAATAATTTTTTTTCCCACTAATGTATCTGTCTCCTTCTTGTTTGTATTTTTACTCTCTAGTTGCTTTAATATGCTGTTTTAAAAGTTCCAATGCCTGAATGCTCCTTTGGGACTCTGATCCGATTGTTCTTGGGTGAAGTTGAAAGCTCCCTGGATGATTTCATGTTCTGAGCCACAACCTGAACCAATCACAAGGCAGCAAAGCCTGACTCCACTCTGACCTCACTGCCTTTACAGACTGACACGGAGCCTTCCTCACTTCACTTAACACCTCATCATTCTCAGGACTCAGAAAACTGTCTAGTTGCTGTTTCCATGACTGAAACTCATCACTGACTCGATGCTTTTTTTTTTTAACATGAAATCATAGTCTCTCTTTGTTGAGAAGGGAGCAATATTGGAAGGGATCCTCCTTGTTTTCTAACTGTTCTTCTTGTGCTCTTTGATGGGAAAAGTGAATTTCCTTTGTCGTCTCTTTGAAGCAAGATGGTTTCCATTTCTACTCCTAGATGGGCTCACATCAGCCATATATCCTGAAGGTCAATTTTCAATTTCCCACATGCAGAAGGAGGTTAGAGTGCAAACCCTTTGCTCTGAATGAGAAGGGGTCAAAAGGCAATAGATACTATTTTTAATTTATCAGTGATAAATATCAAGGTGTTTATCATTATCTTAGGAAAGATAATGATAAATGAATTACTATGCTTCTCTTTAAAATATATGTGAATCTGTGTGTGCTGCAGGTCTAATGGCATGTTCTAAAGGTATTGAAGGCTCAGAAGTCTGGCCATGAACCCTCGTTTACCTAAGTCACCCACATCCAGTTTATTCTGTGCGTTTTGCTTTACTATTGTGATACATCTTACTTTTCTACCATACTTGGGTTCTTGCTGCTATTCTTTTAATCCATTCAGCTTGCAAAATACGCATTAAAATAAAAGTCTTAGTTCTCAATCTAATATTTTTCTGAACCCATGCACCAGCCAGATGTATTCTGTCACACTGTGCTAGCATATGCTGTTTGATGTCCATCATAGCGTTTTTTTTTAAAATTATTCACATATTGAATTTAAATTTATGCAATAAAGTGAAGTAGAGAATATATACTGACAGTGTGCTTTTTATTATTTTAGGAAGCTATTTATCCATATCACTTTTTATTTAAATGGCAAATCTCCAATTTTTTAAGTCTTACGCTCACGCCTGAAATCCAAGGAGGATGAGTGTTGTTATTTTCATTGTTTGGGAAACAAAAATGTACCTCTGATAATTTTTGTCTTTGATTACAGCTTCTTCAAAGGATTTAAAGCAGAATGAAAGCCTTTGAAATCTTCAGAGATGAGGAGACATGAGAATTATTCTGTGTGTGTTGGATAAACAGATGCCTTAGCTTTTCAAACCAAGCCTGGAAATATATTTACAAGCTTCATTTTCATTTTACAAGCTTCAAGTTCAGAAGCACAAAACAATTTTTGCAGATGTACAATGTTTTATGTTTTACTAATGTGAAATGGAAGAACTAATGTCATTTTATTTCTTTTTCTTGTCTAAGAATTTAGTTTCAATTAACATTTCAGAAAACTTTCTTCTTTGTAAATATTTCAAAACGCATGATACATAGGAAGAAAAAAGTCGCTTCCTGTTATTTTGGGCACATATAAAACACCATTAGAAACATATCTCAAAATTGCTTGGGAAGTGGACATCTAATTGAGAAAGTTGAAATTAATAAAAGTCAAATTTCATCTACTTACTCAATGAACCAAATCTTGTGATAAATTTTTTTGAGCAATCCATCTACTTCTGTGTGATTTTCTCACATAGAATAATTATAGAAATAGCTACAATGTTACTAACTGAGAAAAAATAAAACCTAAAAGCTTTACTAGAGCTTGCACTGTGGTGACCGATGACCTTTATGGGCACGCCCACTTGCTGGATGTGACTGGCATAGTTGTTTATTGACTCGCAGCGGTGCCCCAACAGACTTAATAACTCAAAGAAGCAAACAATCTCTCTTCATTGTGTGTCCAGCCTTTCTGAGATAAAAGAACTTCTGGCATACATAGAAGGATGAAAGGAAGACAAGAGACCTATGTTATGATACCTTGACTAGAATGAATCCTTGGACCAAATCAACATGGGTATTTTTGAAGTTTAAACCTTCTCTAGTGAAGTTGCTGGGTAATATCCTATCTTGCAATTCAGCACTCTCTTAAATATATATCCACTTCACTCATAACATTTGTTAAAAATGCTCCAACATCTGCACCACTGGATACATTTGAGATCTTTCGATCTAGGAAAGGAGAAGCAATAGCCAATGTGATTAAATGCGTCCCTCAGTACTGACTTCACTGATCATCTTGAAACACACCTGAAGACAATAGTACTTATTTGAAGTTTGAAAACATTTGTGGTGATCAAGTTTCAAATATCAATCTGACACCTAGGAGGCAGGTCTCTGGACATACGTATGACAAATGGTCTAGTTAAGACATTTCTAGGACAACTTTAAGAGATTGTTTTGATTGCATAATTAATGGCAGAAAACCCATCCTAGTGAGCAGGCCCATTCTCTGTACAGGTGGTTGAAGACAGAGTGAGCTAGTTGATTTGGCAGGCAGGCAAACAAGCAAGAATACAACTACGGAACTTGTTCTCTACTCTTGATTTGAGAACCGGTTTAACTCTCCTGCTATCCTGGACTGTGGGCTGGAATAAAATTTCTTTTCCCAGAAAATTTTTCAACCTCAATTTAAGAAGCTAAAACAATGGCAAAGGGAGACAAATTTTTTTCTCTATAACCAGATCGATTTTAATTATTGTGTGGTAGGGTATTGAAACTAAGAGGGATTTAATTTTTTTTTTTTTTACTATTTATTCAATTGTGCTTGTGTGTGTGTGTGTGTGTGTGTGTGTGTGTGTGTGTGTGTGTGTGTGTGTATGTATGTATGTGCAGAACCATGGGCGAATTCGGGAACCACCATGGACCGCCTCCACCTCCTCCTTGTTTACTCTGCCCCAGGATTCACAGGCTCCGCCCTACCAGGACCAGAAACGCAGTCCGCCCCCGCTTCTGCCCAGCGTTTATACTTGGGGTCTAGGATCCAAACTCAGGACCTTCCACCTACAAGGCAGAGGCTTAACCCCTGAGCCACCTTTGCAGCCCCATTGAAACTAAGAGGGATTTTTGACTAGCTTATCATAATCTATTCTTGTTGAACAGTGGGGAAATGATGCTTAGCAAGATAGTGACTGTAGCAGGTCTTGTATACCTTATGTTTGGATGCTGGGTCATTGGCAGCTCACTGTAATGCTCGAAGGACACTTTGGTCCTTCCTGGCTACCTCCAGGTTAATATACCTCAAGGCATGTTAAATGCAGATACTTCTGTTCTAGCCTGCCATACCAGAATTCTTACCAGACCTGGACGCTTCCATTGGCTCTGTTCCTACTTTAAGCCAGCAGCTGCATTTCAGGTGCAAAGTGAAAGCGCCTTTTTCTCATCAAGAACTCTTGCAACACCTTGGCAAGTATCTTGATTAAAGTGGCAACCTTCAGGCCAAGTCTATCTGATACCATACCATGTAGGACAGAATGTGAGCAATACAGTGGTTAAATCCTCATGTTTACCAAGGGGCACACTGTCCGAAACCATAGTGACACAGAGAAGAAAATTGCTTTCTAATGTGATCTGGCCAAATGATTATTAAACATGAAGATTTCTGGTAACCCTGAAGATACAAGATTTAAAAATGTCAAGATTGTAAAAAAAAAAGACATTTTCTGATCTTTTATGGGTTAATATTTTGTAATTTTTTTCCTTTAGGCTTCTGAAGAGTACATAGTACCTACTTATAAAGGACTCTGAATGGGTAGGATTTCATTACTTTGCTTCAGGACTTTGAAGATGTTTCCTTAGTGCTTCCTGCCTTCTGTCATCTCTCCTCCTATTTTTCTTCAATCAATCATCTTCCAGAGTTTGTGTTTCAGTGATTTTATGATGGGACACTTGGTAAGTGTTCTATAAACATTTACTAAACTTGGATCTGTGATTCAGAGTATTAAACAATTGCTGGTCACCAATATGTTGAACTATTTTATGGTAAAATCTTACACTTTGCTTGTCACAAGTGAATTACTGCAGTGCTACTATTGATCTACTTATCAGCAAGATTGTTTTTCAGTTTTTTTCATTATTTTTCTTCAGCTTTGACTGTTTGTGTGCTTTAAAATTTACAGATTTTCTTGCTTATTTTTTAACTCAAGCTGTACCAATTCAGATTTTCTGCTTTTCTCTCTGTGGCAGTTTTATCCTGTATTGTTGCTGAAAACAATCATCACAAAACAGGTTAAGGAAAAAGGGGTTTAACTTTTGACTTACAATATTCCAATTATAGTTTTTAGTCCAGGTTGACAGGAGAGCTCACACCAATACCAGGGGCAGAGGGAAGTTGCCATATTCAAGAGAGGGACAGTCCTTACTGGCCAGACCAGCAGATATATAGAAATGTGCCAACTTTCTCAAACAGTTCCCTCCATTTCATTCACCTGCCCAGGGACTGGTCCAGCCCATCTTCCCCATCAACTAGACAGTGTTCTTTAGGTTCACTCTGGATTCAAATAAATTACTAATTCTCTACAAATGTGCTCAAAGCACAAACCCTCAACCATAAAATTGACACCTGTATCTAATTATGACATCATCATTCTTCATAGTTTATTTATTTATTTGAGAAGAGGGGGAGAGGAAGGAATGAGGGGGAGGGAGAGAGAGAGAGAGAGAGAGAGATGCCAAGAGGCACAGATAGGCACAGATTACAGGACATGTTCTCCAAAGAATTGAACTTGGATGATCAGGTTTGCAAGCAGGCACCTTACATGCTGAGCTATCTTACAAATCCCTTCAAATTACATTTAAAAATAATATTCATTTTCCTTCTGAGATTCCTTATCTTCTGAGGTAAAGTTTCCTTTTTTCCTTACTCCATGTTAGTTGCTAACCCATGAAGCTGCCCCTTGTGTTAGCTGCTAACCCAGGAAGGTGCTAAAAACCATGATATAGCAGGATGAAGTGAAGGGCATTGCAGGAGCAGCAAAACTGCAAAAGAAAATCAACAAACCACAATCCAGAACTTCAGAGACTCTATATCAACCACCTAGAACTAGGCCAGACTAATCTCTCCCCATCCTGAAGCTCAGGGACATTTGCGGAAGAGGGGGTGGTAAGAGTGTAAGAGCAAAAGGATGGGAGGAGCAATGATTTGCAAGATACTCCACACAAGTTAGAGCCGAAGCAATCATAATTGGACTTTGCATGCCCTGCGCAATGTCCAACACACTATTGACCTCACAAAGTCTAGCATCTGCTAAAGGCACCAAGATCCTTGGAGGCAAGGGATTGGCAGCCACAGTAGTGTCCTATGCTTAAGGGGAACATGAGAAAGGGTTCAGGGAAATGCCACTGGGTCCTTGTACGTCATCAGAGAGGAGGGCCCAGAGGAGAGTCAGGGATGCACATTAAAGGAGTCTCTGGGAATTGGGGTGGGAGGCACTGGGGCATGGGGAGGGAGGGGTGAGGGGAGGGGGAGCAGGGGGTTTGGGGGGAGGAGGAGGGAGGGAGGGAACTGGTGTACCTATTAAGTTTGTATGAGCGGAAATAATAATAAAAATGTATTAATAAAAAAAACATGATGTAGTTAAAGCTTTGCTGTTTGGCTTCAGGGTACTCTACCTTCAGAAGTGTTCTTCATTCTAAAGCAGAGGTCTTCTTTTCTGATCTGATGTCACAGTTGATACTACACAGTTGAAAGTGCTAACACTTTCTTTCTTCTCAGTCAGGATGGTAAATCAGCACTGCTAAACCCTTACTATCTTCCTTCCAGTATCAGACATACAGAACAGACCAGTTTTTAGCACTCCAGAGTGTTTCCCTATTTATTTATATACACACCAGCCCTCAGCAGACTCTCGGGAGACTCCAGATCCTACGTGGCTTCTCTACCTCAGTGTACAGCACCAAAAATGCTCTTCCGTGCAAACTCACAGTCCCTAGACTCTCATCACTACCTCCTGCATTCAACAGGGCAGCTATCTAACCTGACAGCTTTTCTGTCTTGTCTTTTCAACTTGTTTCCAGGCAGAGAATCAGTGGTACTGACACCTTGTTCTCTTTCTGTCAGGCACAAGTCCTTTAATGTTTAATGTCTGTGATCCAAACGCTAATACACTCATACCTCATTCATGTGTCCGGTTACTGATAGTGGGTTAGTCCAATCACAGCTGGAACCAGAACTCAAATGAATGCTTACTATACACATTCGTTCTTGGAGTATAAAATGAAACAAATGTTTTCTAAGTAAATTTCTCTTAGTATTTTATTTATTTATTTTTGTATATGAGAGAGAGAGACAGAGAGCGAGAGAGAGAGAGCCTCAACTGGTGAGCATATGGCACCACACTCATGGAATCCACAGGATGATTTTGGAAGGTCTCCTTCCACCACGTGAACACTGAAGAGGAAACTCCATTAACATAGGGGCCTTTCCTTATTGACCCATCTCACTGGTCCAGTATTGCTTTTTTAAAAAACACTTTTGCTGAGTGCTGGAGAGATGGCTCAGGGGTTAAGGACTCTGCCTTGCAAGCAATAGGTCATGAGTTTGTAATCCCGGGTCCCATGTAGAAAATGCCAGGTAGAAACTTCAGAGACCTACATTTCTGGCCCCGGTGGGTAAAACTGGGAAATTCCAGTATAAAGCAAAAAGGAGGTAGAAGCAATCCAGGATGATTCCCAAAGTAACACTTGATCCTCCACAGAGACACAAACTCACTCTCTCTCTCTCTCTCCCTCCCTCTCTTTTTCTCTCTCTCTTTCTCATCTCTCTCAATGAATGAACAAATAAGGCTTAAAATATTTTTTCTGAAATAAAATGTTTACTCTAGTATTTATTACATTATGAAGATCACTTTTTCAAATGCTATCATCTTCAAATTGTTTACAGGCCACCAAGATAATATAGACTTTTGCCTTTGCTCTCAATACCCTTTCCCTGGCCAGAAAAAAAGAAGAAAAAATAAAGGTACTGAGTTATTGAAGTACATTCTTTAGAACCAATGAAATTATAATGTTGGTGTGCATTAATTCTGCAAATATTTGACAACATCTGTTTTTCAAGAAATAAAATGGTTGCTGTAATGCATTGTTTACCCTAATAGTTCTTAATATTCTCTTTTCTAATATTATTTTGTATACTGTAAGTAAATCTGCATGTTACGTTTCTCATTGTCTACTTGTACACATCTTTCAGTAATTCATTATTTAAAATGTCACTTATTGTCCACTAAACATGTACCAGATACTGTTGTCTGTAGAGAATGTAATGAATGACCATGAGCTAATGCCTACCTTAAAGGACCTGACTCTATTAAAAAGACTTAGATATACGAATAGTAAAAGCTAACTAATAAAAATGTGCACAAAATATTTGGGGTGATGTAGATGAGAGTGATTAACTCTGCCAGGGGCTTCTGATAAAGTTTCCTGGAAAAGGTCAACCTTAATCTCTCAGATTCAGTTAGAAAAGGCAATCAAGATTGAGGAGTTTAATCTGATTCTAGGACTTAAGGGCCATGAGATCACTGGAAAATAAAGTGCACTTTTCTCAGTGTCCATGTGTAATTTACTTTCAGTCTTTTCCTTTCTAAAATGGGGAGTAATACTTACCTTGCTGTTTGTTTAGAGGTTTTTCAAGTTGTTTGTGCATAAAAGCAGTGTTTGTCATTATTTTATCAGAAGCCATGACTAAACAGTGTTGGCATATGCAGATTTTACTAGTTTCACCATATGATGAGAGTTTTTCCATGTATTTTCTGACTTGCAAAAACACTTCTGGATGAGACATGCATGAATTATCAACTCTTGGAATACAGAATTGTCAGCACAAACATTTTATTGAAATTTTCTTTGTTTATTCAGGAATTGCACTGGCATTTGGCAGAGTGTCAAAACACACTGACATACTTCTGCTCTCCTTGAATGATGCTATAGGTAGAGAGCTTTGTATTGAAAAATTTTTGGTAACTCAGGGGAAACCTTGGCATTTTTTTCCCAAAAGGTCACATAGTAATGTGTTCATTTTAGACTTTTTCAGAAAGAGGTATACCAATTTATCATGTTATTTTTGCCAAATTAAATTTTCTTCCACTGATCTCCTATATTTCAATTTTTTATTGCCATTGATACCGCTTTCTTTTTTATGTTTCATCACTAGTATTCTTCAAATTGTTTGTTAAGGATAGTTTAATATGCATGAAATGTTCATTGGTTTTGTTATCATATTATCAACTTTGCTCAAGTACATGTGTGTGTGTTTGTGTGTATGTATAAGTATCTATTTAATAGTCTAGTTTTGGGCTATGAAAGTTTTTTTTTCTTTTTTAACATTTTTTATAATTATTTTCTCTCATACAAACTTAATAGGTACACCGGTTCCCTCCCTCCCTCCCTCCTCCCCCCGAACTCCCTACTCCCCCTCCCCTCACACCTCCCTCCCCATGCCCCAGTGCCTCCCACCCCAATTCCCAGAGACTCCTTTAATGTGCATCCCTGACTCTCCTCTGGGCCCTCCTCTCTGATGACGTACAAGGACCCAGTGGCATTTCCCTGAACCCTTTCTCATGTTCCCCTTAAGCATAGGACACTACTGTGGCTGCCAATTCCTTGCCTCCAAGGATCTTGGTGCCTTTAGCAGATGCTAGACTTTGTAAGGTCAATAGTGTGTTGGACATTGCGCAGGGCATGCAAAGTCCAATTATGATTGCTTCGGCTCTAACTTGTGTGGAGTATCTTGCAAATCATTGCTCCTCCCATCCTTTTGCTCTTACACTCTTACCGCCCCCTCTTCCGCAAATTTCCCTGAGCTTCAGGATGGGGAGAGATTAGTCTGGCCTAGTTCTAGGTGGTTGATATAGAGTCTCTGAAGTTCTGGATTGTGGTTTGTTGATTTTCTTTTGCAGTTTTGCTGCTCCTGCAATGCCCTTCACTCCATCCTGCTGGGCACTGTATGTCACCCCCTGGCCAGAGACAAAAAGCTGTTAAACTGGAGTCTTATTATAAGAGCACATACAAGGGTAGATGTAATAAAAGTAGGAAACCTCAGTGAGGGAGGGGTCAATCACCCATTTGCAAAATGGTTACTTTTTATCTGCCAGACTATATGCCCTCCACTTCTGGTGAGATCATACCCCCTTAGTTGTAAATGATCAGGAACGAACATCTATGAACTTAACCAGGTGTCACATTACTTACTTGCAGTCCTTGATGGAGGCCTATTTTTCTCTACTGTAACATGGTCATTCTGTCCTTGTTTCTGGTGTGGCCCTCCAACCCCATCACTCCTGTTCATAATTCTTGCAATTACTGTAGGTAATACATAGATTTACCTATGAGTGTCTCAAGATGGGCTGGGTGGGTTTTGTACTAGGAGCCACCTATTAGGTAGTACAGTGCTTAATTTTCTGGGTTTGGGATACTTCACTTCATATAATTGTTTCTAATGACATCCATTTCCTGGCAAATTCCAGTAATTCATCCTTTTTGATAGCTGAGTAGTACTCCATTGTATAGATGTACCACTGTTTCCTTATCCACTTGTCAACTGTTGGACATTTGGGTTGATTCCATGACTTTGCTATTGTAGACAGTGCTGCTAGGAACATGCTCGTGTTTGTGCTATCGAGGTGAACCTCTGCTGTATGGGGGTTATTCCCAAAAGTGAAATAGCAGGGTCATATGGCATTTCAATCTTTAATTTCTTTAAGAATCTCCAGACGGCTCGCCGGAGTGGCTGTATGAGCCTGCATTTCCACCAGCAATGTAAGAGAGTTCCCCTCTCTCCACATCCTCTCCAGCATTTGTTGTTATTTGTATTGTGGATTTTTACCATCCTGACCAGGGTGAGATGATATCTCAGGGAAGTTTTGATTTGCATTTCCCTGATGGCTAAAGAAGTGGAGCATTTTTTAAGATATTTGTTAGACATTTTAATTTCATCCCTGGTAAACTTTCTTTTAAGTTCCAGGGCCCTTTTTTTAATTGGGCCATTAGTTTTCTTGGTGTTTAGTTTTCTAAGTTCTTTGTGCACTCTGGACACCAGAGCTCTATCAGATATGTGGTTAGTGAAGATTTTCTCCCATTCTGTGGGTTGCCTTTGAGCTCGTGTTACAATATCTTTATCTGAACAGAAGCTCTTTAATTTCACAAGATCCCAACTGTTGAGAGTTGGTAGCAGTGACTGTGCCATTGGATGTCTGTTTAGGAAATGTTGACCTAGCCCAATCAGCTCGAGGGAGTTCCCTATCCTTTCAACTATGGTTTTTATAGTCTCTGGCCTGATATCAAGGTCCTTGATCCATTTGGAATTAAGTCATGTACATGGTGACAAGTACGGGTCCAGCTTTAATCTTCTGCATGTGGAGATCCAGTTTTGCCAGCACCATTTGTTGAAGATGCTGTTCTTTTTCCATTGGATTCTTTGGGTCCCTTTGTCAAAGACCAAATGGCTGTAATTTTGTGGGATTATATCTGGGTCTTCAATCCTTATCCATTGATCTGTGTGTCTATTTGGAGCCAGTGCCAGGCTGTTTTTACAACTATGGATTTGTAGTATAGACTAAGGTTTGGTATGGTAATACCTCCAGCAGTGTTTTTGTTACTCAGGATTGTCTTTGCTATCCTGGGTCTTTTGTGCCTCCACATGAATTTTGAGATTGTTTAGTCAACTTCTTTGAAGAATTGCTTTGGGATTTTAATTGGTATAGCATTGAATTTGTATATTGCCTTTGGTAGGATGGTCATTTTTACGATGTTGATTCTGCCAATCCAGGAACATGGGAGGTCTTTCCACCTTCTGGTGTCTTCTGCTATTTCTTTCTTTAGGGTTTTAAAGTTTTCATTGTAAAGGTCTTTTACCTCCTTGGTTAGGTTTATACCAAAGTATTTCATTTTTTTAGGGGCTATAGTAAATAGGATGGTTTCTCTCAAGGCTTTTTCACTTCTTTCATTCTGCGCATATAGGAAGGCCTCTGATTTTTGCACATTTATTTTGTATCCTGCCACCCTGCTGAACTTCTCAAATACTTCCAGGAGCTTCCTGGTGGAGTTTTTGGAATCACTCAGGTATAAGATCATGTCAGCTGCTAATAGGGATAGCTTGACTTCTTCCTTGTCGATTTGAATCCCTCTTATGTCCCTTTCTTGTCTTATGGCTTCGGCTAAGACTTCAAGTACAATATTGCATAGAAGTGTCACCACAAGTGGAAAGCCTTGTCTAGTTCCTGATCGAAGTGGGAATGCTTCCAATTGTTCCCCATTGAGCATAATCCTTGCTGTGGGCTTGTTGTATACAGCTTTTATTATATTGATAAAGGTTCCTTCCATTCCTACTGTCTCTAGTGTTTTGATCATAAAAGGCTGTTGGATCTTGTCAAAAGCTTTTTCTGCATCTATCGAGAGTATCATGTGGTCTTGGACTTTGGACTGGTTTACATGATGAATTACATTTATTGATTTTCATATGTTGAACCAACCTTGTGTGCCGGGGATAAAGCCTACCTGGTCCCCATGAATGATCTTTTTAATATTTTTTTGAATCCGATTTGCTAAAACTTTGTGGAGAATCTTTGCGTCTGTGTTCATCAGAGAGATTGGCCTATAGTTTTCTTTTTTAAGTGAATTTTTATTAGGTTTTTGGATTAAGACGAAATTAGCTTCATGGAAGGAGTTTGGTAGTGTTCCTTCCTTTGCTATTTAATGGAACAGTTTAAGGAGTATTGGTGTTATTAACTCCTTAAATGTCTGGTAGAACTCTGTGCTGAATCCATCTGGTCCAGTACATTTTTTGGTGGGAAGATTCGAGATTACTTCCTCAATTTTCTCGTATGTTATAGGACTATTTAAATAATTTACCACTTCCTGATTCAATTTAGGTAAGTTGTGTTTACTTAGAAATTCATCCATCTCTTTTGTGTTGTCAAACTTCACAGTGTGTAATTTTTTGAAATATGATGTTATAATTCTCTGGAATTCTTGGGTATCAGTAGTGATAACTCCATGTTCATTCCTAATTTTGTTATTTTGGGTTTGCTCTTCTCTTGCTTTTGGTTAATTTAGCTAGGGGTATATCAATCTTATTGTTTTTTTCAAAGAACCAGCTTTTTGACTGGTTGATTTTTTTCTATCGTTTTCTTAATCTCGATTTCAGATATTTCTTCCCTTATTTTGCTAATCTCCTCTCTTCTACTACTTTTGGGATCAGATTGCTCTAGTTTCTCTAAAGTTTTAAGCTGCATTGTTAAGTTGTTTATTTCTGATGTTTACATTTTTTTGATGTAGGCATTAAGAGCTATGAACTTACCTCTTAGAACAGCTTTCATTGTGTCCCAGAGATTTTGGTAAGTTGTATTTTCGTTATCATTCACTTTCAGGAAATCTTGAATTTCCTTTTTAATTTCTTCCCGAATCCAGTTCTCATTCAGCTTCATATTGTTACGTTTCCAGGAGTTAGTGTATTTTCTCTTTTTTGTTGTGTTGTCAATGTCCAGCTTTAGGCTGTGGTGGTCTGATAGGGCACATTTTAGAATTTCAGCTTCTTTGTATATGTGTAGATTCGTTTATGTGATCTATTTTGGAGAAAGTTCCGTGTGCTGCTGAGAAAAATGTGTATTCTTTGGTGCATGAGTGAAAAGTTTGATAGAAATCTGTAAGGTCCATTTCTTTCAGGGTTTGATTAAGTTCCAAAGTGTCTCTGTTAAGCTTTTGACCTGTTGATCTATCCCATGTTGAGAGGGTGGTGTTGAAGTCCCTTAAATATCAGCCTTGTTTTATTATTATTTTCACTGTCTAACTGTTTACTTTAGACTGCCTTAGAATTCATGATGCTCCTGCCTCAGTGTCATGAATCCTGGGAGAAATATTCAAGCATTTGACTTCTCCAAGCAAAATCCCTGATACTCCCCTTGTTTTGATCTGTCTACTCTATAGCTACTCATTTCACAATTCTAAATCCACATACAGTCAGCTTTCACTTGGAATTTTTTAACTTTTTACTAATCAATTCTATTTACTTTTTCATGTCCTAGCCCAAGTATTTCTTCTCTGCTGTTAAGGAACTTGTAATATTCTTAGAAAATTTATTTCTTTCCGTTCCACGAAAGTGCACTTGGGTCTTGTTCATACCAGTCTCTGAGTCTCTGAAGCTTGAACATTATCCAAGAAAATAAAACTTCAATGGGTCAAGAGATTCTGCATTCTATAAAAAAATTAACAATTGTTTCATTAAACATGTTTTTGTTTTTATTAGAAATTCTTAGAAATACATTTTTAGTAGTTACATAGTATTCATATTGTACTTATTATGAAGTAGTTTTATCTAGCTATCATAAGATGTCATTAAAAGCATTACAATCTAAAATGAAGTATGAGATTAAAGTACATGAAGCAATTGGATAAGAATAAAGTATTGTTTACAAAGTACTATGCATTTTCCTTCCAAAGATTCTAGAATTTTATGTAAGATTATTTCTATTTATGTAGATTATTTAAACCTTATAAATTAATCAATGCTAATTCAGCTGTTATCAAGGTATGTTCAGTTTTGGTTTACAGTATTTTTAGGTAGTTATTACACAAATGTCACCATGGTTACTTTTTGCTATTGTTACAATACTTTCATAATATGGAACTTACATGAGATAAATAGATATAGACTTAACAGAAAACAGTGTGCTTACTTATATGAACAAGCATACACTCCTTATACTTTCAGAATGATCTGCTGAGTTTTCCAGAGTGAAATGTTTGAAGGACCATGAAATTTCTTTGACCATGTTGGTGAGATAGAAATAGGTTCTATCTCCAGTCCCACTGTTGGCTCACTGTATGTGATACACATATTTACTAAATTTAGTGTTCTTAGAACTCTTTCTTAAATTGGTACCATCTTTGGAAAAACTTTGATTTAAGTCTTCAGTTGTTTGAGAAGGTCAGGGCACCTTTAAGAGGTGGAGCCTTGCTGGAGGAAGGCAGTCACAGAAAATGAGCCTTGAAGGTGAATAGCTCCACCTTATTTCTATTCTTATAGTTGGCACTTTTTCAACTCTTAACCGCCATGAAAGATGTGACTTAGACCATCCTCAGCATCTGGCAGCCAACTATGCTTTTTCTACCTTGAAGGACTATATCTTCTCTCTGGAACCCAAAGCTGAATAACCTTCTTTTCTCCAATAAGTTACTTGACTTTCAGATGTATACAGGAACAGAGAAGAGTAACCGGTAAACAACTCATATGGATGATGATGTGTCACTGGAGCTTCCTGCTCCACTTACAGATAACCCCACTAGAAAGTGTCTTCTTCTGGAAATGTTTTTTGGTTTTTATAACCTGAATCTTGGAAGGTTCGTATTGTAGACTTCCTGAACTTTATGTACCTCTTTCCTCTTTCCATCAGAAAATGTTTAATTGAGAAAAAAATGGTTACACACTTTACCCCTTTCTCTCTGAGACTGCTGTTCCTTATGTTACTTTTTCTAGTATGTTCCCTGAGTCTTGAAGGGGACAATTTAGATGATCTTTTATATTTATGGCTGAGTACTAGGCCACTAGGCTGCAGCATCAATCACTTATTCTCAGGAATTTTATTGAGATGAATTTCAGCAACAACCAATGTCCACTGCTGAAAGAAAAAAAAAACAAAACTTCTGTTTCATGACTGAGGCTAACATCAGCAGTGTTCTATGTGCATAGCCACAATACTTGTAAACTCTGAATATGTGTGTGTGTGTGTGTGTGTGTAACTAATCACTAGGTTTCCTGAAGAGTGGAATGCTTCCAAACAAGTATGCATATAAATTCCTATTTATTGAAAATGTAGCCATTATACAACATAAAAAATCAATGTTTGTCCAATTATTTTCTGCAGGCAGTTTCATGCAATTCTGCATAGTTCCTCATTAGATTAAATCAAACCGTCTTTAAATACCATTTTACCAGCTGTTGCTACATAAAGGATGAACAGAACAGTTTGTTGTAGCAAATATGCAGCTCTTTGGAACATGTCCTTGCCAACATTGCTACAGCTGTGTATATTGTTTATAAGAAAAAAAATGTCCTGAGTGCTTTTCTTTAAATTTTGTTGATGAATGTCTGTTTATCGTAATTTCATATGCTTTGGAGGGATAAAAAATATTTTGTTTATGCCTAAATATAAAGTAAAATCAATACTTAACTGAAAATATTTTAGGCTTTGATTTAGACTAAATGGTAAGGTTTGATTACTTGAAAGGAGATGCATCAACATGAAGTCAAGAAGATTTCCCAATATCCTCCAGTAGATTTTATATGCAATATATTTTTAAAGTGTCTTCTACTTCTACTAGTTTAAGCTAGAATTCAATCACATATCTAAATGTCATGCTACTCAAGCATTCTCATGATGACATTGAAAGGACATACGGTCCAATTTCTTTTTATTTCCAAGTTTCAAATAATCTTTCTTAACTTAAATCAAGTAAAGTCTGAAAGCTTCAAACACTTAACAGCTCTGACTGAGGTTCTACAGCTTACTGTTTGGGAAGACCATCAAGTCTCATGAGGTCCAAGAGCACTATTTACACTAACAAATGTGTTTTTATGACTAGAACTAGAGTTAAAGCAGGAACATATGTCCTTTAGTCCAATTTACTTGGACCACATCCTGAAGAACAACAAAGTTTTTATGAGTCTTAAAGCATCAGGCAAATATAGTGTTAACACTCAAAATTACAACAAAGATGAATCATTAATGTTGGTCTTATGAAATCATTATAAAGAGAATTTGGATTTCAAACAAGTAATAAATCATCTAAAGTATATTATTATATATTAGATCACCAAAAGAGTAATTATTTCTCCTTTTTACTATCAATATTGTTTTAACATTTTTAACATCCTTTATCATTTCAGTTTCTCCATGAATGGTATATGTATATATATGAATTATTCTAATATTTGCAAATATAAGAAAGTGTTTTTCTAGCTAAACAAAAATTTATATTCCTCATTTTCAAATTAATACTTAGATTCTTTTCAACATATTGCAATCAGTATCCCTTCTATGCTTCAACATGAATTGCCTACCACACCTGGACCTTGAATTACATCATTCTGATTGTTAGATTGGAGATTTTTGAGAAAAATAGTAAATCTGTCAAATTATTATCTTCTTGAAATAGCTAATACTGTCTTTGTCAACAAATTCTCTTAACTGTAGCACTGGTCATAAATGTGTGGTGTGATGACAAATCCTCACAGTTTTTTAATTCACAGATAAAGAATCTCTTGTGTAGAGATTTATTCTGAATTAATTATTCCATCTTGGAAGAATGTTCGGTAAAAGGCACAATCATCTCTCTCACAGTAGCTAGTGTCTATTCATTGTGTTTTCTCTACCTGATGTAGTATCAGCCATCCTTCTTCCTGTTTGTTTATATCCTGTTCAAAAAATCATTTTCTCCAGGGAGCTGTTGTAATCTTTTGAATTTAGTGTGGAATATCATTCCTTGTGTGATTGCACTCCACTGTATTTGCTCATCTATGTCCTACTATGCATGTAGCACAAAGGAAGTGTGTGACTGTGTTATTCGCTACTGTATTTTCTGTGTTTGGAGTTTATCTGGGAAAATAAAAAATCACATGACAATTTAGTGAATAGATGATTGTATAAATTAGGTGGATTTTGAATGGATAGAAAGAATTCCGTAACTGGGAAGTGAATGACAGAAAATTAGCAAGAATTATTCTGGCTTTTCGTGTTGACATTTGGACTCTAGACATACTTTGGCTTAGTTTTGCTTATGTTTTTCCTTCGTATAATAGTTTCAAAAGGGTTAGACCTCAGTGAATTTATAAAGATAGCTTATGGCTTTCTTAAGCAGTAGATATCATCATTCATTCTTTCTCTGGAGACTCATTTGTGGGACTGTGGATGGAAGTGGTGACAGACAGTACATGAAATAAACTAGGCTTTTCTCTTCAGCCCCTAACCACATTGTTCCTTCTAAACCTGCCTCTCAATTTGAACTGGCCAGAGTCTATTCAACTTAGTTCCTCCCTGAGGTTTCCTTTTAGTCTGATTCTGATTAAGGTAGCTTGCTTGCCTATGAGTGCCAGTTTACTCTTTATTCTACTTTTTTACCTTCAGCACTACTTTTCACTAGCCCTTAACTATGTGCCTTTCCACATGTCCAACATGAGTGCCAAGCCCCAGTCTCTATCCAAAATCCTGCTTTCTTTATTTAGAGAGTGGAAGTATGTGACCCAATCAAACAGCAGTCCAGTAGACCATTTGCCCAGTGTGAGCAAGAACCTGGTTTTGATTTGGGCATTAAAAAAATACATATTTGATAGATATGTAGTATCAACTTGAAAGTCTAAGGCTGGACTCTGGACACATTTACAAAGAATTAGTAGTTCAGGAAATCCCTGAACAATTTAGGAGATTGTCTTGTGGAGATTGTGTGATTGATGTAAGAAGTGGGTGATGGATTTAATGTGAACGGTCCCCACAGGCTCATGTAGTTGAATCATTAGTTGATGTTTGGGAAGGCTGTGTCAACTTTAGGAGGCAGAACATTGCTGCCAGAAGGCATACCATAGGGCTTGGTCCTTGAGGTTGGTTAGTACTGCTCTCGCTTCAATGAAAGCCTGCTCTTAAAGTTTGCAATGAGCTTTCTCAGCCTCCATGATGGGTGTGACTTTAGTTGCCTTGAGCTATTGCTGTTCAGCCATGCCTTTTCCATCATAACGGAGTGTATATCCTCTCCGGAATTGTACACCAGATAAATCTCCATTTCTTTCCTTAAGTTGCTTGATTCTCAGTGTTGTCTCATAGCAGCACAGAAAGTGATTGCTACAAAGACTCAGCCCATGGTGGGTGGGATCATCCAATGGGCAGGTGAATAAGATGGACAGAGAAGAACAATGCTTAAGTGCACTTTGGTAAACTTGCTGTGTGGAAAGTTAGGTTTTTATTCTCTTAGAAATCTTGTAGATAAGGTGTGCCCATTCCTCTTGGCTTCTGCTATTGAAATAAGCTCTCCTCCAAAGCTATACTAAGACGTGTAACCAAGAATCAAGAATGAGAAGAAAGAATAAAATCTCTTAGATGCATACGTTTTTTGGTTACAAGTTCACTATATAATATAATAAATTTTACATTTCATGTAATTTATTTTGTTTGTTGGACTCTTTTGATTTGAATTCTCACAGAGCTTTATACAGGACCAGGGACATACTATGCACTTGTTTCTTCAGCATGGATATCCGTCTTTCAGGCAATTTCACATATCATAAATTAAAACATTTATTTGAATATTGAATAATAAGCATTTACTAATATTTTTAAAATAACACTGCACTAGATAGAATTGGCACATTCTTTGATGAGTTGACCTTTTAGACTTACATGTTTCCTCCTCTAAGTTTACCTTTTCCTTGCTATCATCCACCCTCATGAAGATTTTTCTGAAGCATTATACCTTTCCGTTTGTTTCTCTCAACCACTGGGGAAAACACTTGTAACACTAAGGAGAAGGAATGACCTCTCTGCGTAAAGAAAAACTAAGTGTTGTATTGTTACAATACAAATGGACAGAGAAATTGAAAAGGATAGGAATCTATTGACAATCTATTCCATACAAAATAGAGCAGCAAAAATACAATGAGCAGCCCACTGTGGCAGATGAGCCCATTACATGCAAAGAAACAGTCATTTAGCCTCAAATACTCTTGCTTCTATTCTTATTCCACAAGTCTCTGTAAATCTGCAGCATACAGAAACATCACTCCACAAAAACATAACACAGTCCAGAGTAAGTGTGTAAATTTAATTTACTTCCAAAGAATATAAGAAATTTGTATAGATATGTTAAAACTGTGTTTTTGATCCCTGCATGATAACAAGAGTTTTCAGCCTTCTATTCAAGTAAGTTTCTTAGGAAAAGCTTTCTCTTTCTCCAAAACATATTGAAGTCAAAACTCAATTGAAATAAATTTAGCTTTATTCTCAACCTATCTGCTTTTGTTTTTGTTTTATCAGCCATGATCAATTAATAGGGTAGCACAGAAAGAAACGCAACCATCTCCTTATATTCAAACAACAGAGGTTGAAATCTTGACAAATTATGCCATGTCAATTATTGGCACGTGATTATGGGCAAGTTATTTCAGCTTCCTGTGTTTTAATTTCCTTCCTAGTTAATAATAGCTACTTATGTTATTTGGGTATTGTGAGGGTAAAGTGAGTTATATTCAAAAGGAAGTTAAAAATAGACCATTCTTTATATTAAATGAAAATATCTTTGATTGAATGCTTACACCTTAAAACAATTAAAAGCACTTCAATATTATGTTTTCTCAGTAAACCTCAAATATTATCAATTTCATGATTATTGTGTGGTATTCATACACAGAGACCAAGGAGCTACGCTGAGTAAGCAAGAATGAAACTACACCTACTGGCCAGGCTTAGCCTGATCTTTCCTTTTCTTTGACCAATGGTGTCTGTATGTTTCTCTCAAAGCTAGTGAGTCCAGGGTCAGAGTCAGTTGTCTGAGAATTTCAGAATAATTGTCTTTTTAAGAATTTTCTTTACCCATCCTACATCTCTTAGTCACCTTCATTGCTGTTAACAAATCTTCCATGCAGGGACTTCCTGGTTCAGGCATTGTGCAGAAGATGTTCTGTGATCTCTTTGGTATCTGTTCACGATAACCTTAGGGGTCACAATGCATAGGTGGAGAAATATTAGCTGAAGCCATATTTTCTTCTTGTTGGTAAGTGTGCCAGATGGGAGAAAAATCAGAGACTATTCAGGGATCAAGATGTGCTGTGTTTGTTACTTTCCTGCTATCTGCAATGTCTAGGCTGTCAGCAAAGCCTATTAGATTGGTCTCTGATAATTTTCTCTTCTAACTTCAAACTAGTTATTTACCTGTGTTCTTAGTGTTTGCAGGTTGATTTTTCTGACGATATGATCCAATATGTTTTTACACATGCTACCACTTACCTGTATCACTTATATTTCCTAATATTTAATTTGTTTACTGCATGGTAATTGTCTTGATCATTGATGAGATAAGTATACGCACATATTCTAGGAAATTTGACTTTATTGCTCTCATTTTTCTTGTTATTCTCTCTCTCCTCTTTTTTTCTTTCTCATTGCCACATTTTTTGGCCCTCCCCTCATTATCTATGGAAACACAAATAAAGGATATATGAAAACTGCTTGCTTTGAAATTTATTAATTTTTCATCTCTTATTATAATGGGATCCTGTAAAGTACCTCATTTCTCAACCCATCTCAATGATGTTGCTTATTATAATATGATTTTTAGCACTTCCTTAAAAGATCTAGGTACCTAGTAGAATTGAAATTATCTTTTTGACCTGGACCTATTACAACAATGGGAAAGATAGAACACACACACAAAAAACAAAAAATCAAAACACTATAGGATGTGTATGTGAAAAACATGTTATGAAATACAAATTCATTTTACTTTATCTGCACTATTTAGCATTCTATTCTATTTCATTTCAATGTAAAAGTATTCATTGTGGTCTCCTAATTTCACTTAATAATCTGCCAATGAATTATAGTTTCAGTAAGAAGTCTGGTCAAGAGTACCCCTGAAGAAAATGATTGAAAACATATAGTTTGTCTGCAGCAACTCAGAGAAATGCAAAACAGGTTTTTTTAAAGGTAATATTCTTTTATTTCCTTAATATAGAAGTGTGTGTGTGTGCATGTGTGTGTGTATTCATACGTACATATATGTCCCAGATACCATGCATCACTAGGACCCAGGGTATTCATGATATATAAAGGCCTATATAATTAAAAAGAAACTTAACTAAGTCAATGGTAAGTGTAAAAGTTTTCAGACAAAGAAAGTCAAAAGCAAGTGAATGAACATCACTGTAGATCTCTGTAACAAAGACTTCACTGATGAAAAGATTCTTCTAGACTTAATTAACAATAAAAACTTCATCAACTCATAACTGCAACCAGTTTTAATTGCAGCCCTTTCATAGCACATCCTCTCTTCTTTCAATAACAGATCAATGGCTGCAATTTGTAGAATGTTTGCACATAAGCTGTCACAATCCAAACAGCTCTTTTGTACATAAAGCAAGATAAACTGAAGTTGGAATTGGCCATCCTGAAAGTTAAACTGCTTCTCCAAATACAGCATGCATGCTTGCTGCCTCATGAGCTTGTTGGCAGTTTTCCTAAAATGACCAACATTAGGGCCATGTAAACATTTTGAAGATTACACCACAGTCATTCTTGCCTTTTCTCTCCTGCAACGATTACTATAATGTGTTCATTATGGGGAAGCACGCCCTAAGAATGCCTCACTGAATTTTAAGGCAGCGGTGGTTGAAAGAAATGCTGCACATCCAACACCATTAAGAAATCAAGACATACAAACCTGTTTACATTCTCAGTGATATTGCAGAGAGTCTGGTGTACATGCTGCATTAGTCACTTGATATTCTGCTGCTGAAAATGAGGCTGCCATAGTTATTTTCATTACTTAATTTTTAAGCCCTTGTTACAGTAAATTGTAATAATAAAATGGCATATATTAAGTTGAATGATGTTTGAAAATATGGGAATATAGTTATTACAACTGTATGGGGGAAGAACTTTTTTTGCATACAAGGTGTCAGGCACTATCCATTCCATATCTTCTCAGTAGTCCTGAAGGATGTAGTAAACGTTTGTAATTCCTTCAAATTGTTTTCTGTGATCTAGGACCAGTAGGCAGCAAGTAAGATATCCAGGGCTGCTAATGTGAGAATGCTATGGCTTCCTGTAAACACCTGCCCTGCATCCTGACCTTATGAGAGAATAGCTTTTTGACATTTTATAACATTGGCATCTGCTTTGTCTCACCCTATTCCTGGGGATCATCTTACCAAGCAAGTAGACCACATTTTTCAGCTTCCCCCATTAGGATATATCTTGACTGAATACTATCCAGTAATCTATCAGCTCGACTGGTTTCCCTTTAAAGTTGTGGACCAAATCTGTTGAAATGCTGTGGCGGTTAATACTACGTGTCAATTTGATTGTGCGAAGGGATGCTCAAATTAGTGGTTGTGTTTTCACAGTGTGATAGTAGCATTTCTCATAGAAACAGTAGACAAAGAAGAGCAGTTTGCTCTTGTCCCCAGCATGAACAAGCATCTTATATTATTTGAAGGACAGAATTTAAAATAAAAGAGGTGGAAGGAAAGGAAATTCTCTCTTGCTTTTGAGTTTGGAAGATGATCTCATCTTCCTCTTATACATCAGAGCTCCTGGTTATCAAATTCTTTTACCGCAGAAATTATGACAGCTCTCTTGCATCTAAGGAGTATTGAACTGGGAATCATGTCGATGGATCTTCTGGAAGCCTGTACTGAATTATACCACTAGATTTCCTGATTTTCCAGCATGGTAACATCATTGTGTGGACCTTTTGGATCTCTAAAGTCACACAAGCCCATTCTCAAAGTCCTGTGTACATCTGGCTGTTTCTACCTCTCTTCAGATCTTTGACTAATATAAACATCATACTTTATGCTTCCTTCATCCCTAGGCAAACTATAACAACATTGGGAAAGGAAACACCACAATTTGGAAGGATGCTGAATCCAATGAGTTGTCACTCAGAGGGAGAATTTCTATTGAGCCAGGAATACCCATGTGCTATCTTGAATAAATGAGAAATGTACTTTATTATTGTAAGAAAGTAAAATTTGAAGGGTTCTGTCAAGTGATTAGGATACCTTGTATTTATTTACTTTTCTTTCTCAGGAAACTAAAGCTCGAAGAACCTGTTTGTTGTCCCAGGTCACTTAGCCCATGATGGTATATACAGAATTTAAATTCTAATTTTTATGATTTGAGGATGAAATGTCAGCACAGGTTTATGTGTTGAAGGTTTCCTGAATTGCAGTGTTATTTTGGGAAGTGATATAAGTTAGGCAGTAGAAGCAGGAGCAACCAGTACACAGAGGAATGCCTTTGAAGAGTGCCAGGCCAATGGTGACTTACAACCTGTCTGTTTTCTGGTTCTGTGATGTGAGCTGCCTTCACTGTCCCATACTCTTCCTAAGATAATCTGCTTCATCTCAGAGCCAAGGCAATGGATAAAGCCTCCTGTGGACTGAAACTTCTAAAACCATAAGCAAAAATATACCTCTCCTTCCTTAAGTTGCTCAAGATAGGTGTTTTGTCACAGAGATGGAAAATTTGATACGAAGTCTCTCTGACTTCTAGCTTCATGCTCATCATTCTGCTCTTGAAATAACTGCAAATGATGACTGAGTATACTCTTGATGTAGTTGGTAATAATTTTATAATATTTATTGAATCATCTGTATGACAGTTTCTTAAACTTTAGAAGTTTTAAATTAGGCTTTAAAATGGAATTGCTTTCTAAAGAAAATCATTTTAACTGAATAGATACATAACAGCATTACAGTCTACTTTGAATTGGAACAGTTTCCACTTCCTCCTACAGATCAAACACACACACACACACACACACACACACACACACACACACACACACTTCCTTTACAATTTATTTCACTTGATCCTCCAAACTTCCAAAGGTTTCCTGGTTCTTATTTCCATTAGGTTCTGCAATAAACTGTAGCAAGCAAAAGTTGACATAGCATGATGTATCACAGACAAAACATCTTTTCACCTTTTCCTTAGATCCTCAAAATTAAACAACAGATATTCATTTGTTATCCTTACAAAAGGCAACTCATTTAGAGATCTATATGTTATGCCTAAAGAGACAGAATTTGACTATTTTGAAACCATTTAGTTTTTGGAGGGAGGCAAGCAGTAACACGGAGCAGGGACACAGTCTGTGAGATCTGTTGTCCTATTGAGAACACTAACATTCCAAGCAATCTGTTCACTCATTTTTCTCTCTTTAAACAAATTTTCAAGGAGAGGGTATGTGGGCTTTAAAATAAAATAGCTAGTGTTAGATTTAATTCCACATGGTTTCGATGAGTAACTTTTAGCATTCCATATTTCCTAACTAAAATGTAGAAGCGTCTCCAGTTCTTTCTTCATTTTTAAGATGGCAAAACACGTTATACTCATACTAGTACATTACTTTGCAAAATTTTATATAGAACAGACAGAATATCTTCCTGGCTGACATTCTTACAAATGTACGAAGCTGATGCGGCCTAATGAAGAGATTGCCAGAAGAATATGGATACTTTTGGGATTCCTTCAATTGCTACATAAACAATAATAGGACAACAGCTGAATATCCGTAAGATCAGCAACAGAATTATTAAATAACAAGAGATAAGGATATGGACACCTTTGTAGCAAAATGGATCTTGGTGGACAAAACTGGATCATGTGGATGATAGCATTTAGTGAAAATATTTGTTCTTTTGCTTTCCAGTTATTCCTGTTTCCCAGTTTTTGTTAAAATCGCAGTACATCCAAGTATACACTCACATAAAACTAAAGCATAACAAATGCGATTTTTGAAGGGGACGTGCTGGCTAGGATGAATAAACAAATGCATGATGACTTCAGTGCAGTTTTCAGGCAGAGCGACCTTTTGAATACTACTTCAACTATTTTTTCTCCACCTACTCTGGAAGACTCAGTACAAAACATATGTATGCCATTCATTCCCTTCTGTTCGATCAGTCTCTAGAATGGAGCCCTGTGAAGGAATACACGCTCCTAGGGTTCTTTTTTGATTCAGTCTCCATCACTAATTTTAACCACTCTCAATATTTTAGCCATTTTACCTAAGAGAAACTAAAGTAGGTATTTTATGTGACCAGACACACACCCTTCCTTTATCCATCCATTCCCTCTGGAAAAAAGTCATTTTGAATTTTCTTTACAAATTCCTAAACTCTCAGGTCCATTTTGTGTTGCTTTAATACTGAGGCTAAATAATTTGAAAAGAAAAAAGATTTGTCTACTATGATCTGGAAATTGTAAATATGTCCATGTTCATCATCCCACCCCAATGTTCTAATTTTATGGATGACTGTTACTTCCACACCATTTGCTCTTCCTCACTGTGCTTAGCATTTTGTTCATGCTGCATACTTTCTGAAATGTCCAATCATTGACAACCTTAATTAGCTAAATATGTACTTGGCTAATTTTCACCTAACTGATCTTATCAAGTGGATTATTTTGTTTACTGCCCTATTATGACACCTATGTTTATATTTATCAAAGTAAGGTTTTCCTTAGTATATTTGCAATATCTGAAATGAGCGTCTTTTCATTTTGTATCTCTTCTTCCTATCCAGGCCCTAAATTTTCCTGTGAAACTTACAGTGACCTGAGGAATGGGCTCTGAACAGTTTTAGATCAGTTGTAAGGTCCACCTCTTCATACAGTGATAATCTTAGTCTATTCGTTACTAGGAAATCCAACCCTAATACATTTGTTCTTCCTGAAAATGGATGGTTTAATGCATAGGCAAAGTGAAGAGAATCTCACTAATCTGGTTGAGAATTTTGGAGTATTGACTCCACTTCTGGGCTTAATATCAAGAGGATATGGTGTGGGGGTAGGAATAGCTTCTGAAAGAGAGTCTCACTGGGAGTCCTGGCAGATGCTCACGTGGCACCTGAGGATAGACGCCACCTGCAGAGGGCATCTCCAAATCCTTAGTCTTGGTGATCTTGCTTGCTGCAGAATAAATACATAATATACAATAAAAACACCCAAAATATGATTTCATTTAAGCCCATTTAGGATGGTGATCATTTTTTTCTTTTATACTTCAAGCCAAAAGAATTTCAACAACAGTTTTGTATTGACTTATCCAAAGCTTCTGTCAACAGCCAAACAGCTGGTACTGATAGCACCTGATAGCACCAGTGCTGGTACTTGTGACACAACACCATTGTAATGGTTCTTATTTATTTATTTATTTATCTATCTATTTATTTATTTATTTATTTATTTTTATTAATTACTTTTTTGCCTAATCATATAGGTACTTAATAGGTACTCCCCTTCTTTCATTTCCACTCTCTCTCCCTATTGTCTCCCATTGCATTTTCTCTCACTTCCCACCCTCCTTCCCTTTTACCCCTTTTCTTTCCCTTCTCCTCTCTTCATGTTTCCTGCTTTTTCCCTTTCATCATCCAAAGCATCTGTTTACATGAGCACTGATTTCCCTCTGAGTTGTCTACACTATTGAAAGTTCAGGATTCAGTGGCATAGCTTGGGGTCCCTTCTTGGGCTGTCCGTTACTGTGGAACTATTAAGACTATTTAACTCCTTGCCTCTAAGGATCCTATTGCACGAAGCTTTCTCTCCTGTGATCCATGTTAGATTTGGGGATGTTATTGACAAGTCAACAATTGTGCAGGTCAGGAAAGGTCCAATCAAATCGTGGATATATTCTGCTTGCTTCAGCCCTGACTTGTGTGAAGTGTCTTGCATACCTCCCCATCTTTAGGCTCTTATAATCTTGCTACCCCCCTTCCCTGTAACAGTTACTTTTAATGATTGCTGTGAAAGAACACTCAAAAGCAGACAACTTAAGTGAGAAAGGAAGATTTATTCAGCTTACGGTTCCAGAAGGGAGAAACAGTCCTTCATGGCGGAGGCGACATGACTGGTGGTTGAAGCTTGAGCAGGCTGAGTCACTACGAACATCCTGGAGGCTCAGAGCTGCTCTGTCCAACGAGCCAGTGGGTGACGGCTGAAGACTGGAGGATTTCTGGAGAGTCAAAGAAACAGGGAGTCTCTCTTCAAAGTTTTCTGTTCTATGGTTCCTTTTATCTGCTCATCTACTGGAAGGTTCCAATTAGGGGTTGTCTTTGTATTATAATGTATTGATCTGGATAATCTCTTCAGGTAGTCAGACAGCTGATCTTAGTTAATGCTAGGTGAGGTCAAGTTGACCACCAAGATTAACTATCACAAGTATTAACTAGCATAAGTATTTCTTCAGGTAGTCTGACAGCTGACAGCTACCCGCTATGTTTAGATGTTCAAATAATAAAAATTGTTTATGAAAACAATGACTGTCAAGCTCATTATGTGTCATAACTAAAGTCCCAGGTCAGTCTAGGTTTTTTTCGAAGCAACAAAAATTAGGTCTGGAACTAAAGACCAACTTTTCAGCTTCATACAAATATCTCAGGTTGATGCCTAAGATGAACTATCACAACCATCGTGGCTCTTGCTTCTATTGACATCTACTTGGTCCACTTTTTTCTGGTTTGTATTTGTAAGGCCTTATCGGCTAATCCCCTTGATATTTTTTTAATCTAAAATTCCATCTGGACAACTCCTCTCTTTATTTTCTAAAATAACACAATCAGCTCTCCATTGCATTAACCTAAAATACAATCTAAAGTGATTTTTGTCTCAGAATTTATGCTGAGGAGCTAAAGATGACAGAAATATCAACATTTTAACAATTTTCTATTGATTTATCCAGAGCTCTTGTCAATATGTTTTCTGTCTTCTATATTAATATTTTCCTTCTACATTTTTACCATTCTCCAGCATACACAATGGTGACTAACATGATAAAACAAACGTTAACTCACTAGTAAATTTGAATGTACTTTAATATGTCAGTCTTTCTCTCAGCAACTTATTTGCATTTGAAAGAGGGTTTCCACAATAGAAATAGAAAATTGTCAAGGTTAAAATTGCTTTTCTCTTATTTCAACCTAGGGGCTTTAAATATGTAATGGGTACCTGGAAACCAAAGATGTTTATGCCACAATTTTCAGAAGTAAGGTACTTCAGTTTCAAATAATTAGTGCTTGATAATCAAATATATTTAAATCAAATAATAAGCATCATTGCGAAATAAAAATTCCCGTTTCATGAATATTTTTTACAACGCAAATTTTCAGTACTTTATTATTCATTTTCATAGGCACCCTTAGATTTCATACATATATCATTCTTAAATGCACAGAAACTTATGAAATCCGTGGTCTATTTTCCAGATTTGAATATTAATTTATTTTATGAAATAAAAAACTCACCTCTAATCATTATCTATTTCCAAACACTGAAACTTATTCAAAAAGTCCATAAAATTGAAGTTATCAAAAAATTCTTAAATAAAAGTTAACTGAGGAATTAGAATATTTAAGCTTAATTTTAGGTAGGCACATGAAGTGCTAAAATTTCCTTACTTATTTCTCATTTTCACAGCAAAAGATCTCTGAAAATGAATCTTAGGAAAGTCCTGAATTTCTGCAGAGATTCTCCAGTGACTTAAATGTGATAAGGGGAAGATATGTTGGTATTGTGAGAATCCCATAGGCAAGGGATGCCTGTAATAATAATAAGCCTCCCATAAGCAAGAGATGCCTGTGATAAGAACACTGAGTGTTCTGAGTCTGAAGGATCGCAAGTTCCAGACCAGTCTGAGTTACATAATAAGACCATATCAACCAATTGCTGCGCTCCCAAAATAAACAAGAAAAGAAAGAATCCTGCTGATTAGAGCAAAAGCTAAGATCATTGTCATGAAATACAATGCAGTAGATAATGTAAGTTCAGATACTCCTAGTCATAAAAGTTGAAGATGGTATTATTGAATAATGGTAAAGCCCAAAACAAAAACAACAATCTTTGTTTAATTAGCTTTTATTTATTGCATAATGGCAATAAGGTCTGTTTCCAAAGAGTCTCAAGATTTCTGTCACAAGGTAAATGGCTTCCTATGATTGTTCACCTTCTACTCAAGGAGTTGAACAAACTTCCACAGTGCCAGACCATCAAGTTATTTTTGTTTCCTCCCTCAGTACCTGCCCTCCAAAACACACACTCTGCAGGTTAATCCACAGGACATACTGCAAATGCCCAAATGTTCTCTGGAGAAATCTAGTTCTGCATATTGATCATCACAGAGTACATTGTGTTGCATACTGATAGGCCATGAAAAATAAGGTTCACTAGCAAAGGAATGGAGAATGACAGCAGTAATCCACTTAAATTTAGACCAATACCTGATCTACCTGCACTATCCAGACATCTGCCAACAGGTAGGAGTGATATACTTTTTTCTTTTGCCTTTATTTTAATTATCTGAGTAATAGATTTGGATTTTCCCCATTGGGAAGGTCACATTATTCCTTTAAATCAGTAAAGAAGTGATTGAAATACCCCCCAAAATAAAGATGTACATATTTGAGAGGATTTGTTAAAGAAATAAATCAGTCATATATTTGTATGCTTTCAGACTGTAGATGATTATCTTGTACATAATACTGCACAGTGTATTCTGTTTCTATTATACATATTTCAGCATGCTTTAATGTATAATCTTATCAATGTCCATCTATTGCTATAAAAACTTCAGAGAAATGGGGGGAAAATCTACTTAAAAGAATATATATATATATATATATATATATATATATATGAATATGTACATTGTATGCATCCTAAATGCATACTATTTAACTGACATGTAACAGCTTTAAAATGCAGCATAAAGTTCACAAGTTATTGGTAGGGTTGATTTTCTGAAAGTTGGTACAGAAATTGGTAGAATATTGGAACTCTCGAAAAGTATAATTATTTATTGTGTACTCAGAGAAATTTGCTTAAGTCTGTTGGTACCATTTGAAGAGGAAAAAAGAAGAAATAAACTTAATAAAGAATTCTGTTTCTTTCAAGCTTTCTGTTATATTTCTAACTTGTATTCTAATTAGGAGCTCCTGAAGATCAAGAGCCACCAGTTTCCTTGAGCAGCTGGAGCCCCAGCTGGGTGTGTTGTGAGTGTAATGGCTTCAGTAATTTCCTTTCTTTTCATGTGTCTCTTTCTAGTCTGGCTGCATTGTTTAGAGAAAGATTTCCTTTGCAGCTACTCTGTTCCTTGTTTCAGATCTAATTTGATTTATAAACTCAATATTTGACTCCAGTCACTATAATAATCACTAGAGTATTTTTTCCAGGTCAAAATTTATTTTTCAAATTTCTTTATTCTTGCCACTCATCTGATATGAATTCAAACATATTTAAAATCGTCATTAATATTTTATAAAGTATTTTATTTATTTCACAATTAGTTGACAATTATAAGCACATTAAACATTGAGATGCATGCAGCTTTTGAAATTCAGCACTTTGTATTTTCTCTTTCTCTTGGATCAGAATACAGAAGACAGGTTGAAAGTCATGATAATTAAAAACTGCTCATTTTGGATTTCAAATAAATGCATTTTAAGAAAATTATAAATCAAGCATAATTTGAGTCAAAGGAATTGAAAATTTCATTTTGTAGTAGGCATTACTATATATTTAACAAGAAATCAACTACAAAAAACAAACCAAATTACACATGGTATATACATTCAAAATTTGTATTATATTAGTAGACACTGTTTCTTATTTCTCTCTCATTGGTGCTCTGTATCTTTCTCATCTCCTTTTTTTTTTCAGCAATCCAACCTAAGTAGATATAACAGCATTATCACAAGGGAATACTGACAAATGCAAACATGTTTGTATTTCATAAGTTTGTGAAATAATCATAAAACTATCTATAATTTTGCAATAAATACTTCACTTAAGCTTTGGATACTATCCAGTGAACTATGAATTGGAGGAGATAAAAAAACTTTAATTTTTTCTTCCCTAGAATAACACCTATTGTTCAAAATCTCACACCCATTTAAAATACATCTTAATCACTTAAAATTCACTTTCAAACTCAAAATGACTGAGAATCTAGGCAAATCAGAGAAGGCCTGGCATTTTTATAAGATGAGACCTGGAATTAATATACATTTGCTTTCAGAGTTGATACAATGAGGCAGTTTGGAAATCCTGAGGTCAAAATATTCTCTTCACTTGGAAACTAGCTTGGCTCTGTATAACTACAAGATATAATTACTGACAATGAATTTCTGTTAAATATCAGGAAAACCTAAAATTAATTAAAAAAATAACGAGTCACCATCAGTCTGGGATTCTTTGAGCCTGAAATGTGAGCAGGCAGAATGAATTTGTGTGACACTGTCACTTTAACTCAAGGGACAACAGAGTTGAAATGGACCTTGAGGTTGGTTTGAAGTAAATGGCCACCACATTGTCTAGAAAATTTAAATTTCAAATACAATTTTTGAAGAGCTGGAATAAAAGGAAACATTAATTTCTCTTGTTTTGGTAATTGTAATTTGTAAGTTAATGCTGGAAACCTTATTAGCAGGAGGTAGAACCCTTGTTTTCATTTGCAGATAAAGACATTAAACCTTTGGCAAAATCACTGACTCATTGAGACTACAAATGTGGAAATGAGAGAACAAAGGCCTGCTGATCTCAAATTCCATGTATTTTCCTCCAATGTGCTGGTTAGCTACTTGGGTTCCAAGCAATGACACCTGAAGCTAGTTAATGTAAATGAAAACAAGGTTCATGGGAGTCTACAGGGAAAAAATCACAGAATTATGTTAAAGTAAATTTCAAACCAGAAACAAGCCAGAATCCTTCATAGCAGGAGTTGTAAAGGTTTCATATAACACATGTTGGGGTGGGTTTTAGACAATTTCATTAGTGATAATCTGATTGATAATATCATATTTGGTTCCAAATTGTAAAGGCATAGTGAGCACTCTTACTGCAAGACAAATAGAAAAGAGATACTGGCAATATCTCATGTATCAAATAGGGAGAGAAAATGCAAGAGGGATTTAGCAAGGTTTCCCTCCCTAAACTACTAAATCATTTTCTACACACAAATACATACATATATACATATATGCTCAGGGCAATATTCTCTATTCAGTTATTAGGTTTTTACTTCAATATTTTGTTTTTCAAAGTCACAAATATACTCAAAACTCTACCTGCTTTTCCATTCCTCCTTCTTTCATTCCTGCTGTTAAATATAAAACAATATGCTGTCCATTTTAATTATTCCTGGGTCCACATAGATACAAAATAGCAACAATCTGAGGATCATCAAGCACTAACTTTTCAAGTTTCTACCCTTAATTGTGTGGAATAGAGAACAACAGTTTTGGACTGGACAAACATTTGAACTTTAATGATTACCAGAGCTTTAGCAAACAATTATTCTATGACAGATCCTGCTCTGAAAGTTTTCCACATGCTCATTGAATCCTCCAACCATCATAAGATGTGGAAGAAAGAATTTTGATTGAAAAATACTTGTTCACAACACACATGGGTACATTTCAATGTATAGTGTGTCAGTAATTAGTTTTTACTTACTTCAATATTCTCCTTTGAGATAATTAGGAAATATCTTAGTTATATTTTCTTATAATGAACTAAAATAGCACATTGAGAAGATCCTTCTTTACATCCTGTCACTCTCCTACTGTCATGTGATGTTTAGTATGTGTCCAATGAGTTCATCAAGGTTGTGTGCACTACATGCGTCTCGGCACTTGCTAGGATGTGGGTGAAATATTCCTCAGTATACTACTGAACAAAGTAGTTCCCCTTGTTACAGCCAGAATTAACCCTCAATAATCCTTTATGAGGTCTTCCCCCTTCCATGACAAAACATTGGCAAGTCAAATTTTGTGTAGGATCACATAAATTTTTGAGACCAGGTAACTTTAAAGAAGGTATATTAAGCTTTGGTAGTCAAGACAAATGGAAAATAGGTTTTCACATGAAAAGTGTAGAAACACAATCAAAACTAAATGGTAACCTCTCACATTTTTAAATGTCTTTTGGTGAAATGTCCTTTTCTAGTGGAATGTTCACTTTTCTCTTAGTTTCCCAAATGAAATTGTACATTCTCTCACAGTCTTCAATTTCCTTCCTTGTTGCACGCTCATACAACTATCTATATTCCTTTCTAGGTGAAACAAAACCCTATCCCCTCAGCTCAATTTGTGGAGAGGAGTTTACCAAAACATGAACAGTGTGTTCTCTGTCTTCTTTTTTAAAACCATGGACATCTACAGATGTATCCAAAATACTTTTGTAACAGGAGGAAAATCCTTCTGAAAGAAGAATTTGGGGTTCATTGTCAAGAATATAATATGGTTTTGGGGATACAGCTCAATGACAGTGTACTTACCTGGCATATATACAAGATCAGTGGTTCAATCTCCAGAACAAAGAAATTGATTTACTCCTGTTCTGATACCTCACCATTTATTGAAATTCATCAAATACCTTTTGTTCAAAGGAAGTTTGTACTAAGGTTTAGCAATATAGAAATAATATTAGTCTGACATTTAAATATATTTATACCTATAGTTTAGAACAGCATCCAAACATCAGCCAAGGTGGATTTTTTTTTCTTTTCTCTTTTTGCAATAAAACATGCTTAGTACAGAGAATCGCAAGTGGCCAAAGTGCAGAGAGAAAATGACTCTGGAGTGTTTGGCCCTAAATAAAACATATAAATCACTCCTTACCCCAAAGCTGAGAAAATGGGTTCAGGAAGGATCTAAGATTCTAAGGCTGTGGAAGCATGTTGCCAGACAGTATCTTCTAGACATGACAGAGCTGCTACATTCATGAAGTCAGTCCAGCCGTATCTACTTCTACAAGACCTGCATAAAACTTGGCCTATTAACATTTGCCCATCTGAAGTAACCATAACAGGACTTTGATGACCTGCACTATGACGAGCATACCATTGAACCCCCAAAGTCTGTCATGGATGACAGGAACTAGGATCCTTAAAAGCAAGGGATTAACTGCCACAATAGTGTTCCTGTACTAAAGGGGAACACAAGAAAGAGCTCTAGGCAATGTCACTGAGTCCTTACACTTCTTCAGAGAGGAGGGCCCAGAGGGAAGTTTGACATGTACACTAAAGGATGCTTCAGGGAGGAGGTGGGGACACTGGGAGAAAGGGAGGGAGGGGAGGAAAAGAAGGGAAAAAGGGGTAAGGGAGCAAGGGGGTCCAGGGAGGGGTGGAAGTACCTATTAAGTTTGTATGAGTGGAAAAAATAAATTAATTAATTAAAAAAAAGCATCTGTCCATGAAAGGGGAAAGTTCTCAAGAGGAACCACATCTCTCTTAGAAACTACTAAGAGTTGATGTTGGATGGTGGGGCAGATGGTGGGCTGGGGAAGGGAGCTATTTTCCTTAATGGGATATCCACTGATGAATCATTCATGCTTCAGAAAGTACTTATGCACCTGGTAATACAGACAACACAGACAAAACTCAATGGGCAAGAAACACAAAAAGACATGAAACATGAAGACAGTAAGAAAATAGAGTATCTGTCTCTTGATAGTATATACCACTCTGATACTAAGACAGTATCAATGATTAGGCCTCTCATTGAGATCTAGGTAGCATTTATGAGCCTTATAGTACTAACTAAATCTATCTCCATTTTTAGTAACTAGAGGATTGTCATTTGAAAATATTATTACCTTGAGAATGTTTATACCTGGTTATTTACATGAAGTGATTGCATTCTTCAAATATATTGGGTATCCTAAGAATGAGAAAAGTCTCAATATTGTCAGAATATAGTCATTTTTGACAATTCTTCTAAAGATGTTTCCTCTGACAAGGGTTGGCATGCTATGATGCATAAACCAACACTACTCTTAAAATCAGCATTTAATAAACTATGTTCCTTGGACTGGCAGCATCTTCAATATGAGAACTTGGAACCAAGGAAACATTCTTAAAAGCACTTAGACAACTTAAAATTTGGTGCATAAAAAAATTTATGAAAAAAATTAATGAATCTTCAAAGAATTTTAGAGGGAAATCGAGGTAGTACCCACCAGCGCTTGGCGCCTAAACTTCAACACAGTGGTGAATTTCATTTTTGTTATTTGCACAAAATTTCTTCCACACTCTGAACTCTCATTTCTCACACTACAAGTTCACTGGGAGCAACACAAATACTCAGTCCAATATGATTCTATTATAGCGACCACACACCTGTGCTAGTAGCCACCTGAATTCTTTCATCTTGCAATTTTGGTTACAATACTCTTTTATTTGTTCCATTATAATTAATAAGAAATTTTTCTTTTGAAACTTCTATTTTTTAGACCAGTAATGAAGAACAGGACAGTCTTGACCCAATTACAAGAAATTTTATCCATTATTTTGTATTACAGTATTACTCAAGGACATGCAATAGGAATTAATGGAACATTTTAGATATCTATTTAAGTATTTTTATCTTCTAGCAATGATGAACATACTGCAAAATATATACATATTTCATATAACTCTTGTGAATGTAAATATAGCTATTCTACAAAAATTCAATTAATTAGGAAAGGAGTTTTTATTCACAAATCTTGAAGGAGTTTTAAATTAATAACTTGAAGTATTCACATCCCTGTTACTGCAAACTAGAACAAGAACTTATTTTAAAAAAAAAGAAAAGGAAAAAATCAATAGGGAAGACAACCAATTAACCTATGGGTAGGAAGACAGTGCATCAAAGTGTTCTATCGGTAGCTGTTATTATACCCGTAGAATGGGCACTTACAGTGGAAACCTTTGGATCTAGGGCTAGATTAGTGAAAAGAAATGCACATATCAATGGGGTGGCCTGAGGAGAGGTAAGTTGGTATGTCATCAAGGCCTGGGCACCCATGGGAGTGGGTAGGTCAAAGTGAACCTTGGGGTCCATAGAAGCACACAGGAGGAAAGGTGGGAGGGAGTGAAGGTGAGTGGTGAAGGGAAGAGAAGAGATGGAGGGGATGGGAGAGGAAGGGTGGCTGGGATGAATACATAATATGCTTTTAAAAGTAGAAAAATAAAAAACAGAAAAAAATCAAAAAATTGTTGCCTTTCATATTTGTGTTCAAATCATTTATTTCTAGAATTATTTCTAAAGATATCTTATGTGCATTATCTTAAATTTTTAAAAATGTTGAACATTTAAAATTTTAAATCAGTTTAAAATTATTGAGTAGTCATTATTCTTTAATATTTTTCTTACCATTAAGAAGATATTTGACCAATGCTGCTACTAACATTTTAAGTTACTATACATTGAAGATTTTTCTCCACTAGTTTAAAAACAGCTGATAGAAGTCTAGACGGCTCTTAAGTCTGACTTTATGTTTTTTAAAGGAGCCTACTTTCTTCATGGTCATTTTGGTTATTGTCAAATCAAGAAATCACGACATAGTTATAAATGAAAAAGTTTATAATTCATTATTTCACAATAGTGTGCCTATTTCATGACAACTGAAATTTTTATTGGTAAAAGAGGATAAAAAAGGCTCTTGTGGTGAAAAATGAGAAGAAATTAACCAGGCAGTTTAGAATGGGGAATGACACTTAAAGTGAGCTCTGTGATTCATGTAGAATAATCTATCCTTCTAACATATTCACCAGCTAATTATAATGCTCCTCTAAATCAATCTGTTTCATAACCATATTTTTAAAAGACTACTCTTCAAAGGCTAAATATAACTCTAGACACCTCAAAATTAGAGTGTTTCCAGGAAAATGGTGACTTTAAAGAAATGTTCTGGATGCCAAATATGGACTGCTTAACCAGAGAAATGAGAGCATCCATAGAATCAAAAATTTTTTCTAGAGCAAATATGTCCTTCTTGTTGTGATGCATGGTTTTCTAATTTCTTGCATAATGATAACATGATATTTTCAACAAATTAGTCAGAATTGTCTCTGAAGATTCCAGTCTTTTTAGGGTACTGATTCTCTGTCATAACACACATGGAACTCTTTGTCTCATGCTAGTATTCTCATTAATGCATTACCTCGTTTAAGCATCATTCTGGTCCTTACATACCATTCATTTTGAAAATACATTGTGTTCTTTCTTTGAACCAGCATTAGGAGCGGAGAGAGGCCAAAGAAAATATATGTATTCAAAAGCCTGCCCAATTAGCATGAATAATATTCTGCTATTGTAAATTAACATGTGGACCTGATATAACTCTAGACTCCAACTTCATGGTTGGGTGTATAGGATACAACATCATTCATGATTCTGTGCTAAACCATGCATTCAGTTGTTTCCATTTATACTGCATCAAAGCAGTTGAAATCCAATTGAAAAGTTTCTTCAGACAGCCATTGTGTGGGAACATGATGTCAATATTAATAAAGGCTGAATTTCCCCTTGGCTCACTTCTTACAGATAAGCTTTTCAATAATACACTGCTTGCACCAAAGGTCTGATGGGACTGGGAATAGTAAAAAACACTAATAAAAGAATGTTGAATGTTTTTATATTAAATTTCCCCACAGGCAAACTGAAAAGCCTACTTAGAGAACGCCAATCAACATGGCACTTATTAAATGTAACAAGAGTCCTGTTCCAACAGATCTTTAAAGCCTTAAAAATGAATTAGGAAATAGAGACAAAAGACAATTGTAAATTCATTTTAGGAAGCAGGATCTGGACATATCACCTCACAGGTACTAAATGGATGCTAGCTTATTTGATCTTCAAAAAATTATTCATCTTTGAGAGCACACGACTTTAAAATACTTTTTTTTTGAAGAAAGAAGGTTCTTTTACTTAAAAAAATTCTGCGAATTTGTCTTACATTGTTATCCAACAGAAGTAAATGAATTATACAGGAATTTAGACACATTCTATTTATTTCTTTAAAAAGTAATCAAAGTAATGACACACCAAGTCACTGATTAAAATAATAACTGGTAAATTGGAGAAAAGGAGGGAATTGTTAAAATTAATTACTGTGAGCCTAGCAGGCTGCATTTCACTCAGAACAAAAATAAACACATGGGGTTCCTGAAAAGCATATCAGCAATAACAACTCGGGGTTTGTCCTCAATGCACAGACTTCCCTGCCATCACTTTCATCTGGAGTTAAGCAATATCATGGTGGTGACAAATATATTAAATCTGCCCATCTTTGAGAACTTGAACCCCAGGCTGAGACTTTGACTTGGGTTCAGTATTAAAAATAAACTTGGTGATTAAATGTTAGTTATTTCTCACAGACATGGGAGAAAATAGGAGATGGTCACTGGGACTTCAGTATAGTATGTGATAACTTGGAACAAGTAAGTTTTTATCATAGACTATAATTCTCCTAAAGGGAGTGGTGGTCTGGTTTCTTGGGAAAAGCAACTATCTCCACAAAGAAACGTCTATATAGTGAAACTAAATTTCCCAATGTGCATAGAAATGAAGATGTTTAGAAAGCTCTCTAAGAGGGAATAATACATAGTAAAAATATGGAATTATTCAAGTGGACAAAATATGTAGTAAGAAATACAGAATTATTTGAAGGGCATGCATTTCCTACTACTTTTAACTTAGCAGATATGTTCACTGGAAACCATGTATTTATGTGCAATGTGGATGAAAGTACAAGTCAAAGTATTTACTCTTGGCAAATAAAATTATTCTTTCAAATACACTTAACTATTGAATCAACTTAGCTTGTCAATTTAAATAACATCTTAGTTAACAACAAGATTATCATGGAATGTTGCATTTCAATTGAATTTTAAAAATGCACATAGAAATAAGCTGTTTGTGGTATTGTTAAGTATTTCTTTTTTTTAATTTTATTTAAAATCCATTTAGGAAGAGTTTCAAAAGAGTAGATTCAACATGGACCCTTTTACATCTGTGGTAGTTCTAGGTTTTTTGATGAAGTCTTAGTAAGAATACAATGTAGTCATTTTTAATGTATTAGCTTGTTTCTTCACTACTGTCTTATGATTATATTTTATTTATTGTGTCTGTTTTACTTCAGCTGACAGTGTTGTATCTTTATGTTGATTGTTATCAAGAAGAATGAGTTCTAGTTATGAAAATTCTGATGAGGTCCATTGAAATTTAACTTTGTTTTGTTATTACTTCAACAGATTTATAAAACCATTAATTATTCTTGGGCTTAAAAATTCCTATCTGTTTCTTTTTAATTTTATCTCTTTTATTCATCTTCAGATTTTACATATTATAAATATTTAAACATGAATGTTGTTGTAATATCAAAGGTCATTTATTTCCTTTCCTAAGGAATGTGCTTTTGCATAGTACATGGTCAACAGACATTGAATTTGCAAGTTCTTGCTTTTAAAATTAGTTGTCTTACACGAAGTGCCTGAAGTTCCATTCTCGAAATTCTTCATTTTCATGGAAATTAAAACTAGATGAATTTGGTTTAATTAGATTTCTTAACAGGGCAAAAATTTAATTTTCTGAATATACAAACCATTTTATATTCTTGAAAAAAAAATGATGTCACAGTACAACCAGATGTAACATATTTTAGTAACTTGTGCATATTACATAAGTCTCCATCCTTACTGGCTGGATAAACAGTTCTATTGGATTTCATTGATGTGCTTATATTGATGAAGAAAATATACATGTATAACTACTTTACAAAGTAAAATATTAATAATGCTATCACTATAAACTATGGCCTTAAATTTTTCTTCATTCAGGCAGATTAAAAAATTTGCATTTCGATGTAATGTTCAATATGGGGAAATATGTCACATCTAGCATTTAAGCAGTCATAAATCTGACTCTTACCTCAAATTCATATTGAACTTTTCTGTTTTCCATAATTTCATATTTTCTTCTAAATAGAAATGATGCTGCAGAATGTTTAAAGTAAATGGGAACATGTTACCTTTAAATTTTTCTTAGTTTATCATTAGCTTTCTGCTTCTTATGTATTTCACTTTTGAACAAATCATATCTTGAAATGAAGTTTTGTAGGAGTGTGGTTGCATTGTGCTCTTTGTTCATTGTGTAACTCTCCTGTGGTGATGTATACCAATGTTTGACAGCTCCTTCCACTGCAACTTCTGGTGCAATTTTAGAGTGACATCTTGAAAAAGGCATTGAAATATGAATGCTAATTTTAATGTTATAAAATCAAGTAAAAATGAAGATTAATTTGCAAACTATTTATCCATGAAAATATAGCAGGCCGACATATAATGTTCATGGCTTTTACCAAAATGAGTGAGATTTAATTGATATGTTCTATGAAAATCTCAAATCGACATTTGTATTGTCACATGGTTTAGTGTTTAAAATTCTGTCTAAAATTTAAATCTTTGCATCTGGTTTAAATGCTACTATTCATTGTTTAAAGTCAATATATTATATGACAAGTTATATATGAAAATGTAATAAATACTATGAATGATAAAAGGAATTGAACTAAGTATTATGGGAGAATGTGTGTGAGTTTCTATATAAATTAGAAAAATATTTAAAAATTAATATAAGTACTTCCAAGTTACTACACACACACACACACACACACACACACACACACACACACACATACACACACACACACAAACTCTTAAAATAGCAATCATATTGAAGGTAAGTTCTTCTAAAGTGCTTCTAAGTGTCACCCACTCACACCTCTAGGATTTCATTCCCTGATTCTTAGTTTAACAAAGAACCAGAACCTGTATTAAGAAGGAGTTCTTTGACATTAAACCTCTGAACTTTAGTTCCTTCTGTTTATATATAGAGATAGATATCAAATTAATCTGCTTATCACAGAAAATCAAATAATTAAAAACTAAGGAAAATTTATGATAAAGAACATTAAATCTAAAACTGAGTTAAAGGAAGCAAAAATTCATTTAGTTTTACATAAAATTAGCTCTCCATGAAAATACAGCAGGCTGACACATAATGTTCATGGCTTTTACCAAAATGAGTGAGATTTAATCAATATATTCTATGAAATTCTCAAATCTCATTTGTATTGTCACACGGTTTAATGTCTAAAATTCTGTCTAAAATTTTAATCATTGCATCTGGTTTAATGTTACTATTCACTATTTAAAATAATTGAAGCAATTTTTGAACTTGGCATCTACATTTTTTAACTGTACAGTGTATATTAAGAGTCTAAAGGATGTTTCAGCCTGAATGTTTTTTCACCTTCATGAAGAGAAGTACCTTAGAAATAGAACCAAGGTTTCAAATATCTCTGAAAGTTTCACAGAGTAGAGACGTGATGACAGCCATTTCAACATTTTCTTTTTCCTTGAATTTTTGATTTATATGACTCAAAAGGTTAATCTTGGTAAAGCACAGAGAAAAGATAGTTATTCAAATGACATTTTAAGACATCCTACATGTATGATATATTAAAGAGTGCATTTAGGAGTCCAAAGAATATTGGAAAATACTATACTTGGACAGTTTTAACATCACTGACTTCTTGTCTAAAGCACAAAATGATCAAGTTGGAATGCCATTGTTATAGTCAGAATTTGACTGGAAGGGATGCTCAGCTAATAATTTCAATGCATTTTTGTTTCATCCACACTAATTGGGCACCTTTTGTGTAACTGGTAGTCATTTCCCAAGTTATAAGTAAATACACATGTTTGGAAGAAATCCAGTGAGTTGGGGCAGGGGTTGATTAAGATGTGTCTTTATGGAACCTAAGGTCTTATGAGGCAGACATACTTAAACATGTAAATAGTACAAGGTAGAATAAAGTAATTGCCATTTAGAGGTTCAAAGTGCTCTGAGGATCCATAGGAAGAAGTAATTAATTATGACTTATAAGAAGGCAAAAGCTCCATGGAAAAGAGCTTTTAAAAGGGGCTCTGAACAAGATGCAGTAATTTGTTGGGGACAATTTTATGCAGAGACAAGAACGTCAGTTTTGAGGCATGGGGTTTATATGACAGTGAAGAACTGGACTGAAAATCAAATATACATTTGAAATGTCAGTTCCTTGTTTGTTATAGATTTCTGTTAAACAATGTGTTTAGGATTTTCAGTTTTTGCAGAAAATGTTTTAGAGTTCATGACTGCAAAAATGTTTTTCTGTATTTCATGAATGTTTAGATTTAAAAGATGTCTATTGGCAATTTAATTCTCAATAAATTATCATGTGTACTTACAGGCTAAACACAGCTTCATTATCTATTTTAGTCAATTACACAAAATACTTCTATACAAGGCACCTATTGTTTCCCTATGAAATACAAGAGGTACATTACTCAATTGCTGGGGTTGTAACAATTTGGTGAGAAAACAGTAAGACACACATCAATATTATCGAATACTTGATATACAAAGAACAAATGCAATTAAACCTGAATATAACTTATCAGAGTTTTATAATATTGCTCTGGACCAAAAAGTCCGGAACTTTTATCCACATAGTTATCTTGTAATGAAGAAAGGAAGATGAGAAAAGACATTTTAAATTTTTTTAATTGCATAAACATTATTTATATCAATTACATTTTAAAGTCATTGTTTTAAAAACTACATCAATACTTTTAAAAAATGGAACTGATGTTTCATTCATTTACTTTATTAATAGCTATTTTTAAATGGAAAACATTTCACTAAGATACACTTGGATCTGAATAATATGTTTGTCCAAAGGAATAAAGCACCTCATTATTTTAAAGCATTTCTTCTTATAGCTACTACTAAAGCTGCTTCTACCTGCATTTTATTGGTCATTATTTTTAAAGAGGAATCATAAAGTAAATTCATTTGCTTTTATTTCTCTTGTTTTACCTACAAATTTTCAGTGAATATTCCTTCAAAATAATAAACAAGTTGAAGGTAATTACCAAGAGGCTTGAAAAATTTATTTATTGTTCTTTAAGTCTGTACAATCCCAAGTTACAGTAGTGTTAAGTGTCTTGCTTGCCTGGCAAAGAACTGGCAACTTATACCTGGCAAACTCAGGTCGAATGAGCAGTGCAATTTCTCAGGCGATTGCTGATGTAAACTGAAGAAAAAGAAGAAAGATAAAAAAGGTTATACATTGAATTCTCATCTGATTCAGAAATGTTTATATTTGTTATCCACCTCTCTCTCTCTCTCTCTCTCTTCATCCATCTAATCTATCCTCTATCAATGATATATCTATCTGCCATTTATCAATCTATCTATCATCTATCTAACCATTTCCATATACCTCTTTAACATTTATGCTCCTAGGTGGCTCAGGGGTTAAGCCTCTGCCTTACAGGCAGAAGGTCCTGAGTTCAGATCCTAGACCCCACATATAGATGCCAGGCGGAAGCAGGGGCGGCCTGCGTTTCTGGTCCTGGTAGGTCGGAAGCCTGTGAATCCTGGGGCAGAGTAAACAGGGAGGAGATGGAGCGGTCCATGGTGGTTACCGAATTTTCCCGTGGTTCTACACACACACACACACACACACACACACACACACACACACACACACACACACAATTGAATAAATAAAAATATTAAAAAAACATTTCTGCTTTTACCATTTCATCAACAAATCAAGCTAAAAAAATCTATCAGTTTTGATCACAGATTATGTATAAAACTTGGGATTTAGAGACAAGACTAAGCAGAATTCAGCAGAGGAAGCACCAACAGTACAACAGAAAATGGCTAAGTCAACCATGATATATTTTGAGCCATAGAAAAAATTTGATATTCTTAGTTATGTCTTTATAATAGTTAATAAGCTACATGGCTTATACCTGACTAGAGCTATAGGTTTTATTCACTTTTTTGATCTGAGTATAAAATGAAGAAGACCCTTGAGCATCTCCGAAGCATTTGGCTAACATTACCTCTGCATGAACTTCAGTTATAATTTCTAGAGGAATGTCATCCTGAGATTCTGCAACTCACTTGCACGGTCTCATAGCGATCAAGGTGCTCAGATTTTCTAGCTTCTCACATTCTCTAGCTGTTCTACTACAGATAACCTTAAGCAGAGTGCTAAAAGAACAGAGATTTGATTCCAAGAACCAACCAAAACTCCACACAATAAACAATAAAAATTTCAGGTTCACTATCTTTACCTACTGTTGTGATATTTAATATTAATTGTCAACTTGACCACCCAAGTGACAAACATTTAGACAAACTTGTGTGTGCAATTATTTAGACCCTTGGCTTGTGAAGAATCTTGCTGAATAGGTTCAATGAGATGGGTAGAACTGTCATAAAAGTGGATGGTACCATTCCACAAGCTTGAGTCCTCAAATGTATGGAGAAAGTGAATTGAGTGCAGACATTTATGGTGCTTGGTATCTTGACTGTGTATACAACTTCACCAGCTTCCTCTAGTTCCTGTTGCCATGATGGATTCTATCCTGAAACTACACAACAAAGTAAACCCTTTCTCCCTGATGTGACTTGTGTCCGAGTATTTTATCACAGCAATGGAAAAGTATGAAAGACTATTACATTAGTTAGTATTTTATGTTAGCTCAATAATTATCCAGGAAAATTATTGAACTTTGTAAAGTGATTCATAAATTAAAAACTACTTAAACTTATTTTAGTATGCCTTTAGTTCATTTTCTTACTTCTGATGAAATATAAGCCTTTTGATTAAATTTAGGTTGCCAAAATGCTAGATAACATAATGATTTTCATCAATGTTTATCTTTCTGCCAGGGTCAAATAAAAGAAATGTTACATAATGGTTTTATTGTATATTCTACAGACTTCCACTGTGAGCATTGAACAGTATTTTACAGACGTGCTATTTTTAAAAGTTAAAAACATAAATTTGAATTTTCTCTTGCAACTCTGGAATATGGCAAAGCTGTCTTTTTTTAGGTGAAATGTTATGCTTATTTTTTAAAATGTAAGTATTCCATAAGGTTTTCCTTTATATTTCTGCTGGTAGGAACTGAATAGGCAATTTTTCTTTTAATTTTGATGCCTTCAGAGTAATTTTTAAAATGTGTGTTGTCTTCTTGCTTTGATGGTTATTTTCCTACCATGTTAGGAAATTTGATGTTTTCTGAACAAACTCTTCTTAGTTCATATTTTTATGTAGTTAGATATAAATAAACACATAAAATTCCCAATAAAACTGGAATAAAAATCATCATTCTAATTAAAGAAAAACTTAAAAAATAACAATACCTATGAGACAAATGAACTTCATAGTTTAAATTTATATGAATTGGCAAAAATATAAATAATGAAAATGAAGATGGTCTGAAAAGACTTTAGACTGTACGAACCTTACACAAATGTTAGAAAGTAGTAGCAATCTATTTGTTCACTGATATTTCCAAAGGAGGATTAAAAACAGAAGTTTTACTTCTAAGTTCATCTAGCAAAGTGTCTTTAGGATTCAGTAAACAATATACCAAAGGAGTAGACAGACGGTATCCACTGTTTAACCTTCTACCTTGCTAGAACCATGTCTTCAGGATTCAGTGTGCATTTAAACTATGCATTTAAACACATAGTCATACAATATCCAGCTTCAGTGGTAACCGGCCACTGCAAGCACCCTGGACCCTGTCATCAGAGAGATCCTGAGCAGTCTATCAGAACTGGTCCATCTGTCTTATGTATTTAACGCAAAGCCTTACTAGCTTACAGTGCCATTGCCACCATCACGACGGATCTAAGGTGAGCTAAAGATTGCAATTTTGGTTGTTTCTTTAAATGATAGGTGTTACTGGAAAACAATTTTTTTAACAGAGTCACTGCTTCTGCTATAAAAGATGGAAAACCTGCCAAATATATAATCTACCATACTACTTTCTGAAACACTATAGTCTTTTGACTTGAGATGAAAGGTCTGAGTTAGTTCATACCAATTGCTGCATTGGTTGTTTTAAATTCCAAAGTGGAACAATGTGTCTTCACCAAGAAGATATTCATACCATATGCCTCTTGATGTTTTGACTCTCTAGGGAACACTCGGGCCATCTGAACATCAGATAATATGTTCTATCCTCCTCAGCATCTAGGTCATATTCTGAAGATAAATTAGGTTTAAAAAACTTGCATGAACTCTTAAAGCCACTGGGGTACTATCTAAAGGATCACATGTTGAGGACAAGGGGTGTTGTTATCTTTCTAATATCTAGAATACGATTTATTTCAAGTCTTGTACCAATTAATTGCCTGCTGCTTAAAATGGCAGCATGCTTAGTCATACTTTTAAAGACTATGGTCATATCCAGTGTGTATGAGATATGGCAAAGGACATAGGGGAGATAGTTCAGTTAGGAAACATTATGAATCAATAATGCAAATAAATGCATATAATACAACATTTCATACACTTAGTTCAATGAGAATTACTTGCTTTTATTATTTTTGAAGAGATAAAGTTTTACCAAAGGAGTTATTATTCAGAAGGGCCCTAGCCTGCTCTTGGAGATAAAGCAAATGTAAGTGAAAACACATTTGATAGTTGAAGTCCATTTGAAAGAGAATACCTTTTATGGGAGAGAAAACTGCGAAGACAGAAAGAATGCCTTGAACATATATCTAATAAAAATATCTTTTCTTCAAAGGACTTGGAGCATTTTAATAAGTTAACTTGCCCTTATAACTTCTTTTCCAGAATTTTAAAACCATAAAGCAAACAGAAACTAAACAGTCCTTATATTACTGGGATCTGATGAGAGGGAAGAATGTTTCCGTTAGATAAAAGGATCGTACTTGAAAGATTTACTACTACGAAATGTTCCATTTTCAGTCCTTGACTCTGGCTTTTAACATATGAGAGAGTAAATGAATGTAGTCACCCATGTCTTTTTTAAGCTTGTGGCTTAGAATATTTTTGTTCTCTGTCCACGATACATGGATTTCTGAGACCTGCTTTGTGTGACGACCACTGTGTCATTGATTAAGCTTGTTATTGAGGATTAGAAAACAATGTCAGTAGTGTCTGAAAAAGTAATTAGTGTAACATCCTAATTATCCTGGGGTAGTGGTATGGGATTATACACAAAGCCATGCTTTTCTATTCCTTACAATATGCAGGGACTCAAACAACAAAACAAAACAAAAACAAATAGAGCAACTATCATAGCAGCAATGCAGCAAGCTCTAAATAGCATGCCCCAAGTTGGATGCGTAGCCCCTGAGGACTATATAGAGGAGTGTGGAATAAGCAAAGAGGGAGAACTGAGAGTCAAATTAAAAGAAAATAATAATGAATTATCAAAAAGTACTGATTGGGCAACTAAAGAATAATCATCTTTTCTACCTATTAAAATTATTCCTACATGAGACCAGAGATTTCCACTCTCGCTTTTATCTGCACACAGACAAACATTGCTTTCTTGGGCTTCACAAAGATTGGGATTTTACATATTGAATGTGGCAGCTCTGCATGCAATGTGTCTATGGTGTCTTCTGTCCAATAACACATTTTATTTAGCCCTCTTAAATATTTCCAACTTAGACTGGAGAGATAGTTCATGGGTTAAGCCTCTGCCTCACAAGCAGAAGGATCTGAGTTCAGACACCACCAGATCCCAGGTAAAAAACACAGAAAGGAAATGACCACAACCATTCAGTACTATTCAGGTATTGAAAGGCGGGGGCTGGAAATCCCCAGAGGAAAACAATGAGATAGAGCAATCCAGGATGATGCTTGGAGTTATCCTTGGGGCTCCACACATACAGTGTCTTCTGATACAGACACACACACACGTGCCCCCCCCCACACATACACATACACAAAAAATTTTCAAATGTTGTGGTTATTATTTGATCATATCCAGTATGGTGATCTGGGATCATTGTTTTTTCATCTGAGAACAAATACCAATCTCATCAGAGAACAGATACTAATGTAATTGCTTTGGAAATACCCACAACATATCCATATAAGACAACCTTATGAATGTGTGTTTGTGTGTCCTCTGTCCTACTAATCTCATTTTCTTGGGTCTATTTATGGTATGACACAATGACTTTAATATTAGACCAGATACTAACCTTTATAATACTATGTAAGTGTTCAAACAAAAAAAAATTAGTTAAGTGCAAATTGGAAGCTGAGATGCGTCAAAAACTAAGCCTCCTCTACTAGTTGGCCATGTTGTGAATGGAAAGCAAGTTTTAGAAGGAAATTAAAATTGCCAATCCAGTGAACACAGGAATGGTATGACAGAGCAACTGTTTTGCTGATGTGAGAAAATTTTAAAAGATCAAATTAGTATTAACATTCACTCAAGCCAAAGTCTCATCCAGAACAAGCCCCTGGTGCCTAAAATTCGCCTAAGATTGAGGGAGGTGAGAAGCTGTAGGAGAAAAGTCTTAAGCTAGCAGATGCTGGTGCATGAGGTTTAAGGCTGGAAACCACTTCTGTGATGTCAGAGTTGGAGGGGAACAGATCTGGAATGCAGTGTGACAATGAGTCACACCAAAGACCTAGCTAAGAGAATTGGGGCAAGTGATTCCACTAAACCAGAGATTTTCAACGAAGGTGTCATCTAATACTTTCACAGCGAGAGAGAATTCAGTGCCTACGCTCTATATCCAAAGGACAGACTGAATTTTATACAGGATAAAAACATTGATTTGAAGCCAATGTTCATTTACTAAAACGTCCTAAAAATCCTAGGAATCTTAGGAATGACTCTTAATGTATTCCACTTCTGTCTATAAATAGAACAAAGGCTAAATGGCTGAACATCTACTTACCACATGACTTGCTGAGCATGGTCAAACTATTCTTCAGACCTACTGTACAGAAAAGAAAATCCTTTTCAAATATTGGTGTTACTGACAATGTACCTGATTATCCCCAGCTCTGGAAATGATGTTCAGTAAGAAGCATGTGTCCATGCTTGTCAATACAATAGACATTCTGCAGTCCATAGATCAAGCAATAATTTTGCATTTTCAATTGCTTACAAAAACCATAAGCACATTTAACACATTTTGAAGCAGAGTTTTATGAAAAACATATCACTTTGGATATTATTATGAACATGCAATGCCAGCCCAGGTGGTTCTAGACTGTAATCCCAGCACTTGGGAGACTGATACCATGAATCACAGAGTAAAACACCATTTCAAAAAGCACACACTTACACACACACACACACACACAAACACAAACACAAACACACAATGTGATTCATGAGTGATGATCAGAGTAATAAAATTATTGGGAGTTTGGAAGAAAATGATTCTAGTCCTTTTAGAAAACTTTTAGAATTCAAGTTGTCAGTAGAGGAAGTAACTACAAATATGGTGGAAACAGCAAAAGGCCTAAAATTAGAAGTAGAGGCTAAAACCTGAATTAGTACAGACTTTTTTTGAAAAATCTCTTCCTGAAATAGAACCTGCTTTTTGTGAAGATCCTAGGAATATTATTGTGGTTTTCTACTTTTAATACATCTACCCTTGAATGTGCTCTTATAACAAGACTCTAACAGCTTTTTGTCTCTGGCCAGGGGATGACATATAGTGCCCATCAGGATGGAGTGAAGGGCATTGCAGGAGCAGCAAAACTGCAAAAGAAAATCAACAAACCACAATCCAGAACTTCAGAGACTCTATATCAACCACCTAGAACTAGGCCAGACTAATCTCTCCCCATCCTGAAGCTCAGGGACATTTGCGGAAGAGGGGGCGGTAAGAGTGTAAGAGCACAAGGATGGGAGGAGCAATGATTTGCAAGATACTCCACACAAGTTAGGGCCGAAGCAATCATAATTGGACTTTGCATGCCCTGAGCAATGTCCAACACACTATTGACCTCACAAAGTCTAGCATCTGCTAAAGGCACCAAGATCCTTGGAGGCAAGGGATTGGCAGCCACAGCAGTGTTCCTATACTTAAGGGGAACATGGGAAAGGGTTCAAGGAATGGCCACTGGGTCCTTGTACATCATCGGAGAGGAGGGCCCAGAGGAGAATCAGGCATGCACAAGAAAGGACTCTTTGGGAATTGGGGCGAGAGGCACTGGGGGATGGGGAGGGAGGGGTGAAGGGAGAGGGAGCAGGGGGTTCGGGGGGGGGGGGAGGAGGAGGGAGGGAGAGAACTGGTGTACCTATTAAGTTTGTATGAGCTGACATAATAATAAAAAATGTAAAAAAAGAAAAGGAGTTGGAAAATTACATAAACTTGTTTGAGAAAGCAGTGATAAGCAGTAGAGAAGATTGATCCCAATTTTGAAAGATGGCATGATATAAGTAGCTATCAAACACCATTGCATTCCAGAGACATCTTTTGAGAGAGGAAGGGTTAGAGAGTGAAGAAAAAGTTTTTGTCTTATTTAAAGAAGCTTCACCTTAGCAAACACCACTAAAGACAAAAATCATTAACATTGGTGCTTTAGTAATAAAGAATTTTAAATCAAGGTGTTTGCATTATGTCTCTGTGTGCAGATGCCATGTGTAGTTATGTCCCTAAGAATGTAGAAGTCAGATGTCAAACTCTCTACTTGATCATCTGATACAGGGTTTCTTACTCAGCCTTAGATTTGGCTAGGTTGGCTGGCCAGCAAGCTCCAAGGATCTGCCTCTCTCCACCTCCTGGGTGCTAGGATTATAGACACCTGTTTTCTTGCTTGGCATTTTTGTTTGTTGTTTTTTTATGGATGTTGGGAATCCTAACTCTGGTCCTTATGTTTGCCAAGCAATCATTGTAATAACTGAGTCATGTTCCCAAGTATATACATTTTAAATTGAGTATGTGCATGTTTAATTCCATCACAATCTATGTGGACTACTACATTCTAAAATTATAATGTTATATACACTGCAAAAACAGAAAAGCAATTTTGAAAATCACAATAGTGAGCCCTTCCTTTATTCAAAGTTTCTTAACCCAAACCCAATCTGAGTTCTGTTTGTGGTCTTTATATTTTCCACCATGCTTCTTATTTCCATTTTTATAATTCTGACATATAATTTATCCCTTTCTAGAATTCTTAACAAAACTTGCAACATATTTAGATATGTTTATTTTATGCTCCCCACTTATCACAGAATATGAGTTCCAGAAGATTAGGCTAGGAGAGCTAATATATTACAGTTATCTTGAGAAATTCCAGATTCTTAGTGAGTGAGGCAGTAGAAGAAAAACAAGCATAGCAAGGAGGAAGGCAATGATATTGCTCATATTGATTTTGTAATTCTTTACTCAGCACAGTTTGGACATATCATATCTGTTCAACATAAAATTAGTGAACAGAACACAATCCTAAAACCAGTTTTTTTTTCTTTTTTAAGCAATAGTAAAAGACAAGAAAATATAAATAATATTCCAGGAATTAATGGCAATTGAAATTTTTCTCCACAGATTATTGAGACTTTTTATAACTATTAAGAATACTATAGGGTAACAATTTATAGTCTTCAGTTTTGTTTGTTTGATTTTTTCCATAAGAATTGGCAAACAAACTCACAAGGAAGCAAGAGAAATGATATGAGCCTAGATTTAGAAAGAACATATGTTTGTTTAATTTCATTATTTGTTTTCTCCTCCACACCCACCTGTGGAATTACTACACACACACACATACACACACACACACACACACACACACACACACACACACACACAATGCGAATAACTTAATTTAAGATGCTTTGTTGCTAAAATACATGTACTAATTCTCTTTTGTGTATGACCATAAATGCCTCCATTTTTGACTCACCTAATTAGTAGTGGAATTTGGGTAAGAAAATATTTTCTTTCTACATTATATTAGCAGTCAGACTAAAATCCATGAACCTTACAAAACTATTATAGATGATGTGTTGTAGCATATTTGTGCTCTGATATAAAAATAACTAGATGATAAGGCAATATGTTACAAATAGCACATGAATCTGAGTGTCACATCTAAGTGCATTTGTGTGTGTACATACGTATTTATGCATACATGCTTGTTTGTGTGGTAGCACTGATGTTCTTTCATGTTTTCAGAGAAAATTGGTTGGTGTTGTAAAGAGTAATAACAAACTGGATTACAAGCAGAAATAGTTCAGAAGGAAAGTTTGAAAAAGGTGACATTTTAGATTGCTCCTTTTAAAAGGTTTCTTATATAAATTATATTAAATGCTCACTTTAGTTCTAGTTTTCTATTTTGTGCCAGAATTGTCATTGCCACACTCTTGTAGAAGGAAAAAAAAAACGTGTTTATAAACATGTTAATAAGTTGTCCAGTTTCATTCTATTTCATATGTGAAAAATTTGTTCTCTCTTACTATTCTGAGATACTTTATTGAAATTTTCTATTAATTTCATTGTGTTGCCTAAGGAAGGGCTTCTGTCTCTCTCAGGGAAGGAGTCAGCCTTGAGAAGGAGACTTAAGTTTGTGTTGTGAGGTGCTGCTCATATTTAACCTGCACATGAATCACATGTCCTGAATTTCTTGTAATATTTTTGACAAATAAAATGTGAAAATAATATGAAACCAAATTATTTATAAAAAATGACTTGTGCCACAAGAAACAACGTATGTCCAAATTTCTGGTTCTAATGTTTTGAAACTTGCTTTATGAAATGCAAGATTTTATAAATCTGGAGAAAACAAGACCTTGAGTTTGATGTTCCACTTACCTCATTTAAAAGGATGATAATTTTTCACCTACAAAAATACTGAATATGTGAATAAATTCTAAAGAAGCACAGGTATAATTTGTTAAGTATCTTTCACAGTAATCATTTTTAAAAACAATAGAATCTAAATCTTCTATGATAGGGATAAGAAGAGGTAGACCATTTTTAATCATCAGCTTTGAAATAACATCATATTATCCTACAAAGTTACGTTCTCCTTCACTCTTCTACCACTTAGAAAGTAGTCATATTATCATGGATTATGATTTGAGCTTAGACCTGTTACTAATATCAATGCTTCAGAAATCATTGTGCTACTATATATATTTTCAAAAGGAATTTTTTGAGGACATGCAGTGATTGGTAAAATTTTAGTATTTTTTTAATTCAATTGCATGTCTATATCCACATGTCCCTCTTTCATAGGAGAAAGCTTTGTCAAGTTGATAAATCACAACATAAATTATCTTTTAAACAATCCTTTGTTATATTTTGTCAATAACAATTAAAAGCAATCTTTCATTTCAGCAGCAACAATAATCCTTTTATTGTATATCATGGATTTCAAATTGAGTCTTTATGCTATAATTGCTTCTTGGAGTGATTTTCACTAAAAAAGATATATTTTGTGAAATTTTCAAATGTTTTTCTTCAATCATTTTCTCCATTGTACTAATTTTCTAAAAGTCAAAGCTCACAATGATTTTTCTCGGAAATTTAGAAAAGCTCTGTGATTCAGGGATGGTTCATAGATGTCATGATTTGATATATGAATTGTGCTATAACTTTGAAAATCATAACATTTACAATTCTAACATAGTTACCAAGTCTGTGATTTATTCCAAAATGTAATGTTAGTTTAAAGTCTTCCTTTCATGATCTTGGGACACTGATGGGTTGATGCGATAGTCCTGTGATTCATGAGGATGGCTCATTCATTATTTTCAAGTGGGTTGAGGAGAGAGGAGCTTATTTATAACTCCCCTAATTGTTTGAAGCTAGCGAAGGAGATGTAAAATTCTACAACTTAGTTTGCCCTAGCCTTTCTTATGTTGTATCACAAGGACAAAGATTCATTAAAGAGACCTTTAAAATGTGTTAATCTAGGTGTTTTAATGAAATTTGTTTGCTGGGCCACCTGTCCCACTTATTTATGCTTAGTAGCATTCATACATAATGGTAATGTGACTGCTCATCTCTAAACCATTAAGAAAAGAAATATGAGAAAAAAGGCATGGTGATTAATACAGGGTGGCCTGCTTAGAAGATTTTTGCCTTTTAAAGCAAACTATGCTTATCTTACTTAGCCTTTAAAAAAACATTAAAAATTTGAATTAAAATATGCAATAGACCAGGAAAGCTGTAAAATTGAAAAGGTAAGTAATATTTATCACCTGAATAAAGTGCCAAAAACAGTTTCTAAAAAGTTAAAGGTGTATAGAGTACCATAAGCTTATGCTTACAAAGCAAATGAGTCTTTTTAGAACATTTCTGTGTTGTCTACCAAGTGCCCTGTTTTCCCAGAGAAAGAAATGTTACAGATCTTTTACACTTAATCACCCCCTTATACTTTTGATCTCACATTGTCCTCTGAAAGATCATCTTTCTTTTTTTTCTTTATTCTTCCACTTTAACTATTTCTTCAAATGTTTAATGGATGTGAACACAATATTCCTCTGTGAAACAAATTATTCCAGTACAACAGTCAAAAAAATCAGTCTAAACCAGCTGAACTGCCAAAGTACTGAGTAATTTGTGTTTTATTCCCAAATCTGAAACTTGAACACATATTGGTGGGAATAATTCACCTGTAAATCTCTCATGTTCCCTACAAATGAACCAGAGGGTGGAGGGAAGTAATCACCAGAAAGCTTGTTACTGATCTGTCTAGAGCTAAATGTTCATGATCAGGAATTTACCTGAACCTGTACGCATATGAGAGATAGAGATGGAGAGGGAGGAGAGGGGGAGGGGGAGAGATACCTAACAGATTCAGAAATCACTTGACTTCACCTACTTTGCACAGAGTATTGGAAATGCTCTGCAAAAGAATGTAAGATCAGAAACACTTCTGTGGCTGTGTCTGAAACACACAATCTTCCACAGTTTGCCCACATTCTTCCCCACAATATGCATCCTTACTGTCTTCTAAGAGTTTCAAAAGTCCCATTATAGAATCACGCTCATGGCCAACACTTGAGGTTTCTTTCTTTTTTTATTTTTTATTATTATTTCAGCTCATACAAACTTAATAGGTACACCAGTTCCCTTCCTCCCTCCTCCTCCCCCCGAACCCCCTGCTCCCTCTCCCCTCACCCCTCCCTAGATAAGGTTTATATCCAGATCCTCAAAGTGTGTCTCTTCATGTGAAATTCTTTGTTCGCAAACCCACAACTAAAGGACAAAAGAGATAGTTCCTCTCCTCCCCACTTAGCGTACAATAAAAAGATAGACACAAACAAGTACTATAAGCAAAAAATTGAACACTGCATATATGAGAGTTGCTAGTTAAGAACAACTCATAGGTTGTAAGCTCATAAGTTAGGGCCTGCCTAATGCCTGAATATAAGTCAGTTCTCACAACTCTTGGGTCAGCAATATGGATGTTTGGCTGCATCCTTTCTAAAAGGGAGCTAGATTGTGCAACTTGCTATCTTCTCCAAACTCTGACCTTGCTGTAGTAGCAGAGGAACTCAGGACACCTTTTTTGGTTTTAGATCATCGGGATAATCTTTGTTCTGTTCAGTTCTTCTAAACTACAGCAGACAAAGTTAGGTTCACAAAAGTCACAAAACAAAACAAAGAAAAAACTCTTGCTTTATTGACTTACTGTGAACATATGAATGGAATTTGTCCTTAAGATTCTTAGAAAACTGCTGGGAGTCCAATTCAGTTAGCCATGTGCTTGTTAAGAATTCAAGAAGCTCCAGGTTTATTCTCCAAAAAGAGCATAGGATTCCATTGTTATTTCATGGAAGAGGTCTTTGAGTCTTACATTTAGATCCTTAGAGAGTCTTTTGTCTGGCTAAAAATATTCTCAGGAGACTTTATTAAACATCTTTCTAAGATCCTGTTTTGCATCATTTTTTTAAAGATAGTGCTTCTTGTATCTGTGTGTGTGTGTGTGTGTGTGTGTGTGTGTGTGTACAAGTATGTGCACCATCACATTTGGTTTATGAAGTGCTGGGAATCTAATCCAGAAGTACAGACATGAAGCAGGTACTCTACCAGCTAAGTTACATCCATGACGGTTTCTGAAGTTTTCACAAATTAATTTACAATTCTATTTTTGTTTTGGATTTACATTGAAATCCTGAGTTTGCAAATGATTGTGTATGAGAAAATAGCCTAAAGTTTTCATACAGAAAATTGGAGTTTCATATAGTTCCTGAGATCTACTAACAAATTAAGCATTATCTGCATTTCTTTTTTTGTCATTTTACTGTAGATAGCATCGAGAAGCCATGGAATTTTCAGTACACTACCCAAAAACCTTCTACGTTAGGTCACTCAGTTTAGCAAGTTTATCTTTCTGTTTTCTGTGTGATCTCAGAGCAATATAAAATAGCGTTATAAAACTTTCTATTCACACAGAACACAAATTCCCTTACTTCTAAGTTTTTGTCACTTGATTTAAATTCTCACTAACAACCCTTGGGAATATTGAACACTTGTTTGAAAACGAACACACACACCCTTCCACACACATGCACTCACACAGACACACACACAGGGCACACACACACACACACACACACACACACACACACACACACAGTGAATCTTTGTTAATTGAATCTAAATGGTACTTTAGGTTTTGTTTTGTCTGCATGTAATACCTATGCTAAAGTCCGTTCCAACTAGTATGATTGTTTAAAAAGTACCTCCAAATTTAGTTATTTAAAAAGTTTATAGTAGAGCAAAGAAGATGTCTTAGAGTCAAAGTGTTTGCCCTATGAACATGAAGACCAGTGTTTTTAAATTTTTTTATTATTATTATTATTTATTCAACTGTGTGTATGTGCGCGCGCGTCTGTGTGTGTGTGTAGAACCACGGACGAATTCGCGAACCACCATGGACGCCTCCACCTCCTTCTGCCCCGGGATTCACAGGCTCCGCCCTACGAGGACCAGAAGCGCAGGCCGCCCCTGCTTCCGTCTGGCGTCTATACGTGGGATCTGGGATCCGAACTCGGGACCCTCCGCCTGCAAGGCGGAGGCTTAACCCCTGAGCCACCTCTCCAGCCCAAGACCAGTGTTTTGATCCCCGGAACCTACCTACATAAATGGTGGGTGTGGTAAACCACCTGTCCAGCTTCTAAAAGCAGAAATTAAGGATCCCAAAGCAGGCTAACTAATCAGACTAGTTATATCTGTTAGTGAATTTTTGGTTTGATTAGAGAACTTGTCTCAAACTTTAGGTTACCACTCATAGGCATATATAAGTATGTACACTTATACATACATGCATATCTACACACATGAGAATATAGTAACCTGAATGCCCATATACACATTAACATAAACCTACACATACTTAAAAACCAATAAACAGATTATGGAAGCTTTAACACCCAGTACAGAAAAAAAAATGTTTACAGGTTGTATGTGTGTGTATGTGTGTGTGTGGTGTTTGTATTTGAGAATGTATGTATGTTTATGTGTGTGAGTGCCTGTATATGTATGACTATATGTGTGAATATGACTGTGTATGATTGTGTGTAAGTATATAAGGATATAGATGACTATGTATATGAGTGTGTGTTTGAGTTTATGTGTGCGTGTTTGCTCGTGTGTGTTGCTCATGAATCTGTAACCTGGGCGTGCATAAAAGATATAGCTCATATTCATTTTACCCAGGTATTTCGAAGTCCTGGACCTAGAATGATATAAAAACTTGTTCAATGATGCTGATGATCATCTGAGAGTATAATGGGGTTTGTTTTCTCAAACCACTTTCTTCTGTTTCTCTGCTCTGGAAATTTGGTACCAACACATTGTAGTGACTGGTGGAGCAGATGCTGAATTTGAATTATGGCCTTGTCTTTCAAGCCACTCTTCGTCATTTATTGAACATTCTGGTCCTCATGTCAGCTGATAAGTCCATTCCAGGTTGAATGGGATGGTAAATGGAGTCTTCTTTGTGATGAGAGTTAGCAAAGTTTGGGAAAAGAAGGTGGAAACAGGTATTATCTTCCATTTAGGGAAAATATAATCTTGTATCTGCTGCTTACTCTCACTACTTTCTTCCCGCAAATTCATACAATCAGCTCAAATATTGCCTCTGCTTCCTCTATAATTTTTGTTTGTATTTATGTGTATGTCAAACCATTGCTACTTATTGAAGAAGGTATATGTGCTACGTACACGAGTCTGACTAGGGTTTATATTTACGTAGACGAAGCTTGAGAGGAAGCCACAAAAATCTATTCATTCTCATGGCATGTGTCAGTGAATATTGGATGCCGTGTGTGGGGCTTTCAGTTCTTTTTTTCTTTCAAGTCACAGATCTCTTCACCCTCACTTTTTCCTGGGAGTAGTTCTGCCCTACTGTTCCTCTGTTTTCCAATGAACTTTCTGTCAGATTATAAATCACAGGCACTAATAAAAACTTGGAGGAGAATAAAGAGAAAGAAACTGTTCTCCATCATTTGCTTCCTGTTTATTTTTTTCTTCAAGTGATGTCCAGCAACACTTTAACAGCAACTTTTAATTCCAAGATGAAGATTTTCTAACACTAATGGATTTATGCCATTATAAAACCTATACTCTAAATAGAAATACCAGAAATACTCTTTCTTCTTAGGAGCAAGTTATGACTCTATAAGGAAGGTCTTGCTCCTGGTAGAGACGCAGTCACATGGCTCTGGATAGACCCACAGCTTTTGGAAGACTCTCCTCTGCCTCTCTCTAGCCCTTTCCTTCATTAGTCTTCTTCATCTACTGGCTGCCTGGGTTACTGGCCCTGCTTTTAGCTTCTTTTAATTAATTTGTAATGTTCGATATAACTTTTTTCAATCTTAAAATACTTAGAGTACATCCTGGAATTTGAAATGAATATTAAAACTACACATTATATGCACCATGTCTTTTAGAAGAAATACCTTCTAGAAATTAGTCCTCTTTATAGCTAAATCATTGATATTGTCTAGTTTCACTTTCCTTCACATAGAGAATATGTGAGAAACAAATTGCTCAAAATCATAAAATTGGGTACAATAGAAAAAGAAAATGTAATTGTGTGCCTTGTATTTTAAACAATATGAATGGTGATAAGATATTAAAGCTAAGGATAGAGCTAAATAGACAAAAATGTTGCATGTATTGTCACAATTTTTCTTGCTTTCATTAATTTTTTATTATCTTATGAGTCATAGCTGTGAAAGTGATATATAATATCGCCAGAGAATCAGTTTCTTTTGTCATTATATTTTAAAGCACATACCATGGCACAATTTGGCATATAAGCTACTTATTTTGTCACAGTAACATCTATAAAACATTTATATATTCATTTAATATTGGCTGACCTATGCTAATTGTAGGAAAACAATAATAAAAATGCATTTATATTAGCATTATTTATAACTAGAAATTGTGATCCAAATTGAATTTCCATGTCATACCTGCTTAATATAGCAATGTTCTTGAAAGTAAGAAAACGTTATTTGAGTTTACCTTTGTCTGTCATAAGCATCAATATGAATAATTAGGGTAGAACATTATATTATTTTGACATTATATATATATATTCTTCTCCAAGTTTTCAACCAATTGTAGTTTTGCTTAATATATGTACATATGAATTATGAATATATGCACTTCAAACTTCCAAATGATTTTTAAAAATGATTTAATTCCAATACATCCATGAAACACACTAGTTGGTGTTATTACCTGCCGCAGTCAGCCTGCATGGTTGCTGATAAATAGCCATCAAACAGCTTAAGGAAACAGGGGGTTTATTTCCTTACAACAGTCCAATTACAGTTCTCAGTCCAGCTAGACGGCAGAGCATACACCAACACCAAGGCCAGGGGAACTGGCCATACCATCTCTATATAATGGCTGAGGGAGGGACAATCCTTACTTGCCAGACCAGTATGTCTAGTCAACTCTCTCAACCAGTTCTCCATGATTTATTCTAGGGCCTAGTCCCACCCACCACAAGCTGGGCCTTCTCCATCAGCTAGATAAATCTACTGCAGGTTTGCTCTGGGCCTAACTCAACCATTATTTTTTTACAAATGTGCCCAGAGCTCAAACCCTCAACTGTCAACTAAGACAGAACTTTATCTTTCCTCATTGACATTGGTCTAAGGACAGGACTAAAACTCACCTTGGTATATTGAACACTAATTAGTGATGCATGAAATAACCTTTATTTTTGACCATCTCAGAAGATTTGAGAAGTCATGATGGTAACTTATGGTTTTGTTTCGTTTCTAAAATGTTACCCATTTACTTCCATTGTCATTGTCAGAAGTGGTTCAATATCGGAAGAATTGCCTCTCCTCTTTCTTTTGCTTTGCAGAAAAGAAGAAAAGGGCACACATAATTGTTGGAACACTGACCCACACATCAAAGAAAAAGATGAACCTGTTGATTATGGAACCCTTAAAGGCTGCAATACTTTTAAGTATCTGACTCACCACAGACACTAAGAAAACAAGCAAATATTTTAACTTTTGCTTATGAAATAAACTTTTAAAGTTGGCTGGGGGGTAAGTCACTTATGAATCCCCAGAAAAAGTACTCATATTTCCTTTAAATTTGTCAGAATTAAGAAAGTCCACTTTCTTAATTCAGAATTCAAGAGTAATTGATAGAAATTAAACTTTAGCGAATTCAATCCTGCAGCTAGAAATTTAAAAAATTATGGAAAGAAAAATGTTTGAAGGTAGAGGAATAATGATTTTGTTGAAATACAGTTATAATTTTAAAGGTTGAAGAGATTTAAAGTAATATGGGGTCTAATGTTTCCACTGTGCAGTTTAACTGTCAAATTACAAGTATAAGGGATATATGTTGCAGAGAAATGTGCACAATATTTTCATGGCAATAGATGATACTCCAGGATTATGTAGTAGCAGTCAGACTAAAAAAGGGCAGAAGCTGCATTTCTGGAATTGTCCTCCATAATTTGGCAAATCAACACCTTTATGCACATAACTAACAGGAAAGTGACATAATGAAGCTGCTATTGCCAAACTCACAGGTGCTGAAATTCATTTTATTCAAAGTTCTGGGGACTGTCTCTGATCCTTTAGGCTAAAACTTAAAAGACTTGGAGTAGAAAATCAAGATTTGCAAGGCAAAATATAAAAGGGAAAAGTCAATCAAGGAAATAGAAAGAAATAATTTTATTTCTCATTAGGCAAATGTAATATTATTTATGTTTTTGAGAATAAACAGGACAACTCTCAAAGAAGATAAAGGAATTAACTCCTGTCACAAGTAATAATGTAAAACTCAGTTCTCATGTCTTTCAGTTACACATTTTTTCATTTATGCATCTGATTTCCTAAAACATAAAATGCTAAGCCAGCAAGATGAAATACGCTTGTGTTCAAATACACTTGTAGTTCTATCTCCTCACCCCTGTCTTTCCCTCATTCCCTCTGGAGTCAGGCATCCAAAATTCACTCTGAGCAAATCTAAAGTCAACAAGTGCATACTAGTGGTTTAGTGGTAAGCAGAGTATCATGGTTTGAAATGTGAGTTGTCCCCCATGGGCTCATTGGTTTGAATCTTTATTTGTTTGGGAAGGTCATGGCACATTTAAGAAGTGGAATCATGATGGAGGAAGGTAGTCATAGGGGGTTGGTCTTGTGATGGATTAGCCCCACCCTACTATCAGGAGATTTCTGCTCTTGCAGCTAACAGTTTGCAACCCTCAGCCTCCTTGATGGATGCAACTTAGAATACCTCCAGTTTCTGGTAGCCAGCCATGCCTTTACTACCATATGGATTATATCTCCTCTCTGGAACCATAAGATGAATAAATCTCTATTTCCCCGTTAAGTTGCTTGAATTTGAGTGGTGTCTCATAACAACAGAGAAAAGTAACTAGTATATAGAACTATCTTCCAAGGTCACCTAAAGTGGATTCTTCTATTGCATGTGATTTAAGTTATAAGAAATTTTGAAATCAAAAAGTTCTTATCCAGTAGTCCTGCAAATGCCCTCATTTGACTAAAATTGAGAATTTTTGACAATGATTGATAGATTATAAAGAGTAACTATAAAAATGGCAACCTTAAGTGTTTTGATCAAGATATATTTCATAGAAAGTAATTTGCTAATGTGTTAACAGTAGTCAAAGAAGAGTTCCAAATTCTCTTTCAGGTTACTATTTTCATAATTACTGTTCCTCACACCCTTCTCTAGTGATCCCAAAGAAGCAGAATTACTACCTTTCAGTTGTATTTTTGACAAAAGATGAGGTTTATGTTGATCCCCTACACCATCCAGTTTGCTCTGGTATACAGATAATTCACTCCAGAACAGTAGGTGCTTTTATTTATGATGTCAGCTATTTGGATACACAAAGAACTTTTCTCAAACTCATGCAAAATTCAACTAACTGAAAATAATTTCACATCTTATCTGTCCTTTAGGTTTGACTAGTTTTCCAATGTTTTATCAAATCCTTTGGACTTCTCTCTTCAAGTAAAATTGCTCCATTAATTAGTTAAAGAAAAAGTAAGCTTCAGTTGTTTGCTGAATTTGCTTATCATTTTATACAGGAAAATAATAAATTTGAACTAGTTGATAACAATAAGTGCTGAATCAATTATCATCTCATTATCTCAGTAAAAATGTGTTTCATCTCTTTTTGGGTTTTCAATGGACATTATCTTTTTATTTTTTATCCTTTTTATTTTTATTTTTTATTTCTTCCACTCATACGAAGTTAATAAGTACCCCGGTCTCCTCCCTCCCCCCACCCCTCCCTGGATCCCCTTACTCCCTCCCTACCTTTTTCCTTTCCTCCCCCTCCCTTCTTTTCTCCCAGTGTCCCCTCCCCCCATTCCTGGAACATCCTTTAGTGTGCATGTCAAACTTATTTTCTGCTAATTTTATACATGTCAATCAATGGTTTCAGCATTTTAAGTAAATGATCATATTTATTTATTTCAGTTTGTATTCTTCGCTTTAGATGTCTTTCCATGTATAAAACAGTTCATGTTGTCCATTTTATCAAGCTTAAATAACACAATGCCCTCTATTAATTTCAAAACCAAATTCTTGCACATGTAGGAGGCAGAATTCATACTGAAGAGCAGAACATATGAAAAACCAGAGGCAGTAAACTGTCAGTACTATTTGATTTTTTTGAACACAGTATTAGAATGAAATTTAAAGTTGCCACAATATGATATTATGTGCTCTAGAATATAGTAATTTAGATTTGATTCTTTGTTGTCCCTAATTCATAGTCAGATTTCCCATCTGTAAAAAGAAAATAATTATGTCTGGCAGATATGTCTTATTTCATTGAATCCTGACAAATAATTAAGATTATTACAGCACTTTTCCAGAGAAAAACAAGGAATTCTAAGAGGATGAATTCATTTTCTCTAAGTCACTAGATAATATGTGGCAGAGCTCCTGATTTCAGATATGGGAACTAGTGCTTTAATGGCTGAATCATAAGTAAATCATAGAGTAGCATAATGTATTGGACCAGGCACAAAGTAGGTCCAAGAAATGCTGATTCTTATAAATTTTCTATAGTGTAGTTCTTAAAAAAAAACCTCTACCTCATTAAGTAGTATTGACACACAATGGAATTTTATTAAGTGGTAAAGGAAAGTAATCTTTTGAAATTTTCAGTAAAATGGATGGATCTAGAAATTATGTCAAGTGTGTTAACCCAGACTGATAAAGACGTTGCCCTCTCTGAGGATGATCTCGGCCCTGCCGCTGTGGAGTGTGAGACAGTGAGGACCATTGTCCAAAGAGCAGCTTGCTTGAGAGACAGGACAGGAGGTTCCTGCTCTGTTGAGTATCAAGTAGGCAATGGGTGGTTAGTGTGGGGCGAGTGACCTCTGTCTGCAAAACTCTCAGTGTCTTAAGGTAAGGGGGTTTTCTTCCCTCCCTCTGTCCTTTCCTTTTCTCTCTCTCTCTCTCTCTCTCTCTCTCTCTCTCTCTCTCTCTGTATCTTTGTTTTTCCCTCATCCCCTTTTTCCTTCCTTTCTTTCTTTTTAGCCTTTTTTCTTTTTCTTTGTTGTTTACTTATTTTGCATCCGTGTGTGTGTGTATTTGTGTGGTGTGTGTGTGTGTGTGTGTGTGTGTGTGTGTGTGTGTGTGTACCAGAGGGCACTGTGTCCTTGTTGAAATCCAAGAATGACTTTGACAGTCATCCTGGATTCTTTCTACCTCCTTTTCTGCTTAGCTCTGGGATTTTCCAGGTTCCACCCACAAGGGCTGAAAGTACAGATCACATTACTGTTTCTGCCTGGCATTTTTATGTGGGTCCTGCGATCTTAACTCAGAATCTTCTTTTTTTAAAAAAATGTATTATTTATTATTTATTCAATTGTGTGTATATGCATATGTGCATGTAGACAATAGCTTTAATTTTTATATGTGTTTATATGTGGGTATAACTGTGAATATGCATCATGAAGCTAAAAAGAGATGGTGGCAAAAGAAAAATGCTTTAAGCAAAGATTGAGTTGAGTAATAGACAGCATGTAACAGAAATGCAAAGAGCATCACCAAGTGTGGAAGGGTACATGAGGGACATGGGGAGAGGAAAGGAGAGATGTTTAAATGGAGGAGAAAGGGGAAGGGATGGGGAGGGAAGGATGGGTGAATGGAGAGAGGGAAAGGGAGAAAGAGTGAAGGATTGAACTTGGGGTAGGACAGAAAGAGGGAGGGAATGATGTATACATAGGAAGGGAGGATAGCAATGAAGGAAAGGATTTTTATATGGGGGAGATAGACTCAGAAACAGTCTCAGAAAGAGGGAAGGATAGCACGTGTGTGGTGGAAAGGATGAGCAAGGGAGGAAGGTTTACATGTATAGGAAGAGAAGAGGAACAGGATGAGGGCAGGAAGGATGTCTACATGGGGAAGAAAGACCTAGAAAAAGGGGGAAGGATCTGCATATGGTGGAGAGAAGAAGGAAAGGAAGAGAAGGATGGTGTGGGCAGATCGACAAAGAAAATTATGTATGGAAATGCCATAATTGAACCTATTACTTTGCACACTAAATGAAAACAAGTAAAAATTGAGGGTGCCAGCAAGTTTAACAATGTAAAGAATGTGGATGATACATGCATGAGGAAGAGAAAGGCTGAAATGATGAGCAAGCTCCTCATAAAAAAGGTTCATGATTCCTCTACTCAAAGTTGAATCCTATGGGATTCTATGTTTCTGAGAAACTTATCTTTATGTCATAGTTGATCAGAGTGATTATACAGCACATCACTGCTGAGTCATCAAACGGGTCACTCTTTAGCTCCTTTTTCCTAGCTCCAGCCATCCTTCTCTGCTGTTCTTTAGAAACATGTCTCCAGAAGCAGTCTACATAGTTCTCACACTTTGTTGGTTTGACACAAACTCTAGAATATGTGAAGTTAATATGATTACATGTTTAGTACCTTACTGAAATTTATTGTCAGAGTTTTCCCATACATATTCAAATATTTATTTTAAATTCCCTCTGCCTTTTCATGTTCTTTACACTATTCCTCTTACTGTACTTCTTCCCTCTTTCCTTATGTAGTTCAGACTTCACAATACACCTTTTCAATCACTTTGATTCTTTGGTTCGTTGCTTTTTAATTTCCTTGCTTTTCCACTTTGTCTTGCAACAACTCAACCAAGAGAGAAACTGCAATCTTTCTTATCTTAAGATAATACTACTCTTGAACTCTCTAATTTCAACTTATTGCTCTCTATTTAGGTAAAAAATCTTGAAAAGACTTGTTTCCCTTTCCTTAATTTCCATTCCTTCCCTATACTATTTTAATCTAGCTTCTGACCTCATCACCTTTCCTACATGCACTAAAACCACACTGCTTTAAACATTACTGAATTCAAGAAAACACTCAGCTGAGCTAATCATATTTCATGTCCCTATGGTCTTCGCACTAGTGAATATTCATTCTTTCTGAAATCCTATTTCCTCTGAGCTTCTGATTCTTCTTTCCTAGAATCATTCCTTTGTCTCTACATTTTCAATACTATATGTTTTCCTGTGCTCCTTTCTATGTACTACATTGTACACTGTATTATGTATTATATTATCGACCTTCTATGTCAATACTCTGTAGAGGACGTTGGCCAAACTTGAACCTTCAGCTATCTCACCTTCATAAATATTCTTGAATACTACTACTTTATGTCAAACTAATTTACAGATGACCTCTATATATATTTGAATGGCATATCTGTGCCTAAACTCAATTCCTTATGCTTCCACTGGAAACTCAATTTCTTCTCTTGTTGCCTAAGAGAATGATACCATTTGCTCTGGTCCAAAACATTGAGAATTGTTTTCCATTTTCTTCTCTCTTTTTGAACTGTGCATACTTCATTAAAAATCTGTGCTCTTTTAAAAACTCATTCATTAAGTACATATGATATACTATTACTGAAGGAAATGCATAGGAAGAAAATTATTTAACATCATTTAACGTTATTTAACATTATTTAACATATTCTATGAGGATAGTACATCTTATTGACTCCTGACTACCCTCTCTTCATGCCTGTTCTCCTTTTCTCTTTTGCTTTCCTTCTATTTTGTGCAGCAGCCTCTTGTTCCATGCAGTCTGGCCCTTTTAGTCTACCTTCCTTGCAGTTGTCAGAGTGACCTTTCTAAAATGCCATTTTGATCATGTCACTAACTGACTTTCAAATCTTAAGTAGTTTCCAAGACTGTCATGCTATAGTTCACAGTTCACAACTTAACATCATCTGAAGCCCTTCACCCTGATCCTCAGACTTATTTCAGACCACTGTGCCACTTATTTGCATGACTTCTTGGTAGTTCTTTTTCCCGAAGCATATGAGACTTTCTAACTTATTAACTCTTCGCTGAACACCACTTTCCCCTTTCATGCCCATGAAGCTGATGTGTTGGATGGTAGTCACAATGACCTTGTTTTATTGACTTGTGTTTTCACTTTTTCTGTATTGCCTCCATTGTGAAAGTCAGCAATTTATCCACCAACTGTACACCGAGCACCATGTGTTCTACTTTAATTAGATGTCCTTTTTCCTCACCCCCAAAGAGATAGAAGGAAATTTTTTTGTCACTTCTGATGTTCTAGAATCTCTTATAGAAATGATAGGCCCCAAATACAGATTGTATATAATAATTACATAAGAATAAGTGAGTTCCTGTCATTAGATTCACTGGATTATATTCCATGTTAATTTTTAATTTTTTTGTTTTTTAGAGTTTCATGATAAAATGGAATTATGTAATTCTTTATCCCTTTGTATCTGATCCTATTCCATCTCATCCTATTCCATTTCCTTTCCCAGTGCAAACCTTCTTCTTCCCAAGCAGCCTCCCTCCTACTTTCATGTCTTTCTACATGTGTGTCCTACTGAGTTTGATGCCTTGCTTAAGTGTTTCCTGGGCACTTTCAGGAGCATAGATGATATATCACTGTAAATCATTGAGAAAAGCAGCAGTTTCTGTCTGTCTGTACATTAAAACCTCAGTGCAGAAGCATACATGCTACTGAAACCTATTGAGAGGCCCTAAAGTCTAGTCATTCAGACCTATGTCTGTAGAGGCAAGCTATTCATATGAATCAAAAACTTATCACTGATGAGCTCTGTAGTCCTAGATATATTAATTAATCTCACCCACGAGAGCCCTATTTCTATAAATTATGATGTTAGTTAACTTTATTACAAACAGTTGTGCAAAGTCTATGCAAAATTATACATATAGAATGCTTAAAACAGGGTCTGGCCATGGTAAGAATTTAATAAAGATCACATTAATTTAGCAGTTCATTGAAAAAATAGGCACTTCAACATCAGAATTTTTGTTTAAGCAACATACATTATGCTATCTTGTTTACAGTCACCATTCCCTGGAATTCAGAGTATGCATTTATGTGCTTATATTAATTTATTTGGGCATTTCATTGGTGTTCAATTTCTTTAATTATTATAAGTAATCTGTACTCAGTTCAGTGCTATTTAGAATAGCCAAGTTATGTCACTAATATAAGTAGTTATCTGCAAGCAAAATGTATAGCCCAAAAGATAGTTCACCAGGTAAGCTACTTGCTAGCAAACTTAAATAACCTGAGTTGAGCCCAGGAAACCCATATGGTAGATAGAACTGACTTTCAATCAGTATCCTCTAGCCTCTGACTTCCATTTCTTTGCCATGGCTTGTACATTTCTCTCTCTCTCTCTCTCTCTCTCTTTCTCTCTGTCTCTCCTCTCTCTCGTGCTCTCGCTCTCACTCTGACCTTACTCTCGCTCTTACTCTATTCTGCTCTCTCTCATAAATGAATACATTTTCAACAATAGTAAGTACATTCATTAGAGTAGTGTTCAAATATAAAAATATCTATTTTTTGAAATAGCAATAATGAACCTGGGAGATATTGTGCAAAAGGCGGAAACAGAAAGATTATTCTCATTTGTTCTCCTAGAGGACACTAAAACAATAAAGCCCTTGGAGCACAGAGCCAATTTGTGGCTGTCAGCTTTTAGGTAGATGATTGGAAAAGAACAAAAAGTTTCAATTAGGTGGAAAAAATCATAATTTTTATCATTGAGATATGTTGAATAACATAGTGAACACATTCAATTATAAGGTATAGTTTCATTCCACAATAATGTAAAATTTCAAGATCACTAAGTGTGAGTTCCAATGTTTTTACCTCAAAACAATTTGAGGAAATAGATATAAAATTTTCCTTAATTATTCCACGTCATATTTAAACATCATTACATTTATTTTGCACATTATATTATTTTGTACCTTATAAATACATGATTAAAATGTATTTATTATAAAATGCTTTTATATACAGTTGACTGTAAATCATTCTAAAATTTTTAGTGAACTAGCAGAAAGATTTAGCATAAACTAGTTTTATTTTATATCAAAGATGTAAAAATTAATAAAATATTGTATCAGATTATTTCTCCTCCTTTTCCTCTTTCTTGAAGAATATCAAAAGTCTTTTTTTTTCAAATCTTAAGGGCACAGGGTCAATTCAGGAAAATATCTAAAATGTAGATCTGCAAATAAAAGCTGAAAGTATGCTTAACTTATAGCCAATAACTCTGTGATACAAAGACAAATTAACGGAGCCCTAGCCCTTTGGGAACTTTAAAGACAAATTGTGATCAACAATAAAATCAGTGTAACACTGTAAGAGGTACGTTTTAACAGAGTAACAAAGGTTACTATTGTAGCACAGAGGACTGAACTTAAATTATTCATCCAGGGAACAAATTCAGATGTGATTTGAATCAGGAAAGATTCATAGAAGCTGGAGACTGGAAAAAGATGGAGCAAGAAGACAAAAAAGAGATCAAAAGCCCAGAGGCAGTGAGTAGGAATGGCTTTGGTGAGGACACTACTGTTTCAGAATGAAGAAAGGGTGGTGAAGTAACAGACACAGGTCAAAGAGCAGATCTTGCATTTCCTTCCAATCTATTCAAGTCAATAATGCAGAGAAAAATTCAAATAAAAATCAATGACCAGCTTGTTCCACTTAATGTTGTTGATCATCCTCAGAAGTATTTGACCACCAATCTAAGATCATAAGATAAATTTTCAAGAACAAGCATCCTTGCCCAGCAAAGTGGGCTCTCTGAAGTATTGAATAACAGTGGACAATATTTTTTTAAATTCTGTTCTCACTAGTTAGTACCCAGAAGAATGAGGCTGTGTGTGGGTGGCTAGTGTTTAGCAAACATTCCTTGATAGAATATGTTGACACAGTGAAGAAAATCTTGCTTCAATAATACTATTACAATGACTCAAATTCTTTGACATAGTGTCCCATGCAGAACATAGTCAATGCAAAACTTTTCTATGATAAGGATTTTTATCATTTCAGATTTATATTTAGACTTATATATCTATCCTATGTGTTGAGGAATTGTAAACCTAAAAGTACAAATATTTAATTAGTCACATGAGAAATTTTTATTTTACCATCTGAACTAATAGCTGATAGTAGTAAGTAAATAAATGAGAAAACAAATAGGGAGTAAGATGTTACAGTTGCAACATCTTTGTTCTATTGTTTCTCATTAGACTTCTCTTCCATTATCCACTATGTGGTACATTTTTACCCAGATAAAGCTACTCTGCTAGGTAGTACTCATATTTGTCTTGCTCACTAACATGTTATCATCTCTGTAACCTATTTTCTTATACAGAATATTAGACAAAATATTATATTTTCTAATGGCCAAAGAATATCATTTATCTAATTACCCCTGAACTTTGCTCACTTACAAATTAAGGATCGGTATCTATCAGTTGCCCATTATTCTCAGTTCACTTCTTTTCTCCCTTTCTGTTTTACCTTGTACTTAATGAATTATTTTCAGGTTGCTGAAATTGGGAATCAATTTATAGGTAAGTTAAGTCAAAGGGAGAAGCTACTGGTATGTGGAAAGGTAAGAAAAAGGAAGTACCACTCCCCATCCTGTACTTCTCACAGCATCTGCAGTATCAGCACGGACACATCCCTGCTGTGGACTGTTTTATAAGACTGGAGCTTCCTAAATGTGCTCAGTTTCCATGGATGGGCCTTGTTTCAGGTCTCCCTTAGATTTCTACACGGATATTCTAGACTGAAACTGTTGATTTCTCAGTTTTTCCTTTGCTTTGGGTATTTTGCTTCTGTGATAAGTTCCTTTAGTTAACAAAGCTCTATAGTTTTTCCTATTCCTAGGTTAGACTCTTGCTAATGCAGTATAACTTAAAATATTTATTATATTTAATATATAATATATGCCATATTGACTTTGAGTTCTCTTTAAATCTTTCATTTGAATAAATTACACATGATATCCCTACTCAGGTTTCTAGTCACTTATAGAAGGAAATGCTGAGGGCTAAGTAGAAGAACCAATAGGGAATATACTTACTTCCCAAGTGGGAAGACAACAGTGCCCACATTAAATATAGGAAAAAAGGAAGTAGAGAAAGAAAAGAAGGAAAAAAAGCAGAGGATGGCAGCATGACCCTAACTGCAACATTGAGTGTATATCCTCTTTTTACTTTCCAGTTTAGTTGAAATGGTGAGCTTCCAGACCAGAGAGACAAAGTGTCTTAAAAACATGGTAACTTACAGAAATTAAATAGAGGGAGGGAAATGATACAGGGTAGTGGGGATTGAGAGACTAAAATTCATTATATGCATATATGAAATTGTCAAAGGATAAAATGGAAAAATATAATACAATAATTAAAAATGAAAATAACTAGGTTGGAGAAGCAGTGGAGGAAGACATTTCAACATTAACCTCTTGTACATATATGGGTAAGTGTGCTTGCACACTTGTGCACACATACATATACCACATATATACACATGTGTGCACATGCATATACACACATTCACACATACAGACAAATGTACATGTATACACACACAAATACATACCATACACATACACACAAACAAGAGAGTGACTTTTTAAAATTTATATGCAAATGCATTTCTAAATAGAACCTTGAACAGTAGTCACCATAAATTTCATTGGTCTTAAGAGAAACCAATAATTGTTTGCATTCCTTTTATCTTGCCATTTTCCTTAAGAGTTTAGGTTGATATACCATGATGATTATCATTTGAAAACATTGTATTAGCAAAACATAACAACTCAGGCGCCATTGTAATGTTAAAACTTTCTAGTTACTGACTGATAATAAATATGACTCATATTTATTGGGATAAAGTCACAGTAATGCAATAATTAAAATATGTTAGAACATTCAAACATTATAATCATCCACAAAGATTTGGTTATCATTTTGTTTCACTCAGACTTATGAAGTTTTTCTGTAAAGATGTTTGGGGTTTCAGTCAATATTTGACATATACCTCTTTCAGAAAGGGTTGGCATGCTCTATTTTTTTATAGAAATACAAGGAGTTTTGGCATATTCAATAATTTTCAAAAGGTAAATCAGTAAAAAAGTAAGTTTAATAAGCACAGAATCCTAGAATTTAGACATTAGTTTATACGATATAAACCAACAATCTTCATGGGACCTTCACCAGTGCCATGCTGTGTGTCCAGGGCTCCTGCCTCTCTTGCTTCCTCACAGTCTTCTCTAAGCCTCTTTCCTTCCTTGGGAACCCATACAGGCCCTGTACTCTGCTCCCAGGGCTCACATTCTTCTCTCTTCCTTCACAAGCCAACCTTAGCCTGACACCTGTACAGGACTATGCCCCAGCAGCCTCCCCAATCCTCGTGTCAATAAAATTAATAATAATTAATATTAATAATAATAATGCAGGATCCATTTAGATGCCACATCCAGTTGGTTGCCAACCAAGAATATGGAGGACTTCTGCACTCAACACTGGGTGGCCACACCACCAAGATAAAAATCACCAGAACTCATTTGAGAGGCACCTATATTCTCCAATAGTCAGAGAGGACTGTGAACGTAGCCTTTTGGTTCAGGCCAGATGGGCTTGCAACTGACAAGACAGTAATTTTTGTTTATTTGTTACCTTTGTTCCATGCATTTTTGTACTTCTTTTCATTAGCTCATTTTCCTAATTTCACATTCTTAGACATCTTATGAGATATATCTACTCCTACATATCATATGAGAAGTATCATATGAGAGTATATGGATTGCATATTACACAATTAGGATTCAATATTGTAGCTTAAAATTCTCCACCCAGGTTACTACAAGTCACTCCTTATGATTATCTTTCACCATCATCTCTTATGACTCCCTCCCATGAGATCTACCACTATCCCTATGATAATACCTCAAGCTGTCCTGCCATGAGATCAAGTCTAAAATCTGTCAACTCCAGAAGCAACCTACTGGTTTCACCCCCATTCTTATCCATATCCAAGATGACAACTATCCTGGTCATTGCACATTCTACATCTGTACCGTGTTTGACTTTATTAACAAAAAGATAAATATAGACCCTATCAATATCATCTAAGAACTGAAATTTGGGACCTTAGATTTAATGTAGCCACTCTATTCAAAAATTAATATCCAGTAGCTCCAGATTGAATGTCAATCAACATCTACCTATTCAAAAAGCAATGAATACAAATAAGAAACTCCAATTCATGGGATAGATGAATGTGAATTGGAAATATAAATCAAGAAAATTATCGATGCTCTAAACCATGATGTTCGTATCATATTACAACGAAGAAATAACACAAGATGCCAAGAAAATATGTCTCTTCCCCAAATCGCCAATCCGAAGTCATCAGCTCCCAATGAGGAGGAACTCATGGTATAGCAATCAAGAGAACAAAAATCAAGACGATGAATTCCAAAGATGAATATAAATATTTTCAAGGTGTTCCAAGAAAGCATACATAAACACTTAAACAGATATAAAAAAAGAACACATTAAATGTAGGAAAGAAGACCAATGACAGCCACAGTTAGAAAAAAAAGTTGAAGATTTTAAAACAAATTCAGAAACACTGAAAAATATACAAACTGATCTTAAAATATAGGACACAGAAAAAGAGCCAAAATTGGCATAAAACTGAAGAATAAAAGTGTGTATAATCTATTAAGTAGTCAGTAGAAAGTCTTAATAAGAGAACTGACATAGTTGAATAAAGTAGAGAAAATAAAACGCTTATCTATTTCTGGTGTAAATATAAATTGGTACAGCAATTTTGGAAATCATTGCGGATGTTCTTCAGAAAGCTGAAAATAGAGCTACTATGTGATCCAACTATACCACATCTGGGAATATTCCCAAAGGACTCTACATATTATTACAAGGCTCTTGTGCATCCTTGTTCAGAGCAACTCTATTCACAACAGTAAGGAAATGGAAACAGCCTACATGTCCATCAATGAAGGAATACATATTTAAAATATGGCACATTTTCAATAAAATTGAAATGAAATGGAATAATGATGGAATACTATTCAGTCATTTGTTGGTGATGTTGCCCTTTTTCCAATGAGTTTTTTTTTCTTTTTGTACCTGTGTCAAAAATCAGTTGACTGTGGGTGAGTGCATTGAGCCTTCTATTCTAATGCATTAGTTTATACCTCTTTTTTCACAGCCAACACCATTCTATATTTATTACTATGACTTTCTATTATAGTTTGAGGTTTTGCATGTTGATATCTCCAGTGGAGTTTTTGTTACTCAGGATGTTTTGGCTATCTTGGGTTATTTATGTTTCCATTTGAAATTAGAGATAATTTTACCAATTTTTATGGAGAATTGAGTTGAAATTTTGATTAATATTCCTTTGAATCTGTATAATACTTTTTATAAAATGATCACTTTTACATGTTAATTCTGCAGTTCAAGGATCCTGGAAAATCTTTCCATTTTCTGGTGTCTTCTCTAATCTCTATTTTTAGGGTATAAAGATGAAATTCAAAGATCTGACAAAAAGTTTAAAATGCTCTACCTACCTAGTTATTAAGGAAATGCAAATTAAAACCATCCTGAAATATCTAATTCCAGTCAGAATGGTTATGATCTTAAAAACAAATAGCAAATACTGGCATGGATCTGGGATAAGGGGACTCTCATACATTGCTGGTAGGATTATGAACCCATGAACCCCCTTTGAAGATCAATTTGGAGATTCCTTAAAAAGTCAAAACTTTAAATTCCATATGACCAAACTGTACCACTCCAGGGAATATTCCCAAAGAACATTGCATCCTGCAAGAATCACGTGTATAGCCATATTCATAGCAGCCCTTTTTTACCATTGCAAAGAAATGGAACCAACTTAAATGTCCAACAGTTGAAAAATGGTTAATGTGGTACATATATACAATAGAATACTATTCAACTGTCAGGAAAGATGAACTAATGAAATTTTCAGTAGATAGATGGAACTGAAAGAAATCATACTGAGTGAAATATCCCAGACACAGAAACACAGAAACTATATATTCTCACTTATAAGTTGATCTTATCAATAAACCATCAGTTTTATTTAATCAAAAGGAAACTCTTACAACACCCACAAATGCAATGGAACACAATATTGGGGAGTGAAAAAAGATCCCAAAAAAGCAGAAACAAAAGAACATAGGTAAAGAGTTTTAAAAAGCTTTTAAGAAAAATCTTAAAGGAGAGGAACAAACTGGAATAGGATTCACTAGAAAGTGGGGTTATCTTCTAACCACCTGCTTACTAGACTCTAACCCCTAACTCCCACCTGTTCATTACAGGAAACACATGCCCATCACTGTAAACCTGTTTAAACAACAGTGGACAGGGTAAAAATTGATGAACAGTAGGGTCAGACACCCAATACTAGCCACAAAAATAGTAAACTTCCATCTAAACACCTCTCATCTTATCTTTACATAAGAAAAGATCTCAACACCCAAACAAGGCACAGCCTAGTGCAATGTAAGAGTGGTGAAATAGAAATAGAAAACAGAATGTGGAGTATTAGTGACTCTAAAACGTTCAGCCAGAATCAGGCCAACTAAATCTCTTCCCATTCTACCCAAGGCAGGGCTGCTGTACCCAATAACTCACTGCAGTAAGATGTATCTTCATCAGACCTGAACAATAGTTGACATATCAACATTCCCTCCATAGACTACAAGGAACTCAGGGAGAAATAATTGCATGTAGTGGGAAACTTAGGGGACAGAGCTAAGCAGGTGAAGGGGAATGCCCCTATCAGTGGGTCTACCCAAGGAAAAGCCACAAAATGTGAACAGAGGCCTGAGCCCCTACTAGAGAAGACAAACCAAAGGGAATGCTGAGGCTCACGGAAGCAGTGCTAAAGGAGGGTAGGAGGGATTGGTAGTGATTGATGATGAAGGGAATAGAGGGTGGGAGAAGAAAGAGAGATGGACAGAGAGAGGAGAGAAGGAAGGGGTGGCAAGGATGACCACTCATTATGGTTGTAAAACTAGAAAAAAAATTAAGAAAAAGAAAAGTGAAGTTATGTTTTTTATGGTAAATGGATACAACTGGAAAATATAACATTAAATGAAGTATTTCAGACACAGAAAGGTAAATGCTGCAAATTGTCTCATATATATAGGTAAGAGCATTAAACTTCTGATTAATGTATCTAATTTTGAATTCCTGCAACAGCTGAGAAACTTGAAATGTACAATTAAAATGAGGTGGGACACAGATATAGAGTGAAAACCTTAAAGGAGGAGATAGAAAAGACCGAGGACAGCAAGGAGGAAAGGGGAATAATGATCAGAAATATTTTCTAAATAATAGTTATATAATACTTCCTGGTAAATCATCCATCAGAGAGGTCTCGAAAGCCATGGGCCTTTGCCATTGCATTTGGTTGTCTTCCAGAAATTGAGAGTATGACCTTATTGTTAAAGATGCAGCCACATAGATCATAGAACATAGCTAACAAAAACACCAGCAAGATATAGTCTGGAAGCTCTCTCCTTGCTGGCCAGGTTTTGAAAGTCAAGAAAGCATTATCTGAACTACCAAAGAGATCAGCAATCTCCTCAATCCATGAAAGCTGCACTCTGATAGCTGACGATCACTCTGACAAGAAGTCATCATCAATGGCATGACTATCAAAGAAGCAAGCAACCGCTTTTAGATTGGATTTAAGGCCCAGAGTAAGGATCACATTTCTGGTATAGTAAACCTGGACAAGAACCTATGAATGAAGAGTACATAGGCCCTAAGGTGAGTGCAAGCTATTAAGATTTAGATGTAAATACACAGTATCAATCTACCTTTTAAACAACTGACATTATACCCATGGATTGAAGAGCACTCAAACTAGAAGCTTCCTTTTGCAATGAAAGGTGTTTATTACAAAAAATATCTGCAGTCAGAGTGCAGAAAAGAAATGACTACAGATTAGCTGGCCCCAAACTGGACCTCTATGTCACCTTCACTAAAAATCACAGAGAACATAGCGGGAGGGGGAGCAGGAAGATTATAAAAACCTGAAGTGGATCAAGGGTGCAGCCAGACATTATCTGCTGGACATGACAGGGCTGTTGTATCTATTAATTCATTGCAATAATGTGTATCTCTACCACATATGCCAAGATTTGTTCTTCCAACATTTCATCTTTGAAAGGAAATATTCTAAGAGGTCTCATACTTCCCTGATTGGAAGGTGAAAGGTGCTTTTCTCAATGGTATACCTACTTTTATGACTTATGCTCCAGCAAGTACTTAGTCACATACCAGTAAAGACAAACCAGATGAAACCAGCGGTCCACATAAATGAACAGACAGGTAAATGGGAGGGATACAGCAAAGATAAAGAAGAGTTGTAATGAAAAGAGGATTGGGGATTAAGGTGTTGAAAATATCACAAATTCCATATGTTCATGTATGAAGCATAGAAAGAATAAAAAGGAAAATATAAATAATGATAGAGGAAACATACCTTTGCAGTAAACATCTACATATTTTTCTCAAAGCTCCAAACTAAACCTAACACACACACACACACACATACACACAAACACACACACACACACAGGTGTAATGTAAAGAATTGCTGGAAATGATGTCTAATACTACAGTACAAACTCTTAACATTCTACCTGCCTTAGTTGCCTTTTCATAAAGGTTTGGAATAATGTTCCTGGAGAGCTTGATTATAATAATAAAAAGGGAAATTAGTTAACTATATTGTAACATTCATGCAATAGAATACAGGTTAGTTTTCAAAAAAGATTTTAGAATATTTTTGGACAGGATGTATTGTCATGTAAAAAGGTATGCTCAAAAACATGCATTCAGCACAGATTTCATTACAATGAGATCTTGACTTACTTTGTTTATTGTTTTTACTCATTTTTTCCACAATGAACATTACATTCTTTATTAATAGTAACAATATCGTTATGTGTTTATAAGGATAGGCTCTACATGACTTTTAAAATCATGACTCTGGAGCCAAGGCCAAGCAATAATATTGCCATACACAAGATCCTGTCTTGTTAACACTTTCTGACTAGATGCATTACATTTTTACCATGAATTCGTTTAATATAATATCTTATTTATATTTTTAAAGGTTCTCAATGAAAAGCACCTTTCTAAGCATAGTTATATACTTTGCTTGCAAAAATTCTTAAAATAGCTTTCACCCATTAAAATCTTAAGAGGATTACAGTCTAAATTAGTGCCTGAACTGCAAAATTCATAACGAACTTAATATTATTACTTTCCAAAATGTAGACCAATTCTTAATAGACTGTTTTACCATAGGAAGTGCCTTTAGGGGTCATTCATAACAAAATTAAGATTAGTTTATACAGTCTTACAAAAGTCTTTTGGCATAAAAATGTCCTTTTTTATTATTTTTGCATTCATTAGCACACACATCACTTTCTTTCCAAGTTTAATCAGTAATGAAGTGGATTGACATATCTATGTTCTTTCTTTTGAAACTTTTTTCAGTATGCTATTTATCTGTTACATAAAAAATCTTAAAATTATGATAGTCAAGTCATGCCTAAGTTTGTTGCAGCTAAGTGGTCAAGATTTATCTTCAGCTATTTAGTCTCAAACTAATTTCTAAGCCAAACTCAAAATTGACTATCATGAGAGGATACCCACTGAGCATAATCATTCCAGAAGTCTAGATTTAGTTTTCAACTGGTCAGTTAGGTCAGTCTTCAGGTTCATCATCACATCTTCAGGGGTCTTTTAACTTTTTTCCCGTATTCTTATATATAACCTCTTCTACCTTTTTCTGTCATTATTTAAGGCTAATTTACATTGCTTGGCCTTCTTTACTTACTCTCGTACACTGGTTGAATAGTTTTAGACATGGAAAATAGGCATATTGAGAGCACTGGAAAATATTTTATTAACAAGTCTTAGTCGCTGTTTCAATACTGCAATATTTTTGTGTGTTTTGTATGTACATGTGTATGTGATGTGTATGTATCTCTGCATGCGTGCATGCAAGAGGGTATTTAAGTGTGTGATCCATGAATGCTCAAGTACAACATCTGGAATCATCTTGGCTAATTCTTCTTCTTTACTGCTTCTGCTCTGGAGTTTCCCAGGCACAAATTACAATCTACTGCCATATCCACTCAATAATTTTTACATGGGATCTGGGGATATGAACTCAAGTTCCCTGTTTCTAACAATGGGTTTAACCCCTGAGTCTTCTCTCTGGGCATTGTGCAGTTTTTAATGAACCAAGCATAGTATTTTTACCTTTTTCATTCCTCATTCAAAACACATAAGAATTTCACAACACATTGTAAGGATCTTCTATCAGTTAATGTGATATTCATAATCAAATACAAAAGCATTAGTTAACATGCATTTTGTATCTTGATTGGTAGAAGAAACCTCTGGAGGCTGCCTGGATGTCTCCCAAGTTTGCTCATAATAATACTCAATATGAGATGGTTTTTGAGCTATGATAACAGTTTCTGAAAGAATGTTACAAAGTTCATTTTTATGATGAGATAAGAGAACTGTGCTATGAATAATCTCACATGTCACTCATAGGGAAACCAAGGAAAGACCTGACTAGTGTTTTTGTACAAGTCTTATGTTGTGTTGATCATAGGTTGATTGTAGCCAATTTTATCCTTAAGTGTTTAAGATACTTTCTGTTGATTTTAAGGTAAAGAGCATCCCTAATCCTGAGGACTGTTTGGAAATGCTATAGTAATTAAACAATTACATTTAAGAATGGCCTTAAAAATAGTGTGTGTGTGTGTGTGTGTGTGTGTGTGTGTGTGTGTGTGTGTGTGTATGTGTGTGTGTGTATTGTATCAGAGGCACTGTGAAGGACCAAGGGTGACTTTGGGAATCATCTGGATTGCTCTACCACTATTTGCTTCACTCTGGGTTTCTCAGGCTCTGCCAAACAGTCTGAAATAGAGGCTTTTGTGACCTCTGCCTGGATTTTTTTATTTGGGACCTGGGATTCGAATTCAGGACCTTCTGCTTGTGAGACAGAACCTTATACTCTGAGCCATCTCTCCAATCCAAGAATGGCCTTTTTTATAATTCCTGTCCAAGTATTTCAATTCTTCTATGGCTCTATGTTGATTTTTTTCAATTCTTAAGAAACTAAACAATTCTTTTATTTATCTTGATTAATATGATTTCAGCTTTCCAAAGAAAAACTGGTCACATTGTTAGAAAGAACTTGATTTTTTTGGTTATTTTTATTTGAAGATCTATGTACAATAAGATGGTGAAAGTTTTGCTTACCACTTAAGGCTAAAACAAATATAAGTTGAAGAATAGAATATAATTACTTGGCTTTAGTAGGTAGAATGTGAAAAATTCCTAAATTTTAACTTTGATGTTTCTTCATATGTCAATTTATGGATAAAATGTCCATTGTATATGAACATCCTGCTGAGTGAAGCAGATAAGTAACATACCACAAATAACCAACTTAACATCAGTCAATGGAATGGCTTCCTGAGGAAGAATTGCACTGCACTTGAAGTCATCACTTGAGTCATTGAACATTTTATTGGACAAGACATGAGAGGACAGGCTACAGGGAATATAACTTCATTGACAGAAAGAATCAGCGGAGAGAAGGCCTGAACAAAACCTAGATTAACATTAGCAAGACATTTTCTAAGTGGAATTGCCTTTTCTGGATCTGTGAAAATAAAAATTAACTAACATATAACTTTTTACTCATACTTTTATTTATGACTGATTTTTGCTTAAATGAAATATATGAGTAGGTAAAGCACAGGAAATATTGTCATGGCCCAGCAGGTTACTTTAGTGTCTGTTTCAAGCTTTTTGCTTGTTTGCTTACTTATATGCATGGTAATCCAACTCAGGACATTGAACAGGTTAGGCAAATAAATTACCCTCAAGTTATAACTCCCACTCTGTTTTAGATTATTGTAAGATATGTACATAAGACTAAGGTGCATATGTAATAATTGTAAATAATATTTTATGAAATTTACTATTATTAAAAGTGCCATTAAGATTTAAATGTTCTATCTCCTTCCCCATTATGGTGGGGGATAGATAATTTATTTGTAGACATGTTGTTTCTATTTTTGGACTCTTTATTGAAGTGTCCTAGTTAAAGAAATCCATATTGGAATGTTAGTGGTAAACCTCACTTGCATAAATAATGGTGATCCTGAATAGTGAATAAGTTAGTCATGCCCAATAAAGAATTTACCAAAAAACATGTAAATAAGAAATTCTAGCTTATTGATATTATTATTATTATTATTATTATTATTTAGCCTCAGAGAGAATGTGGTCTTATGTGATATCACTTTGTTAATCAGGCTTCCTTACCCAGCTAAGCTTCAAAATTAATGGGTATGAAAAGCTACAATGTTATTATTAAACCTGTTTAAACAGCTTAAGTGAATAGATAGAGGTGAATTAGTAGGAAAGTCCAAGTAATTACATCAAGAATTTGCACACAGTGTCATGGTAGCATCCAATGTCCAATCTGCAAATTCCTCCCAACCTCTCTCATCTAACCATAGTATTGCCTTTTAGTTCACGCTTCTGTACTCCTCGAGCTTGATGATCGATGGATATTTTGCCCTTCAGGTTATATTTAGTAATGCCTGCCACAATTTTAATTATTATACTGAATAAAAGAATATTCAGTGAGCAGTAACCAGTGGTGTTGCTATGTCTACCAAGCCTTCCAGAACAAATTTTGTGGTCCATAATGTTAGGCAGGTCTAGGATGACAATCCTTGGTATTCACTTCAAGGTCCTTATACTTCCACGATACAGAGACAAACTTGAATGGTTTTCTAGGTCCATGAAGTACTTGTTTGAAGCTATGATAACATCTTGTAATGGAAACATAAAGCTTAGCAAGTCTATATCAGAGATACTCAAAAATTCCACTAGTGTTCAGGAAACCTAAAGGAATTAAGTGGGCAGGACCTGCTTCCATGTTAGGCCCATTTTTGAGACGTAGTCACTGTCCATTTCCAGAAAGGTATTGGGAGATATTATGAAAACAACTCATTTTCCAAAAGAATTCAGAAGCCTATTTTTATGTGAAATATCATTTAACATATATTATTCAAACAAACTGGAAAAGGCAAATGAAATACACACAGAGGTAAAATTAGCCTATTTGACCAGCATTTATTTTTACATCTTTACATTTCTCATGGTCACGAAACTACTTATTCTCTTATCAGACACTAGCTGAACATCTGTTATATTATACTATGGAAAATGACTGGGATTACAGAGGATAATAATCTAAAAACTCAAGAATTTTCAGGAGTGATGAGTTTATTTTTCATTTGTACTTTTCACTAACCATCACACTCATGAATTTATGATTCTTAGTTACATGTTTTGAATTGATACATTGTTCTCTTTACATTCCTAAAGCAGCTTTCCTTACTAAAATGGGCATGCACACTTCATCATTTCAATCTTTTCTTGACGTTTAGCAACATAGGCTTGGAGCTTTGAGCACTGAAAACACTAAATTGAACAGCTTAGAGACTTTGTACCCAGCAATTAATAGTCTCGATTGCTTTTCTCTCCTTCTCAACTTTTTTTTTTTTTTTTGCTGGTGCCTTTTTCTGATTTACTACTGCTAAATTAATGGCTTAATGATTCAGGGAATTAAACATTTGTAAGGTACCTTAGAGAGCATAAAAATAATTTTGAAACATGAAAAAAAATTAAGATCATTGTCTTTGGCTTAGGCTCTGTGATCCTTGTTTGTGTATGTTAGCAGTTGTTTGGAAATTCATGTATAAGAATTTACTTCATTCTTCCCAATAATCCTAGGAGATTATTCTCCCCAGACAGATGAGAAAGAAAATGAGACACAGAAAGAATAATTGACTTGAACAATATCATACAGCAGGAGAGTGTAGAAGTGGAAATCAAAACCCTTGGTGTTTGTGACAATGTCCTTTATTACCTCTGTGATATGAGGTAAACAGAATAACTACATTCCCTTCAAGGTGAACCAGGAAGGCAAGATAGGAATAATGAAACTGCATTTTTATGTTCAACTTTTAGAATCTCTGTGGAATGTGATCTTTGCTGCTTCTTCAGGCTCTGATATACATGTTATACACATATACACCATTTGCTTGGAAACAGCCGTCCGATGCATATTCTGCATATATCTGAGTCCCAATCATATGCCTGCAGTCCAGGGGTCACAGCCATATTCTCTGTCAGGAGTATTAACAGTGCCTCTCAAATCTACCCTGTGATGGTTAAAGAGATTTTTCTTTCTCACTCTCTTCTTCCAAGCAATTAACCCAATTTATACATAGTTCAGTGTTTGAATATAAAATAATTATTAGTAGCAAGTATTACTCAGCTCAAATCCAGATTTTCAGGTCTTTAATGTACATTTATAAGTCATAGTAATTTAATGACTCTACTTGTAAGTTTTATATTTCAGAAAATGAAAACATAAACTTGTAAAATGTTTGAATGAATTTTTAGTGACAATGTTATTTTTCTTTCTTCTCTCCCTTTGTCCCAATTCTTATCCCTCCTTTCTCCCTTACTTCTGACAACCCTTCATCTCTGCTGTCACACTCCCTCAAATTTTCAGATCTTTTCATTTGTGTGGGCCACTGTGTTTAATTAAATTTGTCTTCAATGTCATAAACCTGATATGATTCATGCTCCAACAAGTGTCATAGACCAGTGAGTATACCACTGAGGATAACAACTTTCTTTTCTTCCCTATTAGTTCTCATCAGTCTATCAGGGAGGTGTGTGTGTGGAGCTTCTTGATATCTTCCCCATTTTCCTGGTGAGATATTCATAGAACAGTTTCCATGTAGCTCTTGTTATGTTCAGGAGATAGTATCTGGCCCACTATTGTTCCACTTCAAACTCTTGCAATCTTATTTTCCTGTCTTCCATAATGTTCTCTGTGCCTTGGGGTGAGGGTGGATGTGACTTTGATATTGTGATTGGGGCCAAGTATTCCACAGTCACCTATTTTCTGCAAATTGCCTACTTGTGTTTTTCTGTAGTAAATACCTTCTGCTGCAGAAGGAGACTTAGAGGCTAGGTGTTGAGTGTTTCTCCAGTTTATGGTTATAATAACAGGTGTCTAAAAAGTAGCCTGGAGTAGTGTCTTCATAGCTAAACTTTCATAGCCTGCGATGGAACCCATGCCTTCCTCTTTCATAAATTCTTGTTCTAGTTTATAGGAATGTGGTTCCCTTCAGATAAATGGACCTTGAATCTGTTCAGAAATCTGCTGATTGGCTCTTTGACATTTATGTAACTATTACTTGCCATGTTGATTGCTACTGCAACTTGCAGATTTCACAGATTGATGGGACTTTTGATTGCTTTTCTTTCCTTGTAGCTTCCATAGTACCCTTTGGTACTTTGTAAATTATCCAGCAAGGATAAATCTTCCAGACCAGTTCCAGGTGGTCAAATAGTCCATGTTTGTGATTCATATGTGTTGCATCTTCAATAATAAAGTATTACTGTCAGTTTCTGGAGGGCAACCAAAAATAGTGAGAAACGTTTGTATTGTTTGGAAGGTTTTTGAAAACTCTTTGAGCAACCACTTATCAGAAAGCATCACATGTCTGTTACTTCTACCATTGCTTAATTATCTCTGGGTTCTAGTTGAGCATTCCAAGGTACTGTTTTGTCCTATCTTTGTTTCTCTGTGCTTATTTGTGTTAGGGAATGACCATCCTTTCTCTTTTTTTTAATATTTTTTAAAATTATTATTTATTCAATTGTGCGTGTGTGCATGTGTGCTCGTGTGTGTGTGTGTGTGTGTGTGTGTGTGTGTGTGTGTGTGTGTGTGTGTAGAACCACTGACGAATTCGGGAACCACCATGGACCGTCTCCACCTCCTTATTTACTCTGCCCCGGGATTCACAGGCTCCACCCTACCAGGACCAGAAGCACAGGCTGCCCCCGCTTCCGCCTGGCGTTTATACGTGGGGTCTAGAATTCAAACTCAGGACCTTCCGCCTGTAAGGCAGAAGCTTAACTCCTGACCACCTCTCCAGCCCCTCTTTTTCTTATTTATTTTTAAGTTAATATTTTTTGATATTTTTATCTTATATGAGGTTCCTATTTGAATGTAACTTTAATGCTGAGATATTTTTAATTAATTTAGAAAATTCACCTTTAAAGAAGATGTATTTGTTAATCAGTATTTATTATAAAAAAAGAAAGGAATGAATTTCTAAAGAAGTTTCTTTTTAAACATAAAGTAGACTCATTGCATTAGTCATCTGCAGTGTTAAGAAATTAATAATTGTTTTTTATGCTTTTCAAGCCTGTTAATTTAGTAAACCTATAATTGAAAAGTGAAATTTTGCAATAAAACAATATAACTCTGTCTGTGTTGCTATGGGAAAGTATAGTGTTTCCTTCTACTTTAAGTTTATTAATTTCCAAATAATGCTCAAGGGCTTGTTATGATAGTTCTTTACAAGGTGGTAAATGCATATATATACACACATTTATATGCATATATATACAAACATATATATGTCTGGGATGAAAGCTAATCAGTATTAGAAACTGAAACATTTGAGCAAATCTAACTCCATGTACAACTTCACATTAAATCCACTAAAAATCTAAAGTCATAAGCTAAAGTATCCTCTTCTTTTAGCTATAAGCAATGCAACCAGAGGCTTGAGCTATATCAAAATGAAACTTGAATGGGAGGTAGTAAAAGCAACAATCTAATAGAACAAAAAAATTTTGAAAAGAGATATTCAAATAATTAAAATTTTCTTGAATAGAATATTGCAGAAGAGGGAAGGAAAATACTTTTAGATTTTTTGTAGTGATATATTTCAAGCAGTCACCTATTTGGATTAGTGTTACCATATAAAGAAGCAAAAATACAAAAGAGGAGTTTCATTTTCAAAAGTAAAATAAATTATAACACCACAACAATTTCATGTTTTCTGTTCAAAGTTTAAATTTATCCAGTTACAGTTGATATTTAAAATGATATTTTTCTTTGTAAAAATGGGGTTTCATTATCACTGGATAATTCTAAGACTTGAAAGTAAAACAAATATCACAAATAAAAATGTGCAAATGTGAAGCTCAGGGGTTAAGCCTCTGCTTGGTCAGCAGAAAGTCTGGAGTTCAAATACTGGATCCCATGTAAAAATCCAGGTAGAAATGGAGGCAGCCTACACTTTCGACTCTGGAAGGCAGAGCCTGGGAAATCCCAGAGCAAAGTAAAAAGGAGTTAGAAGCAATCCAGTATGATTCCTGAAGTCATCCGTGGTTCTCCACAGGGACACACAGTGTTCTCTAGTCTACCGATACATGTAGACACAGACACAGACAGATACACAGACAGAAAGATAGATACACATACACACCACCCCCCACACACACATATATACACACATACACACACACACTAAACAACAAAAAATGTGCAAATGCATAGTAAAATTATACTAATGTCCCTTAATATCAACTGAATAATAAGTACTTGTCTGGGTAGATATTATGCATCAAGTAGATGTAAAGATTGTTTACAAAATATTAATCTTTGTCAGTTTGTCAGGATGTGGGATGATGAGGAAGGAAATGACAATTGTTTTAGAAAACTATAAGCTTCAGCTAAATACTTATAAAATCATTCAGGCTGTCTAAAAAAAGTGAAGAAACTAGGAATTGATGTAGATTGTCTAGTATGAAATATAATGGCAAACACATTGACTTTTATGCTTGTCTACAAAGAGATTCAACAGTCAACAATGATGCAATGAAAGTAATAATCTAAAAATTTTCCTATGGACTAGTAATGGCTTGTATTAATTGATACATTCCTGAAAAGTTTACATATATTGATTAGAATTGATATTTGTATTTTAATATTTTGAGAAATCATTATTTTGTGTGTCGTATGAATTATGTGTGTCTATATACATGCATAGCATACCAAAGCACGTGCATGAAGGCCAAAGGACAAATTTTGTGGAAATTTTTCTCTTATTTTACCTCTTTTTGAGATTCTTTTAATTGAAATCAATCCTTTGGGATTGTGTGTGTGTGTGTGTGTGTGTGTGTGTGTGTGTGTGTATGAGTGTGTGTGTGTAAAGCACCTTTACCTGCTGAGACATCTTTATTTTACAGGTTCATTTATCCTGAAACATATTTTCTATTAGTGAAAAATTTTGACCTAGAAAAATATAATTCATTTATGGCTTTAAAATTTGTATTTATTTTTATTTGTGTCTTAACTTTTGCTATGATGGATATTATTAGAACACATGGCATAAACTGAAAAATAAGAAAAATAAGAAATGTCACTAGGTGGACAGTAAAAAATATGGAAGAACGTGCTTATTACCTTAGATAATTTGTTGGCACTGTTACCATCAAGTGATCGTGGAGCGTGTAGGGGTATGTTGCTTTCACTATAGGATGTATACTTTCCATTCTCAAGCTCATCACTTTATTTTAATTCTCAGGAAAGTGGCATTAATAATTTTAAGTGGAGAAATATGGATCATCTAGTCTATAACAACAGAAAAACATACCAATATATAGTAACAATAATAACATTTATTTAGCTATCACTTTTCCATTACTTGAAGCTGTATAGATTCTTCTATTGTACCCATATCCTATTACTTCTTTATCTACTATCTTTATTACTACTTTGGATACAATATATTTTAAACATTTACTGATATGGCATTTTTCCTGGAATCTCTAAAGATGCAATAAAGTAAACAATGCCGGAAAATTCAATTTTCCTGTTGTAAGTGACAATTATTTAGAGAAAAAGAAAAGTACAAGGAGAAAGAGGAAGAGGAAAGGAGGTACAGAAGAAGTTGACAGCCACAGTAATGTTCCTATGCTTAAGGGGAACACAGGAAAGGGTTCAGGGAAATGCAACTGGGTTCTTGTACGTCATCGGAGAGGAGGGCCCAGAGGAGAGTCTGGCATGCACATTAAAGGATTCGTCAAGGATTAGGGAGGGAGGCACTGGGGGGATGGGAGGGAGGGCTGAGGGGAGGGGGAGCAGGGGGGTAGGGAAAGGAGGAGGGAGGGAGGGAAACGGTGTACCTATTAAGTTTGTTTGAGCGGAAATAATAATAATAAAAAACCCGAAGAAGTTGAAACAGGTAAACCACCTGCATTACGTCAAATCTCTTCTGCCTTTTCTGAGCAAGGGAGAAGAGAGTGAGCTTCTGCCTCCTTAAACACTGAGAAAGTGTTTTTCTGAGAAAGTTGATTTTCTTTTTCATGGGGATGAAATGATTCTTCACAAAGAAATTATTGTTAGCTGCTGTTTTAAAACTAATATGATTCTTAAGTCTTTATCTGTAATGTTTTCTAATTTTGGCTAAGTTTAATTACTTTCCATTCAAAATTACTAATTGAGAGACTAGTTTTTAAGTCACTACTGGAGTCACAGCAATGACCTCAATAATCAGAGTATTTCTCTTGTGGTTATTACTAAATAAAGCTGTTGTAATTTTCCAGTCCAATTTATATAAAAGGAACTGATCTAGGCCAAATAATATTCTTCTGTGTTTATCCTGGGAGAAAATGTAGAATCCATCTTGATATTCAAGAATGGGTCTTACTCCATAGATTGCAAAATGTCATTTATAATCTATTGGAAATTCAAAACATCGCCTTTAGTTACTGATTTACAAAATTAGATCACATAATGTAAAAGATTTTTTTGTATAATCAAGAAGGTGAATGCCAGTTATGTACCTTAATATTTACTTTTATAATCAATTATATTAAGATGTTGTATAGCATATGTTTTAAATCTTTGTGGGAATGTGAAGTAATTATTATGAAGACAGACAGCTGAAATGAAATCATGCAACTCACTTAAAGCACACATAGATGTTTTCTTCACAAGATTGTTTTGCTTAATTTTTTGGTAGTTATACAAGCTGAATGACTACGTATCCTCTTCACCACCCTCCTTCACCCCTCCACTCCTCCCTCCCTTTCCTCCTTCTGTCCCCCATCCCTTCCTCTCTTCCCCATTTTCTCTTTCTCTCCTTTCCCCTCCCTCCCCTCTCTTGGTATATCTAACCTGCTCCCTCCTACCCTCCTATCTTGCAGTTTATATGAGCTGGAGATTCCTTCTGGTCATCCTTTTAGTGGGGGTTCAATCCTCTGTGCATACCAGAGGTCCCTCCTTAGGCCGCCCACTAGTATGGGTACTCCCCTACACCTGTCTAACCCCTTACCCTAAGGATCCTACTGTTTGAAACCATTTACCCTGAGATACTCACTAATTAATGGGGGAATGTTGACATGTCAGCCATTGTGCAGGTCTGGTAAGGTCAAATCTCATTACAGTGAGTTCCTGGATGCCACAACCCTGTCTTGAATGGAGTGTCTTGTCCAGTGGTGGAGCATCCTATGCACATGCCAATTGTGAAATGAGAAAAATCAATATTACTATTGGTGTAGGAAGTACAATGCTTACAAAATTTTGATGGTATTCAAAAATATAAATTATGCAATGCAAAATTAAGCTCATTTAAGATACCTTGTCAGTAATCACTCTTTTAGTGACAATTAATTGTTACCGTTTCATTTTTCTAATTTCTAAATCTATTTTACTTATGAGCAAGAGAGAGAGAGAGAGAGAGAAAGCCCCCACATACATGCCTAAGCACACTGTTGGGGGGGGTCAGAGGAAATTTTTGATAGCCAATTATTTCTTCCACCTGTAAGCTCCCAGAGATCAAACTCAAATCACCAGGTTTGTGAGCCTTCATGATAGATATATCTGACAAGTCCTAAAATTTCATTTTATCACTCTTAATTTTTGAGGGAAATTCATAATCCATGTTTTTTAAGAAGCAGTCACTTTGATAGACATAAAATTATGTTTAGGTGCAATATCACTACTTTTAAAGTGTTAGTGCTCAGGTCCTTGCTGTTTATTAGAATTAAAGAAATGATTAAATATTTTTCTCATTTCTAAAATGGGGGAATTATTAAACCTACATCGAAGTGTTGTAAAGAACTAAATTATATATATGAAAAGTCTTAATGGAGTGTAAGACAATTTGAAGAAATATTTATTGTTCAATATGTTTGAATCAAAACATAAAAAAACCTGTAAAATGCCTGACATTTTAAAGTAGAATTTTGACAAAAGCATTGAGCTATGGCAACTCTATTAAAAGAAACATAAAGGCAAAATTAATTAAAACAGGATGTAACTTAAATTATTTTCAATCTCTTCCTCATCATTAAACTCACAAAGAGGGACTTTTTGTAAATATATTCATTACTATTAAGGTAAGAGACAGATATAACCAATGCACTATTTTTCTGTGTGTATTGTAATGCAAATCAGTATTTGTCTTGAGGTATCTTTAAGTAATTTTTGTCTTTGGCATAATATATTGCTGACAATTACTAAATTCGAGGGACTTTTTTTACACTATTTTTCAAGAAAATCAAATCTAGAAAGTAACTGTTTTGGAATAGCAGAAAAGCTCTGAATAATTACAATTCCTGGGCAAGAATACAACTGCAAACCTACATCACGTTTTCAGAGTTGAAGCTTGTAGCCAGATGGCAGATCCATACACAACACAGTCTCCACTCCGCGGCTGGCACTCATCCCTGGCATCTTGCCCTTTCAGCCGGCCTTCTCTTCCCACCCAGGACAGTACTGTTCATTGCCTTGGCATGAAATTAGGAACTGCAGCTCTCACATCTGTACTCAATCCTCATCTCTCTAAAAAATTTACCCCCTCATAACTTTTCATACTTAAAAGTGACCCAGTCAGTCCTCAGGGAAGCAGAGCCCAGAAATAGGCATCTGCTGGCTTCAGGAAATAGTGATGTGAATTGGTAGCATTTCAATTTGCAGGACTGCATCTACAGATGGATACATTGTGCCGAAGAGTCCCACTTTATGTGAAGTGGAGCTTTAGAGCCAAGCAAGACTCCTCCTATGTGAATGTACTGACATGCAAAGACTCCAAATAATAGATTCTTTTTAAAAGCACACATGAAATCTACTTCACTTTACAGTCACACCTGGCATACAGTAGGAAATTTAAGGACATAACGGATATTTCAACTGTAATGTACTGTTTACATTAAGTGGTCCATTGCTGGTGGATAATTTAGAGCAAATTGCTCATTTAGAGCAACATGGGTCTAACCCATTTTCCTTAGGTCTTTCTTATTCCCACATGCTTCACCTACAGCAATAACCTCACTGACTTACACAAGCTCAGTGTGGTCAAACGCTGAGTTAGTCAACCGTACAATAAATATTTACAAAGCATCTTTTATGTGTCAGGAGCAGTACCAACACAGAGGGCACTGTGTTCAGGAACAGCCACCATACTTATCTTCTTTAAACCTGAAATCCACCCATAAGTCCCCCAAATCAGACAGCGATCATGATAATGCTGTGTGCTGGGCTCTGAGAGCTCATAGACAGCTGCCGTGTAAACACAGAATGGGTTCCTGGGAGGAAGAAGATTCCTGACATGAAGAAAAGAGGTGGTGAAGCTTGCGAAAATAAGAGAAGAACATGCAAGTTCAAGAAAATAAAATTATATACATGCACATATAAGTAATTATAATTGGTCAAATTTGCAAAGTAGAATAATAAGTGATGATTACAGTGTGTAGAAGTCAGATCAAGCAGGATCTTGAAAATGGTATAAAGTTTAGACTTGATTCTAATAATAATAGGGACCATTGGTGAGCTGATGCAGAGACACAATCAAAGTGTGTTATAAAACTCACTCTTTGGGACCCTTATTAAGAGGCAGGGAGAAGAAAATGGTGATCTCTTCCAAGTTGATGGTGCAATTTTTGGAATAAACAAGAATTAGAAGAACTTAGTGATAGAATCTTCTTTCACAGTCTTGACCGGCTGTTTGACCATAAAAGATAAATGAAATGGAGAATTGAGAGAAAGTCCTGGGTTTCTGCATTCTCCTTCTGGATAACTGAACTAAGAATGGTAAGAAGGAAATGGGATAATTAAATTAATGACATTCTCAGATATTCTGAATTTGTTGTGCTATCTTAATAGAAAGAAATGCAAGCTGTTGGAATGACAGACAAGTCAAGGCATAGAAATAGATTTGGTATGCAGAGTCAACCTATAAGGGCACAGAGTACTTGAGCAGAGAGTGAAGAAAACAAGAACTAGAAGAAATTAGTGATAGAATCTTCTTTCACAGGCTTGACTGGTAGTTTGAATATAAAAGATAAATGAAATGGAGAATTGAGAGAAAGTCCTGGATTTCTACATTCCCCTTCTAGATAACTGAACTATGGAAAGCAGTGGGAAAGGTGCTAATTCTGTAAACAAGTACTTGAGTTGAGATCCCCAAAGCCTGGACTTTTGGAGGCCAGTTGTAACCCCAGTACTAGGAAGGGGAAGTGAGGGAATCCTCAGGCCAACCTTGGTAGCTGATCTAGACAGTTGGGAGGTTGGAAGAGGAGAAAATAAACAGTGTGAACTTCAGGTGTCCCATGCAGGATGCAGTGTATGTGCACATATGCACAAATACACATTTGTACACACACATGGACATATGTACAAATATGCATACTCTCACTCATAGAGAGTAATTAAGGGAGTGTGTGAGATGAGCATAAATACTGAAGAGAAAAATGCCAAGGTAAGTAGATAAAGAAGAAATGCTATTAGGACTGCAAAGAAACTGGAGAAACATAATGACAGTCAAGGAGATGCTATGAGTGACAAATGCAGAGCTATGTGTGGAGAAAGACATTAAGAAAAACATTAAGTATAAGAAAATTACAAAAAGCAAAAAAGTATTTATAGAAGACAAGTTTATATGTACACAATTACACTCATATACAATTTTTCCCACAGACTACATACACTTATAATCATACCCACCTCAACTCTATATATACACCCACACAAATTCACAGACACCACACATAGCTCCATAAACCTACAGACATTACAATACAGAAATTCTCATACATTACATTCAACCCTATGTCTCTGCTATTTGGCTTATTATTAACATAGTTTAGAATGAGAAAGTTTAGTGTATGTTTAAAATGAGAAGTTATGCTTTAAACAACAATAGGACTCAGTTTTCCATCTGTCAAATTGGCACAGTAATCCTAGCATAGAGAGGTTTTGAGATTTAATTGATGCTTATAAAGAGATTTGGGAGTTCAAGATGAAAGGGACTGTGTAATGCTATTATTGCTGCTGGTAGTGATGGCGGCAACTTACCTTAGCACTGGGATATCGCAACAGCTGAAACCACAATGCAATACAGGCAGATAAAGCATATTATTAGATGACTTGAAGTAGTAAGACTGAAGTTTCTTTCTAGACATTTATATTTCATTTTTTGTTGAGATGGATTTAATTAAACCTTTATTTTAAATATTCAGCACTATACACTTATTCTTAATTCAAAATATATTGCTAGAGTTGATATTTGCCCCAGCCTAGATTAGAGTATATTTCATTATTTTTTGACTACGTACTCAATTATAGATATTCTGCAATTTTTTTTTGCTCTGTCTTAACAGCCTAGAAAAATATGGCTTGAAGAAATCTTGGGACCTCTACTTCAATCTTGAATTCAAGAAATGAAGAAATTGAATCCCAAGCTTATATTTTTATTCCAAAACTACTCAGAATTCCAAATCAATTATAAAAATTTCTGAATTTTCTCTACTAGAGGATATTTTATAATTGTAAGTGTGAAATCAAAACATCGTATCAAATTAACAGTTCAAGAAAATAGTGCTATTAATAAGATAAATACATTAGCAATTTCTCTGAGCAAAAAGTGATATATATTTAAAATCAATTCAATTTATTCTCTAATGTAATATTTATAACAGAATATCTATCACTGAAGAAAACCGATTTACAATGGAAACAAAAGAAGTAAATTAATTAAAATGCATGGATTAAAGTTATATTGTTTCATAACATCCAATATTAGTTTTAGTAAAAAGAAGAGAATATAATTTGCTCTTGATTTCAGAAGATGTAATTAGTTTTCAAGGAATATATTTCAACTGTGATTTCTAATACAGGAACTCTACTATCAGATATAGAAAAAAAGGATAAATGACAATTAAGATTATCATTCTTGTTTAGTTTCTGGTGAGAGACAACTGAAATGTAAAAGTAATCTCTGGTTTTTAATAAGCACTACATAAGAAGTGAGATTGGATATCTGAGCTGTTAATTTTAATACAGTAATAGAGGAAGAAGATAAATATTGAGTAAAAATTTGAAAAATTTAAAAGGAAGGAATGAAACCAAGAATATAAAGATAAGAATGATGTAAGGTTCTGTACATTAAAGTTGAACTCAGCTTTTTGAACATCCATAACATCTGTATAGGATATGCCCTGTTAGTATTTACCACAGAAAGGGACAGATGTCAAGAGGCCTGACAACTCCCTGTGAGACTGTTGAAGGTTAATACTGATGGGGATAAAGAGAGAGAAGATGATTTCCTCAAAGGTGCACCCCATAATGTTTCATGTCCCAGCAAGAGCTCAGGCACATGCTATCACAGGCAACACGGAGGGACCACACATGTGAAAAAACTTGCAAACAGGAAGAAAACTGTTAGGGAAAAAGAAGAGACATAATGGGAGGAGGAGGTAGAATAGGTTTGGAGATTAAGGTGTGAAGATGTCATAAATTCGTGGTATTCGTATAATATTCTTAAAGAGAATCAAATAAAATAAAGATATAAATAAAGTAGAATAAAGTAAAAGAAGAAACAAAAAGACATTCAGTGTGTGCAGCGTGTACAAGAGTGGGTTGCCTGAGCATGAAGTTGACAGAAGCTGCTCCCAGTTGTGCTGTGGAAATGATGAGCAGAAGTTTGGGTCTTAGTAACAGAGGGACCACTGACATGTTTTACATGGGGCAGTAAGTGTTTAACTGCATGGTTTCTCGAAGAATGTTCTGATTACTGTGTTGAAACTGGCTGTGAGAACACACAATGAAACCCTGGCGACAGTCCCCAGGCATGCTGAAATCCAGGTGAACGGAAATGGAAGGTGGCCAGGGCAGAAGGAAGCATGATGGAGAGAAACTAAGTCCTGTTGCTAAGTGGATTGTTAAGTAGATGTAGAGAAAGCAGGATGACTTGGGGGCTGAGGATGATGTGTCTGGTGGTGGGTCTTAAGGGCCAAGTGGGGACACGGACAGGTGCTACTCTGGGGGGCCGAGGGGATGATTACGGAGCGGAAGTGACGGATAAAATGGATGTATGGTAGTACTATGCACAGGACAGGAAAGACAAGAGAGGTTGCTTTACTGGAGGAAGTAAAAGATTCCTTTTATATTATATATTATTAAAAATTAGAAGTTTTAGAGATTTTTTTCAATTATGTGTATCTGAGAGTGTGTTAGGTTGTGCACAAGTACATGCATGTTTGCATGTGTACACGTGCTCGTGTGAATGTATAAACCTAAGATTGAGCTTGGAATCTGTCCTCTATCATTCTTCCACCATATTCTTTTGAGTTTGTGTTTCTGATTAAACCCCAAGGTCACTGTTATGTCTACTCTGACAAGCCAGCTGAACCAGAAAAGGATAGAATTATAGGTAGATATCAACAATTGCCTGACATTTTATGTGGGATCTGGGGATTCGAACTCCTCCTTTCTTTTCTTTCTTGCATGACAAGGGTTTTAACCACTGAGCTATATCTCCAGCCCTAGAAGAAATTGCAGGTGTCAGCATCAAGATGGTCCTTGGATAGACACATCTGGATAAGCTCAGAGTGAGATGTAAGCAAATATGTGAATTTGAGACTTACTGTCACGTTTCTGGGAGATAAAATGAGAGGATTTAGGAATTCACTGTAACACACAGAAATAATCCACAGTGATGCATGCATGATGGTTAAAGGAAAAAAAAGTTGAATAGACTATTAAGGACTCATATGTTATTTTGAAGATCAAGATAGAAGTATGACTTCTGTGATTTCTTCCCTTTTGTCACATAGATGATTTTTCATTATCCCCACTTTGCAGATGAGATAGCTGAGTCCTATTTATATTAAGTAGTTTGATGTTAATTAACTTGTCCATCATAGGGATAAACCTAATTTAAACCCAGACACAGACTACATAGCATCTTATAATTAATTTAATTTAAAGGTAGTGAAAAAATATACATGTAATTTTGAAATACTTAACTTCATAGAAGTTAAATTTGGATGTTCAATACACTGCTGTACTCTGAAGAGACATTTTGAAATCTTGTTTTTTTATTGCTAAACACATGCTTTCATATTTTTCCGATTAACAGTTTCGAAGAAAGTATGAAAATCAGCATGCAAAAATATATTGATAATTTTAAGAGAACATCAATTAAAATAGTCTATTACGTATTTGCTTTAAAATACAATTCTGGCCCTAATGGGTGAGGTCTGTGAAGTCCCAGAGTGAAGGACAAAGAAGGTAGAAACTATCCAGGACAATTTTTAGTCACCCTTGGGCCTCCACAGGGATAACACACACACACACACACACACACACACACACACACACACACACACAAATAAATAAATAAATAAATTTAAATATACAATTTCCATGACTAATTCACACCTAATATAATATAAAAATAAATGTGCCATTTATAGCATCAAAGATTAGCTAAACAATTTTAAATAATAAAACCTATATGAAATAACTGCCATATACTTAATTTTCATTTTGTTTAGCAACTTATTTGAAACTTTATTGCCAGTCAGTTTAACTCAGTTGCTTTCACTTAAAAACCTTAATTACCATATTAATATATCCCAGAATTAAATGATGGTGTTTCTAGTTTTCAAATCTTATCATATGGGCTGGAAAGATGGCTCATGTTTTAAGCCTCTGCCTCCCAAGCAGAAAGTCCTGAATACAAATCATGGATCATACATTAAAAAAATATGCCAGGCAAAAAGGGTGGTGGCCTTCATTTCCAACCCTGGAAGATGGAAACTGAGAAACTAAAGAGCAAAGCAAAGAGGAAATAGAGAAATCCAGAATGATTCCTGAAGCCATTCTTGGGCCTCCACAAGCCTCTGATACCCACTGACACACAGAAACACACAGACACACCATAAAAAATTTTAAAATATTTAACAAAATTTTTTTATTATTTATTATTATTCAATTGTGCGTGTTTGTGGGTGCACACGTGTGTTATGTATGTGTGTATATGTATGCGTGTGTGTGTATAGAACCACGAGGAATTCGGGAACCACCATGGACGCCTCCACCTCCTTGTTTGCTCTGCCCCAGGATTCACAGGCTCTGCCCTACCAGGACCGGAAATGCAGGCCACCGCCGCTTCCGCCTGGCGTCTATACATGGGGTGTAGGATCCGAACACAGGACCTTTTGCCTGCAAGCCAGAGGCTTAACTCCTAAGCCACCTCTCCAGCTCCCAAAATTTTTAAAATATTTAAACATGTTATCGTCATAATATTTGGATTTATCTATTGCTACTTTCTAAAATCATTTTTGGAGTATTCACTTGAACATCAGTAGAAATGAGGAGAAATAGCAATATTGTTGGCCATGGACAGTCATGTTTCCCATTTTGTCTCTTTGTATTTTGTCTCTTTATAGAAATAGACATTCACATGACAGCCATTATTTTGGTGGCTACCCATTTTCTCTCAGATCTTTGTATGGGAGAAGTTGAACCACCACAATAATGGATATCATAGATATTTATAAATTAGAAGGATACTATGTTAACTTTGTTAAGCAACAGTTTCCAGTTCCGTAGTCCCCCTTAGAGCCTATGTTCTATCTAGTCATTTAGTGGTGCTATGGTTACAGAGAATGGTTGGTTATCCCCATGATAGTTGTGCCACTACTTCACAGGTGGGCATTTCTTGCCTGAATAATTGGTGCTATATATCAGCATGGTAGCTATATCAGTGTACTGATATCTTTTCTCTCCAGCAGTGTGCTTAGTCAGTAGGGAGGAAGTTTCCAGATCAGTTCCAGCTTGGTTCATTTATGTGCTGTAACCAAGATTTATGGTGTCTTCAGCAATAATGTTTTATCATCTAGTTCTGGTGTGGAAAAAAGAGACCAGCGAGAACCTGTAAAGTCTCTTGTAACTCATACTGAAATCTCATGTTTGACATGGGTATATTTTGTGTAGTAACCTTTGCTTCTATGATTTGACTTTGCCTTGTTGTGTATCCTTTCCAATTCTCTTTATGTCTTTAATGGGGTCTATGTCAGTAGATTTCCACATGGCTTTTTCATTCACCTTTCATTTTGGTTAACCCCCCTCTATCGTGACCCCTGGTTTCCCCATCCTCCCACCTTACTTCTGCTTCTCCCTTTTTGACTCTACTCTCTCTCCTCCCTAATTTCCTCTTAACTGTGTTCTACTATACTCCTTCCCTAAAAAGATTCCTTAAAAACTCCTTTCTCACTTCCTAGTATCAAGAGGTACTACATATTTGAATTCAGAGAGTTAGAGTCAAAGCTAGTGTCTGCATGTGAGAAATATCACATGATAGCATCTTTTTGAATATAGGTTTTGTGCTGAGGATCAAATCAAGAATCTTATACATGCCAAGCAAACAGACATTCTCCAGTGAGCTATATTCTGAGTTTCCTGAATGTAACTTTGAGTAACTTCTGATACTCTACACATTCTAATCACTTGGTGGTAAACAAATAATTTTAATTTGTGCTGTCCAACTTTGTGTTTCAAATTTTCTACCCATAATGGATGAGCTTAATTGAGTTAATTAATGCACATATTGCCAATTCTGTGGGGGAAGTATCTAAGATCTGCTGCCTTAGCCATTTTCAAATATGCAATTCTTTCTTTCTTTCTTTCTTTCTTTCTTTCTTTCTTTCTTTCTTTCTTTCTTTCTTTCTTTCTTTCTTTCTTTCTTTCCTTTCTTTCTTCTTTCTTTTCTTTCTTTTCTTCTTTCTTCTTTCTTCTTCCTTCCTTCCTTCTCTTCCTTCTTCTTCTTTCTTTCTTCTTCTCTTTCTTCTCTTTCTTCTTCTTCTTCTTTCTTTCTTTCTTCTTTTCTTCTTCCTCTTTTCTTTATTTTCTTCTTTCTTCTTTCTTTCTTCATCTTCTTCTTCTCTTTCTTCTTTCTTTCTTTTCTTTTCTTCTTCCTTCTTCTTCTTCTCTTTCTTTCTTTCTTTCTTTCTTTCTTTCTTTTTCTTTCTTTCTTCTCTTTCTTTCTTTTCTTCTCTTTCTTTCTTCTTTCTCTCTTCTTTTCTTCTTTTCTTTCTTTTCTTCTTTCTTTCATGTATGTATGTATGGGGTGCATGTATGTTTGCATATGAATAGATATATGCATGTGCAGCTGCATGTATAAAAGTTCACTTGTGTATGTATATGTTTGTGTTGTGTGTGGTGTGTTGTGTGAGAGAGAGAGAGAGAGAGAGAGAGAGAGAGGAGAGTGCCTGTGGAGATTCAAGGTTGATACCATGACCATGATATCCAGAATCATCCAATCAGTATTCTACCTTATTGTTGTGAGCCTGGGTCTCTAATTAAACCCAGCACACTTCAATAAGGCTAGCCTGGCTAGCCAGTTTGCCTTGGTATTCTTAAGCTTTTCATTCAAGAGCTGGAATTAAAGGTGGGATCTAGGGATCTGAACTCAGTCTCTTTTGAAGTAAAGGCTTTCATCATCTCCCCAGTCCACAGTATATTACTTTAACTACAGTAGCTATGTAGTCCTAGATACCTGTAGAATCTATTCCTCTTTATAAGTACAATTTTGTGTTTTTTCTTTTTATCGTCTCCCTGATAACTGTCATTTTATTGTCTGCTTAATAAATTTGACTTCTTAGAGTCCAAAAATATGTGACATCACATAGCATTGGTTATTTTGTGACTTCACTCATTTAAAAATTGGATTTTGCCTTCCCTCCACCCCGCCGCCTGTGACCCTCGCACGGTCACGCCAGGCCTCACCACGCGATCTAGGTAAGCTCTCGTCCGCGCCCACCCCCAGAACCCCAGGCCGCCCGAGCTCCTCCCACCATCCAGCTGGAAGCTGTGCAGGGCCTGGGAGGAGGAGGACAGGTCCCCCAGGTTAAATAGCGCCCCACCGATGCCCCATCCTCCCTTCCACCACTCTGCCTCCTAGGATGTGTGGGGTCCAGCCTGGACTCACCTCGACCTAGGTAAGCTCCATCTCCGCCCACCCCCAAAACCCCAGGCCAAATAATTCAGTTTAGTGAAAAACGCACAGAAATTGAAAGAAATCTTAAAGTTAAAACGACCATGCCAGTCAAGTACAATCCATAGAAACAACACTCAAGTAAACAAATCTCCCACTAAGGAATTATCCCCAAATGTTAGAGACTCCAACCAGAACAAACCCGCGAGAAAAGCCAAGAAAGCCTGACCCAGATAACGACTTTCAAAAGAGATCATACCATGTTCAAATACTTGAAAGAGGAAATCCCGGGAGGAATTAACATAATCGACAATCGCTTTGAAGAGGAACACAAACAGACAATTCGGAGGAGTTTGAGAAAAACAGTGCAAGAACAAAAATGGCAGAGAACGTTAAAAACAACTCAAGCAGAGTTTAAAACTGAGCTAAAAAAAGACAAGTTAGTCTTCAACCCAGAAACGACAGAGAGTCTTAACCCAACGAAACTAATGAAGCAGAAAAACAGAATTTCAGACTTGAAGATAAAGTGTGGAGTATCTACCAGCTCAATGGAGAGGGTTGTTTAAGCCAAAAATCTTGAGAGAATTATCCAGGAGATATGGGGACACCCTGAAGAAGCCTACATGGCGTATTCATGGAATACACTGAGCAAGAAAGTCTCCAAAATAAACCACCCTGAGGAAATTTTTCAAACGATCACAAGGAAAACTTTCCTCATCTAAAAAGAGAGGACCCATCATATACAAGAGGCATACCGCACCCCAAACAGATAACACACAAACTAGAAGCTTCAAAAGAAACAAGCGCAAAAGGTTAAAAAAAAACACGTCCACATTAAGATAAAGAACTGGTGCTGAGAAGCCTCCAAGGGAGAAAAAACAAGTCACTTTTAAAGGCAAACCTATTAAAATAACAAATGACTTCTCAGTCGAAACAGTAAAAGCAAGAAGAGCTTGGAGAGACATACTTCAAGTATTGAATGAGCAAAAATGTCAACCCAGGCTGATTTACCCTGCAAAACTATCAGTCATGATCGAGGGAGAAAGAAAAATTTTCCAGCACAAAGACAACTTTAAGGGATACATGGCCACCAAACCAGGCCTTCAAAAACTGCTAGAAATGATACTCAAGCGTGAAAAAAAACAGGCATATCCAGGAGAACAGAAGGCAAATATAACACCATTAAAAGCGAAGCAATATACTTATAAAAGCTACTAAACATAATAAATGTCTGGAATTAACAATAGTTTCTCCATTATAACACTAAATGTTAATGGACTTAATTCACCGATCAGAGACACAGATTACAACTTGGATTAAAAATCACAATCCATCAATCTGTTTGCCTGCAGGAAACCCATCTCACCACAAAAGATAGGCACGTTCTAAAAATAAAAGGCTGGTCAACAATTCTACAAGCAAATGGAAGCAGAAAACAGGCAGGGGTAGCCATTATGCTATCAGACAAAGTGGATTTCAAACCAAAAAAAATTATAAGAGACACGGATGGATACTACATTTTAGTCAGAGGTACAATTCACCAGGAAGACTTCACAATACTGAACATATATGCACCCAATACGGGCCCCTCCACATTCATTAAGAAAACCCTACAGCGTCTAAAGCAAGAAATCAACCCCCAAATGATAATTCTTGGGGACTTCAACACCCGCCCTTCTACATGGGATAGATCAACAGGTCAAAAGCTTAACAGAGACACTTTGGAACTTAATCAAACCCTGAAAGAAATGGACCCTCACAGATCTCTATCGAACTTTTCACCCATGCACCAAAGAATACACATTTTTCTCAGCAGCACACGGAACTTTCTCCAAAATAGATCACATATTGGGCCACAAAATGAATCTACACATGTACAAGAAAGTTGATGAAATTCTAACCTGTGCCCTATCAGACCACCACGGCCTAAAGCTGGACAATCCACAACACATCAAACAAGAGAAAAACACTAACTCCTGGAAACTTAACACTATGATGCTGAATGAGAACTGGATTCAGGAAGAAATTAAAAAGGAAATACAAGATTTCCTGAAAGTGAATGATAACGAAAATACAACTTACCAAAATCTCTGGGACACAATGAAAGCGGTCTAAGAGGTAAGTACATAGCTCTTAATGCCACGACAAAAAAATGGAAACATCAGAAATAAACAACTTAACAAGGCAGCTTAAAGCTTTAGAGAAACTAGAGCAATCTGATCCCAAAAGCAGTTTAGAAGAGAAGAGATTAGCAAAATAAGGGGAGAAATATCTGAAATCGAGACTAAGAAAACGATAGAAAAATCAAACCAATCAAAAAGCTGGTTCTTTGAAAACACTCAACAAGATGATTGAACCCCCCTAGCTAAACTAACCAAAGCAAGAGAGAGAAAACCCAAATTAACAAAATTAAAAATGAACATGGAGTTATCACTACGGATACCCAAGAAATCCAGAGAATTATAACATCATATTTCAAAAACTTATACTCTGTGAAGTTTGACAACACAAAAGAGATGGATGAATTTCTAAGTAAACACAAATTACCTAAATTGAATCAGGAAGTTGTGAATTACTTAAATAGTCCTATAACATATAGGAAATTGAGGAAGTAATCTCGAATCTTCCCACCAAAAAATGTCCTGGACCAGATGGATTCAGCACAGAGTTCTACAAGACATTTAAGGAGTTAATAACACCAATACTCCTTAAACTGTTCCATCAAATAGCAAAGGAAGGAACACTACCAAATTCCTTCTATGAAGCTAATATCGTTTTAATCCCAAAACCTAATAAAGATTCACTTAAAAAAGAAAACTATAGGCCGATCTCCCTGATGAACACAGATGCAAAGATTCTCAACAAAGTCTTAGCAAATCGGATTCAAAAACATATTAAAAAGATCATTCATGGGGACCAAGTAGGCTTCATCCCCGGCACACAAGGTTGGTTCAACATACGCAAATCAATAAATGTAATTCATCATGTAAACCAGTCCAAAGTCCAAGACCACATGATACTCTCGATAGATGCAGAAAAAGCTTTTGACAAGACCCAACAGCCTTTTATGATCAAAACGCTAGAGACAGTAGGAATGGAAGGAACCTTTATCAATCTAATAAAAGCTGTATACAACAAGCCCACAGCAAGGATTATGCTCAATGGGGAACAATTGGAAGCATTCCCACTTCGATCAGGAACAAGACAAGGCTGTCCACTCTCACCACTTCTATTCAATATTGTACTTGAAGTCTTAGCCGAAGCCATAGACAAGAAAGGGACATAAGAGGGATTCAAATTGGCAAGGAAGAAGTCAAGCTATCTCTATTTGCAGATGACATGATCTTGTACCTGAGTGATCCCAAAAACTCCACCAGGAAGCTCCTGGAACTAATTGAGAAGTTCAGCAGGGTGGCAGGATACAAAATAAATGTGCAAAAATCAGAGGCCTTCCTATATGCCCAGAATGAAAGAAGTGAAAAAGCCTTGAGAGAAACCATGCCATTTACTATAACCCCTAAAAAAATGAAATACCTTGGTATAAACCTAACTAAGGAGGTAAAAAGACCTTTACAATGAAAACTTAAAACCCTAAAGAAAGAAATTGCAGAAGACACCAGAAGGTGGAAAGACCTCCCTTGTTCCTGGATTGGCAGAATCAACATTGTAAAATGACCATCCTACTAAAGGCAATATACAGATTCAATGCTATACCAATCAAAATCCCAAAGCAATTTCTTCAAAGAAGTTGACCAAACAATCTCAAAGTTCATATGGAGGCACAAAAGACCCAGGATAGCAAAAACAATCCTGAGTAACAAAAACACAGCTGGAGGTATTACCATACCAAACCTAAGTCTATATTACAAATCCATAGTTATAAAGACAGCCTGGTACTGGCCCCAAAATAGACACACAGATCAATGGATAAGGATTGAAGACCCAGATATAAGCCCACAAAGTTACAGCCATTTGGTCTTTGACAAAGGGGGCCCAAAGAATCCAATGGAAAAAGAACAGCATCTTCAACAAATGGTGCTGGCAAAACTGGATCTCCACATGCAGAAGATTAAAGCTGGACCCGTACTTGTCACCATGTACAAGACTTAATTCCAAATGGATCAAGGACCTTGATATCAGGCCAGAGACTTTAAAAGCCATAGTTGAAAGGATAGGGAACTCCCTCGAGCTGATTGGGCTAGGCCAACACTTCCTAAACAGACATCCAATGGCACAGTCACTGCTACCAACTCTCAACAGTTGGGATCTTGTGAAATTAAAGAGCTTCTGTTCAGATAAAGAGATTGTCACACGAGCTCAAAGGCAACCCACAGAATGGGAGAAAATCTTCACTAACCACATATCTGACAGAGCTCTACTGTCCAGAGTGCACAAAGAACTTAGAAAATTAAACTACAAGGAAAACACTGGCCCAATTAAAAAATGGGCCCTGGAACTTCAAAGAAACTTTACCAGGGATGAAATTAAAATGTCTAACAATTATCTTAAAAAATGCTCCACTTCCTTCGCCATCAGGGAAATGCAAATCAAAACTTCCCTGAGATATCATCTCACCCCGGTCAGGATGGCAAAAATCCACAGTACAAACAACGACAAATGCTGGAGAGGATGTGGGGAGAGGGGAACTCTCCTACATTGTTGGTGGGAATGCAGACTCAAACAGCCACTCTGGCGAGCCGTCTGGAGATTCTTAAAGAAATTAAAGATTGAAATGCCATATGACCCTGCTATCCCACTTTTGGGAATAACCCCCCAAGCAGCAGAGGTTCGCCTCGATAGCACAAGCTCGACCATGTTCATAGCAGCACTGTTTACAATAGCAAAGTCATGGAATCAACCTAAATGTCCAACAGTTGACGAGTGGATAAGGAAACTGTGGTACATCTATACAATGGAGTACTACTCAGCCATCAAAAATGATGAATTACTGGAATTTGCTGGGAAATGGATGTCATTAGAAAGAATTATATTAAGTGAAGTATCCCAAACCCAGAAAATTAAGCGCCGTATGTACTCCCTAATAGGTGGCTCCTAGTACCAAACTCGCCCAGCCCACATTGGGACACTCAAAAGTAAACCTATGTAACACAGTAATTGCAAGGATTATGAACAAGAGAGATGGGTTAGGAGGGCCACACCAGAAACAAGGAGAGAGGAGACCATGTTACAGCAGAGAAAATAGTCCTCCATCAAGGTCTGCAAGTAAGTAATGAGAAACCTGGTTAAGTTCACAGACGTTCTTTCCTGATCTCACCAGAAGGGGAGGGCATATAGTCTAGCAGATAAAAAGTAATCATTTTGCAAATGGGTGATGGACCCCTCCCTCAGTGAGGTTTCCTACTCTTATTACATCTACCCTTGAATGTGCTATTACAACAAGACTCCAGTTTAACAGCTTTTTGTCTCTGGCCAGGGGGTGACATACAGTGCCCAGCAGAATGGAGTGAAGGGAATTGCAGGAGCAGCAAAACTGCAAAAGAAAATCAACAAACCACAATCCAGAACTTCAGAGACTCTATATCAATCACATAGAACTAGGACAGCCTAATCTCTCCCCATCCTGGAGCTCAGGGACATTTGCGGAAGAGGGGGCGGTAAGATTGTAAGAGCAAAAGGATGGGAGGAGCAACGATTTGCAAGATTCTCAACAATAGTTGGGGCCAAAGCAATCATAATGGAACTTTGCATGCCCTGTGCAATGTCCAGCGCACTGTTGCCCTCATAAAGTCTAGCATCTGTTAAGGGCACTGAGACCCCTGGAGGCAAGGGATTGACAGCCATAGTAGTAATCTTATGCTTAAGGGGAACAAGAGAAAGGGCTTATGGAAATGCCACTGGGTCCTTATATGTCATCGGAGAGGAGGACCCAGTGGAGAGTTAGGCGCACACAATAAAGGACTCTCTGGGAATTGGGGGGGAGACACTGGGGGAAGGGGAGGGGGGAGGGAGGGAACTGGTAAAAAATTTTAAAATGTATAATTAAATTTTTAATAAAAAAAAAAAAAAAAAAGAAATACGGGACACCCTGAAGAAGCCTAACATGCGCATTCATGGAATACCAGAACAAGAATCCCAAAATACCACACCGGAGGAAATATTTCAATTCATCATAAATGAAAACTTCCCACAACTAAAGAATGAGAGGCCTATCCAAATACAAGAGGCATCTCGCACTCCAAACAGATATGACCAAAATAGAAAATCGCCACGGCAAATAATAGTCAAAACACTCCACATTCAAGACAGAGAAAGGGTGCTGAGAGCTTCAAGAGAAAAAAAGCAAGTCACTTTTAAAGGTAAACCTATTAGAATAACAAATGACTACTCATGGAAACAGTAAAAGCAAGAAGAGCTTGGAGAGACATACTTCAAGTAGAGCTTGGAGAGACATACTTCAAGTATTAAATGAGCAAAAATGCCAACCCAGACTGATATACCCGGAAAAACTCTCTGTCATGATTGAGGGAGAAAGAAAAGTTTTCCAGCACAAAGACAACTTGAAGGTATACATGTCTACCAAACCAGGCCTTCAAAAAATGCTAGAAATGATACTCAAGCTTGAAGAAAAGAACAAGCATATCCAGGAGGACAGAAGGAAAGTATAATACCACCAAAACATAAATATCAAACAAAATGCTTACAAAATCCACTAAACATAAAAAATGTCCAGAATTAAAAATAATTTCTCCATTATAACATTAAATGTCAACGGCATTAACTCACCGATTAAGAGACATAGATTACAAACTTGGATTAAAAACCACAACCAACAATCTGCTGCCTTCAGGAAACTCATTTCACCACAAAAGATAGCCACATCCTAAGAATAAAAGGCTGGTCCAAAATCTTGCAAGCTAATGGAACCAGGAAACAGGCAGGGGTAGCAATTATGCTTTCAGACAAAGTGGACTTCAAACCAAAGAAAATCATAAGAGACACATATGGATACTACATTTTAGTCACAGGTACAATTCACCAGGAAGACTTCACAATACTGAACATATATGCACCCAATACGGGCCCCTCCACATTCATTAAGAAAACCCTACAGCGTCTAAAGCAAGAAATCAACCCCCAAACGATAATTCTCGGGGATTTCAACACCGCCCTCTCAACATGAGATAGATCAACAGGTCAAAAGCTTAACAGAGACACTTTGAAGCTTAACCAAACCCTTACTAAAATGGACCTTACAGATCTCTATCGAACTTTTCAGCCACGCACCAAAGAATACACATTTTTCTCAGCAGCACACGGAACTTTCTCCAAAATAGATCACATATTGGGCCACAAAATGAATCTACGCAAATACAAAAAAGTCGAAATTCTAGCCTGTGCCCTATCAGACCACCACGGCCTAAAGCTGGACATCCACAACAACACAACAAACAAGAGAAAATACACTAACTCCTAGAAACTTAACAATATGATGCTGAATGAGAACTGGATTCAGGAAGAAATTAAACAGGAAATTCAAGATTTCCTGAAAGTGAACGAAAATGAAAATACAACTTACCAAAATCTCTGGGACACAATGAAAGCTGTTCTAAGAGGTAAGTTCATAGCTCTTAATGCCTACATCAGAAAATTGGAAACATCAGAAATAAATAATTTAACGATGCAGCTTAAGGCTTTGGAGAAACTTGAGCAATCTGATCCCAAAAGTAGTAGAAGAGAGGAGATTAGCAAAATAAGGGGAGAAATATCTGAAATCGAGACTAAGAAAACAATAGAAAAAATCAACCAGTCAAAAAGCTGGTTCTTTGAAAAAATCAATAAGATTGATACACCCCTAGCTAAATTAACCAAAAGCAAGAGAGAGAAAACCCAAATTAACAAAATTAGAAATGAACATGGAGTTATCACTACTGATACCCAAGAAATCCAGAGAATTATAACATCATATTTCAAAAACTTGTACTCTGTGAAGTTTGACAACACAAAAGAGATGGATGAATTTCTAAGTACACACAACCTACCTAAATTGAATCAGGAAGTTGTGAATTATTTAAATAGTCCTATAACATACAAGGAAATTGAAGAAGTAATCTCGAATCTTCCCACCAAAAAATGTCCTGGACCAGATGGATTCAGCACAGAGTTCTACCAGACATTTAAGGAGTTAATAACACCAATACTCCTTAAACTGTTCCATCAAATAGCAAAGGAAGGAACATTACCAAATTCCTTCTATGAAGCTAATATCGTCTTAATCCCAAAACCTAATAAAGATTCACTTAAAAAAGAAAACTATAGGCCGATCTCTCTGATGAACACAGATGCAAAGATTCTCAACAAAGTCTTAGCAAATCGGATTCAAAAACATATCAAAAAGATCATTCACAGGGACCAAGTAGGCTTCATCCCTGGCACACAAGGTTGGTTCAACATACGCAACTCAATAAATGTAATTCATCATGTAAACCAGTCCAAAGTCCAAGACCACATGATACTCTCGATAGATGCAGAAAAAGCCTTTGGCAAGATCCAACAGCCTTTTATGATCAAAATGCTAGAGACTGTAGGAATGAAAGGAACCTTTATCAATATAATAAAAGCTGTATATAACAAGCCCACAGCAAGGATTATGCTCAATGGGGAACAATTGGAAGCATTCCCACTTCGATCAGGAATTAGACAAGGCTGTCCACTCTCACCACTTCTATTCAATATTGTACTTGAAGTCTTAGCTGAAGCCATAAGACAAGAAAGGGACATAAGAGGGATTCAAATCGGCAAGGAAGAAGTCAAGCTATCCCTATTTGCAGATGACATGATCTTATACCTGAGTGATCCGAAAAACTCCACCAGGAAGCTCTTGGAACTAATTGAGAAGTTCAGCAGGGTGGCAGGATACAAAATAAATGTGCAAAAATCAGAGGCCTTCCTATATGCCCAGAATGAAAGAAGTGAAAAAGCCTTGAGAGAAACAATCCCATTTACTATAGGCCCTAAAAAAATGAAATACCTTGGTATAAACCTAACCAAGGAGGTAAAAGACCTTTACAATGAAAACTTTAAAACCCTAAAGAAAGAAATAGCAGAAGACACCAGAAGGTGGAAAGACCTCCCATGTTCCTGGATTGGCAGAATCAACATCGCAAAAATGACCGTCCTACCAAAGGCAATATACAAATTCAATGCTATACCAATTAAAATCCCAAAGCAACTCTTTAAAGAAGTTGACCAAATAATCTCAAAATTTATATGGAGGCACAAAAGATCCAGGATAGCAAAGACAATCCTGAGTAACAAAAACACTGCTGGAGGTATTACCATACCAAACCTTAGTTTATACTACAAATCCATAGTTATAAAAACTGCCTGGTCCTCCCACTTCCTGGCTGCTGGTGCTTCAGTAAGCTCCATTGTAGATGCATCCACTAGCTCATTCACCCTGTAGCCCTCTCTGGTTCTTCATGGCATCCCTTGTGTGTGCTTCTTTTTGGGTTCATGTCCCCTTATAAAGACACCAGTCATATTGGATTAAGGGTCCACATTGCTAGACTTCATCTCAGTTAACTTTGTTGTGAGTGAAGATTTTATTTACAACTGTGTTCTGGCCTGAGGTTCTGGGAAGGGCTGGAATCTTTTGAGTACACAACTCAACCAAGTACAAGTACCCAACAAGCACAAATACCCTATAGGTACAAGCACCCTAAGAGCCCAAGTGCCACAACAGGGGACTTGAAATAAGTGTGCTGGGCAGCAAGTGCTCTGCCCCTCAGTTGGAACCCCAATGAGCAGCATTTGAACTACAGGAAGGCAGGAGTGGCAGGAGTACAAAGGAGATGGATAAGGGAAGTAGAGAGTGCTGGATATTACTGACTTTGCAGTTTCTCTTGGGAGTCCAGTAGGCTTCTCAGTACCGAGGATGCCTGGGAGATGTTATTGCCATGGTTAATTTCCACCTGACACGATCTAGAATCTCTTAGGAGCTAAACCTTTGGGTATGTCTGTGAGGAAGTTTCTAGATTGTGTTAAATGAAATTTGAAGACTCCCTGAATGTGGGCATCACAAGTCTAAGGACTGAAGAGTCTCGGACTAAATAAAATGGAAAAAGTGAGTTAAGCACACAAAAATAAAATAAAATAAAATAAAAACTGCCTGGTACTGGGCTCCAAAATAGACACACAGATCACTGGATAAGGGTTGAAGACCCAGATATAAGCCCACAAAGTTACAGCCATTTGGTCTTTGACAAAGGGGCCCAAAGAATCCAACGGAAAAAGAACAGCATCTTCAACAAATGGTGCTGGCAAAACTGGATCTCCACATGCAGAAGATTAAAGCTGGACCCATACTTGTCACCATGTACAAGACTTAATTCCAAATGGATCAAGGACCTTGATTTAAGGCCAGAGACTTTAAAAACCATAGTTGAAAGGATAGGGAACTCCCTCGAGCTGATTGGGCTAGGCCAAAACTTCCTAAACAGACATCCAATGGCACAGTCACTGCTACCAACTCTCAACAGTTGGGATCTTGTGAAATTAAAGAGCTTCTGTTCAGATAAAGAAATTGTAACGCGAGCTCAAAGGCAACCCACAGAATGGGAGAAAATCTTCACTAACCACATATCTGACAGAGCTCTACTGTCCAGAGTGCACAAAGAACTTAGAAAACTAAACTCCAAGGAAAACACTTGCCCAATTAAAAAATGGGCCTTGAAACTTCAAAGAAACGTTACCAGGGATGAAATTAAAATGTCTAACAAATATCTGAAAAACTGCTCCACTTCCTTCGCCATCAGGGAAATGCAAATCAAAACTTCCCTGAGATATCATCTCACCCCGGTCAGGATGGCAAAAATCCACAATACTAACAACGACAAATGCTGGAGAGGATGTGGAGAGAGGGGAACTCTCCTACATTGCTGGTGGGAATGCAGGCTCATACAGCCACTCTGGCGAGTCGTCTGGAGATTCTTAAAGAAATTAAAGATTGAAATGCCATATGACCCTGCTATCCCACTTTTGGGAATAACCCCCCATGCAGCAGAGGTTCGCCTCGATAGCACAAGCTTGACCATATTCATAGCAGCACTGTTTACAATAGCAAAGTCATGGAATCAACCTAAATGTCCAACAGTTGATGAGTGGATAAGGAAACTGTGGTACATCTATACAATGGAGTACTACTCAGCCATCAAAAATGATGAATTACTGGAATTTGCTGGGAAATGGATGTCATTAGAAAGAATTATATTAAGTGAAGTATCCCAAACCCAGAAAATTAAGCGCCGTATGTACTCCCTAATAGGTGGCTCCTAGTACCGAACTCACCCAGCCCACATTGAGACACTCAAAAGTATACCTATGTAACACAGCAATTGCAGGATTATGAACAAGAGAGATGGGGTAGGAGGGCCACACCAGAAACAAGGAGAGGGGGGACCATGTTACAGCAGAGAAAATAGGCCTCCATCAAGGTCTGCAAGTAAGTAATGAGAAACCTGGTTAAGTTCACAGACGTTCTTGCCTGATCTCACCAGAAGGGGAGGGCATATAGTCTAGCAGATAAAAAGTAATCATTTTGCAAATGGGTGATGGACCCCTCCCTCAGTGAGGTTTCCTACTCTTATTACATCTACCCTTGAATGTGCTATTATAACAAGACTCCAGTTTAACAGCTTTTTGTCTCTGGCCAGGGGGGGACATACAGTGCCCAGCAGGATGGAGTGAAGGGCATTGCAGGAGCAGCAAAACTGCAAAAGAAAATCAACAAACCACAATCCAGAACTTCAGAGACTCTATATCAATCACATAGAACTAGGACAGCCTAATCTCTCCCCATCCTGGAGCTCAGGGACATTTGCGGAAGAGGGGGCGGTAAGATTGTAAGAGCAAAAGGATGGGAGGTCTAGCAAAAGATTTGCAAGATTCTCAACAATAGTTGGGGCCAAAGCAATCATAATGGGACTTTGCATGCCCTGCGCAATGTCCAGTGCACTGTTGCCCTCATAAAGTCTAGCATCTGTTAAGGGCACCGAGATCCCTGGAGGCAAGGGATTGACAGCCATAGTAGTGATCCTATGCTTAAGGGGAACAATAGAAAGGGCTTATGGAAATGCCACTGGGTCCTTATATGTCATCGGAGAGAAGGACCCAGTGGAGAGTTAGGCGTACACAATAAAGGACTCTCTGGGAATTGGGGGGGAGGCACTGGGGAATGGGGAGGGAGAGGAGGAGGAGGAGGGGGTTCGGGGGGAGGAGGGGGGAGGGAGGGAACTGGTAAAAAATTTTTAAAATGTATAATTAAATTTTTAATAAAAAAATGAGAGGGTGAGGGTGACAGGGAGGAAGATGGGGAGGGGAGAGGTTGAAGGGAAGGAGAAGAGGGAGTCTGAGCGGGAGATTGTGAGGGTGAAGGAGAGAGAGTGAGGACTACGGTGTGTGTGAGAGTGTCTGTGTAAGCTTGAGTTGAGTGAGTGAGGTCGAGTGAGTGAGGATGTGTGTGAGATGGTGGGTATGAGTGTGAGTGTGAGGATGAATTGTTGAGGGAGGCAGGGTGAATATGAGAGGTTGAGGATGAGGGTGTGAGTATGTGGGTGAGGGTCTGTGTTTCAAGGTGAGATTTATGGAGAGATTGTGAGGGTGAGTGAGTGAGGGTGAGATTGAGGTGAGGGTGTCAGTGAGGAGGAGGGTATGGGGAAGAGCGTGAGTAGTGGGGGAAGGTGAGGGTGTGAGGGTGAAAGGATGATGGTGAAGGTGAGAGGATGATGGTGAGTGAGCGGTGAGGTTGAGAGTATAAGGGTGAGGGGATGGTGCTTATTAGGGTGATAGTGAGAGGGTGAAAGAGTGAGAGTGAGAATGAGTGAGTGATGGAGATAGGGTGAGGGTGAGGTGGAGAGGGAGTGTGTGAGGCAGAGTGAAAAGGAGAGGTGAGGTTGAGGTGGTTGGGAGTGTGTGAAGCTGAACGTGAAAATGAGAGGGTGAGTGTGAGGGTGTGGTGGTGTGGGTGAGGAGAAGGGGGAGAGGGTGAAGATTATGTTGAGAAGGTGAGGGTGAGAGAGTGAGGGTGAGGGTGAGAGGTTGAAAGTGAGAGTGATGGGGAGGGTGAGAGGGTGAGGTTAAGTGTGAGGGTGAGAAGGTTAGTGTGAGGGTGAGGGTGAGGTGGAGATCTTGCGGGTGAATGTGAGAGTGAGGGGGACAGGATGAGAGTGAGAGAGAGAGAGTGTGACAGTGAGGGTGCAGGTGATTTGAAGGTTAAAGGGTGAGAGTGTGAGGGTGAAAGTGAGAGAGTTAGAGGGTGAGTCGGTGAGGATGAGGGTGAAGGAGAGAGGGTCAGTGTGTGAGTTAAATGGTTGGGGTGAGGGTGTAAATGTGAAGATAAGGATGAGCGAGTAAAGGTAAGGATGAGGGGGAGAGTGTGAGGGTGAGGTTGAGAGGCAGAAAGAGGGAAAGAGAGAGGGAGAGGGAGGGTGATATGTTGAGGGTGAGGCGGTGAGGGTGAGGTTGAAAGTGGAAGGGCAGGGTGTGAGGCTGAGTGTGAAGATGAGAGGGTGAAGGTAAGAGTTTTAGGGTGAGGGTGATAGGGTTAGGGTAAGGATGAGGTTGAGAGGGTGAGGGTGAGGGTCTAAGTTTCAAGGTGAGGGTTAGGGTGAGAGGGCGAGGGTGAGGGGGTGAGGGTTAGGCTGAGAAGGTGAGGGTAGAGGTGAGGAGGAGGGCATGGGGAAGAGCTTGAGGGGTAGGGGGAAGGTGAGGGTGAATGTGAGACGGTGAGGGTGAATGTGAGCATGTCAGGTGGAGCTCCAGAGGGTGAGGGGGGGATAGTGAGGGTGGTGTTGAGAGCGTGAAAGTGAGGGAGAGGGTAAATAGTGAGAATGAAAGGGTGAGGGTACGGTCAGGTTGAGGGTGAGAGTATGAGAGTGAGTGTGATGGGGAGTGTGAGAGGGTGAGGGCAAGGGCAAGGGTGAGAGGGTAAGGGTGAAGGTGAAAGTGTGATGATGAGGGTGAGAGGGGGATGGTGAGAGTGAGAAGGGGAGGGTGTGTGTCAGGGTGAGGGTGAGGGGGTCAGGGTGATGAGGAGTGTGAAGTTGAGAGGGTGAATGAGAGGGTGAGGCTGAGCGTGAGAGGGTGTGTGTGAAGGTGAGTGTGAGAAGATGTGGGAAAGTGTGGTTGAGAGGGTGAGGGTAAGGATGAGTGTGAAGGTGAAAGGGTAAGGTTGAGAGTGAGAGTGAGCCTGAGAGTGTGAATGTGAGGATGAGGGAGAGAGGTGAGGTTGAGTGTGAGGGTGAGAGGGTAAGATGAAGTTGAGAGTGTGAGGTTGAGGGTGAGGGCATCAGGGTGAGGGTGAGTGTGAGATTGCGAGGGTGACGGTGAGTTTGAGAAGGTGAGGGTGAGAGTGAGAATGTGAGGGTGAGCATGAGGGTGAGAAGGTGATAGTGAGGGTCAGGGTGATGGTGAGTGGGTGAGGGAGAGGGTAAGGGTGAGAGGGTGAAAGTGAGTGTGGGTGTGAGAGGGTGAGGGTGAGGATGAGAGGGTGATGGTATGTGTGAGGGTGAGGGGAGAGTGTAAGGTTGAGGGTGAGCGTGAGAGGATGAAGGTGAGGGTGAGGGTGAGAGTGTGAGGTTTTGTGTGAGGGTGAGTATGTGAGCATGAGGGTGAGAGGGTGAGTGTGAGAGGGTGAGAGTGAGGGAGATTCTGAGGGTGAGAGGGCAAGAGTGAAGTTGAGGTGGAAGAGGATGGGGAGAGGAGAGGTTGAGGGGAACGAGGAGAGGGGTCTGGGATGGAGAGTGTGAGGTTGAGATTGTGAGATTGAAGAAGAGAGGGTGAGGACTAGGGTAAGTGTGAAGGTCTGTGTGAGCTTGAGTTAAGTGAGTGAGGTTGAATGAGTGAGGATGAGCATGATATGGTGAGCATGAGTGTGAGTGTGAGTATGAGTTGTTGAGGGCGATGGTTAGGGTGAATATGAGAGGTTGAGAGCGAGGCTGTGAGGGTGAGGGTCTAGGTTTGAGGGTGAGGGTTAGGTGGAGAGTGTGAGGTGATGATAAGGGGGCGAGGGTGAGGCTGAAAGGTGAGGGTTGGGGTGAGGAGGAGGGCGTGGAGAAAAGCATGAGGAGTAGGGGCAAGGAGAGGATGAGGGTGAGATCACGAGTGTGAGGGTGAGGGTGTGAGGGTGAAAGGATGATGGTGAATTGAGAGGGTAAGGATGAGAGAGTGAGGGTGAATGTGAGGGTGTAAATGGGAGGGGAAGATTGTGAGTGTTTTAATGAGGTGGAAAGGGTGAGGATGAGGGTTAAAGGTGAGGGTTAGGGTGAGTGTGAGAGTGTGAGCATGAAGGTCATGGGGAGAGCAAGAGGAGGATTGAGTGATGATAAGGTTGAGGTTGAGAATGTAAGGGTGATGGTGAGGGTAGGAGTGTGTGCATGAGGGTGAGGTGCTGAGAGTGAGGATGAGGATCAGAATGAAGTTGGGGTGAGAGGATGAGATTGAGGGTGATTCGGGAGGTGAGGGTCTGGGGGAGAGTGTGAGGGTGAGGTGGAGGGGGTGAGTGTAATTGTGAGAGAGATAGCTTGAAATGTGGGTGAAGGTGAGAGGGTTAGGGTGAGGGTGTGAGGGTGAAGGTCTGGGGAAGAGTGTGAGGATGAGGGTGATGTGGATAGTATAAGGGTGATGGTGAGCAGGTGAGAGTGAGGTTGAGGGTGAAGTTGAGAGTGTGAGGGTGAGTGTGTGAGGGTGAGGGTGAGAGGACAAGATGGTGAGGGAGAGCTTTAGGATGAGAGGGTGAGTGTGAGTGTGAGGGTGAGGGGATAAGGGTGAAGGTGAGAGAATGAGGGTGAAAGTGAGACGTTCAGGATGAGGGTAAGGTGAATGTGAGAGGACAAGGGTGAGGTTTAGCATGAAGGTAAGATTGTGAGGGTGAGGATGAGTGTGAGAGCGAGAGTGTGAATGTTACAGGGTGCATGAGTTGGTGAGGATTAGAGTGAGGGAATGTGTGTAGCACTAAGGGGAAGATGGTGAGAGTTATGTTGAGAGGGGGAAGTTGAGGGTGAGTGGGTGCAGGTGAGAGTAAGAGGGTGAGGTTGAGGGTGTGAGGTTGGGGGAGTTATGAGGGGTGATAGTGAGAAGGTGATGGTGAGGTTGAGAGGTGAGGGTGATGGTGAGAGGGTGAGGGTGAGTGTGTTAGGGTGAGCTTGAAAGGGTGAGGGTCAGAGTGTAAGGGTGATTTTGTGAAGTGAGATGTGAGGGTGAGAGCATAAGGTTGAGGGAAAGAGGGTGAGATTGAAAAGGAGATGGTGAATTTGAGAGTGTGAGGGTGAATGACTGAGGGTGAAGATGATATGGTGAGAGTGAGTGTGAGTGGATGAGTGAGTGAGGGATAGAGGGTGAGGGTGAACATCCGAGGGTGAGGGAGAGTGTAAGGGTGAAATGGTGTGGGTGAGGGTGAAAAGGTATGAGTGAGTGTGAGGGTGAGAGGATGGGGTTGAGAGGTGAGGGTGATCAAGTGAGGGTTAGAGGGTAAGGGTGAGAGGGAGAGGGTGAGTGTGAAAGGATGGAAGTAAGGGCGAGAGACTGAGGGTGAGTAAGTGAGCATGAGAGGTGAGGTAGGGTGAGAGGGTGAGGGTGAGGTTGAAAGGGAGAGTGTGAGGGTGAATGTGAGTGGATGAGGGTTAGGGTGGAATGGTGTGGGTGAAAATGAGGGTGGGAGTGAGAGTGAGTGGGTGAGGACGAGTGAGTGAGGGTAAGAGGTTGAGGGCAATGGTGAGATGATGATGAGGTTGAGGGCAATGGTGAGATGATGAGGGTGTGTGAGGATAAGAAGTTGTAGGTGAGGGTGCGTGTGATAGGGTAAGGGTGATGGTGGCAGGGAGAGCGTGAGTGTGCATGTGAAGTTAGGAGGATGAGGGTGAGCGTGAGATGGTGAGAGAGAGTTTGGAAGAATGAGGTTGAGGGTGAGTGTGAGAGGGTGAGAGATAGGTGGAGGGTGAGAGGGTGAGGATGATGGTGACAGCATCAAAGTGCTGGTATGTGTTGATAGGTGAGATTGTGCCTGAGAGGGGGGTGAGTGTAGGGTGCGAGAGTGTGGGTGAGAGTTAGGGCGAAGGGCAAGTGTGAGGGTGAGTGTGAGAGCTGATGCAGTTAAGAGTGAGGTTTGTGTGAGGGTGAGAGTTAATGTGAGAGTGAGGGTGCTGTGTATGGGGTGAAGATGGGGTAAGTTTGAGATTGATTTGGGGGAGAGGGGGGTGAGGGTGTGTGGTGGTGGTGAGTGGGGTGAGTGTGAGGTGAGTGTGGGTGAGGTGTGGGTGAGGGGGGGTGTCGGAGGGTGAGTTGGTGTGAGAGCTTGAGGGTGAGGGCATGGTTGAGAAAGTGAGGGTGAGGGTGGGAGTGTAAATATGATAGTGAGGGTGACTGTGTGTGAGGGTGAGAGTGAGAGTGTGAGGGTGAGGGTGAGAGTGTGATGGTACGTTGGAGAGTGTGAGTGTGAGGGTGTGAGGGTGAGGGTGATGTGAGGGTGTGAGAGTGACTTAGGATGACAGGGTAATAGGTAGGTAGGTTGAGAGGGAAGTGAGAGTGTAGTTTGGATGGTGGTAAGGTAAGGAGTGAGGGAGAGGGTGAGAGGTGAGGGTAATGTGAGGGTGAGATGTGTTGGTGAGGGTTTGTTGGGTGTAGTGATGAGAGGGTGGGTGAGAGGGTGAGTGTGAGAGTGGAGAGTGAAGATTAGAATGAGGTGAGGGCCATGTGGGTGATTTGAGGTGAGGTGTTTGAGGTGTGGTGAGTGGAGGTGAGGGATGGGTGGGTGAGGATGGAATGTGTGGGTGTGATGAGGGTGGGAGTGCGGGTGAGTGTGCATGCGTGAGGGTGAGAGTGCAAGGTGAGGGGCCAGCTTGAGGTTAGAATGAGGGTGAGGGTCAGTGTGAGGTTGTGTGAGGTTATGAGTGAGTGTGAGGGTGATGATGAGTTGGAGTGGTTGAGGGTGAGGGTAGCGGGGTGTTAGTTGAAGGTGGGATGTGAGTTCAGGGTGACAGTGAGGTTGAGGTAGAAGTTGAGAGGGTGAGAAGAAAAGTGTGGGTGAGAGGTTGAGGGTAACGTTGAAGGCACGGGTGAGGGTGAGATAGGAAGGATGAGGGTGAGGATGAGGGCGAGAGGGTAAGGGCGTGGGTGAGTGCGAGAGGGTGTGATTGAGGAGGAGAGGGTGAGGTTGAGAGGGTGATGTAGAGTGAGTGATGGTGAGAAGATGAGTGTGAGACATTGAAGATGAGGGTGAGAGGGTGAAGGCTAGTGTGAGACTGTAAGGGTGAGGGTGAGATTGAGAGGTTGACTGTGAAGGCTAAAGGGTGAGGTTGACAGGGAGAGGGTGAGCATGAGAGAGTGAGGGTGAATTTGAGTGTAAAAGGGTGTTAGGAGTGAAGTTGAGAGTCTAAGCGTGAGGGTGAGAGTGTAAGGGTGAGGGTGAGAGGGTGAGGTTGAGAGGGAGAAGGTGAGGGCGAGAGGGTGAAAGTGATTGAGTGAGGGTAAAGAGGGTGAGGGTACAGGTGAAAGGGTGAGGGTGAAGGAGAAAGGGTGAATGTGAAGGTCACACTGAGGGTAAATAAGTGATCATGAGAGCGTGAGGGTGAGGATGAGTGTGAGCATGAGGGTAAGGTGAGAGTAAGTGTGAGGGTAAGTTTGAGAAGGTGAAAGTGAGGGTCAGTTTGAGAAGGATAAGTGGAAAGTGAAGCTGACATTTTAAAGCATGAGTCTGAGGGTGACAGTGAGTGGGAGATGGTGAGGGTGAGGGTGAGAGGATGAGGGTGAATGTGAGAGAGTGAGGTTGAGAGGGAGAGAGGGTGAGAATGAGAGTGAGGGTGAGTTTGAGTGTGAGAGGGTGTGAGGAGCAAGGTTGAGAGTATAAGTGTGATGGTGAGAGAATAAGGGTGAGAGGGTGACAGGGTGAGAGTTAGTGATGAGCATGAGGGTTAGAGAGTAAGGGTGAGAGTGAGAGGGTAAGGGTGAGGTTGAAGGTCAGGGTGAGAGAGTGAGGGTTAGACTGAGGGTGAAGTTGAGCCTAAGAAGGTGAGTTAGAGAGTGTGAGGGTGATAGGGTGAGAGATAGTGTGAAGGTGAGGGTGAGAGGGTGAGAGAGAGAGGATGATAGTGGGAGTGAGTCGCGGGTGAGGGTGATAGGTTTAGGGTGAGAGTGTGAGGGTGAGAAGGTGAGGGCGAGAGTGAGAAGGTGAGGGAGAGAGAACGAGAGGGTGATTTTGAGAGGGAGAGCATGAGGATGAGAGGTTGAGGGTAATTGAGTGAGGTAAAAAGTGGGTTGCAGGTGGGTCTTGGTGGAGGGTGAAGAGGAGGATGAGATGGTGAGGTTGAGGATCTGAGAGGGTGAATTTGAGAGGAGACAGTTGAGGTGGGGAGTGAGTATGATGAGATAAGAGTTTAGGGTTAGTGTGAGTTGAGGAGTGTAAGGTGGGGAGAGGGTGAGAGCCTGTTGCGTGACGGGTGAGGGTATAGTCTTGTTGAGTGTGAGCGTGAGTGTCAGAGAGCGAGGTTGAAGGTGAGCGTGAGGTTGAGAAGGAGAGTCTGAGAGATGAATAGGTTTGGTGAGGGTGCGGGTGGAGGGTGGAGGGTGTGTGCAAATGGGTGAAATGTGAGGGTAGAGCACAGTGACGGCGAGGATTGGAAGGTGTGTGGGTGGTGAGGTGTGGTTGAGGGTGAGTGTGAGGGAGAGGGGAGTGCGAGGGTGAGACGGTGAGTATATTGGGCAAGAGGGTGAATTTGGAGGGACGAGTTGAGAGTGTGATGGGTGAGATAGAGGCTTAGAGGTTGAGGGTGAGAAGGTGTGCATGAGGGTGGAAGGGTAAGTGTGAGTGCGAGGGTAGGGGCGTGGGGTGTTGACAGGGAGGGTGGCATGACAAATTGAGGGTGTAAATTGAGTTTGAGGGGTGTGATTGCTAGGTTGAGTGTTTAGCCTTGAGGGTGTAAGTTTAGAAGAGGGTGAGGGTGAGTGAGTGAGGTAAGAGGTTGAGGGTGAGAGGTTGGTTTAGTGTTATTACTGAAGTGTGAGCGATTATGCCTGATGGTGAGAGCGTGGGGATGAGGGAGTGAGGGGTGAGTGTGAGAAGTGAGAGTCTGTGGGTAAAGTTTGAAGGTGGGTTACAGACGGGAGGTTGAGGGTAGAGGAGATGTGAGTGTGAGGGGGTGGAGGTGTGGCATTTGTTTGGAGGTTGGAGGGTAAGATAAGGTGGAGGTGAGTGTGAGGGGACGGTGAGAGCATGGGGAGTGAGAGGGTGAGGGGTGAAAGTGGAGGGTTGAAATAGGGCGGGTACGAGTGATGGTATAGGTGCATTTGAGTGTGAGGAGGTGTGAGGGCCCGCACTCGCCTCTGCCTTGCCGCCGCTCCCACTCCTCCAGATCCCAGGAACACAACAGGCACTTGGAGGAGTTAAGAAAAACACTTCAAGAAACAAAAATAGGCATAGAGCAATTAAAATAGTCTCGGGCAGAGTTTAAAATTGAACTAAAAGACAAGTTATCTTCAACCCAAAACTCAACAGACAGTCTTATCAGCAGAACAAATGAAGCAGAAAATAGAATTTCAGATCTTGAAGACAAAGTGAGAGAATTAACCATCTCAATGGAAGAGATTGTCAAAGCCAAAAAGAGGCTTGAGAGGAACATTCAAGAGTTATGGGACACCCTGAAGAAGCCTAACATGCATATTCATAGAATACCAGAACAAGAATCCCAAAATACCACATCTGAGGAAATATTTCAAATCATCATAAAGAAATTTCCACCTAAGTGGGCCCCTCCATACAAGAGGCATTTTTCACTTCAAAAACGATATGACCAAATAAGAATCGCCACGGCAAATGATAGTCAAAACACTCCACATTCAGAGAAAAGGTGCTGAGAGCTTCAAGAGACAAAAACAAGTCACTTTTAAGGGTAAACCTATTAGAATAACAAATGACTACTCATGGAAACAGTAAAAGCAAGAAGAGCTTGGAGAGATGTACTCAAGTATAAATGAGCAAAAATGCCAACCCAGACTGATATACCCAGCGAAACTACTGTCATGATTGAGGGATAAAGAAAAATTTTCCAGCACAAAGACAACTTGAAGGGATACATGTCTACCAAACCAGGCCTTGAAAAAATGCTAGAAATGATACTCAAGCTTGAAGAAAAGAATAAGCATATCCAGGAGGACAGAAGGGAACTATAATACCACCAAAACATAAATATCAAACAATACACTTACAAAATCCACTAAACATAAAAATGTCCAGAATTAAAAATAATTTCTCTATTATAACATTAAATGTCAATGGTATTAACTCACCGATTAAGAGACACAGATTACAAACTTGGATTAAAACCCACAATCCAACAATCTGCTACCTTCATGAAACTCATCTCACCACAAAAGATAGGCACATCCTAAAAATGAAAGGCTGGTCCAAAATCTTGCAAGCTAATGGAACCAGAAAACAGGCAGGGATAGCAATTATGCTTTCGGACAAAGTAGACTTCAAACCAAAAAAAATCATAAGAGACACAGATGGATACTACATTTTAGTCACAGGTACAATCCACCAGGAAGATTTCACAATACTGAGCATATATGCACCCAATATGGGCCCCTCCACATTCATTAAGAAAACCCTACAGCATCTAAAGCAAGAAATTCAACCCCCAAACGATAATTCTTGGGGATTTGAACTCCGTCCTCTCAACATGTGATAGATCAACAGGTCAAAAGCTTAACAGAGACACTTTGGAACTTAATCAAACCCTTAAAGAAATGGACCTTACAGATCTCTGTTATAGTTAAGCACAGGTGTCAACTTGACTGTTGAGGGTTTGAGCTCTGGGCACAGTTGTAGAAAGTTGATGGTAGAGTAAAGCCCAGAGCAAACCTGAAGGAGATTGTCTAGCTGATGGGGAAGACCCAGCCCTTGGTGGGCGGGATTAGGCCCTGGATAAATCACAGAGAGCTGGTTGAGAGAGTTGGCATCCTTCTGTATACTTGACCAGATATGCATCTGGCAAGTAAGGATTGTCCATCTCTCAGCCGTTATGGTGGCCAGTTCCCTCAGCCCTGGTGTTGGTGCATGCTCTCCGGTCAAGCTGGACTAAGAACTGTAACCAGACATCGTAAGAGAATAAACCACTTCTTCCCTTAAGCCATTTGATGGTCATTTATCAGCAACCATGCAGGCTGACTACAAAAATCTCTATCAAACTTTTCATCCATGCACCAAAGAATACACTTTTTTCTCAGCAACACATGGAACTTTCTCCAAAATAGATCACATCTTGGGCCACAAAACGAATCTACACATATACAGGAAATCTGAAATTCTAACCTGTGCCCTATCAGACCACCACGGCCTAAAGCTGGACATCCACAACACAACAAACAACAGAAAATACACTAACTCCTGGAAACTTAACAATATGATGCTGAAGGAGAACTGGATTCAGGAAGAAATTAAAAAGGAAATTCAAGATTTCCTGAAAGGGAATGATAATGAAAATACAACTTACCAAAATCTCTGGACACAATGAAAAGCTGTCCTAAGAGGTAAGTTCATAGCTCTTAATGCCTACATCAAAAAAAATGGAAATGTCAGAAGTAAATAATTTAACAATGCAGCTTAAAGCTTTAGAGAAACTAGAGCAATCTGATCCCAAAAGCAGCAGAAGAGAGGAGATTAGCAAAATAAGGGGAGAAATATCCGACATTGAGATTAGGAAAATGATACAGAAAATCAAATAGTCAAAAAGCTGGTTCTTTGAAAAATAATTAAGATTGATACACCCCTAGCTAAATTAACCAAAAGCAAGAGAGAGAAAACCCAAATTAACAAAATTAGAAATGAAAATGGAGTTATTACTACTGATACCCAAGAAATCCAAAGAATTATAATGTCCTATTTCAATAACTTATACTCTGTGAAATATGACAACACAAAAGATATGGATGAATTCCTAAGTAAACACAACTTACCTAAATTTAATCAGGAAGTTGTGAATTATTTAAATAGTCCTATAATGTATGAGGAAATTGAGGAAGTAATCTCGAATCTTCCCACCAAAAAATGTCCTGGGACAGAAGGATTCAGCACAGAGTTCTACCAGACATTTAAGGAACTAATAACATCAATACTCCTTAAACTCTTCCATCAAATAGAAAAGGAAGGAACACTACCAAATTCCTTCTACGAAGCTAATATCATCTTAATCCCAAAACCTAATAAAGATACACTTAAAAAGAAAACTATAGGCCAATCTCTCTGATGAACACAGATTCAAAGATTCTCAACAAAGTCTTAGCAAATCGGATTCAAAAACATATCAAAAAATCATCCACAGGGATCAAGTAGACTTTATTCCAGGCATACAAGGTTGGTTCGACATACGCAAATCAATAAATGTACTTCATCATATAAACCAATCCAAAGTCCAAGACCACATGATACTCTCGATAGATGCAGAAAAAGCTCTTGAGAAGATCCAACAGCCTTTTATGATCAAAACCCTAGAGTCAATTGGAATGGAGGGAACCTTTATAAATATAATAAAAGCTATATACAACAAGCTTTCAGCAAGGATTATACTCAATGGGGAAAAACTTGAGGCATTCCCACTTCGATCCTGAACTAGACAAGGCTGTCCACTCTCACCACTTCTATTCAATATTGTACTTGAAGTCTTAGCTGAAGCCATTAGACAAGAAAGGGACATAAAAGGGATTCAAATCAGCAGGGAAGAAGTCAAGCTTTCCCTATTTGCAGATGACATGATCTTATACCTGAGTGATCCAAAAAACTCCACCAGAAAGCTCCTGGTGGATCAGCAGGGTGGCAGGATACAAAATAAACGTACAAAAATCAGTGGCCTTCCTATATGCCCAGAATGAAAGAAGTGAAAAAGCCGTGAGAGAAACAATCCCATTTACTATAGCCCCTAAAAAAATGAAATACCTTGGTATAACCCTAACCAAAGAAGTAAGAGACCTTTATGATGAAAACTTTAAAACTCTAAAGAAAGAAACTGCAGAAGACACCAGAAGGTGGAAAGACCTCCCATGTTCCTGGATTGGCAGAATCAACATCGCAAAAATGACCGTCCTACCAAAGGCAATATACAAATTCAATGCTATACCAATTAAAATCCCAAAGCAATTCTTTAAAGAAGTTGACCAAACAATCTCAAAATTCATATGGAGGCACAAAAGACCCAGGATACCAAAGACAATCCTGAGTAACAAAAACACAGCTCGAGGTATCACCATACCAAACTTTAATCTACACTACAAATCCATAGTTATAAAAACAACCTGGTACTGGCTTCAAAATAGACACACAGATCAATAAATAAGGGTTGAAGACCCAGATATAAACCCACACAACTACAGCCATTTCATCTTTGACAAAAGGGCCCACAAAATCCAATGGAAAAAGAACAGTATCTTCAACAAATGGTGCTGGCAAAATTGGATCTCCACATGCAGAAGATTAAAACTGGACCCGTACTTGTCACCATGTACAAGACTTAATTCCAAATGGATCAAGGACCTTGATATAAGGCCAGACACTATAAAAATCATAGGTGAAAGGGTAGGGAACTCCCTCGAGCTGATTGGGCTAGGCCAACAGTTCCTAAACAGACATCCAATGGCACAGTCACTGCAACCAACTTTCAACAGTTGGGATCTTGTGAAATTAAAGAGCTTCTGTTCAGATAAAGAGATTGTAACTCGAGCACAAAGGCAACCCACAGAATGGGAGAAAATCTTCACTAACCACTTACCTGATAGAGCTCTATTATCCAGAATGCATAAAAAACTTAGAAAACTAAACACTAAGGAAAAAAATGACCCAATTAAAAAATGGGCCCTGGAACTAAAAAGAAAATTTACCAGGCATGAAATTAAAATATCAAGCAACTATCTTAAAAAATGCTCCACTTCCTTCACCATCAGGGAAATGCAAATCAAAACGTCCCTGAGATATCATCTCACCCCGGGCAGGATAACAAAAATCCACAATACAAACAACAACAAATGCTGGAGAGGATGTAGAGAGAGGGGAACTCTCCTACATTGCTGGTGGGAATGCAGGCTCATACAACCACTCTGGCGAGCCATCTGGAGATTCTTAAAGAAGTTAAAGATTGAAATGCCATATGACCCTGGTATTCTACTTTTGGAAATATCCCCACATACAACAAAAATTCACCTCGATAGCATGAGCACGACCATGTTCATAGCAGCACTGTTTACAATAGCAAAGTCATGGAATCAACCCAAATGTCCAACAGTTGATGAGTGGATAAGGAAACTGCGGTACATCTATACAATGGAGTACTACTCAGCCATCAAAAATGATGACTTAATGGAATTTTCCGGGAAATGGATGCCATTAGAAACAATAATATTAAGTGAAGTATCCCAGACCCAGAAAATTAAGCGCCGTAGCTACTCCCTAATAGGTGGCTCCTAGTACCAAACCCACCAAGCCCACCTAGAGACACTCAAAGATAAATCTCTATAATACCCACAGTAGTTGCAAGGATTATGAACAGGAGGGATGGGGTGGGAGGGCCACAAGAAACAAGGAGAGAGGAGACCATGTTACAGCAGAGAAAATAGGCCTCCATCAAGGACTGCAAGTAAGTAATGAGACATCTGGTTAAGTTCACAGACTTTTGTTCCTGATCATTTACAACTGAGCAGGTATGATCTCACTACAAGGGGAGGGCATATAGTCTGGCAAATAAAAAGTAACCATTTTGCAAATGGGCGATTGACCCCTCCCTCACTGCGGTTTCCTACTTTTATTACATCTACCTTTGAATATACTCCTATAACAAGACTCTAGTTTAACAGCTTTTTATCTCTGGTCAGGGGGTGACATACAGTACCCATCAGGATGGAATGAAGGGCATTGCAGGAGCAGCAAAACTGAAAAAGAAAATCAACAAACCATAATCCAGAACTTCAGAGACTCTATATCAACCACCTAGAACTAGGCCAGCCTAATCTCTCCCCATTCGGAAGCTCAGGGAAATTCACGGAAGAGGGGGTGGTAAGATTGTAAGAGCACAAGGATGGGAGGAGCAATGATTTGCAAGATACTCCACACAAGTTAGGGCCGAAGCAATCATAATTGGACTTTGCATGCCCTGCGCAATGTCCAACACACTATTGACTCCACAAAGTCTAGCATTTTCTGAAGGTACCAAGATCCTTGGAGGCAAAGGATTGACAGCCACAGTAGTGTACCTATGCTTAAGGGGAACACAGGAAAGGGTTCAGGGAAATGCCACTGGGTCCTTGTACATCATCAGAGAAGAGGGCCCAGAGGAGAGTCAGGCATGCACATTAAAGGATTCTCTGGGGATTGGGGGGGAGGCACTGGGGGATGGGGAGGGAGGGGTGAGGGGAGGGGGAGCAGGGGCTTCGGGGGGAGGAGGAGGGAGGGAGGGAACCGGTGTACCTATTAAGTTTGTATGAACGGAAATCATAATAAAAATGTTAAAAAAATAAATTAAATATCTAACAAATATCTTAAAAAATGTTCCACATCCTTAGTCATCAGGGAAATGCAAATCAAAACTTCCCTGAGATATCATCTGATCCCAGGGCAGGATGACAAAAATCCACAATACAAACAACAAATGCTGGAGAGGATGTGGAGAGAGGGAAACTCTCCTACATTGCTGGTGGGAATGCAGGCTCATACAGCCACTCTGGCGAGCCGTCTGGAGATTCTTAAAGAAATTAAAGATTGAAATGCCATATGACCTTGCTATTCCACTTTTGGGTATAACCCCACATACAGCAAAAATTCACCTCGATAGAACAAGCACGACCATGTTCATAGCAGCATTGTTTACAATAGCAAAGTCATGGAATCAACCCAAATGTCCAACAGTTGATGAGTGGATAAGGAAACTGTGGTACAGCTATACAATGGAGTACTACTCAGCCATCAAAAATTATGAAATACTGGAATTTGCCGGCAAATGGATGGGATTAGAAACAATTATATTAAGTGAAGTATCCCAGACCCAGAAAATTAAGCACCGTGTGTACTCCCTAATAGGTGGCTCCTAGTACCAAACCCACTTAGAGACACTCAAAGATAAATCTCTGTAATACCTACAGTAATTGCAAGGATTATGAACAGGAGGGATGTAGTAGGAGGGCCACACCAGAAACAAGGAGAGAGGGGAACATGTTATAGCAGAAAAAATAGTCCACCATCAAGGACTGCAAAGGGTGACATCCAATACCCATCAGTATGTAGTAAAGGGCATTGCAGGAGCAGCAAAACTGAAAAAAAATCAACAAACCATAATCCAGAACTTCAGAGACTCTATATCAACCACCTGGATCTAGGCCGGCCTAATCTCTCCCCATCCTGAAGCTCAGGGAAATTTGCAGAAGAGGGGGCGGTAAGATTGTAAGAGCACAAGGATGGAAGGAACAATGATTTGCAAGATACTCCACACAAGTTAGGGCTGAAGCAATCATAATTGGACTTTGCATGACCTTCCCAATGTCCAACAAAGTCTATCATGGACTAAAGGCACTAGGATCCTTGGAGGCAAGGGATCGACAGCCACAGTAGTGTTCCTATGCTTTAGTGGGACACAGGAAAAGGTTCTGGGAAATGCCACTGTGTCTTTGCACCTCATCGGAGAGCAGGACCCAGAGGAGAGTTTGGCATGCACATTTAAGGATGCTCCGGTGATGGGAGGGTGAGGCACTGGGAGAGGAGAGAGGGGGAGGGAAAGGGGGCACAGGGCGGTGGGAGGTCGGAGGGAGGGAGGGATGGGTGTACCTGTTAAGTCTGTTTGAGTGGAAAAAAAAGAAAAAAAATGAAGATGTGAGGGCCAGGTTGGGAGTGTAAGCATGAGGGTGAGAGCATAAGGGTAAGGGTAAGAGTGTGAGAGGGTGAGTGTGAGTGGTGAGGGTGAGTTGTGAGGGTGAGGGTGAGAGGGTAAGGGTGAGAGGGTGAGAGTGAGGGTGAGAGGGTAAGGGTGAGTTTGATGGTCAGGGTGAGAGGGTGAGAGTGAAAACGAGGGTGAAGTTGAGAATGAGAAGGTGAGTTTGAAAGGGTGAGGGTGAGGGTCATAGGGTGAGGGATAGAGTGTTGGAGTGAGAGCAAGAGTGTGAGGCTGAGAGAGAAAGTGTGAGGGTGAGTGGGTGAGTGAGAGAGGGTGATGGTGAGACAGAGAGGCCAAAGTTTAGAGTGATAGGGTTAGGGTGAGAGTGAGGGCACGAGAGTGAGGTTGAGTAGGAGAAGGTGAGGTTGAGAGGGTGAAGGAGAGTGAGTGAGGGTAAGAGAGTGAGGGCGAGTGTAAGAGTGTGAAAGGACAACAGGGTAAATTTGAGAGGAAGATGGTGAGGATGAGAGGGTGAGGTTGAGTGAGTGAGGGTAAGAGGTTGAGGGTGAAAGTATGAGGGTGAGGGTGAGGTTGAGAGTGTGGGTGTGAGGATGAAAGGATGAGGGTGAAATGAATGTAAGGGTCAGGGTGAGAGTGTGATGGTGAGTGTGAGTTTGAGAGACGGAGCTTGAGAGGGTGATGGAGGGAGTGATAGGGTGAGGGATTGAGTGTGAAGGTGATGGCGAGAAGTTGTGGCTGAGAGTGAGAGTGTGAATGTGAGGGTGAGAGGGTGAGTGTGACAGTGAGCGAGAGGGTGAGCATGAGGCAGTAAGTGTGAGGGTGAGTGTGAGAGGGTGAGGGTAAGAGTAAAGGCAAGATTGAGAAGATGAAAGTGAGGGTCAGTGTGAGAGGGAGAAGGTGAAAGTGAGAGTGACGTTTTAAAGCATGAGTGTGTGGGTGACAGTGATGGTGAGATGGTGAGTGAGTGTGAGGGTGAGAGGGTGAGGGTGAGCAGTGAGGTTAGATGGTGAGGGTGAGAGGGTGAGGGTGAAAGTGTGAGGGTGAAGGCGAGAGGGTGAGGTTTATGGGAAAGGGTGAGGTTGAGAGGGTGAAGGAAAGTGAGTGAAGGTGAGAGGGTGAGGGTGAGAGATATAGGGTGAGGGTGAGAGATTGAGGATGAGAGTGAGAGGGTGAGGGTGAGAGGTTGAGGATGAGAGTGAGAGGGTGAGGGTGAGAGGTTGAGGGTGAGGGTGAGAGGGTGAGGGGATGAGGGTGAGTGTGAGAAGGTGAGGGAGAGAGGGCGAGAGGATGAATTTGAGAGGGAGAGGGTGAGGATGTGAGGGTGAGTGAGTGAGGGTAAGAGGTGAGTGTGAAGGTGAAAGTGTGAGTGAGTGTGAGGGTGAAAAGGCATGTTGAAAGGTAAGGGTGAGGGCGAGGTTAGAGGTTGAGTATGAGAGGGCGAGAGGGAGAGGGTGACTTTGACAGGGAGAGGGTGATCATAAGAGTGTGAGGGTAAATTGAGTGTGAAAGGGTGTGAGGAACGAGTTTGAGGGCGTAATTGTGAGGGTGAAAGGGTAAGGGTAAGGGTGAGAGCGTGAGGGTGACAGTGTGAGTGTAAAATGAGTGTGAGGGTCATGATGAGAGAGTGATGGTGAGCATGAGGTTAAGAGGGTGAGATTGAGGGTGATTGTGAGGGTGAGAGTGGAAGGGCAAGGGTGAACATGAGAGGGTTAGGGTGAGGATGCAAGTTTGAGGGTGAGGCTGAGGTTGAGGTAGAAGTTGAGAGGGTGAGAAGAAGAGTGTGGATGAGAGGTTGGGGTGAGTGTGAGTGCACAGGTGAGGGTGAGATTGGAAGGATAAGGGTGAGGATGAGGATGAGAGGGGTAAGGGTGAGATGGTGAGTATGAGGGTGAAGGGGTGAGGGTGAGAAGGTGAGGGAGAGAGGATGAGAGGGTGAATTTGAGAAGGAATGGGTGAGGATGAGAGGGTAAGAGCGATTGAGTGAGGGTAAGAAGTGAGTGTGAAGGTGAGAGGGTGAGGGTGAGAGGGTGATGGTGTGGGTGAGAAGGTGAGGGTAAGGGTGAATGGGTGAATGTGAAGGTGAAAGACAGGGTGAGTGAATGAACATGATATGGTGAGGGTGAGCGTGAGAGTGTGGGTGAGGGTGAAACAGTAAGGGTGAGGTGAGAGTGAGGGTGAGATTGTGAGGTTGAGGGTGAGGGTGAGAGGGTAGGGGTAAGAGTAAGGTCGAGAAGGTGAAAGTCAGGGTCAGTGTGAGAGGGTGAAGTTGAGAGTGAGAGTGAAGTTTTAAAGCATGAGTATGAGGGTGACAGTGATGGTGAGATGATGAGGGTAAGGGTGAGAGGGTGAGGGTGAGCAGTGAGGGTGATGGTGAGAGTGTGAAGGTGAGAGGGTTAGGGTGAGGGTGAGTACGTGAGGGTGAGGGTGAGGGGGTGAGGATGAGCGTGAGGTTGGGGGTGAGAGAGTGAGGGAGAAGTGAGGGTAACATTGTGAGGGTGTGTGTGAGGGTGACAGTGAGAATGAAAGGGTGAGTGTGATGTTAAGGTGAGTGGGTGAGTGTGAGTTTGAAGGTGAAGGTGAGAGTGTAAGGGTGAGATGGTGCAAGTGAATGTGAGGGTGAGAGGGTGAAAGTGAGGGTGAGAATCTGAGGGCGAGGGTGAGAATGATACGGTGTAGATGACGTTGAGAGGGTGAAGGTGAGTTTGAAGGTAAGAGTGAGAGGGTGAGCATGAGGATAAGGGTGGGAATGTGAATGTGAGGATGAGAATGAGGGTGAGAATGTGAGGATGAGGGTGAGAATATGAGGATGAGGGTGAGAGTGAGGGTGATGGTGAGAAAGAGAGGGGTATGGTGAGGGTCAGAGAGTGTGGATGAGGGTGAGAGGGTGAGGATGAGAGGTTGAGGGTTAGAGTCAGACAATGAGGGCGAGAGGGTGTGGTTGAGTCTTAGAGCGTGAGGTTGAGAGGGTGTGGGAGAGTGAGTGATGGTGAGATGGTGAGGGTGAGTGTGAGAGGGTGTGTATGACTGTGAGAGGGTGAGGGCAATGGTGAGAAGGTGAGAATGAGAGGGGAAGAGTGTATTCAAGATTGAGAGGGTCAGGTTGAGAGGGAGACGGTGATCATGAGAAGGTGAGGATGATTGAGTGAGGGTGAGAAAGTGAAGGTGAGGGTGAAAGGGTGAAGGTGAGAGTGAGAGACTGAGGGTGAGTGAGCATGAGAGGGTGAGGGTGAGCATGAGGGTGAGGGTGAGAGAGTAAAGGTGAGGGCAAGACTGAGGGTGAGACTGTGAGGTTGAGGGTGAGGGTGAGAGGGTGAGGGTAAGGGTAAGGATAAGGTTGAGAAGGTGAAAGTCAGGGTCAGTGTGAGAGGGTGAAGTTGAGAGTGAGGATGAAGTTTTAAAGCATGAGTATGAGGGTGACAGTGATGGTGAGATGAGGGTGAGGGTGAGAGGGTGAGGGTGAGCAGTGAGGGTGATAGTGAGAGTGTTAGGGTGAGAGGGTTAGGGTGAGGGTGAGTGCGTGAGGGTGAGGGTGAGGGGGTGAGGATGAGCGTGAGGGTGGGGGTGAGAGAGTGAGGGAGAAGTGAGGGTAACATTGTGAGGGTGTGTGTGAGGGTGACAGTGAGAATGAAAGGGTGAGTGTGATGTTAAGGTGAGTGGGTGAGTGTGAGTTTGAAGGTGAAGGTGAGAGTGTAAGGGTGAGATGGTGCAAGTGAATGTGAGGGTGAGAGGGTGAAAGTGAGGGTGAGAATCTGAGGGCGAGGGTGAGAATGATACGGTGTAGATGACGTTGAGAGGGTGAAGGTGAGTTTGAAGGTAAGAGTGAGAGGGTGAGCATGAGGATAAGGGTGGGAATGTGAATGTGAGGATGAGAATGAGGGTGAGAATGTGAGGATGAGGGTGAGAATATGAGGATGAGGGTGAGAGTGAGGGTGATGGTGAGAAAGAGAGGGGTATGGTGAGGGTCAGAGAGTGTGGATGAGGGTGAGAGGGTGAGGATGAGAGGTTGAGGGTTAGAGTCAGACAATGAGGGCGAGAGGGTGTGGTTGAGTCTTAGAGCGTGAGGTTGAGAGGGTGTGGGAGAGTGAGTGATGGTGAGATGGTGAGGGTGAGTGTGAGAGGGTGTGTATGACTGTGAGAGGGTGAGGGCAATGGTGAGAAGGTGAGAATGAGAGGGGAAGAGTGTATTCAAGATTGAGAGGGTCAGGTTGAGAGGGAGACAGTGATCGTGAGAAGGTGTGGATGATTGAGTGAGGGTGAGAATGTGAATGCAAGGGTGAAAGGGTGAAGGTGCGAGTGAGAGACTGAGGGTGAGTGAGCATGAGAGGGTGAGGGTGAGCATGAGGGTGAGGGTGAGAGAGTAAAGGTGAGGGCAAGACTAAGGGTGAGACTGTGAGGTTGAGGGTGAGGGTGAGAGGGTGAGGGTAAGGGTAAGGATAAGGTTGAGAAGGTGAAAGTCAGGGTCAGTGTGAGAGTGTGAAGTTGAGGGTGAGGGTGAAGTTTTAAAGCATGAGTGTGAGGATGATAGTGATGGTGAGATGGTGAGGGTGAGGGGGTGAGGATGAGCGTGAGGTTGGGGTGAGAGAGTGAGGGGAAGCTGTAGGTAACACAGTGAGTGTGTGGGTGAGGGTGATGGTGAGAATGAGAGGGTGAGGGTGAGGTTTTGTTGAGTGGATGAGGGTGAGTTTGAATGTGAGGTTGAGAGGTGAGGGTGAGATGGTGCATGTGAATGTGAGGGTGAGAGGGTGAGGGTGATAATGTGAGAGTGAGGGTGAGTTTGAGAGTGAGAGAATGTGGGTGAGGGTGGGAGGGTGAAGGTGAGTTTAAAGGTGAGGTTGAGAGGGTGAGCAAGAGTGTGAGGGTGGGAGTGTTAAGGTGAGGGTGATGGTGAGCTTGAGAAAGTGTGTATGAGGGAGAGAGGATGAGTGTGACAGTGAGGATGAGAGCGTGAGGTTGAGAGTGAGAGGATGAGGGTGAGGGTGAGCGGGTGAGGGTGAGATGGTGCATGTGAATGTGAGGGTGAGAGTGTGAAAGTGAGGGTGAGTATGAGAAGCTGAGGGTGAGTGTGAGTGTGAGAGTGAGAGGGTGTGGGTGACGGTGAGAGGGTGACAGTGAGTTTGAAGGTAAGGGTGAGAGGGTGAGCCTGAGGGTAAGAGTTTGAAGGTAAGCGTGAGAGGGTGAGCCTGAGGGTAAGGGTGGGAAGGTGAATGTGAGGATGAGGGTGATGGTGAGAAGGTGAGGATCAGAGTGAAAGGGTAAGGATGAGAGTGAGGGTGGTGGTGAGGAAGAGAGGGGTATGGTGAGGGTCAGAGTGTGGATGAGGTTGAGAGGCTGAGAATGAGAGGCTGAGGGTTAGAGTCGGACAGTGAGGGTGAGAGGGTGAGGTTAAGTTTTAGAGGGTGAGGTTGAGAGGGTGAGGGAGAGTGAGTGATGGTGAAATGGCAAGGGTGAGTGTGAGAGGGTGAGTATGACTGTGACAGGGTGAGGGCAAGGGTGAGAAGGTGAGGATGAGAGGGAGTGAGGGTGTATTCGAGATGGAGAGAGTCAGGTTGAGAGGGAGACAGTGATCGTGAGAAGGTGTGGATGATTGAGTGAGGATGAGAAGGTGAATGTGAGGGTGAAAGGGTGAAGGTGCGAGTGAGAGACTGAGGGTGAGTGAGCATGAGAGGGTGAGGGTGAGCATGAGGGTGAGGGTGAGAGAGTAAAGGTGAGGGCAAGACTAAGGGTGAGACTGTGAGGTTGAGGGTGAGGGTGAGAGGGTGAGGGTAAGGGTAAGGATAAGGTTGAGAAGGTGAAAGTCAGGGTCAGTGTGAGAGTGTGAAGTTGAGGGTGAGGGTGAAGTTTTAAAGCATGAGTATGAGGGTGACAGTGATGGTGAGATGGTGAGGGTGAGGGGGTGAGGATGAGTGTGAGGTTGGGGTGAGAGAGTGAGGGGGAGCTGTAGGTAACACAATGAGTGTGTGGGTGAGGGTGATGGTGAGAATGAGAGGGTGAGGGTGTGGTTGAGGTGAGTGGATGAGTGTGAGTTTGAAGGTGAGGGTGAGAGATGAGGGAGAGGGTGAGATGGTGCAGGTGAGAATGTGAGGGTGAGGGTGATAATGTGAGAGTGAGTGTGAGGTTGAGAGTGAGAGAATGTGGGTGAGGATGAGAGGGTGAATGTGAGTTTGAAGGTGAGGTTGAGAGGGTGAGGGTGGGGGGGTGAAGGTGAGCTTGAAGGTGAGGTTTAGAGGATAAGCATGAGGGTGAGGGTGGGGTGGTTAAGGTGAGAGTGATGATGAGTTCAAGAAAGTGTGGATGAAGGCGAGAGGACAAGTGTGACGGTGAGGTTGAGAATGAGAGGGTTTGGGTGAGAGGGTGAGGGTGAAAGGGTGAGGGTTAGTAGTGAGGGTAAGAGGGTAAGGGTAAGGTTGTAGGTCAAGTTGAGAAAGTGAGAGTGAGAGTGAGTGTGAAGTGAGAATAAGAGGGTGAGAGGGTGAGGTGATGTGATAGGGTGAGAGGGATGAATGTGATAAGGGTGAGGGCAAAAGGTTGAGGTTGAGGGGGAGATAGGGTGAGGTTGAGTGTGAAGGAAAGTTGAGTGATGGTGAGGTGGGAGAGGGTGAGGGAGATTCGAAATGAGGGGTGAGTGTGAGAGGGTGGGTTTTGAGGATGAGAGAGTGTGTACCAGTGTTAAGAGGTGAGGAGAGAGGGCCAGAGGTGAATTTTAGACAGGGAGGGTGATAGTGAGAAGGGTAGGGTGAGTGTGAGGGAGAGAGGGTGAAAGGGTAAGTGTGAGGGTAAGGTTGAGAGTTTGAGTGTGAGAGGGCAAGGGTGAGCCTGAATTTGAGTGTGAGAGGGTGTGAAGGGCGAGGTTGAGAGTGTAAGCATGAGGGTGAGAGGGTAAGGATGAGAGCAAGAGGGTGAGGGTGAAATGAGTTTGAGGGTCAGGGTGAGATAGTGATGGTGAGCATGATGTTGAGAGGCTGAGCATGTGGGTGATGATGAGTCGGTGAGGCTGATGGTGAGGATGGAAGGGCAAGGGTGAACATCAGAGATTGAGGGTGAGGATTCCCAATGGAGTATGAGGCTGAAGTTGAGGTAGAGGTTGAGAGGGTGAGAGGATTAGTGTGGGTGAGAGTTTGAAGGTGAATGTGAGGGCGTGGGTGAGCATGAAATTGAAAGGATGAGGGTGATTATGAGGGTAAGATGGTTAGGGTGAGGGTAAGTGTGTGAATGTGAGGGGGTGAGAATGAGGGTGAGGGTGAATGTGAGAGAGTGAGGGAGAGGGTGAGGGTAACAATGTGAGGGTGTGAGTGAGTGTGAGGATGAGAGTGAGAGGGTGAAGGTGAGTTTAAAAGTGAGGGTGAGAGGGTGAGGGTGAGAGTGAGAAGATGAAAGGTGAGGGTGAGAATGTGAGTGTGAGGGTGAGGTTGAGAGTGAGAGGGTGTGTGAGGGTCAGAAGGTGAAGCGGAGTTTGAAGGTAAGGGTGAGAGGGATAGCATGAGGGTTAGTTTGGGAGGGTGAATGTGAGGGTGAGGGTGAGTGTCAGAAAATGAAGATGACCCTTTGCACCCCACCCCGCTCCGCCGGTCGGGACGCACGCGCGGTCCAGCCGGGCCTCAACCCCGCGCCCTAGGTGGTAAGTCTCCGCCCCCTGCACCGCCCACCAGGACCCCAGGTCGGCCCACAGGGACCCGGCTCCGACTCCCACCATCCAGCCGGAGCCGCGCGCGCGGGGCCGAGGGACGAGGAGGACCTCCCCCTGCGCCCGGCCCGGCCCCAGCTGCCCTCGGGTTAAATAGCTCCACGTCGTCGCCCCCATCCCCCCTTTGCACCCCACCCCGCTCTGCTGGTCAGGATCCGCGCACGGTCCAGCCGGGCCTCACCCCACGACCTAGGTAAGTCTCCGCCCGCCCCGCCCACCAGGACCCCAGGCCAAATAGTTCAGTTTAGTGAAATTGAGAGATCTTAAGAGTTAAAATGACAATGCCAAAGTCAAAGTGCAAATCCATGAGAAGCAACAATCAAGTAAACAAATTTCCCACTGAAGAAATTAATCCCATAATGTTAGACTCCAACCAGAACAAACCCACGGAAAAAGGCCAAGAAAGCCTGACCCAGGATAAAGACTTTCAAAATATGATCATTACCATGTTCAATACTATGAAAGAGGAAATCAGGGAGGAATTACATAATCGAATCAATCGCTTTGAAGAGGAACACAACAGGCATCTGGAGGAGTTGAGAAAAACAGTGCAAGAAACAAAAAGTGGCACAGAGCAGTTAAAACAAACTCAAGCAGAGTTTAAAACTGAGCTAAAAGACAAGTTATCTTCAACCCAGAACGCCACAGAGAGTCTTATCAACAGAACTAACGAAGCAGAAAACAGAATTTCAGACCTTGAAGATAAAGTGGGAGTACTAACCAGCTCAATGGAAGAGGTTGTTAAAGCCAAAAAGATACTTGAGAGAAATATCCAAGAGATATGGGACACCCTGAAAAAGCCTAACATGCGTATTCATGGAATACCAGAGCAAGAATCTCAAAACACCACCCCTGAGGAAATTTTTCAAACGATCATCAAGGAAAACTTTCCTCATCTAAAAAAAGAGAGGCCCATCCATATACAAGAGGCATTCCGCACCCCAAACAGATACGACCAAAATAGAAGCACGCCGCGGCAAATAATAGTTAAAACACTCCACATTCAAGATAAAGAACTGGTGCTGAGAGCTTCAAGGGAGAAAAAACAAGTCACTTTTAAAGGTAAACCTATTAAAATAACAAATGACTTCTCAGTCGAAACAGTAAAAGCAAGAAGAGCTTGGAGAGACATACTTCAAGTATTGAATGAGCAAAAATGTCAACCCAGGCTGATTTACCCTGCAAAACTATCAGTCATGATCGAGGGAGAAAGAAAAATTTTCCAGCACAAAGACAACTTTAAGGGATACATGGCCACCAAACCAGGCCTTCAAAAACTGCTAGAAATGATACTCAAGCGTGAAGAAAAAAACAGGCATATCCAGGAGAACAGAAGGCAAGTATAATATCATTAAAAACGAAGCAATATACTTATAAAAGCTACTAAACATAATAAATGTCTGGAATTAACAATAGTTTCTCCATTATAACACTAAATGTTAATGGGATTAATTCACTGATGAAGAGACACAGATTACAAATTTGGATTAAAAATCACAATCCATCAATCTGCTGCCTGCAGGAAACCCATCTCACCACAAAAGATAGGCACTCTCTAAAAATAAAAGGCTGGGCAACAATTCTACAAGCAAATGGAAGCAGAAAACAGCCAGGGGTAGCCATTATGATATCAGACAAAGTGGGCTTCAAACCAAAGAAAATTATAAGAGACACGGATGGATACTACATTTTAGTCACAGGTACAATTCACCAGGAAGACTTCACAATACTGAACATATATGCACCCAATACGGGCCCCTCCACATTCATTAAGAAAACCCTACAGCGTCTAAAGCAAGAAATCAATCCGCAAACAATAATTCTTGAGGACTTCAACACCACCCTGTCAACATGGGATAGATCAACAGGTCAAAAGCTTAACAGAGACACTTTGGAACTTAATCAAACCCTGAAAGAAATGGACCTCACAGATCTCTATCGAACTTTTCACCCACGCACCAAAGAATACACATTTTTCTCAGCAGCACACCGAACTTTCTCCAAAATAGATCACATATTGGGCCACAAAATGAATCTACACATATACAAGAAAGTTGAAATTCTAACCTGTGCCCTATCAGACCACCACGGCCTAAAGCTGGACATCCACAACACAACAAACAAGAGAAAATACACTAACTCCTGGAAACTTAACACTATGATGCTGAATGAGAACTGGATTCAGGAAGAAATTAAAAAGGAAATTCAAGATTTCCTGAAAGTGAATGATAACGAAAATACAACTTACCAAAATCTCTGGACACAATGAAAGCTGTTCTAAGAGGTAAGTTCATAGCTCTTAATGCCCACGTCAAAAAAAATGGAAACATCAGAAATAAACAACTTAACAATGCAGCTTAAAGCTTTAGAGAAACTAGAGCAATCTGATCCCAAAAGCAGTAGAAGAGAAGAGATTAGCAAAATAAGGGGAGAAATATCTGAAATCGAGACTAAGAAAACGATAGAAAAAATCAACCAATCAAAAAGCTGGTTCTTTGAAAAAATCAACAAGATTGATACACCCCTAGCTAAACTAACCAAAAGCAAGAGAGAGAAAACCCAAATTAACAAAATTAGAAATGAACATGGAGTTATCACTACTGATACCCAAGAAATCCAGAGAATTATAACATCATATTTCAAAAACTTATACTCTGTGAAGTTTGACAACACAAAAGAGATGGATGAATTTCTAAGTAAACACAATTTACCTAAATTGAATCAGGAAGTTGTGAATTATTTAAATAGTCCTATAACATATAAGGAAATTGAGGAAGTAATCTCGAATCTTCCCACCAAAAAATGTCCTGGACCAGATGGATTCAGCACAGAGTTCTACCAGACATTTAAGGAGTTAATAACACCAATACTCCTTAAACTGTTCCATCAAATAGCAAAGGAAGGAACACTACCAAATTCCTTCTATGAAGCTAATATCGTTTTAATCCCAAAACCTAATAAAGATTCACTTAAAAAAGAAAACTATAGGCCGATCTCCCTGATGAACACAGATGCAAAGATTCTCAACAAAGTCTTAGCAAATCGGATTCAAAAACATATTAAAAAGATCATTCATGGGGACCAAGTAGGCTTCATCCCCGGCACACAAGGTTGGTTCAACATACGCAAATCAATAAATGTAATTCATCATGTAAACCAGTCCAAAGTCCAAGACCACATGATACTCTCGATAGATGCAGAAAAAGCTTTTGACAAGATCCAACAGCCTTTTATGATCAAAACGCTAGAGACAGTAGGAATGGAAGGAACCTTTATCAATCTAATAAAAGCTGTATACAACAAGCCCACAGCAAGGATTATGCTCAATGGGGAACAATTGGAAGCATTCCCACTTCCATCAGGAACTAGACAAGGCTGTCCACTCTCACCACTTCTTTTGTTTTTTTTTTTTTTTTTTTTTTTTAATTTTTTTATTATTTATTTAACTGTGCGCATGTGCGTATGTGCGCGCGTGTGTGTGTGCGTGTGTGTGTGTGTGTGTGTGTGTGTGTGTGTGTAGAACCACGGACGAATTCGCGAACCACCATGGACGCCTCCACCTCCTTCTGCCCCGGGATTCACAGGCTCCGCCCTACCAGGACCAGAAGCGCAGGCCGCCCCCGCTTCCACCTGGCGTCTATACGTGGGATCTGGGATCCGAACTCAGGACCTTCCGCCTGCAAGGCGGAGGCTTAACCCCTGAGCCACTCTCACCACTTCTATTCAATATTGTACTTGAAGTCTTAGCTGAAGCCATAAGACAAGAAAGGGACATAAGAGGGATTCAAATCGGCAAGGAAGAAGTCAAGCTATCCCTATTTGCAGATGACATGATCTTATACCTGAGGGATCCCAAAAACTCCACCAGGAAGCTCCTGGAACTAATTGAGAAGTTCAGCAGGGTGGCAGGATACAAAATAAATGTGCAAAAATCGGAGGCCTTCCTATATGCCCAGAAGGAAAGAAGTGAAAAAGCCTTGAGAGAAACCATACCATTTACTATAACCCCTAAAAAAATGAAATACCTTGGTATAAACCTAACTAAGGAGGTAAAAGACCTTTACAATGAAAACTTTAAAACCCTAAAGAAAGAAATTGCAGAAGACACCAGAAGGTGGAAAGACCTCCCTTGTTCCTGGATTGGCAGAATCAACATTGTAAAAATGACCATCCTACCAAAGGCAATATACAGATTCAATGCTATACCAATCAAAATCCCAAAGCAATTCTTCAAAGAAGTTGGCCAAATAATCTCAAAGTTCATATGGAGACACAAAAGACCCAGGATAGCAAAAACAATCCTGAGTAACAAAAACACAGCTGGAGGTATTACCATACCAAACCTAAGTCTATACTACAAATCCATAGTTATAAAGACAGCCTGGTACTGGCTCCAAAATAGACACACAGATCAATGGATAAGGATTGAAGACCCAGATATAAGCCCACAAAGTTACAGCCATTTGGTCTTTGACAAAGGGGCCCAAAGAATCCAATGGAAAAAGAACAGCATCTTCAACAAATGATGCTGGCAAAACTGGATCTCCACATGCAGAAGATTAAAGCTGGACCCGTACTTGTCACCATGTACAAGACTTAATTCCAAATGGATCAAGGACCTTGATATCAGGCCAGAGACTTTAAAAACCATAGTTGAAAGGATAGGGAACTCCCTCGAGCTGATTGGGCTAGGCCAACACTTCCTAAACAGACATCCAATGGCACAATCACTGCTACCAACTCTCAACAGTTGGGATCTTGTGAAATTAAAGAGCTTCTGTTCAGATAAAGAGATTGTCACACGAGCTCAAAGGCAACCCACAGAATGGGAGAAAATCTTCACTAACCACATATCTGACAGAGCTCTACTGTCCAGAGTGCACAAAGAACTTAGAAAATTAAACTCCAAGGAAAACACTGGCCCAATTAAAAAATGGGCCCTGGAACTTCAAAGAAACTTTACCAGGGATGAAATTAAAATGTCTAACAATTATCTTAAAAAATGCTCCACTTCCTTCGCCATCAGGGAAATGCAAATCAAAACTTCCCTGAGATATCATCTCACCCCGGTCAGGATGGCAAAAATCCACAATACAAACAACGACAAATGCTGGAGAGGATGTGGAGAGAGGGGAACTCTCCTACATTGTTGGTGGGAATGCAGGCTCATACAGCCACTCTGGCGAGCCATCTGGAGATTCTTAAAGAAATTAAAGATTGAAATGCTATATGACCCTGCTATCCCACTTTTGGGAATAACCCCCCATGCAGCAGAGGTTCGCCTCGATAGCACAAGCTCGACCATGTTCATAGCAGCACTGTTTACAATAGCAAAGTCATGGAATCAACCTAAATGTCCAACAGTTGACGAGTGGATAAGGAAACTGTGGTACATCTATACAATGGAGTACTACTCAGCCATCAAAAATGATGAATTACTGGAATTTGCTGGGAAATGGATGTCATTAGAAAGAATTATATTAAGTGAAGTATCCCAAACCCAGAAAATTAAGCGCCGTATGTACTCCCTAATAGGTGGCTCCTAGTACCGAACTCACCCAGCCCACATTGAGACACTCAAAAGTAAACCTATGTAACACAGTAATTGCAAGGATTATGAACAAGAGAGATGGGTTAGGAGGGCCACACCAGAAACAAGGAGAGAGGAGACCATGTTACAGCAGAGAAAATAGGCCTCCATCAAGGTCTGCAAGTAAGTAATGAGAAACCTGGTTAAGTTCACAGACGTTCTTTCCTGATCTCACCAGAAGGGGAGGGCATATAGTCTAGCAGATAAAAAGTAATCATTTTGCAAATGGGTGATGGACCCCTCCCTCAGGGAGGTTTCCTACTCTTATTACATCTACCCTTGAATGTGCTATTACAACAAGACTCCAGTTTAACAGCTTTTTGTCTCTGGCCAGGGGGTGACATACAGTGCCCAGCAGAATGGAGTGAAGGGAATTGCAGGAGCAGCAAAACTGCAAAAGAAAATCAACAAATCACAATCCAGAACTTCAGAGACTCTATATCAATCACATAGAACTAGGACAGCCTAATCTCTCCCCATCCTGGAGCTCAGGGACATTTGCGGAAGAGGGGGCGGTAAGATTGTAAGAGCAAAAGGATTGGAGGAGCAACGATTTGCAAGATTCTCAACAATAGTTGGGGCCAAAGCAATCGTAATGGGACTTTGCATGCCCTGCGCAATGTCCAGTGCACTGTTGCCCTCATAAAGTCTAGCATCTGTTAAGGGCACCGAGACCCCTGGAGGCAAGGGATTGACAGCCATAGTAGTGATCTTATGCTTAAGGGGAACAAGAGAAAGGGCTTATGGAAATGCCACTGGGTCCTTATATGTCATCGGAGAGGAGGACCCAGTGGAGAGTTAGGCGTACACAATAAAGGACTCTCTGGAAATTGGGGGGGAGGCACTGGGGAAAGGGGAGGGGGAGGAGGGGGAAGGGAGGGAACTGGTAAAAAATTTTAAAATGTATAATTAAATTTTTAATAAAAAAAAAAGAAAAAAAAGGTGAGAGTGAGAGGGTGAGGGTGAGTGTGAGAGTGAGAGGGTATGGGTAAAGGTTAAAGGGTAAGGGCGAGGGTGAGAGGGTGAATGTGAGAGGGCTAGGATGAGGGCAAAAGGGTTAGATTGAGAGGTAGAGTGTGCAGGTGAGAGGGTGAGGGTGAAACGGTGAAGGTGAGGGTGAGCGACTGAGGGCGAGTGAATGAATGTGAGAGGGTGAGTGTGAGGGTGAGCATGAGTGTGAGAGTGAGGGTGAGAGGGTGAGAGTAATGGTACGGTAAGGTTGAGAAGGTGAAAGTGAGGGTCGTGTGAGAGGGTGAACTTGAGGGTGAGGGTGAAGTTTTAAAGCATAAGTATGAGGGTGACAGTGAGGGTGAAATGGTGAGGGTGAGGGTGAGAGAGTGAAGATGAGTGTGAGAGGGTGAGGGAAAGGTTGAGGTTGAGAGGGTAAGCTTAAGTGTGAGGGTGAGGGTGAGATTGTGAGGTTGCATGTGAGAGTGAGGGTGAGGCTTAGAGGGTGAGGGTGAGGATGAGAAGAGGAGGGTTGGGGTGAGGAGTAGAGCATCAGGAAGAGCGTGAGGTGTAGGGGGAAGATGAGGGTGAGGGTGAGACGTTGAGGGTGAGGGTATGAGGGTGAAAGATAATGATGAAGGTGAGAGGGTGAGGTTGAGGGTGTAAGGGTGAGTGGAGGGTGATTATTAGAGTGCTAGTAAGAGGGGAGAAGGTAAGGATTATGTTGAGAGGGTAAGAGTGAGGGTGAATGTGAGGGTGAGAGTAAGGTTGATATGGTGTGGTTGAGGGTGAAGGTGAGAGTGAGAGGGTGAGGGTTTGATGATGAGGGTTAGAGGGAGGGGTAGTTTGTGAGACTGAGAGTGAAAAGGAGAGGGTGAGGGGACTTGGGTTAGGGTGTGGGTGGGATGGTGATGGTGATGGTGAGAGGGTGAGAGGGTGAGGGTGGGAGTGAGATAGCATGAGAGTGAAGGTGATGGTAAAGGTTAAAGGTGAGCGTGAGGGTCACGGTGAGAATAAGTGTGAGAGGGTGAGAATGTGAGTGTGAGGTTGAATGTGAAGGTGTGAGGGTGAAGGGGAGAGTGTGAGGAGGATTTGGTGATGGTGAGGTTGAGGTTGAAAGGGTTAAAGTGATGGTGAGATAGTGAGCATAGGAGGTTGTTTGGGAGGGTGAGGTGCTGAGAGTAAGCAAAGGTTAAGAATGTTGATGAGGGTGAGAGGGTGAGGGTGAGGTGGAGGTGATGAAGGTAATTGTGAGCATGAGAGGGTGAGAGTAAGGTTGAAGGTGATAGAGTGAGGTTTATTGGGTGACTGTGAGGGTGAGGGTGAGAGGATGAGCATGAGGGTGAGGTGCTGAGACTGAGAATGAGGTTGAGATGATGATGAGGGTGAGAGGGTGAGAGCATGAGATGTTGAGGGTAAGAGTCAGCGAGAGAGGGTAAGGTTGAAAGTGTGAGTGTGTAAGGGGGGAGAGTGTGAGTGTTTGGGTGAGGTGGAGAAACTGAGGGTGAGGGTTAAAGGTGAGGGTTAGGATGAGCGTGCGAGTATGAGCATGAGGGTCAGGGGGAGAGTGTGAGAGGGATTGCCTTATGGTGAGGTTGAGGTTGAGAGTGTGAGGGTGATGGTGAGAGGGTGCGGGTAGGAGGGTGCAGGTGTGAGTGAGGTGCTGAGAGTGAGGATGAGGATGAGAATGTTGGGGTGAGAGGGTGAGTGTGAGTGTGAGTGGTAATTGTGAGAGAAAGTATGAGAGTAAGGGTAAGGGTGAGTGGGTGAGGGTCTAGGGGAAAGTGTGAGGATGAGGGTGAACTGGATGGCGTGAGGGTAATAGTGAGAGAGAGCGTGAGAGTGAGGGTGAAGGTGAGAGGCTGAGAGTGAGACTGAGGGTGAGATGGTGTGGGTGAACCTGAGTGTGAGAGGGTGAGGGAAAGGGTGAGGTTGAGAGGGTAAGCTTAAGGGTGAGGATGAGAGGATGAGGTTGCAGGTGAAAGTGTGAGACTTAGTGGGTGACGGTTAGGATGAGAGTGAGACCATGAGGGTGAGGGTGAGAGCGTGAGGATGAGAGGGTGAGGGTGAGCCTGAGAAGGTGAGGGTTGGGGTGAGGAGGAGAGCATATGGAAGAGCGTGAGGTGTAGGGGGAAGGCTAGTGTCAGGATGAGTGTGAGGGTGCGAGGGTGAAAGGGTGATGGTAGAGATGAGAGGGTGATGGTGAGGAGGTGAGGTTGAGGGTGTGAGGGTGTGAGGGTGTGGGGAGGATGATTGTTAGGGTGACATTGAGAGGGTGAGAAGGTAAGAGTGATGGTGAGAGGGTGAGAGTGAGGGTGAGGTGAGCGTAAGGGTGAGAGGGTGAGTGTGAGGTTAAGAGTGAGAGAGTGAGGGACATAGGTTGTGGGTGAGTGTGAAGGTGAGAGTGAGAGGGTGAGGGTTTGAGGGTGAGGTGGAGGGGTAGTGCGTGAGACTGAGTGTGAAAATGAGAATGTGAGGGTGAAGGTGAGGGTCTGATAGGGTGAGGGTAAGGGTGAGAGGGTGAGATTGTGCAGGTGAGGGTGAGGGAGCTAGGGTGAGGGTGTGGGTCAGAGCATGGTAGTCAGGGCGTGAACATGAAGGTAATGGTGAGCAGGTAAGGGTCTGGGTGAGGGGGAGAATATGAGGGTGAGGATTAGAGTGAGGGTTAAGGTGAAGAGGAGAGGGTGAAGGTGAGGGTAAGAGTGTTAGGGTGAGGGTGAGTGTGAGTGGGTGAGGGTGCGAATGTGGGTGAGAGGATAATGGTGAGCGTGAGGGTGGGAGGGGACAGTGGTTCCTATTACGTTTGTATGAGCAGAAAAAAAAGTCCTGTCTTGCTTGGTTACCTGAATTTCCTATAAAATATGTGTGTTTTATGTTTCAAAATAACAGTTGTGGCCACTTCAGGTTTTATTGTGCGTTTATAATCACATTTCGATTTTGACTTTGTTCATTATTTGGCATGCCCAATTTAAATGCACACGCACACTAAAAAATGAACATCAAAAGGCCTGAGTATGAACTGATTAAAATATCTTGTTTTTTATATTGAGTGAAGTATCCCAGACACAGAAAATTAAGTGCCATATGTACTCCCTAATAGGTGGATCTTAGTACCAAATCCACTTAGAGACACACTCAGATAAATTTCTGTAATACCTACAGTAATTGCAAAGATTATAAATAGGAGAGAAGGGGAAGGAGGGCCCCACCAGAAACAAGGAGAGAGGGGATCATGCTACAGCAGAGATAATAGGCCACCATCAAGGACTGCAAGTAAGAAATGAGACATCTGGTTAAGCTCACAGACTATCCTTCCTAGTCACTTGCAACTGATGGGGTATGGACTTATCAGAAAGGGAGGGTATACAGTCTGGCAGATAGAAGGTAACCATTTTGCAATGGGAGAGTGACCCACCCCTCACCACAGTCTCCTACTCTTATTCCATCTACCTTTGAATCTATCCTTATAATAAGACTCTATTTTAACAGCTTTTTAATCTCTGGCCAGGGGGTGACATCCAATACCCATCAGGATGGAGCCAAGGGCATTGCAGGAGCAGCAAAACTGAAAAAAAAAAATCAACAAGCCATAATTCAGAACATCAGAGACTGACTCTATATCAACCACCTGGAATCAGGCCTGCCTAATCTCTCCCCATCCTGAAGTTCAGGGAAATTTGTGGAAGAGGAGTCGGTAAGATTGTAAGAGCACAAGGATGGAAGGAATCATGATATGCAAGATACGCCGAAGCAATTATAATAGGACCCTGCATGATCTGCGCAATGACCAACATATCATTGACCCCTCAAAGTCCAGCATGGACTAAAGGCACTAGGATCCTTAGAAGCAAGGGATTAACAGTCACAATAGTGTTCCTATACTTAAGGGAAACATAAGAAAGAGTTCTAGGAAAGGCCACTGAGTCCTTGCACCTCATCAGAGAGGAGGACCCAGAAGGAAATTTGATATACACATTAAAGGATGCTTCAAAGATGGGGGGAGGGGCACTGGGAGAAAGGGAGGGAGAGGGGAAAGGAAGGGGAAATGGGGGGAGGGAACAGAGAGGTCCAGGGAGGGGTGGAGGGAGGGAGGGGACAGGGGTACCTATTACATTTGTATGAGCAGAACAATAAATTTAAAAAATAATAAAATAAAATATCTTGTTTTATCATGGTTTTTATGAAGCTTCACAGAAGTTGGTATTGTGCTTTTACCTAGGATCTGATAAGATTGCTTTTGTAATTTCTTTAAAAGTTTTTCCCATGTGTAATGTTAACATATCTAACAGCTAAAAAGAAAAACTGATTTCTGAGAAATTCATTGGAATTTCTTCATTCTCCTAGTATGTATGAGCTCCCTTCCTTGGGGAACAAGTCTGATTCCTAATTCCAAGTGTACTCCTGTGTTCTGCTACAATCTTGCTAACTTAATTCAGATATTATGATTTTTAAGACGTGGTCTATGGTTATTAATTCTTTTAAAGGACTTTTCTTACAGGATATCTGATGTAAAAGCAACAGAACCATCAAGTAAGATAAAAAAAAATATGTATGGTAATTGAATGTGCAAAGGTGGATTTGGCCATCTAGAAAATATGAGTGGCCCTTCATGGAGACCCCTCTTTGTGATTATAGGACCACCCACAGCTTCTGATATGTTTCATACACATTGCAGATTTGGGACACCTTAAGTTTCCTGGCGCCTTTCCACCACTTCCAGTCCTGAGGCTGGGGGTTCCCCAAAGCCTATGTCCTGTAGATTCCACTCCCAGGCTTCTAAACTCAGGCCTTGAGCAGACTCAAGACCCAGTCTTCAGAAATCCTTTCCCGGACAGGGTTTCTGACAGTTTTTGCAAGAGCCCAAGACAGCAAGCCAGGTGGAACAGTTGCTGATGGTGTGTGCCAGGTGAGTGGTGGAGGTAAGGTCTGGTTCAGAGACCATGAGGCCACCTCAGCTGGGCACAACATGGGGTCCTCCCAGAAGTACCCCCACAGTGCTGCAGGCCAGGATCCAGGCCCTGGGATGGGGCCCTGTCTATGATTCAGGAAGTTGAGTGAAGTGGTCACCTCATCTGGCAGCCTGCCATGGGGCAGCATCTTCTGCGCTGCGATGGGGATCTGCAGTGCCACCTGCAGTGTCATGCTATCGGGTCTCTATTGACCAGTTTCTGGTCAGTTTCTGTGGTTTGGTTTAATGAATCACTTATTTTGGCTTCCAGTTCCGATATTCTGTCTTCTATTTAATCAAATCTGTTTTTGAGACTTTCTATTGAATTCTTACTTGAATACCTGGAATGTTAAATTTCTAGTTTTAATTCACTTTAGTTTTTTTCAGCATTTTCATGTTTATTTGCAGATCAATAGGGTTTTTGTCAAGGTTTCTAATTTTTTTTTTCAAATCTTCAGATGTCTTTCTAATTGTTTCCAGCTGTTTGTGTTTTCTTGGTCTTTCTTGTAGAACACAATAGTGTTCTACATATTTGCTTAACTATTTGTCTTTGTTCTCTAAGAAGTGCTTGATTATAGCTTTTTTTAATTCATGGTCTTGATTTTTGCTCTCTTCAATATTACCCGATAAGTTTCCATTTTTATGATATAATGTGGGTTTGTGGTTTAGGCTGTTGCTTCTTTTCTTTCCTTTTTATTTTTTAATTTCCTTAGGTCTGATGAGGACTTAGATTCTCTATTCAGTTTTATTTCTTTTTTACATGGAGAGATGTTGATCAAAGGCTAATCTGGAGTCACTGGTTACTAATTCTTGGGTAGAAGGCTGTTTTCAATCTGAGATGCTAAGGTTCAATGTTTAGATGATGATGGTAGTACATATATATGGCTTTTGTTAATAAAAGTAGAAGTGGTAAAGATGCAGGGTGGTAATGACTATGATAAGTATTAGATTGCATTTGACAAGTGTAGGACTATTGGGCTGTCTTCAGAGTTACTAGTTTTAAATTTTGTTATAGATGAGAGGATAAATATTAAAAGTATGAGATCAGGAAGGATGATAAATCTCAGGGGAGAGAATTATGGAGATGTAGATGAAGGAGAATGGTAAGAAATGACACATAGCAACCTGAGTGGAGAATTTTAGGTTACAATACTAATTGAGTAGTATACCACATAGAAGTCCATTTCTCATAGGCTGCCTAAGAACATAAAATGAGGTAGGCAAATGAAAAACTAAAAAGAGACAGGAAAAAATGAAGTATAAAATAGGGTGGAAAAAGTGCGTGCAAAACATAAGAGAAGAAAAGAAAAAGAACCACTTATCTTCTCAGATGTAAGCACATTTGCCTTGAGACCAAAGGCAAAGTTCCCAGGACTCTCTGATTGTAAGAGAAAATAGGTACTTCTCAGGTGAGTTATTCAGAAAGCAGTGATATCTGACTACATGTCATGAGACCTCACACGTCATGGAGCTCTGTGATCACTGTCACCAGGGATAAAGAATATGGAAAGACACAATGGCCCAAAGTCCATCCTGCATCAACAGATAGAGAACCAGGGAGGTTGAGTGGTCCCATGCCTTTCATCATGCCTGTCATGGGTTCAGGGTTCAGGGCTAGAGTGAGGGTGTTCTTACATACAGTCTATGAAGAAAATGAACCCATAGTGACCATTGTGACAACCACAAGTCAGACAAAGGCAGGAATTATCTCATCAAGATATCCAAAGGGAGGTTTTCACTCACCCCTCATGTATTCCAAGTCTGGAGTCCCTGCATTCTTTTCTGACTTCCTTGCCCCTCATGAATTCCATGTCCAGAGTCCATGTTGATGTCTGTGAGTTCTGTTCTTTCTTTCCTCTACTAAACTCTGCATTAATCCTAAAACAACAAAAAGAGATACCCAAATAGTATATGCCCTGTTACCTGAGATATGAACCTTGTCATAGTCAGACACAGGTGTCAACTTGACAGTTTAGTGTTTGAGTTCTGGGCACATTTGTAGAGAATTAGTGTTTGAGTTAGGCCCAGAGCAGACCTGCAAGAGATTGTCTAGTTGATGGGGAAGGCCCAGCCCATGGTGAGTGGAATTAGACCCTGGAATACAATATAGACAGCTGGTTGAGAAAGTTGGCATCCTTGTGTACACTTGGCCAGACATCCCAATCTGGCAAGTAAGGACCGTCCCTGTCTCAGCCATTACATAGAGATGGTGTGGCCAGTTCCCTGAGCCCAAGTGTTGGTACATGCTCTCCCATCAAGTTGGACTGAGAACTGTAACCAGTAATCCTAAGAGAAAATAAACCCCTTATTCCCTTAAGCTGTTTGATGATAATTTATCAGCAAGCATGCAGGCTGACTGCAGTAGAATTTGGTACCCAGGAAGTGGGGTGTTGCTGATAAATCTGATTATGTGGATTTTGTGGCTTTTGAATGGTTTTGCTGGACAAAATTTGAAATGTTTGAAGATTTTTGACTTTGTGAATTACAAATACCTGTTCTGCAGAGTTTAGTGGGCCATTTGGAAAACAGTGATGCTGAGAGAATCATGGATTGTTTTGTCCCAGTTTGTGATGAGGGGAACAAGTACTTCGGTGAAGTTGAATTTAAAGACGATAGACTGTTTTGGTTGATAAAGGAGAGCTGTGAAGGGCAGGCAGCAGGACAGCTGCCATTGTTGGAGAAATGGACATCAGTGAAGGGAAACCTAGTGATTTGCACTAGAAACATGGAGGAGATGAACACCACTGCATGGCCATTTTGTGCTTTGAAAACCCACATACCTTCAGGGGCTGAAGGCCCAAACTGAAACTGTATTTTGCCCTTTGAAAGTTTTGGCTAATTAGAAAGAGGCTTTTCCAGAGTCAGCATGCTAAAGTTGGTACAGCTGTGGCTCGAATGGATCAAGCTACATTTCAACCTCACTTCAGAATCTGGCAGTGTCCCCCAGGTAATAAGGTTTTGGTGTACTACTGAGGGGTTTGTGGAGAGCAGCAAAAGTTCAGCACCAAGTGGCAGGCATAGAGTTCCTGCAACAGAAGGTGAAGCTTATAGCCACAAAGGTGAAACTAGAGTGGTGTTGGAAATGCCAGAACCATCAGATGTATGCTGAGAACAGTTGTGAGTGGAGATTTGAGCCTGGTTCAGAGACACTCTGCTTTTACAACTTTGCGCTGCAAACAGGGACTGGAAATACCTAGAATCTTTGATCCACCTTGACTACATGATGAGCAACAAAAGGTGGACACTAAAGTACAAGATGCGGTAATTTGCTGGACTTTTGTCTTAACTTGATGTTTGCTAATTGTCACAATGATTCCATTTGGAATATTTAAAGATTTTATTTGGCATATGTAAAGAAATATTTTCAGAAAAAAAGAAAGATTTTCAGTTTCAACATTTTAATAACTGACATTTTAATGAGAGAACATTTTACATTTATCTATGGGATATTTTAAGGTAACTTTTAACATCTGTGGGGACAAGGATTGAAGGTTATAGTTTAAAAGTGCTATGTTTTTGTGTCAAGTTGACAAGGGTGGAGTGTCATAGTTAGGTGTTAACTTGACAGTTTAGAGTTTGAACTCTGGACACATTTGTAAAGAATTGGTTGAGTTAGGTCCAGGGCAGACTTCCAGAAGATTGTCTAGTTGATGGGGAAGGCCCAGCCCATGGTGAGTGGAATTAGGTCCTGGAATAAAATATAGACAGCTGGTTGAAAAAGTTGGCATCCTTGTATACAGTTGGCCAGACATGCTGGTCTGACAAGTAAAGATTATCCTCAGCCATTACGTAGAGATGGTGTGGCCAGTTTCTTCAGCCCTGATGTTGGTACAAGCTGGACTGAGAATTGTAACCAGTAATCCTTTTTTTTTATTTCTTCCACTTGTACAAAGTTGATAAGTCCCCCATTCCCTTCCCTCCCTCCACCTCTCCCTGGATCCCCTTCTTCCCTCCTCCCTTTTCCCTCTCCTTTCCCCCCTCCCTCCCTTTCTCCTAGTGCTCCCTCCTCCCCTTTCCTGGAACATCCTTTAGTGTGCATGTCAAGCTTCCCTCTGGGTCCTCCTCTCTGATGAGGTGTAAGGACTCAGTACCATTGCCTAGAGCTCTTTTTTTTTTTAATTTTTTTATTATTATTTATTCAACTGTGTGCATGTGTGTGTGTGTATGTGTGTAGAACCACGGACGAATTCGCGAACCACCATGGATGCCTCCACCTCCTTCTGCCCCGGGATTCACAGGCTCCTCCCTACCAGGACCAGAAGCGCAGGCCGCCCTCGCTTCCACCTGGCGGCCTAGAGCTCGTTTTTGTGTTCCCCTTTAGTATAGGAACACTGTTAATCCCTTGCCTCTAAGGATCCTAGTGCCTGTGATCCATGCTAGACTTTGGGGGTTCAATGATATGTTGGTAATTGCACAAGTCATGCAAAGTTTTATTATGATTACTTCAACCCTAACTTGTATGGAGTATCTTGCATTATAAAAATTATAAAAATTATATTGAGTGAAGTATACCAGACACAGAAAAGTAAGCACCAAATGTACTCCCTAATGGATGGATCTTAGTACCAAACCCACATAATGACACACTCAAAGATAAATCTCTATAATACCTACAGTAATTGCAAAGATTATAAGCAGGGAGGGAAGGGGAAGGAGGGCCCTGACAGAAACAAGGAGAGAGGGGATCATACTCCAGCAGAGAACATAGGCCACCATCAAGGACCACAAGTAAGTAATGAGACATCTGGTTGGGCTGTAACCAGTAATCCTAAGAGAAAATAAACCCCTTATTTTCTTAAGCTGTTTGATGGTCATTTATCAGTAACCATGAAGGCTGACTACAACAAATCTTAAGTGCCACTAACCCTGGACTCCATCCCTAGCTCACTACTCACTAAGAAGGCCAAACTATTTATTCTTTTTATTTTTTAATACATTTTATTATTATTTCAGCTCATACAAACTTAATAGGTACACCAGTTCCCTCCCTCCCTCCTCCTCCCCCCGAACCCCTGCTCCCCCTCCCCTCACCCCTCCCTCCCCATCCCCCCTTTCTTGTGCATGCCTGACTCTCCTCTGGGCCCTCCTCTCCGATGATGTACAAGGACCCAGTGGCATTTCCCTGAACCCTTTCCTGTGTTCCCCTTAAGCATAGGAACACTACTGTGGCTGCCAATCCCTTGCCTCCAAGGATCTTGGTGCCTTTAGCAGATGCTAGACTTTGTGAGGTCAATAATGTGTTGGACATTGCGCCGGGCATGCAATGTCCAATTATGATTGCTTCGGCCCTAACTTGTGTGGAGTATCTTGCAAATCATTGCTCCTCCCATCCTTTTGCTCTTACACTCTTACCACCCCCTCTTCTGCAAATGTTCCTGAGTTTCAGGATGGGGAGAGATTAGTCTGGCCTAGTTCTAGGTGGTTAATATAGAGTCTCTGAAGTTCTGGATAGTGGTTTGTTGATTTTCTTTTGCAGTTTTGCTGCTCCTGCAATGCCCTTCACTTCATCGTGATGGGCATTGTATGTTACCCCCTGGCCAGAGACAAAAAGCTGTTAAACTGGAGTCTTATTATCAGAGCGCATTCAAGGGTAGATGTAATACTTATACCCAAAAGTGGAATCACAGGGTCATATGGCATTTGGCAATGGGAGGGGTCAATCACCCATTTGCAAAATGGTTACTTTTTAATCTGCTGGACTATATGCCCTCCCCTTCTGGTGAGATCATACCCCCTTAGTTGTAAATGATCAGGAACGAATGTCTGTGAACTTAACCAGGTGTCACATAACTTACTTGCAGTCCTTGATGGAGGCCTATTTTCTCTACTGTAACATGGTCACTTCTCTCCTTGTTTCTGGTGTGGCCCTTCAACCCCATTCCTCCTGTTCATAATCCTTGCAATTACTGTAGGTAATACATAGATTTACCTATGAGTGTCTCAAGGTGGGCTGGGTGGGTTTGGTACTAGGAGCCACCTATTAGGGAGTACATACAGCACTTAATTTTCTGGGTTTGGGATACTTCACTTAATATAATTGTTTCTAATGACATCCATTTCCCGGCAAATTCCAGTAATTCATCATTTTTGATGGCTGAGTAGTACTCCATTGTATAGATGTACCACAATTTTCTTATCCACTTGTCAACTGTTGGACATTTGGGTTGATTCCATGACTTTGCTATTGTAAACAGTGCTGCTATGAATATGGTCGTGCTTGTGCTATTGAGGTGAACCTCTGCTGTACGGGGGGTTATTCCCAAAAGTGGAATCGCAGGGTCAAATGGCATTTCAATCTTTAATTTCTTTAAGAATCTCCAGATGGCTCGCCAGAGTGGCTGTATGAGCCTGCATTCCCACCAGCAATGTAGGAGAGTTCCCCTCTCTCCACATCCTCTCCAGCATTTGTCGTTGTTTGTATTGTGGATTTTTGCCATCCTGACCGGGGTGAGATGATATCTCAGGGAAGTTTTGATTTGCAACCAGCGGCTTTCTGACTGGATTTAAGACCCACTGTCTCAGCGGGAATGACATTCCAGATATTGTAAACCAGAACAAGAACTTATGAAAGGGGAGAAAAAGGCCCCAAGATGGGCAGATCATTAAAAGTTAAGCTATAAAACACTGTGTTTGCCATTATACCCTTAGTTTGGAGGAGCACTCAGCACTTAACCTAGAAACTTCCTTCTGCAACAGAAGGTCTTTCATTAAAGAAAATTACAGCTGCAAATATTGCAAAAAATAAAGAATGGTAGACTGATTGCCCCTAAACAGGACATCCAAACTACTCACACACCCCAAGGTTCAGAGAACATGTGAAAAAGGGAACGGTAAGATTACAAGATTCTAAACGATGAAAGGAGTGAGGCCAGCATTGTCTTCTGGACATGAAAGGGCTGCCATATCAATGAACAAACAGCAGGTATATATATTTGCAAAGACCTACATGAAATTTGTCCTATATCAGTCACCACATCACCCTTAAAGACTGATAAAGGTCAACCCTTACTGGGAGAGAGAATAGCTTTCCTGAGCAGTCTAGCCACTAACACGATTCACACTCCACCAAATGCTCAGGCACATGCCATCAAAGGAGACCTAATGGCCCACCCATAAAAAAAGTAGGAGGGAGACTGGATGTGAAGAAGGGGTGAGCAGGACTGGGAGGGAAGATGGACCTGGGGAATGAGGGGTAAAACTAACAAATTCACTATATTTAAGAAAATTAGTAAAGATCTGGCTAGCGGGACCTTGTGTATCAAAGGGCCCAGTTCTTTCATGGTCTACAACTACCCTCACAGAACCTCACAACCACCCTCTGTGCTCAGTATTTTTATTGCAGCCCCTCACAGCCCAGCACACTGCAGGCCCCAGATGCCAGGCTGGAATCCCCATGGAAACTCATTTTACATCAACAAACCTGCAGCTTCACTAGTGAAAGAGGAGAAGGGCACTATCCACTTGGTGCCCACCATAGAACATGAGTCTTGGAAACCGGTCAGCACAGCTTCTCCAAGAGCAGCATGCTCAGTTCTTCCCTTCAGCCCACACAACCTGAGGGACTTAGAGGCCTCCAGCACTGCTTCCCACCACTTCCCTGTGGGTCCCAGGCCCCACTCTCCTCAAGGACTCCCTGGTCCTAGGCTCTGCCCTCCTGATGTCATGGCCCTCAGACTGTGCCCTCAGCTCTGTAGCCAACAGCACTGCACTCACCCTCCACAGCAGGAGCTGGCTAAGGAAGTTGGCATCTTTTTGTACACTTGGCCAGATATGTTGATTTGGCAAGGAAGGACTGTGCCTCTCAGCAGTCCTGTGGATTTGCTATGGCTAGTTCCTTTGACCTTTGGTGTTGGTGTGGGTTCTCCTGCCAAGCTGGACAAGGAAGCTGTTTGGTGTTGAACTTGTCAGCAACCCTGAAGAGCTTCTGCACATTTTGAGACAGCATCTCAGTAAATTGCCTGGACTTGTCTTGAATTTCTTACATTGCCCTACAGAGCATTTAAAAATGGATAATTACCAAGTGTCTGAGGCCAATGAAGCCTGTGCTTTACATATTTTTCCACTAGATGGCAAAAGAGACCAACAAATCTCTATGATGCCTGCTCATCTATTGGATTTCCAAACACTTTAAAATATGTTTCCAAGATTGTTTTGGACCTCTTTACTTATTACTAAACGATTTTACTATTGTCCATAGTCCATTTCTAAGGACGCTTGGTTCTTTCTTTTTTTTTAATTTTAATACATTTTTTATTATTATTTCAGCTCATACAAACTTAATAGGTACACCAGTTCCCTCCCTCCCTCCTCCTCCCCCCAAACCCCCTGCTCTCCCTCCCCTCACCCCTCCCACCCCATCCCCTCCGTGCCTCCCACCCCACCCTTGGTTCTTTCATAAAAGAAAGTTGCAGCATTTCCCAACAGAGCACATGAGTTGTACCAGTTGATAGGCCTCAAGTAAAGAAGTCGAAGAAATGATTCCCACTTAACATTTTCCAGATGATAATGAAAAATATCAAAATGAATGATGGCCTTGACCCTGGGTGCTAACAATGAAAGGGGGGGACAGCAGCAGAACACTTAAAACATTCCTTACAACCACTATACTTGATAGTGCCCCAATATTTTTCTTGAAGTGTTGGCCACAACAGTATGCCGAGATCAAGTAATAATGTCATCAGGCCCCAGGCGCTGCTATACTAGGAGTGCTGCTCAGAGTGCTGTGCTGTTTTCCTGACACACCCTGAGTTCAAGCCCAGGGCAATCAAGCAACCCTTTGTGTGCTCTGGAGCATCACGGCCTCCCTTCCAGCATTTCACTACAGTGCCCTCATGGAGAAGTGGCTTCTGGGATAGAGTGAAGTTAAAATATACAAGAGCAGAGAAATAAGGGGCAAAACGTCATGAATATATTAGCAAGATACTTTAGGAATTTCTGGAGGGGCCGGAAGGGTAAAGACCATGGGAAGTGAAGGGTCATGGATTGTTTTAATGATGTTCAGGAGCCCTTGGCTACTACAGACTCTAGGTAGATCTGGATATGTATTTATATTCAAGTATTGTGTGTGTGTGTCTGTGTGTGTGTGTGTATGTGTGTGTGTGTGTGTTGTGTACAAGAGGACATGAGTGAGTGTGCTTATGGAAGCTCAAGGGTAACATTGGGAATCATCCTGGATTACTTTATATTCTTATTGCTTTCCTCTGGAGTTCCTAGGCTCTGCCTTCCAGAGACAGAATTACAGTCCTTTACCATATCCATCCTGCACTTTTACATAGGATCTGGGGATCAGAACTCCGGTCCTCTTGCTTCCAAGGCCAAGGTTTCAATCCCCGAGCCATCTGTCCAGCTCCTAGTATTTTTTTAATGCTGTTTTTTTTTAAAAAAAAAAAAACTTTTTGTTTGTTTGTTTGTTTGTTTGTTTGTTTGTTTGAGGGGTAAGGAAAAGGAGGAGTGGAGGTCAGAAATTGACTTTCCAAAGTCTGCAAATTTCTGGAGATTGCATTCAGGTCACCTGATTTGCAGGGAAGCACTCTATCTGCAGAACTATCTCGCCAGCCTTTGATAACCCAGAGTATCCAGGTCTAGCACATGTATGCATGTCCCAGTGCCTCCGAGTGTTTTCTGTCTGCAGGAGCTTAGCAAAATCACTAGTGGCAGAGCACTATAAATCCCTGGCCCTGTTTGCTTCAACAATGTGGCAGGTCAGTAAGTTTCAGAAATAATGCCTTTGCTCCCACAGTATTTATGAATTGATAACATGCTTCACTCTGTTCCTGTTACAATTCTGAGTAAATGAGCAAATATCCACAACAAATAGGCAAGAAACACTCCAAAAGTTCTTTGAAATGTTCTCCCTCCTAGGATGCTGATTTTTCTATTTGGGTAATCTGTTTCTAGCAGCACTTTTAAAAAAAAACAAAGTAGAAGGAGGAGGGGGAAGGGGAGGAAGAAAAGGAGGAAGAAACAAATTTTCATACTATTAGCAGGAGGATTAAGAGTTCAAGATTAGCCTCTACTACATATTGAGTTTGAGGCCAGCCTGATTACATGGAGAGAGAGAGAGACAGAGAGAGAGAGAGAGAGAGAGAGAGAGAGAATATGAGCTCATCAAGTACAGGCTCTTTCTGTGCAAGTTTGATATCCTAAGTTCAATCCCTAGAGCCCACATAAAGATGGAAGAAGAGAACCGACTTTACAAATTTATCCTCTACAACTGTACTGTGATCTACACAATCATGTAATCACACACAAATAATAATAATTATAAATAAAAATTAAAGAGACAAAAATGGCAGAGGGAGCAAAGAGAAAAGGAAGGGAGAGGGAGGAAAAGAGGGAGGGAAGAAATCTTGGCATGCAATCTGAGTATAGAGAACATAAACAGATAAAAAACTAAAGGACTTTTAGGATGTAACTTAGTGGCACAGCACATATCCAACATGCTTGAGGACTTGGCTTTTCAAAACACACACACACACACACACACACACACACACACACACGCACACACACACACACACACACACAGCATAACAACGCAAGCCTCTAATCCCAGTCCAGAGGCTGAGGCAGGAAAATCAGAAGTTCAAGGCCAGCCTGGGCTACTCCATATGACCTTGTCTCAATAACAAAGAGGCTGGACCATGTGAGACAAGTTGTGGATTTACCCTCAGATGGCTAACAGCATTCAATGAGGGGATGAAGCATACTATACTACTGCCTGCCAGGTGTTAACCTTGGAAGAGTGCCCAATACCAGAATCAGACACCTCCCGGATTTATGACTTCCTCAGAGTCATCCTTGAGTCACTGAACAAGCAACTGGCAAGTTCTTCCTGTTGCCAGAAACTAGGGTAAGTCCTGGGAGCCCAGCAGCACACGGGACTCAGAGCCGATCTTGGAGAGCTCAGAGAGACCAAACCAGCATTGTAGTGGTCCAGGTTGCTCCTTTAAAAGACAAGATTTCCAAATCCTGCCCTAGAAATACTCAATCCTCAGGCACGGAACAGGCCTGGAAATTGGCCTTAGTCAGTGTGAGTCTGGTGGGAGAGACAGACATGTGTCGAGTTCAAAGCAGGCTGAGTTAGACCAGAGGTACAGGAGGACTCCCAGGAATGATAGGGGAGGAAGAGGTGCCCATGGGCAGCTGTGAGGTCTATAGGGTGCAGCTGCAGGTCTTCAGAAACAAGTCACTGTGGTCTGGTATGGGGTGACACCATTTGGTAGGACTGGGAGGAAGCAAGGAGACAAGGGAAGGAATCCCGGCAGGACAGGTGGGAGTGCAGATAGGGCAGACAGGGTGACTGCTGACGGGTGGTATGTCCTGTTATAGACTACTCATCCTGGGCTTCATATCATTCTTCTTAGTCTATGAGGATACCGACTACCAGCCTGTTCCTTTCCTGAATGATGACCCTGAGCTTTAAAAAATAGCACCTTACAATGGCAGGCAAAACTGGCTCCAGGCTGAGGGATGTAAAGGAAGAAGTATAAACAACAGATCCTAGAGGAAGCTGAAGTTGGGCGTGGGGGACAGAGAGCACGCCAGTCCTCCCAAAGGAGGAATGTGCATAAGGAAGACAGTGGCCCAGTCTACTGGAGTGTGCAGTTGACAAGAGTATTCCTAGGAAGGGTGTGGAGGAAGAACAGGAATAGGCAGAGTGGGCAGAGCTGAGATTACAGGAAAAAGTGCCTCTATCCAAGGAGACTAGAGAGGATCATACGGGTGGCACAGGGCTGCACAGCACAGAATGGAATGGGAAGATTGGAAGTGACTGTGATTTCAGGTAAACGAAAGGAACTCCAGCAGCCCACTGCATAGATGTGGAGCAAAAGCAGCTAAGAAACAAGAGCGTGGTGGTACAGGTCTGGCCCCAGCACCCAGAGGCAGAGACAGAGGCAGAGGCAGAGGCAAGAAGACTGTTGCAATTTCAAGACCACAGGAGTCAACGTGGAGATTTCCAATCTGTCCAGGCTGCAGAGAGATTCTGTCTCAAAAACAAACAAAAACAGAAAAAGAGGGTGGAAGGGAGACAGGAAGAGAGAAGAGGGAGGCAAGAGAATGAGGAGGGAGGAAGCTGGTGCAGGAGAGGTTTTGGGGGGAAGTGAGTGCCATCATCGCGTGGAGTTACAGGGTGCACGGTGCACCACACAATGGCTCCTGCGTGTTTCTCTGCATGGACTTGGCATCAACCCTTAGAATGACAGTGCCCCATCAGTCTTTTGCTTTCTAAATATAATTTGATTGTTTTGGGTGGGGGTGGAACCCAGGGCCGCATTCCCAGTCCTACAAATGGACTTTCTTCCCCTGCTTCTCAAGGAAAAGAAATACTTCCTATGAGCACTACCTCAGCCAAGATAGGGACTTTACTCTGATGTCCTCCATTTTTGGGAAACTCGTTATTTGCTAAGCTTCCCCCCCCCCTTTTCTTGTATTATGAATGAGATGTGTGTGTGTACATGGATGGATGTACGTCCATTTGAGTGGGTGTGCTGTGGAGGCCCCAAGAGTGATCAGACTCATTCTTGATGGCTCTTTCTCCTTTTACTTGTGAGCCTGGGTCTCTAATTAAACCCAGAGCAGCCATTAGGTCTCGTCTGGCTAGTTAGCTTGCTCTGGGTATTTCCAGGCTCTGGGGAACTTTAACTCCTAGTTCCTACACTTGCTGGTGACTAAAACCCAGCCAGGTTTGCCCACCATGTAATACTCAGCTGGTGATGATTCCATCAGACCCATCTTGCTTGACTGAAGAAACAAGCCCATCTGTGCTTAGTTTAGCCAAGTGATATGTAGCCAGGGGCCTTCTGATCGGCATTTTTCCAGGTTTGAAGAAAGCATGCAACTGAAACAAGAGCCTGTCTGAGCAGAAGAGCCAGGTACGCATGTCACCTCTGGCCAGCACACCTCCCCACCCCCGTGGTTCCTCCTTGGCTACCTCTCAGAAACAGTGCCACCCTGTTGTAAAGGCTGGTTGGCCCAGTTCATGCCACATGCAGCTCGGCTGAGCCTTCCCAGGAAGCAAAGACATCATGTCACACATCGCAAACACTTAACTAAAATATCACAGCTAGAGAAGGTTCTAGGTAAGTCCTAAGTGCCTGGTGGATCCTACCCAGTTTTCTATAAGCCTCAAATGGCCCACCCTGATCACCAGAACAAAAAGATACATAAATTTGTGAAGAAACTCCAATACCGTGCATCCTTCAAGGACCCACAGACAGGAGCAGGGCATGGAATGTAAGGTGGAATGACCTAGCTAGGCATCATGTGACCATTTACAGTACATCCGACTCTTTCACAGATTAAGTAAGGCTATTCCCTAACCATTACTGTCAATATGCAGCTCTATCACTCCTATGCCAATTGGACACAGGTGTCAACTTAACAATTGAGGACTAAGCCATTAGGGACACCTATGAAGAATTACTTAATTAACACAAGCTCTGAATAAGCCTGTGGGGAATTGTCTAAATAATGTGGTAAGGCCCAGCCCACAGTGGGTAGTGCCCTTCCCTGACAGGTGGGTAAGATGGAGAGAGCTAGGCCAGTATTTCAGCATACTTCAGCATACAGGCATGCTAGCAGGTGAGAGTATGTCTCTCTTTCAGCTCTTCCTGTGGATATGGTGTGATGAGCTCCCTCAGTTCCTGGTGCTGGTATGAATTCTCCTGCCGAGCTGAAGAGCTGTACTAAGAATTGTAAGCTAGAATAAGCCTCTTGTTCTCCTAAATTGTTTGGTCCTGAAGGTGATGTAGAGAACACACCTTGGCTTGTCCTCCACATAGCAAGAAGCAAATCTGCAGCTAGAGCAAGTAAGAGAATAGAAGCAGAGGCTTGGGGGTCAGCAAGTAGGATGCTGGGGCAAAGTACCCATAGACAGCCTAGATGAAGCAAAACCCCTGAATTCCCAGTGGCAATCTTGGGGTGGGAGGCTTTAGATTTTCTCCCATAGCACAGGGTTATCTGGACTGTATAAGAGCAGGTGAGTGTGGCTCTCATCTATCATGGAGGGGGAGGATTCGGGGAGCTGGTGCAGAGTTGCTCCCATGGTTACTGTCTGCATTTCTCTTCTGTTACAGTGACAGAATACCCTGGCAATAGCAACTTAAGTGGGGAGGATTCAAGGTTACTGTCCATCATGGCAGCAGGAGCCTGAGGCAGTAGGTCACACTGTACCCATAGGAAAGAAGCACAGAGCAATGAATGAGTGCATGCTAGTGTCTGCTTGTTTTGTCCTTTTATTCAGTTCAGGACCCCCACCCACGGAATGGTGCTACCCACAGCAGATGAGTCTTCCCACCTCTATCGGCCTGACCAAAATGATCCCCACCCCCCCAACCCCGCAGAGATGCAAGAGACTTTCCTCACAGAAATTCAAGTTGACAATTAAGTCTGATCATCAGTCCCCATGAGGCCAAAGATGGGCGAAGCAAGCAAATGGCCTAGAGGGACCTGTGAGAATGGAGGTGGCAAAGGCAAACTATTGTTAGCAGGTGGCTGTAGAGAGGGAAGGATGGCTGAGGAAGTTAGGTGATGGGGTTAAAGTGTGCATTCAGAAGGCATTCAGTGATGACATTTTTTAATATTTTATTTATGAGTGAGAGAGAGAGAAAGAGAGGTGTATGTATGCATGCATAGCACATGGGTGGAGGTCAGAGGACAACTTTTGGAAGTCAATTTTCCTCTTTTGCTTTATGTATTTTTATTATTTAATATTATTATTATTTATGTATTTTTATATTTAGTATATATGTGTCCATTTTCTTCTACCATGGACCTTCTGGGAATCGAGTCACCAGGTTTTGGGGCAGGCACCTTACCCATGGAGCCATCTCGACAGCCCAATGAGAACATTTATTGATATAAGTACAGATCCCTTGCTAAAGAAGGTCTCAAGTGGGCTGAAAAGATGAGCACAAGAAGAAAAAGTGGCCTGTCTGTCTTCTCTGTTGATGTCTGTCTTTTCTGTCTAAAGGACAACTTGTCAAAGACAATAAATTGTATTTACTTGAAACTAAAATGATGCTTGCTTTTCTAAGGATGCTCAAGCACCATAAGTTAAGCTGTAAGAACTGTAGTAGGTAAGCTGTAGTTTACTTAGTACCCAATGATGAATGACCTGAAGCTTTAACCCATCTCATTCCCAGCCAGAAAAAATCTTCATAAATTCCCCTTCTGACTTTGTTAACAAAAGGAAATTCAGGATTGAAAAATAATTTGCAACATGTAACTTGAGAGCCATCAAATCCTACATATGCCCATTGTAGGGGCACATAATGGATGGCCCATGCCCACGCTCTGTATGTGCTTTTTTCCTAACCTTGAGCACTTTTCTTCCTATTTTAATAAACTCTAATTCTGCTTCTTATTGGTTCTCCCTGAAATCCTTTTCTTCTTGAATCTCTGAAAAGAACTTTTCAGCCTGTTGCAGTGTGACCCCAAGATACAACTCTGCGTCTGTACCTATGACCACAGACAGCACAGAGCTGTCATCCAGCACGATGGATGGATGAGAAGTGGACAGAAGCTCAAGGTCGTCCTCATCTATGGATAGGCCTGGGGGTGACATAGCTTTGGGGGTGTTTGGGGGTTACATGCCCTGGGTTCTAGGAGGTGCACCTCTGTGGATATTGGCAGCACTCTGAAAGAAGGCAGGAGATGGGCTGGAACAGGATGAGAGAGGAACACAGAGCCAGGTTGCCTGGTGTTCAGTCGTTAGAGGGAGGTGGAACCATTGTAGATAATGCTGAAAACAGAAAAGATGATGGGTGAAATGGTTCAATGGATAATGTACCTGCTCGCAAACCTGGAGACCTCAATTTGGTCCACAGGAAGGAAAGGATGAAGATGTTCCTAACCAGCTGGGGCTCAGGAACAAAAAGACTCAGCCCCCCACTCTCTGCCACAGGCACCCATCAGGTGAAGGGCCTGCAGCAAGGCGTGGCTGCTGTGCCCCTCTTTGGTCATGGAAGAAGCCAGGTGCTGCTGTTACAGGAAGGCAAGTCAACCGCTTCTTCTTCCTGGCAGGGTAAACGCACACCCAAAAAGAAAATGTAAAAGCTTTTCTCTAGAGAGGAAGACTCTCTCCTTTTCCTTGTCTCCCTTACCTTTCCATTTCTTAGAGAGTTTACTTTAGAAAACTTGTAATTCTTTCTCTCTCCCTCTCTCTCTCTCTCTCTCTCTCTCTCTCTGAGACAAGATGTCATGTAGCACAGGCTGACTTTGAATTCACCATGTAGTTTAAGCTCACCTTGAACTCCAGGTCTTCCTGAAGCACCCAAGCACAGGAAATACTTTAGCAACCTGGGACCCACTTCATTTGGGCTATGTACACACCCTGCTTCTAATATTGCACTTGGGAGCTTAAGTCCCTTACTGCATGTACCATGCACAAACTCCTGTCCAAATGATGCACCCAGTTTTACACACACTCCACTCCAAACAAGGTGCTAAGCTTCTCCTTCCTGGCAACCAGCAAACTTGTTCCCTATTCAATTATATCCCCAATGTGTCCAGCATGAAGACTGGAAAGTCTGATATGACCTGAACTGGTTTTGGGTGTGTGTGCAACAAGGTAAAATTGTATCCTCCAGTAAACTTTAAAGGAAAATCCCTTATTTACCATCTTATGCCTGCGCTATTAAGGAAGGGGCCAGTATACTAGAAAAAAATTATATAACCTAATCTACCAATCAAAATTAAAAAGCACCCAAACTATTTTACTTAGCAACCAACCCCCCAACACACACACACACACAATTTTCTTAGACTCTATAAAAAGAGAGCCCAGGCTGTGACCTGGGTCCCCTGAGCTTCTCCCACGTGGCCAGCTGCTCTCTTGCGGTGCAATCTGACCTTTCTATGGCTTCATCTTCTATAAGTTTTCTTGCTACTTCTCAAAATATGTGGGTTTTGATGTCAATTTCTTAAATAAGAAACTGAGAGCCTGAAACTTCAGGATCAGACCCAACCACCAGCAATGCTCCTGCCCCTCCCACATCTGGGATGAGAGGCTCTTTCTATCCACACACACACCATCTCATGTAGCTTAGGCTTGCTTCACAGCCTAGGATAACCAAGGACTCTAGATCCTCCTGCTGTATTCTGAGTGCCGAGATTGCAGGTTTGAGCAAGCATTCTGGCTTTGAATTTTCTCTTTTTGGGACATACATACAAGTTATTAAGGACGGACATAAGTCCCTTTTCCAGTTTCACTCTTTCTCAAGGATTCTGAAACCATCTTTTTGAAATGTGGTGCTCAGGGATGACAGCATCCGTCTTCTAAGGCCAGAGCTCAACTTCAAAGAATATCAGGCTTCACTTTGCAAACAGATACATATTTAAAATATAAATACAGTGAATTTTAATTAAGCTTTTTAAATTTTCTTTTCTTTTTAAAATGTTTGAGAAGTAGGGGAGAAGGTACAGGAGAGGGTGCACACATGCTATGGCATATGGGTGGTCAGAGGACAACTTTTAGAAATCAGTTATTTTCTTCTACCATGTGGGCTTCTATGGCCAAACTCAGATTGCCAGGTTTTTAAACAGGCACTACCTCATCTGTTGAACTCTCTTGCTGGTTTGTTTATTATTTGTTTGCTTTTTGTAATAAGTATTGAACCTCAGGTCTTGCTTACCCTAGGCATGTACTCTACCACTGAATTCCATGCTCAGCATCTTTTTTACCTTAAAAAAAAATGACAGAGTCTCGTGTGGTTCAGGAGGACCTCAAATTCCCTTTGTAGCTAAGGATGATTTTGAACTTCTGATCCTCCTGCCTTCACCTCCAAATTCTTGGAATGATAGGTATGTACCACTATACTATCTCTGTTTTATACAGTTCTGGGGATGTAACCCCTGATGTTTTATATGCTAGGCAAGCACTCTACCAACTGAGCTTCTTTTTAGTTTAAAAAAATCATATGAGAAAGAGAGAATGTACATGGGACAGCATATATGTAGAGGTCAGAGGACAGGTTTCAGTAGATTCTTTGTCTCCACCCGGTGGGTTCTATGTCAACTAGGTAGGAAAAGCCATGCAGGCAGTGGGGTTCACCTTCAGAAAGAACAACATTGTATCAGAGTTCACCTTCAGCAATTATCTGGTGTGGAAGAGTTCATCTGTTGACTGGAACCATAAATCACTCTGTCTGGACTAGAACCCTGGACAGAAGGAAAAATTCTTAAAGGGAAAGAGATGAGGGGTGATAATGGTTAAAAAAAAAAAAAAAGATAACCATCCCCCCACCAATCTGGAAAAAACAACCCTAAGGATCCAGAGGAGTCAATTGGGACTGAGAGGCAAGGAACACTAGAAGGGGCCAGCCCCTCCAAATCCCATAAAAACCCAGGCTTACAGCTCTTTAGTGGCTGGCAGATTCCTGCAGTCTGCCCTCCTGAAGGAACTTCTGAGCCTTTCCTGTTGCCTTCTCTAATAAAGTTTCTGCTTGCTTCAAACCCTGGAGGTTTGCATCCTGACCACTATTCATTGTCTAGGAGGCACTGAGAACTCTCCTTCAGAGACCTTGACTCAGATCCACTCACAAGGGTCTAACTCAGATTGCCAAGTTTGTGCACAGGTAGTTTTTCCACTTGACCCATCTCATAAGGCTTCTTTTTACTTTTTAGACAGTTAGGGTCTATAAGTTGCCTAGGTCGACCTTCAATTTTCTTTTTTTCTTTTTCTTTTTTTTTTTTTTTTTTTGCACTATTAAGTCTTTTTTTTTTAACTCTTCAAACTCTTTATTAATTATAATTATCCTTCTGACACTTTCTGCTTTTAAAACAAAAAGGCAAATCAATACAATGCACTCTAATAAAGTTAGAGTAACCTTGCTGACCTATATATATGAAAAGATTCGACCTTCGATTTTCAAGCTTTAGCTTCCCAATTGAAGGGATCACAGGCCTGTCCTCACCAGGCTGGGCTTGTCTCATTTTGTATTTAAAACAAAGCCTTGGTATGAAGTTCAGCCTGGCCTCAAATTCGCATTCTTTCTGCCACCCTACCAAGTATTATAATGACAAGCACGAGCTACTACACCAGCCCAAGATAAACACGTATGCTTGTTTGCATTGTACACTTAAGTCCCTAAAAAAAAGACCTCTGTTAGAGATTCTACAAGGCCAAAAGACTGACAGAGCTTTGTAATTATGGAGCATTAGGAAATTACAGACCAGATCCAAATTACTTTGGCTCTTGTAGTTCTTTTGAAAGCCCACCCCTGTGTTTGACCTAATGCACTCGACTACTGAAACCTTCAAGTCTCCCACTAACCCCAAAGCTAAGAATATCACAGATAGCAGTTTTCCCCACTTTCTGTAACCTGCCTGTGATCTGTCGATATGTTCAGTAGATGCCTTGATGTATAGTTTTCTTTGTTCTGTAACTAATACAGTCTCATGCAAAGCGACATGCGTCTTACAGGGCAATTTGAACCCGTGTTCGGAGGCGCAGTCCCTCACAGCGCTCACTCCTGGGGCGAGAGCAGGCTTATGTTCCCCGCGAGCATAAGGGCGCCCCAGTTACTACTTGGCTTCTAGGGGGACGCTTCCGGCACTGCTTGCCATTGCCCTTGAGAACCAGCACGGAACTGGCTTTTCCTTTGTGTCCTTGCAGTCGCTTTAGTGGGGTGCCTGCAGCAGTCGCAGGCTGTAGTTTTCTTCTTGGTCTCCTGCCAAAAGGTTTATTTTGGATTGGCAGATCCGGTTTTCCCCCCAAACTACCGGGAGGGTGCGACTTCACTGTTGACTGGATACCACCGGCCACCTCCGAGCCCCTATTTTTAGACTCTGGTGCAACCACGTGACAGGGACGCGGGGGCCCAGCATCCCGCAGCCGCAGCCACGTGACGGGGAGGCGGGGCCCAGCATCCCGCAGCCGCAGCCACGTGACGGGGAGGCGGGGCCCAGCATCCCGCAGGCGCGGAGCGGGCTGCTGAGAAGATGAGGATCTGGAGTTCCGAGCACGTGTTCGGGTGAGGCCGGCCGCCGCGGGCCGTGGTGGGAACCGTGCTGGGCAGGGCGGGGTGGGCCGCTCGGGCGCGTGGTCGGGGCGGAAGGGTCTTCTTCGGCGGAGGCTCAGGCAGAGAGGCGCCGGTCCTTGCGCAGCGAGGCCTGCGGGACAGAGACCACGCAAGGAGACAGTCAGCTTCACGGGCGGGCAGCGACCGGCTGGAGCTGGCGAGGGCGCTGGATGGGAGGAGGGCGCGGGGCGTCTTGAGTACTTTTAAGAAAGCCTCCGAGCCGGCGAGAAAAGCCCCGAGTTGCTTGAAAGCGCTCTGGGGAAGGACGATAGCTCCGAGTGTGAAGGCGGTTGCCGCCAAGCCGGGCGACCAGAGTTTGGCTCCCAGATCCTACAGATTCCCTCCTGGTTTTTGCAAGCTGTCCTCGCAGCTCCACGCACGCCACACTCCCCAGATAACTAAATACAAAAATTCCAAATGCTCTTCCTGACTTATGAGATGCCTTCCTGTGAGTCATCAATTTGAATCCATTTTTAAATACTCTTTTAAAGAAAAAAGACTAAATTTTTTTGTCACCAAGTAGAGAAGCTTTTTATTTGGGGCAGAATAAAAGAAAAACCTGTCATTCTTTGGCTTTTAAAATAGTGTGTGTGTGTGTGTGTGCGCGCGCGTATATGTGTGGTGTCTGTAGAAAAGACATCGTCTGTGCCTGTGGAGTCCCAAGGACATCAGGAAGCACCCGGATCGCTCTGCTCATTGCTTTGTTCTGGGATTGCCTTCCACCCGGTGCTTTTACGTGGAATCTGGGATATGAATCCTTTCGCTTGTAAGGTAAAGGCTTAACCCCTGAGCCATCTCTCTAGCCCTTAAAACACGTTTTTTAAAAATTTATTTATTTATCTCTATTTATCTATTTATTTATTTATGAAAAAGAGAAGCAGCATGCTATGACACATGGGGAAAGGCGCCAGGAAAACTTTCAGAAATCAGTTTTCTCCCCATCACCATGTGAACTTTGAACTCAGGTCACCAGGTTTGTGAGCTGATATCTTCTCCTCTAGGCTATCTGACTGGTCCTTTGTCTTTTGAGATGTAATGTTTTATTTTTTAATTTTGTGTGTGTGTGTGTGTGTGTGTTTTTATCAGAAGGCACACAGAAGTACAGTGAACTATCTCTTCTCTTTACTTTTGCTCTGAAGTTTCCCAGGCTCTGCCTTCCAAATCCATGCCACCATTTTCACTAGTGTTTTTACATGGGATCCAGGATCTGAACTCAGGACCTTCTGTTTGTGAGGCAGAGGCTTAATTCTTGAGCCATCTCCCCAACTCCAGGATAATGTCTTAATAAAAGTTTAGCAACTCTCCTCAGAACTTGTGAAATGAGTTTATTTTAATTAATAATTAATTTTGGTGCTGGAGCTGAATCCAGTGTGTTGACCATGGTAGGAAAATGCTCTGCTACTGGACTCTGAAATGACGTTTTAAGGAACCATAGACTAGGTGGTAGCTCCTAACTTTTCTCAAGAAATGTTTTCCCAAGGGTGAAACACAACTTCCACTGTCCAGGTTCGACTGCCCTAAACAGTAGTCAAATTAGGGTCACTTTGAAAAGTCACTGTTGATTCTTTTAACCATTTTTACAAAGGTCAACTACTTTTTAAAAGTTTTGTTGACATATTTACATATTTAACTCCCATAATGTAAGTCACCCACTTTTAAAAATGTTATTTGTGAGAGAGAAGTAGACAGAGACAGAACAGAGAGCAGGTGAAAGTCACAAGACAACTTTCAGTAAGCTGTTCTCTCCTTCCATCAGGTGGGTTCCAGGGAATGAAGTCAGGTTGCTAGTCTGAAAGCCGGCATCTTTACCTGCTGAACCATCTCAATGGCCCCACTCATTTTCAAGCGTACAATTTAGTAATTTTTAGTATACTAACAGAAAGTTTGTTGTGATTTTGTGCATCTGTCACTGTGGTCCAGTTTTAAAGAACATTTCCGCTATATTCCAGAGAGATTCCCCTTTGTAGATATTCCCATTCCTTCCCTAGGTAACCACTGATCCTTCCATTTCTGTAATTTGCCTTTTAACATTTCATATAAGCATCCAACTTGTGGTGTTTTGTGCCTGTTATCTTTTGCATAGTATTTTTTTTTTTTTTTGAGGTTTCACCCATTTGGTAGCAGGAAGCTCACATAGAGACCAGACATCCTTCCAGAGTAAGGTCAGCAACAGGAAGTAATTTCACCTGTGGCAGTAGGGTTTTGGAGAGATGGGCCTACACCCAACTTGTCTTCTAGCCAGAAGCCAGAAAGAGAAGGAGATACTCTGGAAGTGCCCACCTTGGTGTTGTCCCCTCTGTGTCTCTGCAGCTGTGATAGCTCATGTGATAGACATCTTCCTAAAGTTTGTGCCAAAGCTCCGTGTGACTGCTTGTATAAGTTTATGTATATGTAAAATGATTAGTTTTTCCGAACTGAAAATAAATGTCATCTCGTATAAATCTATTTTGAAAATTTTCTTCTCTCAACAGTGTGTTTTTGAGATCCATCCAAACCGAGGTAGATATCTATGGCTATACACTGATGAAGGTATAGCTTGATTATGCTAGTTGTATAATGCTACAATTTGCCCCTCTCCTGTCGAAGGGATATGTATGTGATAAGGGACAATTCACTTGATGAGGTCTGTGATGACTGATACTGGTTGTCAACGCGATTGGATTGAGAGTCACTTGGAAGATTAAACATATCTTTGGGTGTGTTTGCCAGGGTTTTTCCAGAAAAGATTAGTTCATGTGGTCTAAAAACTTTATACTATCAGAGGTGGGGGAACTGTGACTGGCAGGCATAACATAACATTTTTCTTTTTCTTTTTCTTTTTTTTTTTTTGCAAGTGTGTGTATACACATGTGCGTGTGTGCATATGTATGTGTATACACCAGATAAGACTGTAGTACACATGCCTGTGAAAGCCCAAGGTTGACATCATGACATTGGGAATCACCCTGGATTGCTTTGCCTCCTCATTGCTTTCCTCTGGGGTTCCCCAAGCTCTGCTCTCCAAGGCTAGAAGTATAAACCACTGCCATTTCCTACTTGGTGTTTTTACATAGGATCTGGGATCTGAATTCAGGTTTTCTGTGTGCAAGGCAGACTGTAACCTGAGGCTTCTCTCCAGCACAGCATAACATTTTAAAATAAAACCTGGGCTGAGGATGTAGCCCAGTTGGTAGAGTACTTGTTCAGTATGCACAAAGCCCTGGGTTTGATAATCAGCCCAGCAAAGGTCGGGTGTGGTATCTCCTGCCTGTAATCCTAGTACTTGGGATGTGCAGGCAGGAGGAGCTGAAGTACAAGCTACTAAAGAGCTTAAGAGCAGCCTGGGAAACATGAAACTTAAAAATCAAAAGAAGTAAAGAATCTACATGTTCCAAAAATCAAAAAGAAGACCACTTTAAAAATAGTATCCACTTTAAAAGTAATACCCAGTGTCTGCTAAGCTTGTCATATCTGCTTGTGCATTCAGTATTTTGCAGCAGATTGTCTTGAAGTGTATGGACAAATTCCAGCCTCACACAGAATCGGAGCTGGAGAAGGCAGAAGCATATGAATAATTTTTAAAGAATGTCATTGTGGCTGTTCTTTACTCCTATAACCCAAACAAATGATAACTTCTTAAAATTAACTGTGACATAAAATTGGAAGTGAAAAACAGAAAAATAGTTCTGTTGCATCAAATGCATCACAGCCATATGAGTGACAGGCAGTGGCTGACATCTGCCCAATTGCTTGCAACGTATGGGCAGCTGTCATGCTCGAGATAGTGATAGGAATTTTCCAAATTCCAGTTTTCCTTTGAAAGGTCAGATTTAATTTTTGGCAACAAATGCTGCCTTGAAGTGACAGACAGGCTCATGTCACTAACTTCCTAGAAAATCTCTGCCTAGTCCCCAGCTTTAGCACACAGTTTGTGTGTTGTTCTTCCAAGTGCAAGCAGTATGTGGTGGGAGGCAGCAGTGCATTGGGCTCACATCAGTAGCTGTCTAGTTGTGGAGCTTATTCTGCTGCACAAGTATTTCTAGTACACTTCCTGTTCCCTTGTAGATTGTCAAGGAGACGTTTCCTCAGGGTCAAGCACTGATAAAAGTGATCTGTCACTTTATCACATATCCCTAAGAGGACCTGGCTCTGTCTCCCCGAGTGGTGTGTCTGCAGCAGTGACCAGCCACTACTAAGAGACCAGCACTTCTCCACTGCTTTTGTACCGTCAGCATAGATGTCCATATAGTGAGACAGCTAGTAATGTCTCAGTAGCATTGTGCCACTGCTCACACTGCACACGCGCATGGTGGGGGGAGAAAGGGGACATTTGAGTACATGTGCCTGTGGAGGCCCAGGGTGACATAAGGAATCATCCTGGCTTTCTCCTTATTGTTTTACTCTGAGATTTCCTAGGCTCCACCTTCCAGGATCAGAATTATAGGCCACTGCCATATCTGCCTGGCATTTTTACATGGAATTTGGGAATCTGAACTCAGGTACTTTTGCTTGTGAGGCAGAGGCTTTAGCCACTAAGACATCTCTGCAGCCTGGCCCACACTCTTAAGAACCACTTAGAAGTAGGTTAGAGTTCAGCTGCTTTGGTCATGTGACTGCCTACTTAAACCAAAAACATTTCCATTATAGAAATTTCGGAAGTGATTAAAGTGGAGAGAGCAGAATTGGAGCACCTGATATGTGTCTCCAGGGCCAGCTGCTCTTCTTACGTCCTGTCTAGTTTCACATGTATTCCCACCCTTGGCCCCTTCCCCTGGATGACTTAGACATATCCCCAACGTCAGTCTGTGGCTCAGTGTCCTTAGCTCTTCCAGTCCTCAGTCCGAAGCTGAATTCATCCTTCCACCTGCTCCTGGTCATACCTCACAGCACCTGGCATGGATGCTTCTCTGAGCCTTGTCCTGAGGCAGCTATGGAGTCATTCCTGGGTGGGTAGCTGCAGAGGTCTCTCTTCCTTTGGGGGTGGGATTCGGGATCATACCATTTCCTCAGCATATAGCTGGGAATGCCTCCTGAGATTTTCAACCAGTTCCTCATCTGTCTAAGCTTGACATGAGACTGTAGGATGTTCATTTGAGAATCTTCAGGCAAGTGACTCTGTGCTCCCCTCCCTCTCTGCCAGCTTTTGCCAGGTGTGCATGATGAATGATGTTGGTATTTTCTTAAGTCAAGCGATGTATTACTGACTTCCGTGTTAGACCTTGTCACTTAAGTGTTAGTTTACTTGTTTCCTCCACTGTTGTGCTGATATGCACAAAAACTTCTGTGGTCATTCTGCTGCAGTCATTTAGAATTACTTATTATGTGCGTATCTTAATTAGGTTGTAGGAAGTCATGAACCAAGAAGAGGAAGACTGGCTTTGTGGAGATATACTTCTCTTTGCAGGGAGGTTTCTGGGAAGGAGAGCATGCTTACTTCATAGATCGGTGTTGAGCATGGCCAAGGAGCCCTCTCCATCACAGGCATCTGAGATCTTTGGGTTTCCAGCCTAATGAAGCTGTAAATAGCAGTGGGCATCTCTGATGGCAAGAGATAAGGCAGGAAGGAAGGTGCTCACCCCTTAGTGTGAGGCTCATGACTAGAGCAAAACCATCCTGTACAGGCAGTCTCAGTGATACCCCAGAGATCATAGGTTCTGATGGTACAGGACTGGAAGTGTGCAGGAGCAGGTAGGCCTGAGGACCTGGTGACATGTAGACCACTGCTGTTTCTATATGTGGTCTCATTGTTCTTCTCTTAGGTTGGCAAGACTAGAGGACATTGACATATTTGTGGGTATAACAGGCAGGTGCATGCCAGAATGCTTACAGTGTCTAGCTTTAGCAAATGGAAATGTAGGTGTTTTTAAAAGTATTTGCTGGGCTGGAGAGATGGCTCAGGGGTTAAGACTCTGCCTCTCAAGCAGAAGGTCCTGAGTTTAGATCTCAGGTCCCACGTAAAACTGGCAAGTGGGACTGTACCTCTGGCACTGGTGGGAAGAGCCTGGAAAATCCCAGGGTAAAGCAAAAAGGATGTAGATGCAATCCAGGATGATTCCCGGGTCACCCTTAGTCTTCTGCAGGAACACATAGTGCCTTCTGATACACACACATATACACATTTAAAAAAAAAAGTCTTCATTATGTTGTCTTTCAAAAATTAGAACTGCTTCACATAATGTGCTTCTTAGATGTCTGAGCAAAAGGACAGATGGCTTAGGGGTTAAGACTCTGCCTTGAAAACAGAAGGACCCGAGTTCAGATCCCAGATCCCACTTTAAAACACAAGGCAGAAATGGGGGTGGCCTGCACTTCTAGCTCTGGAAGGTGGAGCCTGGGAAATCCCAGAGTGAAGCAAAAGGTGGGTAGAAGCAATCCAGGATGTCTCTGAGAGTCATTGTTTGACTTCCACAAGCACACACAATGCCTTCTGACATACCCCCCCCACACACACACATGCATGAAAAAATATTTTTTTAAAAAGTCTGAGCGAAGTACAGATGCTCTACCATTAACAATTGGGTTACATACAGATAAAACTGTTGCAGATTGAAAAAATCATGAGTCAAAAATGTGTTTAAGCCAAGCAAAAGAACCTGAGTTCAGATCCCCAGATCCCATGTAAAAATTGGAGGCTGGGACCCTGGAAAACCATAAGCAAGGCAATAAGGAGGTAGAACAATCATTTTGACTTCCACAGGCACACACAGTACCTTCTTGTGCACACCCACACATGTACACACACACATACACACACACACACACACACACAAGCAAACAAAACAAACAAAATGCCTGAAGACCAATCCTGATCTAGAGTCCCCAAGGTGTGCCCAGACCATTAGAAGACCTAGGGCTTGTGCACCTTTCCTGGAAGGACCATCTCTCTGGCCCCAAGGTACTGTGTGGGGCAGTATCCTGTTTGGATACATCACAGAAGGCAGAGATGGTGTTTTTTAATTTTATGAGCTGCTCATCTTCTGTCTAGGAATTAGGACCACAAGTCCTATAGGAAATCAGGGGCCCACCTATATTCAGGACAGCAGCTAGGCACGTGGCACTGCCCGTTTCCCGTACCCCAGCATGGTGGAGATGGAGAGACCTGTCTCACCACAAAGAAGATCCCACAAAAGGGTTCTGTCACCTGTGGACCAGGGAAAGCAAGGAGAGGAAAAACCCCGGGTCAGACAGATTGATGCTTGGGAGGTTGACAGGTTGCTTGGGAAGGACCTGAGTCCACCCCATGAACCATTGGCCAGACCCCAGGGGCCTCGCTTGAGTTCTCCCGCAGGAGGAGCCTCAGCAGCGTCCCCAAAGCTGACCCTGTGTTCTCGCGCTAGCCACCCGTGGGACACGGTGATCAAGGCGGCCATGCGGAAGTACCCGAACCCGATGAACCCCTGTGTGGTGGGTGTGGACGTGCTGGAGCGCAGCGTGGATGGCCGCGGGCGCCTGCACAGCGTGCGCCTGCTCAGCACCGAGTGGGGGCTACCGGGCTTCGTGCGCGCGGTGAGCCTTCCGCGGGTGGTCCCCAGACACGGGCGCCCCCCTCCTCCCGGCCATGAAGCCCTGCTCCGCCCCCACCGCACAGAATTGCTGCTAAGGGTTGCCACAGGGTGGGCAGGGGGCTCCCTCATCAGCTTTCTCTTTTTGCTCTTCTTTGCTCACCCCGTCTCTGTCTATGTGTCCTGTTCATTTTGTGTGTCCAATCAGTTGTCCCACGTCGATGGCCCTATTTTTCCCTAATCATTTATTTCCAAAAGCCCAGAATCGAAATCCTGTCACATTTTATGGCACGGGAGTTGGAGAGTTTACATTATGAACTTGAGACCAGCCCAAACCAGCTCTTTCTCCAGGAGCTGGAGGGCTCTGCAACTGTCCACTTGGAGCCGAGATCCTTGCATGGCTCCCGGACACTCGCCAGCCTCTCCTGTGCTCCTTGCCGCTGTTAGAGTTCTGGACCAAGGCTCGGATCAGGGTGTGGATCAGCCATCGCCCCAAAATGCAGTCCTGAGACTTCTGCCTAGGACCTCTGGCTACTCTTCAGGGTCCCCAGGAACCCCCCCCCCCTTAATTTTTGTCAAATAATTCAATACTGTCAAATATTTAACTCTGAAGTCATCATTGTCTGTCACCTACTGGAGGAGGAGTGCCCTTCCACCGCTTTTGACCCTTGGCTCCGCGCTGCGTCCGGGGCATAGCATTTGTTATCCGTAAGTTATCCGTAAGTAGATGTGTAGCATATTACTTTACTAATTTTGTTTTGTGTTTCAGATTTTGGGGACCAGCAGGACTTTGACATATATAAAAGAGTGCTCTATCGTGGATCCAGCTGAAAAGAAAATGCAACTTTGTTCCACCAATGTAAGCCGAGCTTTAAGATCAGAAAGGTGCCTAGAACTATCTTAATGATGACTTATAACGCCTTCTTGCATTTTATTTTCAGCCTGCATAGGGTCTGAGTGATCGCTTAATCTTAGTAGGAGAATTGAGTTTTATGATTTTTATTATCATTTAAAAAAATACAAACTAAGTAATTGTTACATATTTTAACATGCAGTCTTAAAAAATAATAAAGCAGCATTGTGTGTGTTCACTGGGAAGACTATTCATATATAATTTCTTAGATATTCTGGATACAGTTATTCATTGTTTTTTCTAGAGGAGGCCAGAAAGGAGCCTGAAAGACTAGGGAGTTTTCACTCATCAGTTCATACTGTTTGTATTATTTTAGTGACTTTTTTTTTAAACTAAAATTCCCTAACCTTTGAAGAGAGAGAGTTGGGTGTCCCATTTGGGGCTAAATTGAGAATTCTGCCACCACTATCTGTTGCTAAACAAAGTTTCTGGGGCTAGCTACAGGTTGCTAACTTCCACAGATCTGGAGATTTAAAGTTTGTGTATAGATATGAGAAAGAACATGGCTTTGCCTTTAGCTCACTCAGTATGATTTTTTTGCAGGTCCATCCATCCATTTATTTGTGAATCTCATGATTTTATTTTTATTAATAGTTGAATAATATTTCATTGTATAATGGACCATATTTTCATTATCCATTTACCAGTTGATGGGCATCTAGGCTGGTTCTATTTTTCAAAGGTAGATTTTAGTAGCAAACATATTATAAATAAGAAGTTAGTTCGTTTATAGAGGGTGGAATCAAAGAGCCAAGTCCCTCGGTTTCCATGTGGCTCTGAGTCTGTCAGAGCCAAGTCCAGAGCCAGGGCTCCTGAACATACCGGCTGGATGCTGCCAGAGGACTTTTGTTGTGTGCTGCAGCTGCTGATGGGTTTGGCAGTGTGAAGTACCTTGAAGGCAGATCCCTGCTCTGCTATGGGGAAAAATGGGCAAGAAGTGTGGCCATTGCCAGAAGGAACAGCTAATTTGTGTCCCTAGGACACAAATTTCTTTGTGTCCTTTCTCTGGTTTTGATAAGTGCTACTTTGAGGATGGAAGGGAGGGAAGATGATTTGGGAGGAAGGCAAAAAAACTAGCAAGAGGGCTGGAGAGGTGGCTCAGGGGTTAAGCCTCTGCCTTGCAGGCAGAAGGTCCTGAGTTCGGATCCCAGATCCCACATATAGACGCCAGGCGGAAGCGGGGGCGCCCTGCGCTTCTGGTCCTGTTAGAGCAGAGCCTGTGAATCCTGGGGCAGAGTAAAGAAGGAGGAGGTGGAGGCAGTCCATGGTGGTTCCCGAATTCGTCCGTGGTTCTACACACACACACACACACACACACACACACACACACGCGCGCGCACACACACCCACATACATATGCACACGCGCACAATTGAATAAATAAATAAAAAAAATTATTAAAAAAAAAACTAGCAAGAAACCAAGTGTGGAAAACTCCAGAGCAAAGCAACAAGGTAAAAGAACAATCCAGAATGATTCCTGATATCACCCTTGGGCCTCCACAGGCAGACACCTAAGTGCCATCTTGTACACACACACACACACACACACACACACACACACACATTGAAAAAAGAACTATAATTCACTTTTTGTTTTGTTTTGTTTTTAGGTTACACTTACAAATTTGGTGTCAGTGAATGAGAGGTTGGTATATACACCTCATCCAGAGAACCCTGAAAAGTGAGTGTCCTGGTCCTGGGATGGGCATGTTGAATCACAGGGGTGAGGTGGACGGAAGCCCCAGGACAGGTCAGACCCTCACCTCTGCTGTCCTGCAGGACAGTGCTCACCCATGAAGCCATCATCAATGTGAAGGGCATCAGCCTCGGGAACTACTTGGAAAGTCTCATGGCCAACACGATATCCTCCAATGCCAAGAAGGTATGCATGCATTCCGGGACCGAGTGTGCTCTGAGGAAATATGCCACATGGAGCGGTCCTCACAACCAGGGCATTGGCATTCCCCACAGTTCTGCTCCAAACTAGCAGGATAGAAAGACTTCCAGGCTCTGGGAGGAAGGTCATCCGTGGATGTCACAGTGACCACATATAGTGGCATTTAGTCTAGTCACAGAAGACACAGGCTATCTGGGGCTTTTTTGTTCATTTTACAAAATTCCAAATTTGAGAAAGGCATGCGGTGATCTTGTTCGTTGCTTCGCCAGTACGGCAGCCAAGGCCCTTTGCTCACCCGGAGCTGTCCCAGGAGGAGACAGAATTCTGTGCTCCTTTACGTTTCCGAGTACTTGGTTAGGACAGGAGCCCTATGGGTGTGCTGCCACGAACGTGGGAGAAGGGAAGACTGAGGTTAAAGCACCTCAGGCCTTCCAAGAGGAAAACACAGGTAAACTCACTGAAATTGTGAGTGCACTTTATTTTATTATTTTATTTATTTACTAGAGAGACAGAGGGAAGGCACATCATGTGCTATGGTACACAGGTGGAGGTCAGAGGATTACTTTCAGAAATCAGTTCTCTCCTTGCACTGTGTGGGCTGCTGGGGTCTAAGCTCAGGTCCCTCACCAGCTGAGCCATCTTGCTGGCACACTGTCTTTTATTTCAGTCTGTGAGGGGTTGTTTGTAGCCTTGCAGCAGAATCACTGCCTCTTCTTGGCATGTGAGAGGAGCTGTTCATGGATGATCCATTGGCAGGTTGACATGTCTTTCGTAAACCAACTTTGTGACCATCTGTATTGATGGGTTGCATTCTTAAGATACATGTGTACTCGGAAACAGGTGACATGTCTTCTGATATGCCTAGAAATAGCTCATTACCATGTGGGAGAGGGGTGTATGTACAGGTCAGGGTTGTGAGTCTCGGTGGTGATCATCCTAATTTTCATGATCTCCACATGACAGCTTTAGTTCTATGATTTTGGGGTGTTCTAAGTCTCTTCAGCCTAGGACTTGCTATACTACAATAAGAGGAGCAGCAGTGCTGGGACAGTTCAAGATAGTGCATTCATGAACACGTCAGAGAGTTTTCAGCACTAAAGACTTCATACATGTATCTGATCTGCTTGCATATGTGGACTGTGACTCAGGAAGGTCATTACTGTATCTCCCACCATGGCACTCCCCTCCCGTGGTCTAAATCACAGGCCTGTATTTGCTGCAGGCAGTGAGAATTGAAGTCCTTTTGTGTTGTTGCAGGGGTGGGCCGCCATTGAGTGGATAATTGAACATTCTGAGAGCGCCATAAGCTAACAGGTCTGCACCTGCACCTTGTGACACAGGGGTAACCCCAGTAACAACTTAACCTGGTACAGCGTTTTAGTATTTTAGTAACCATGTGCATGGGGATGACGGTGTGTGGACGCTTGCATTTGGGCTGCATCTCTTCAGCCCTGTGCTGTTTCCTATCCATCCTGGATAGCTCCACTCTCTTCCAAGTCCTTGGTCCCTTGGGGACACCTGAGCTGCTGTCACCTGGAGTCTGAGGACGGTGGTGCTGCATATGCTGCTGTGGGATTGCAGTGCTTGGTTTGCACAACTGGTACAGTGCTTCCAAGAGTAAAAGCTGATCTGAACTGGGTTTTTTTCATTTGGAGGAAAATTCGTATTTTAAAAAATTGTGCTAGAGTCAGAACACAGGACTTTGTGCTGGCTGGACCTAGGTAAGCGCTGTGCCGCTGGACTGCTCCAGTATTTTTTGTGCCAAATTTTTCACTAGGACAGTCAGTCTGGTGTGCAGATAATGTTTTATCCTCCAAGCAGCAAAAGACATTTCTAGCATCCCTACGGGTGCCAGGTGCTCCTGTTTTCCTCAGTCCCCAGAAGTTGGCATTGGATAGGTTGGCTCCTTATGGTTTCACACCTCAAAAAGCGCCCCCCCCGGCCCCTTTGTCCTGTGCTCACCCTGTCTTAAGGTCCTGTGCCCAGTCAAGCCATTGTTCTGCTGTTCAGTGCTGCTTCAGCTTGCTGCCCCCATGTGTTTGCTTATTCATCCCCTAGGCAGCCAGTGGGCTTTGAGGTATCTTTAGGAAATCCTTGCTGATTTTGCCAGAGACCTTGAATCCAAGGCCGAGCCCTTCCATCGCCCCCTTTCCTCTTGTGGCTTTGACCTGAGCTGAATGTTTGTGCTTGAGTGTGTATGTGTGTGTGTGTGTGTGTGTGTGAGAGAGAGAGAGAAGAGAGAGAAAGGGGGGGGGCTAATGTGAGCCATAGACTCCTTAGGTTTTATTTCCTCATAAACTAGAGCTAAACTGGTTTTGTCTTTAATCAGATACCTCACCAAAACAAGTTCAAGAAGAAAGGAAAGAAGGAAGAAAGGATGGAGAAAGAATAGTGAAAGGAAAGTCTGGAAGTGGTGGAATCTGCTGGAAGCCCCTAGTCCACAGTGACCTCCTAACGCAACGTTGGGTCCAGGCACCAGCTGCCCCAGGCTCTGGTCATGGGGAATGCAAGTGCCAGGAAAGAGTGGCGTGCATGATGTAGGAGGAAGATGTGTTCAGAAGCCCTGCTCTGGCCCGCTATGCTGGCACAGACCTGTGCCAGGCCCTGTGGGTGCCATGTCCTGTGTGGGTTTTGAGCTTTAACCTGCATCCCTGGCAGGAGAACCTCCTGTTCCTTGTGGCTCTGGTCGCTTTGCTACAGAGTTCTTTCCTCATGCCCTACTCCTTCTTAGGGGCCTGGCTGCTGACCCCCTCTGCCTTACAGCAGTAGTAGAACCAATAGAAGGAGATGAAAAGTTCCCTTCTGCCCCTGAGTCACCGTCATGCTCATGGATCCAAAGACCTGGAACTTTCTGACCAGTGGCTTGGCCTCACCATAGCAACTGAGTTTTTATTCAGTTTAATTGCTTTTTTGTGAAAGGGTCTCACATTCAGGTTGGTCTTGAATTCACTAGGCTGGCTTTGAATTCCTGATCCTCCTGCCTGTACCTCCTAAGTGTTGGGATTACAGGCTTGAGCCACTACCACACTTGGCACTTTTTTCTCCTTCCTTTCTTTGAGACAAGGTCTTGCTGTGTAGCCCCAACTGGTCTAGAACTTACACACTCCTCCTGTCTGAGCCTCCAAGTGCTGGGACTACAGGCGTGCTCCCCTGCTCAGCCTGGGGTTCTTGTTACCCCTCGAGAGCTTTTCAGCTTCTCTTGAGTGGTCTGGTTCATTTGGAGAAGGATGGATACTGAGGGTTGCAGGAAAACCTTTTGATATATTTTCTCCCCGGGATCTGGCTTCTGTAGCTCCAAGACATGCTGGGCTCTGAGTGGTGACTTCCTGTCCCAGGCCGAGGTTGCTATGGTTTCCCATACCTGCTTTACCTACCCAACTCTGCTTTCCGGCTTCAGTAGAGATGGTGGAGCTGATTGATGTCTCTGAGTTTCTGGGCTCCTGATCTGCTCCTTAAGGTGTTTGAAGGACAAGGGTCAAAGTCCTGCTATCTTTTACTTTTGAAACAAGATGTCTCGTAGTTCAGGCTAGCCATGAGCTCACTGTGACAGGCAAGGATGGCCTGAGCTCACTACACAGGTGAGGCTGACCTCGAGCCTCTGATTCCTCTCTGCCACCAGCCACTACGCCTGGCTTCCTTCCCACCATCTTTAAGTCAAGATTGCTTAGAACAACATTAATTAAATTTTTTAAAATCCATGTTTATGCTTTAAAAAACTTGTATAAATCTACTAGATAGTAAAGACCTGTGCTTTCCCTGTCAATCAACTCACTATTTTTAAGGAACCTTCAAAAATATGTATGCATATGAAGTTTTAATGTTTTCTTTCTCTTTTATTAAACTCAGGATTGCATTGTATATGCTGTGTCGTTACCGTCTTCTTTCTATTTTAACAACAATATCTTGAAAAGGCCTCTGGAGGAGGATTGTCCTGGGAAAGCCTCAGCCTTACTTTCTGAGGGTAATGAGGGCTTCTGACCTGGCTCTGCCCACCTAGGAAGGTAATGACCAGGGAGGGACATCAAGGCTCCCTATCCACTCAGTACCACATCTTAAATGCTGTATTACTTTCCCTGGAGGTAACTTTTTTTTTTCACCTTGTGATAGACAGTGTTGGTCAACACCTTAATTGGATTAAGAAACACCTAGGGTTTCAAAATGGCTCAGGAGTTAAAGCCTTTGACCCAGTGTTACTATGTTGGAGGGCTTTGTGCATCCCTGTGGAGGACTCACTTTCATAAGTTATTCTGGATTGTTTCTACCTCTTTTTTGCTTCACTCTGGGATTTCCCAGGCTCTGCCTACCAGGGCCAGAAATGAAGGTTGCCGCCATTTCAGCCTGGTGTTTTTATATGGGACCTAGGATCTGAACTAAGGACCTTCTGCTTACTAGACAGAGGCTTAAATCCTGAGCCATTTCTGCAGCCCAGTGCTACTACTCTCTTGGAAGGTTGTGGGGCCTTGGGGTTGGGTGATCTGCTGCTGCCAGCATGTGGACCTGGAGGACCTGACAGTGTGTGAGATGCCATAATAGGCAGTGACTGGAACTGGCCTTCGATGCCACGTGCCGTGCCCTATCCACAGGTGGTGTTAGTACAGTCCTGGGAAGGGTGCAAAGAAGGCAGTGAGTTGGTGCCTCTTCCCCAACTGCTTTCTTTTGGTCGTTTTGATTGGGAAATTTGTTTGTTTAGTAAACAGGAAGTTGCCTTCCCCCCCCCCAGTCCATTCTTTCTGCATAGTCCAGACTTTCCAGCAAGCTCAAAATGCCTGACACTGGGGATCCACACTTACATCCTCTTGCTTGTGTGACCATCTCCCAGCCCCCAAGTTGCTATTACTGTTAATGATAAGTTCTATATGTTTATGTTGTGTTCATCTTCCTGTGAATAAGCAAAGAGGATTGCTCATGTGGGTGGAGTAGTGTGGTACCTTGATCAAAAGCTGCTGCCAGAGCTCCCTTGAGCAAAAGGACTGTCAATCAAACAGCTCCCCACATCAATATTATGCCAGCACTAGCCATCTCTAATGCCCATTGGATACCTTGAGACTATTGTGCAAAAGACTGAAGTTACTTGCCCTGACACCTAACTGCACTAACCCAGCCAGGTTTGTTGAAATACGGTGGATCAAACTTTTTGGAATCACAAATCTGGTTACTGTAAGTCGTTCTAGAACAAAGCTGTGATTGGCCAGATGAAGGGCTGTGATTGTTCTAAACTCTTCTCAGGTTATATAAGCAGGCTTCTAGACTCCCTCAGACGTGGTGAGAGGCACATATCTGCACTACCTTCCTGTGTTATCACGTCAAGTCTTCTCTCCAGTAGCTTTTCCTTGCCTAAGTCTCAGGTTGAGCAGAGGCAGCCTGACAATGGAACAAGTGCCTGCCTTGGACAGTGAGTGTCACCAGCCTTCCAGCAGTGGTATTGATCCCATCTGAAATGACTGAGCTGGGTGTGGTAGGCACTGCCTGGTAGCTCTCGACCTTTGAGCACTGTCCTGTGCTTGGCAGATGAAGATACTGCCGGCACTACGGTAACTACTTCCTGGCACAGAGTGACTCTAACAGCGCCTAGTGCAGTGCCTCAGTGGTAGACCACATCTGCCTTCTATGCTGGACTTCTGCACAGCCCATATTCTCCGGCCCTGACTACCCAGTGCCAGGCTTGTGAGACTACTGTTGACAGGTCTGTCACCTGCGAGGCTGTCTAAGTGGTTTTTCCAGGCTTCTATTTCATGGCTCTGAGGTATCTTGATTGCTGAAGAAGCAGTGGGCTGGAGCTGCCTGTGGAAGACTGGCCCAGCAATACCCACATACTAAAAACCCCACCCCCTACGGTTGACCTTGGCCCACCTGCTGGGATCCTGCCCTCATGAGTGGCTGTGGCAGTGCCTGGCACTCAGTTCCTGATGTCTCCAGGATGCGTGGCTTCTGAATGCTGTCTCAGCAGAGACAGGTAGCCCAGCCATCCCAGTAGCAGTTACTGAAGCAGTTCAAGAGCAACCAGAGCAAGGAGGGAAGCAAAAAATGGACAAGAGGAGAGCAGAGACTCAGTGAAACCATAAAGAATTGCTGTGTGTCCTGTTCACCAGAAGGCCGAGGGTCTCAAACTCCAGACTGAGCATTGTCCTGATGGCCATGAGGCAGTTGTTCAGTCATGTCAAACACTGAGGAAAATGAAAGCTCTTGATGAAGTTCCTGCTGATCCGTGACTGCTCAGTCAACTGGTTCGACAGATGGGATAGTACTTGATTCAGCATCAGGTAAGTACTTAGGCTGTGGTGTTCAGGAATAACGACAAGGAGATTCTGGACTCCATGTCTATTGTTGGGTGAGTACTCTCACCTCTTTGTGATCACACATTACTGGACCGTGTTCAGGAAAAATTCAGTTTTCCTTCTTACGAGTGGGTTCTCCATACTGTGCGAGTCATGCACAGTGCTTGAGCCCAGTCGAGCAGCCATGTGGGAGCTGAGTGGATGGGGTCTGTCTTGACTACAAGAGTTGTGGCTACAGCTCTTCACCACTACACTCCTTTCTTCTGGAGAATTTGTGTTGGAGACCTCTCTGCCTATTCAGCATGGGAGCCAAGTATTAAGCTGCTTTGACTTCTAGAGGCGGTGACTGCCTCTGACTCTACCCTGAACACTCCATATGAGCATTAGACATCAGTTACAGTAAACCAGTTTCTCCCCAAACCATAGTCTCCCTCAACAAGTCTGAGCTTTAGTGCAAACTTTTCCTTTTGTGCCCATTTAGCTCAGCCCCCCCACACACACACAACTTCTAGACATTTCCACAGATCTGTTACAACCTAGTGTTACAGAAAGAAGCTGGACTATGTTGGGGCCCTGCGGACCCAGGTGTTGGTTGCCACAGGATGCATGAGCACCCTTGGGCAGGTGTATGAAACTGGAACACAAATGCCTACCTGGGAGAATCAGAACGGAGCCCTGGGTTGGCGTGGGCTCTTGGTGCTGCTGTTGGACAGCTGCTTGGGAATGGTTGGGTGTGCTGCATGTGGGGGTGCAAGGCTGCACTGACAGCTTTTGAAGAGAGTATCTTTTACTTGTAACTTTTAAGTCACTAGTGAGAGTTAACTGTAAGCTTCAAAAACTCTCAGGTAGTAATTAACATGCACAAGAACCAGCCTAAGTCGTTAGCCCGGCACTTTTTTAAAGTTTATTTGCTGAGTGTTAAAGGTTATGACATGTCTCACCTGAGCAGCGGCTGGCAAGATAGACTGTGTGCTAAATATTCTGGTGTTTTAAAAAGGCGATAAAGAACCCTTCCACCCCAGGCCATGTGACAGAGACGTTGAAGCCCACAAAATCTAAAATATTGCCCTCTTGGACCTTAAAAAATTTGCTATTGCTTTTGTTAGAATTCCACTGTATCCCTCACTCAACATAAACAAAAACAAATTTGTTTCTTTTCACCACACAGCTTCCTTCCAGTTCTACTTAGCCTAGCTTCCTTTTCCAAAAGTGAAACAATCTTCCCCTGCTGCTTCTTCAGCCATTTGGATTTGTAACCTTCCCTTTGAGCACCTCAGACCATTTTGTGTTTTTTCATTCTTACTGTTCCAACTCTGCTCTGGGTACTTCTTACTTGGGGTAGCCATTCTCATAGTCCCCAGAGGCCTTGCCCTGGGACCTGCCTAAATATTGCCGAGTGCATGCATGTGGTATGATGGTTATATTGACTGTCCATAGACAGAATCTACAGTCACCTAGTAGCTGAGTCCCTTGGCACACCTGTGAAGATTTTGTAGATTAAGGTCATTCTCAGACAATACCCATGAGGGGTCAACTTGACTTTGGTAGGGAGAAGACCTGCTCATTGTGGCCAGTCTAGCCAGTAAATGGAGAAACGGGACTAAGTGAGCAACAGCAAACATTCGTTTCACTCTGCATCCTGGTTGTGGATCTGGTATGGCAAATTCCTGCTACTGCGAGCCAGAGAGGTTAATCCTACTTTCATCAGGGCATTTTATCATAGCAACAGAAAAGCAACTAAGTCAGGTCATTAAGACATTGGCCTTACATGTTTCCATGTCACCATGACCGACGGTGAGATCACTTGAGGAGTCCTCAGAAGCAGGGTTGTAACCCTGTAATGATGAATCCAGCTGACCTCTCTAGTTCTACCCTGGCTAGGAAGCACCTGCCTCAAGCCACTCCTGAACTCCTGATCCACAGAAACTTGTGAGAAAATTTATAGCTTCTTTTTTTAAATGTTAATTTTTATTTATTTATTTTTGCATACATGCGTGTGTGTGTGTGTGTGTGTGTGTGTGTGTGTGTGTGTGTGTGTGTAGGTATGTGTATAAGAGGGCACTGTGTGTCCCTATGGAGGCCCAAAGGTAACTTTGGGAATCATTCTGGATTGCTCTATCTCCTTAGTGTTTCACTCTGGAATTTCCCAGGCTCTGCCTTCCAGAGACAGAAGTGCAGGCCAACTGCCATTTTCTGCCTGGTGTTTTTTTGTTTGTTTGTTTGTTTTTCTTTTCTTTTCTTTTGGAAAATCTTTTTTTTAAATTTATTTTCACTCTTTTACAATTTCATACATGCAGACAATGCATTTGATCATAGCTACCCCTATCTCCCTCCCACGTCCCCTGGACATTTCCCAAACATGTCCACCTCCTGCCTTTATGTCCTAATTTTTTAAATTGAACAATATAAAATAATATGTAAGCAATAAAAGAAAATACATTAAGGATGTAGATAGTTATGATTGAGCTCCTATTGCCACATGGTTAAGAATACATGATAAAACTGAGGAAGAGCAGTTTTGTCCATCCTCTGTTCATGGTGTGAGCACACATGGAGCCCCGGCCTGCGGGAGCCATCCGCATTGTGGGCACATGGAGCCCCGGCCTGCGGGAGGCCATCCGCATTGTGGGCACATGGAGCCCTGGCCCTCGGGAGGCTATCCACATTCTGCCTGGCGTTTTTTTACTCTGTGATCTGGGATTTGAACGCAGGACTTACTGCTTACAGTACAGTCTTGACCCTGAGCCATCTCTCCAGCCCAGTGCTTATAGTTTCAAGATAGTTTTTAGGTAATTTGTTGCATTGCAACAGGTGGCTCCTACATCATCTGCTAATTAGTTTCCCTTTCTTGCTGTTCCATTCATTCTTTTTCTCTTGACTTTTCTTGACTAGAAAGCTAGGGAGATTTTCTGTATTTTTTTTCTTTTTGAAAGGTAAGTTTCTTGGTTCTCTCTGATAAAACAAATGCTGAGGCTGCAATGTCAACGCAGATGGAAGATGTTGATAGATGGAGAAATCCTGGCCTTGCTCCCTCCTCTGAGCCACCAGCCTGTAACACTGCAGCTAGCACCAACTCAAGGTTTACACTGTCTGGAACAATTTATTTTTAACTACATGCATGCACGTGAGCAGTTTATGCTACAAACTTTTCCAGAGCGGTAATCAGATGATCTACTTTACATGCATAGTTCATAGTTCAGGGGATTCGCTAGGTGTTTAGTAGGTACATGTGGCAGCACATCTCTGTAATACCAGTATTTGGTAAGTGGAAGCAGGAGGATCATGAGCCTATGATGGATACATAACAAACTTGAGGCCAGTCTGACCTACCTGAGACCCTGGTTTACAAAAAAAAAGGTGCAAGTGATTTTAGGCCTGAATTCTGAATCCCAGCAGTCACACTATAAAGGTAATAGCTGAAAATACAGAAGCTTAGAGTGTGGCTTTGGCATTGAAGCCTTAGTCAACTGCAGCCATACCATCCCTGTTTCTCATCTGCAAGAGATGCCTAGTATCTATGTGAAAACTCAGTGTTAAAGACATACTGTGGAAAGATGGCTCAATGTGTAAAGCACCTGCCACACAAGCCTGAGGACTTGAGTTTGGTCCCTGAACCCACAGAAGAGTGGATGTGGTGGGCATTTCTGTAATCCCAGTACTCTAGGGGAATCCCTTGAAGCTTGTAGGACAGCTAGACTCATGTATGCAGCAGTGAAGAAGAGACCCACCCCAAAAAGGATGAAGGTGAGGCATCCTCTGACCTACACATGCATGCCATGGCACATACAAGCATGCCCTCCCACCCATGAAGATTGAAAGAGGGGAGATGGCTCAGTGGGTGAAAATCCTTGTGCAAGCATGAGGACTTGAGTTTGCATCCCAGCACCCATGTAAAAGCCGAGCATGACCACATGTGCCTACCACCCATGTTGGAGGGTGGAAATAGGTCGACAGTGGGAACTTGCTGGTCTGCCAACTTAGCCAAGGCGGCAAACTTCAGTTCGGTAAGAGACCCTGTGTCAACCTGTTCTAGGTCCATTACACATGCTGTGATGAAATACCTGACCCACAGAACTTAGAAAGAAAGGATGTAACTCGATCACAATTCCAGGCCACTGTAGGAAGTCGTGGTGGCAGGAACTTGAGTCAGCTACTCACACGACATCCACAGGAACAGAGAACAATGAGTCAGTGTGTGTGTGCTTGCTCATTTAGTGTCATATTTATCTACTTGCACAGAGGATGGGTCCCCCACACTGTGGGCTGGGTCTTCCCATCCCTCTTAGACATCCCTTTTGGCTGTGCCTAGAGGCCAACCTAGGTATCAGGTAGATGATATTAAGACCAATGATCACAGCTCCACCCCATGTCAAGCAGATACCAAAACATCACTTAAAACATAATCATCTTTTAGCTATTACTGTTCACCCCTTTGAACCTAAGGTCTCATGTTCTTATGAAATGCATTCGGTACTTTAAAAGTTCCCGTGATCAAAATGCAAATCAAAATTTCCCTGAGATATCATCTCACCCCAGTCAGGATGGCAAAAATCCACAATACAAACAACACCAAATGCTAGAGAGGATGTCGAGAGAAGGGAACCCTCCTATATTGCTGGTGAGAATGCAGGCTTATACAACCACTCTGGTGAGCCGTCTGGAGATTCTTAAAAAAGTTAAAGATTGAAATGCCATATGACCCTGCTATTCCACTTTTGGGAATAATCCCCCATACAGCAAAATTCACCTTGATAGCACAAGCACAACCATGTTCATTGCAGCACTGTTTACAATAACAAAGTCATGGAATAAACCCAAATGCCCAACAGTTGACGAGTGGATAAGGAAAATGTGGTACATATATACAATGGAATACTACTCAGCCATCAAAAATGATGAATTAATGAAATTTGCCAGAAAATAGATGGAATTAGAAAAAATTATATTGAGTGAAATATCCCAGACACAGAAAATTAAGTGCCGTATGTACTCCCTCATAGGTGGATCCTAGTACCAAACCCACTTAGAGACACACTCAAAGATAAATCTAATACCTACAGTAATTGCAAAGATTATAAACAGGAGGGAAGGGGAAGGAGGGCACCGCCAGAAACAAGGAGAGAGGGGATCATGCTATAGCAGAGAATACAAGCCACTATCAAGTACTGCAAGTAAGTAATGAGATATCTGGATAAGCTCACAGACTTTCCTTCCTGGTCACTTGCAACTGATGGGGATTGATCTCACCAGAAAGGGAGGGCATAGAGTCTGGCAGATAGAAGGTAACCATCTTGCAAATGGGAGACTGTCCCCCCCTCATCAAGTCTCCTACTCTTATTCCATCTACCTTTGAATCTACTCTTATAATAAGACTATTTTAACAGTCTTTTATCTCTGGCTAGGAGGTGACATCAAATACCCATCAGGATGGAGCCAAGGGCAGTGAAGGAACAGCAAAACTGGAAGAAAAAAAAAACCATAATTCAAAACATCAGAGATGCTACATTAATCACCAGGAACCAGGCCAGCCTAATCTCTCTCCATCCCAAAGCTCAGGGAAATTTGCAGAAGAGGGGGCGGTAAGATTGTAAGAGCCTAAAGATGGGGAGGAGCAATGATATACAAGATACTCCACACAAGTTAGGGCCAAAGCAATCATAATAGGTCTTTGCATGGCCTGCGCAATGACTAACATGTCATTGATCCCCCAAAGTCTAGCATGGATCACAGGCATTACGATCTTTAGAGGCAAGGGATTAACAGTCACAATATTGTTTCCTATATTAAAGGGGAACACAAGAAAGAGCTCTAGGCAATGCTACTGAGTCCTTACACCTCATCAGAGAGGAGGACCCAGAGGGAAGTTTGACATACACACTAAAGGATGCTCCAGGAATGGGGGAGGGCGGCACTGGGAGAAAGGGATGGAGGGAGGAAAGGAGGGGGAAAAGAGAGGAGGGAGCAAGGGGATCCAGGGAGGGGTGGAGGGAGGGAGGAGAATGGGGAACCTATCAAGTTTGTATGAGTGGAAAAAATAAATTAAAAAAATAAAGTATTCTAATCATAAAAAGTTCCCATGATCATTAACAGTTCTAAGATTTTTTTAAACGTATATTTCTTTTTTTCCCCCCATGTATGTGTGTATCTGAGGGCATTGTGTGTGCCTGTGGAGGACCAAGGGTGACTTCAAGAATCACTCTGGATTGCTCTATCTCCTGTTATTTTACTCTGGAGTTTCCAAGACTCTGTAGGCTGCCACCATGTCTGCCTGGTGTTTTAAAGTGTGATTTGGACCTTCTGTTTGCAAGGCAGAGACTTAACCCTTGACCCATCTCTCCAACCTAGTTCTAAGATTTTAAATATCTAAAGTTGGTCTGGCAAGCTTAGTAGATAAGATACCTACTTGTCAACCTGGTGACGAGTTTGATCCTTAAAAGCCCACGTAGTGGAGAAACAGAATTGACTTCTGGAAATTGGCCTCCAACCTCCACCTGTGTACAACACAATGTAATGTGTTCTCTCTCTCCCTCTCTGTCTCTCTTTTAAGTAAATAAATTATTTTTAAAAACTCTAAAGTCTCTTAGATGTGCCTATTTTAAAAATGGCATTTCCAGCATACAATAGCAGAAAGTCAACATTCCTGTCTCAAACAGAAGGATCAGAGCACAACAATAAATAAAAATAATAATAATAATAAATACTAAAACCCAGCAGGATGAATACCAAATCCTGCAGCTTACTGCCCAACATCTGGGGCTTATAATATAACCAAGTGAGCTTCAGCAGGTTGGGGACCTCCAACCATCCAACTCTGCGGCCTATAACACTGGAAGCTTCTCTCTGAGCCAGCTCCAGGCTGTACCTGTGTCCTTCCTCTGCATATATTGTGGTCCTAGAATCTCTGACATTCTGGGCCTCTGGGGCAGGTGTGGACTTTACTTTCTTTAGTAGGGCTCTAATCTTGCCATACAGTTCCAGGTTTGGTTGCTCTGTGTCTACCTCAGACTTGTGTCTTTGATGCCTGCCAAGCCAGTACCACCTGGGCAATGTTGCCAAACTCTGCTGCCAACTTTGGACGGAACCTGACCCATCTGGACAACAGCAGCATCATCTTCTGTGTGCTGACTCTGCAGAAATACTTTCCCAGACAGCCAACTGCAGGGAGCAGAGAACTCCCTCAGCTTAGGTTTTCTTCATAAAGCTAAACATTCAGAGCTCACTGCCTCCTGCTTTAGCTTAGTCTGTAAACTACTTGCTTTACAAGTATGAGGACCTCAGCCAGATGCCCAGAATCCACATAAAAATGCTGGGTGTGGTAAACTCATCATTTCAGCCACTAGGAGGCAGAGACCAAGGATCCCTAGGGCTTGTTGGCCAGCTAATCTGGCCCAGGTGGGGTACTACAAACCAATGAGAGACTGCTTCAAAGAAGTGGATGGCATTCCTGAGTATGACAATTAAAGTTGTCCTCTGGCTTCCACATATGCTTGAGCACTGCATACACACATATGTACACACTTCTGGATAAGGTAGCACATTAGAGTGGGTGGATGGATACAGTTAAAGCAAAAAGGTCAAGGGCTACTGAACATTAGGCCAGGCTGCTCTCACCCACTACACAACACACAACTGACTGCATTTGCAAACTTCTCCCACACAGATTGGGCATATGTTGCTGTTGCCGCCACCACAGCTGTGGCATTGCCACTGTTGCCAGGAAAAGGGTCAGCACAGGCACTCTGTGAATAGACATAACTGTCTTTCCCAAAGAATGGTAAAGTGGCACCATCAATGAACTGCTGCCATGTCGACCCCAGTGCCACAGCCAAGACTGGAAGCATCATATCAGTAGCAGCCACAGTCTGCTAGGTTCACCCTAGCTACTCTGAAGTCAGCATCAGGTGTTTAACTTCAGGCAGGTGCACATGAGGAATCTAAGAGGAGAACCAACTGGTGGACAGCTGACCAGAGCCTGTGTTCACCTACCTAAAGGGAGGATCTGAACCGAGACACCAGTCAGAGAATCCCTCATCACCACCACCACCACTGCAGGGTGAGTTAACAAGCTCTGTGCTGCGGAGCCCAGCACTGCCTGATGCTCAGGGTGGAGGGTCTTCCACATCCCTCAAGGTATGAATCCCAGAAGCCCCGCCTGTGGAAAGTTTGATCCATAACCCATAGGGTTAAGAATGTAACTTGCTTGGGAGGGTGAGCAGGGCAGGAAATTGGCAGAAAGAAATCTATGCTTACAGATGGCTTGGTCTGAAAGAGCTCACAAAGTAAATTGTTCAGTTTAGCAGTCCACACCCCACTCCCCCCAAAACTGATGCCAATCAATGAGGGTAGAAGAGAACCACATTCCCCCACTGAGGGTAAAAGGGGACAACCAATGATAACTTCTATTTCAGGCTTAGCTTTTATTACCATATATATATATATATATATATATATATATATATATATATGTATACATATATGTATATATATTATTTTTCCACTCATACAAACTTCTCCTCCCTCCTTCCACACCTATCTGGATCCCCTTGCTCCCTCCCCCTTTTCCCCTTCCTTTCCCCAACTCTGTCCCTTTCTCCCAGTGCCCCCTCCCGCCCCATTCCTAGAGCATCCTTTAATGTACATGTCAAACTTCCCTCTGGGTCCTCCTCTCTGATGAGGTGTAAGGACTCAGTAGCATTGCCTAGAGCTCTTTCTTGTGTTCCCCTTTAGTATGGGAACACCACTGTGGCTGTTAATCCCTTGCCTCTAACGATCCTAGTGCCTGTGATCCATGCTAGACTTTGGGGGGTCAATGATATGTCGGTCATTGAGCAGGTCATATAAAGTCCTATACTGTTACTCGACCCTAACTTTTGTGGAGTATCTTGCATATCGTTGCTCCTCTTCATCTTTAGGCTCTTACAATCTTACCGCCCCCTCTTCTGCAAATTTCCCTGAGCTTTGGGATGGAGAGAGATAAGGTTGGCCTGGTTCCTGATAATTAATGTAGCGCCTCTGATGTTCTGAATTATGGTTTTTTTCTTTTCTTCCAATTTTGCTGTTCCTTCACTGCCCTTGGCTCCATCCTGATGGGTATTTGATGTCACCTCCTAGCCAGAGAAAAAAGACTGTTAAAATAGTCTTATTATAAGAGTAGATTCAAAGGTAGATGGAATAAGAGTAGGAGACTTGATGAGGGGGGGACAGTCTCCCATTTGCAGGATGGTTACCTTTGCCCTCCCTTTCTGGTGAGATCAATCCCCATCAGTTGCAAGTGACCAGGAAGGAAAGTCTGTGAGCTTAACCAGATGTCTCATTACTTACTTGCAGTACTTGATAGTGGCTTGTATTCTCTGCTATAGCATGATCCCCTCTCTCCTTGTTTCTGGCAGTGCCCTTCTTCCCCTTCCCTCCTGTTTATAATCTTTGCAATTACTGTAGGTATTAGAGAGATTTATCTTTGAGTGTGTCTCTAAGTGGGTTTGGTACTAGGATCCACCTATGAGGGAGTACATACGGCACTTAATTTTCTGTGTCTGGGATACTTCACTCAATATAATTTTTTCTAATTCCATCTATATTCTGGCAAATTTCGTTAATTCATCATTTTTGATGCCTGATGTCATATGGCATTTCAATCTTTAACATTTTTAAGAATCACCAGACGGTGATTGTATAAGCCTGCATTCTCAGCAGCAATGTAGGAGAGTTCCCTTCTCTCGACATCCTCTCCAGCATTTGTTGTTGTTTGTATTGTGGATTTTTTCCATCCTGACTGGGGTGAGATGATATCTCAGGGAAGTTTTGATTTGTATTTCTCTTATTAAGGATGGGGAGCATTTTTTAAGATATTTGTTAGATATTTCAGTTTCGTCCCTGGTAAAGTTTCTTTTACATTCCCATTTTTTAATAGGGCCATTTGTTTCCTTCGTGTTTAGTTTTCTAAGTTCTTTGTGCACTCTGGATAATAGAGCTCTATCAAATATGTGGTTAGTGAAGATTTTTCTCCCATTCTGTGGGTTGCCTTTGTGCTTGAGTTACAATGTCTTTATTTGAACAGAAGCTCTTTAATTTCACAAGATCCCATCTGTTGAGTGTTGGTTGTAGTGAATGTGCTATCAGATTTCTGTTTAGGAACTATTGGCCTAGTCCAATCAGCTCGAGGGAATTCCCTACCCTTTCAACTAAGGTTTTTATAGTCTCTGGCCTTATATTTGAGGTCCTTGATCTATTTGGAATTAAGTCTTGTACATGGTGACAAGTACGGGTCCAGCTTCAATCTTCTGCATGTGGAGATCCAGTTTTGCAGCACCATTTGTTGAAGATGCTGTTCTTTGTCCAGTGGATTTTTTGGGTCCCTTTGTCAAAGATCAAATGGCTGTAATTGTGTGGGCTTATATCTGGGTCTTCAACCCTTATCCATTGATCTGTGTGTCTATTTTGGAACCAGTACCAGGCTGTTTTTTTATAACTATGGATTTGTAGTGTAGATTAAGATTTGGTATGGTGATACCTCCAGCAGTATTTTTGTTACTCAGGATTGTTTTAGCTATCCTGGGTCTTTTGTGCCTCCATATGAATTTTGCAATTGTTGGTCAACTTCTTTAAAGAATTGCTTTGGGATTTTGATTGGTATAGCATTGAATCTGTATATTGGCTTTGGTAGGATGGTCATTTTTATGATGTTGATTCTGCCAATCCAGGAACATGGGAGGTCTTTCCACCTTCTGGTGTCTTCTGCAATTTCTTTCTTTAGGGTTTTAAAGTTTTCATTGTAAAGGCCACTTACTTCCTTGGTTAGGTTTATATCAAGGTATTTCATTTTTTTAGGGCCTATAGTAAATAGGATTGTTTCTATCAGTGCTTTTTCACTTCTTTCATTCTGGATATATAGAAAAGCCACTGATTTTTGTAAGTTTATTTTATATCCTGCAACCTGGCTGAACTTCTGGATTAGTTCCAGGAGTTTTCTGGTGGGGTTTTTGGGATCACTCAGGTATATGATCATGCCATCTGCAAATAGAGATAACTTGACTTCTTCCTTGCCAATTTGAAGCACTTTTATCTCCCTTTCTTGTCTTATGGCTTCAGCTAAGATTTCAAGTACAATATTGAATAAAAGTGGTGAGAATGGACAGTCTTGTCTAGTTCCTGATCGAAGTGGGAATGCTTCAAGTTTTTCCCCATTGAGTATAATCCTTGCTGTGGGCTTTTTGTATATAGCTTTTATCATATTGATAAAGGTTCCTTCCATTCCAACCTTCTCTAGGGTTTTGATTATAAAAGGCTGTTGGATCTTTTTTGTTTGTTTGTTTAAATAATGCTGTAGTCATTTTTTTTATTAAAAATTTAATTATACATTTTAAAATTTTTTACCAGTTCCCTCCCTCCCCCCTCTTCCCCCTCCCCTTCCCCCAGTGCCTCCCCCCCAATTCCCAGAGAGTCCTTTATTGTGTGCACCTAACTCTCCACTGTGTCCTCCTCTCCGATGACATATAAGGACCCAGTGGCATTTCCATAAGCCCTTTCTCTTGTTCCCCTTAAGCATAAGATCACTACTATGGCTGTCAATCCCTTGCCTCCAGGGGTCTCGGTGCCCTTAACAGATGCTAGACTTAACGAGGGCAACAGTGCGCTGGACATTGCGCAGGGCATGCAAAGTTCCATTATGATTGCTTTGGCCCCAACTATTGTTGAGAATCTTGCAAATCGTTGCTTCTCCCATCCTTTTGCTCTTACAATCTTACCGCCCCCTCTTCCGCAAATGTCCCTGAGCTCCAGGATAGGGAGAGATTAGGCTGTCCTAGTTCTATGTGATTGATATAGAGTCTCTGAAGTTCTGGATTGTGGTTTGTTGATTTTCTTTTGCAGTTTTGCTGCTCCTGCAATTCCCTTCACTCCATTCTGCTGGGCACTGTATGTCACCCCCTGGCCAGAGACAAAAAGCTGTTAAACTGGAGTCTTGTTGTAATAGCACATTCAAGGGTAGATGTAATAAGAGTAGGAAACCTCACTGAGGGAGGGGTCCATCACCCATTTGCAAAATGATTACTTTTTATCTGCTAGACTATATGCCCTCCCCTTCTGGTGAGATCAGGAAAGAACGTCTGTGAACTTAACCAGGTTTCTCATTACTTACTTGCAGACCTTCATGGAGGCCTATTTTCTCTGCTGTAACATGGTCTCCTCTCTCCTTGTTTCTGGTGTGGCCCTCCTAACCCATCTCTCTTGTTCATAATCCTTGCACTTACTGTGTTACATAGGTTTACTTTTGAGTGTCCCAATGTGGGCTGGGTGAGTTTGGTACTAGGAGCCACCTATTAGGGAGTACATACGGCGCTTAATTTTCTGGGTTTGGGATACTTCACTTAATATAATTCTTTCTAATGACATCCATTTCCCAGCAAATTCCAGTAATTCATCATTTTTGATGGCTGAGTAGTACTCCATTGTATAGATGTACCACTGTTTCCTTATCCACTCATCAACTGTTGGACATTTAGGTTGATTCCATGACTTTGCTATTGTAAACAGTGCTGCTATGAACATGGTCGAGCTTGTGCTATCGAGGCGAACCTTTGCTGCTTGGGGGGTTATTCCCAAAAGTGGGATAGCAGGGTCATATGGCATTTCAATCTTTAATTTCTTTAAGAATCTCCAGACGGCTCGCCAGAGTGGCTGTATGAGCCTGCATTCCCACCAGCAATGTAGGAGAGTTCCCCTCTCTCCACATCCTCTCCAGCATTTGTCGTTGTTTGTATTGTGGATTTTTGCCATCCTGACTGGGGTGAGATGATATCTCAGGGAAGTTTTGATTTGCATTTCCCTGATGGCGAAGGAAGTGGAGCATTTTTTAAGATAATTGTTAGACATTTTAATTTCATCCCTGGTAAAGTTTCTTTGAAGTTCCAGGGCCCATTTTTTAATTGGGCCAGTGTTTTCCTTGGAGTTTAATTTTCTAAGTTCTTTGTGCACTCTGGACAGTAGAGCTCTGTCAGATATGTGGTTAGTGAAGATTTTCTCCCATTCTGTGGGTTGCCTTTGAGCTCGTGTGACAATCTCTTTATCTGAACAGAAGCTCTTTAATTTCACAAGATCCCAACTGTTGAGAGTTGGTAGCAGTGACTGTGCCATTGGATGTCTGTTTAGGAAGTGTTGGCCTAGCCCAACCAGCTCGAGGGAGTTCCCTATCCTTTCAACTATGGTTTTTAAAGTCTGTGGCCTGATATCAAGGTCCTTGATCCATTTGGAATTAAGTCTTGTACATGGTGACAAGTACGGGTCCAGCTTTAATCTTCTGCATGTGGAGATCCAGTTTTGCCAGCACCATTTGTTGAAGATGCTGTTCTTTTTCCATTGGATTCTTTGGGCCCCTTTGTCAAAGACCAAATGGCTGTAACTTTGTGGGCTTATATCTGGGTCTTCAATCCTTATCCATTGATCTGTGTGTCTATTTTGGAGCCAGTACCAGGCTGTCTTTATAACTATGGATTTGTAGTATAGACTTAGGTTTGGTATGGTAATACCTCCAGCTGTGTTTTTGTTACTCAGGATTGTTTTTGCTATCCTGGGTCTTTTGTGCCTCCATATGAACTTTGAGATTGTTTGGTCAACTTCTTTGAAGAATTGCTTTGGGATTTTGATTGGTATAGCATTGAATCTGTATATTGCCTTTGGTAGGATGGTCATTTTTACAATGTTGATTCTGCCAATCCAGGAACAAGGGAGGTCTTTCCACCTTCTGGTGTCTTCTGCAATTTCTTTCTTTAGGGTTTTAAAGTTTTCATTGTAAAGGTCTTTTACCTCCTTAGTTAGGTTTATACCAAGGTATTTCATTTTTTTAGGGGTTATAGTAAATGGCATGGTTTCTCTCAAGGCTTTTTCACTTCTTTCATTCTGGGCATATAGGAAGGCCTCTGATTTTTGCACATTTATTTTGTATCCTGCCACCCTGCTGAACTTCTCAATTAGTTCCAGGAGCTTCCTGGTGGAGTTTTTGGGATCACTCAGGTATAAGATCATGTCATCTGCAAATAGAGATAGCTTGACTTCTTCCTTGCCAATTTGAATCCCTCTTATGTCCCTTTCTTGTCTTATGGCTTCGGCTAAGACTTCAAGTACAATATTGAATAGAAGTGGTGAGAGTGGACAAGGGCTGTTGTATCTTGTCAAAAGCTTTTTCTGCATCTATCAAGAGTGTCATGTGGTCTTGAATTTTGGACTGGCTTATATGGTGAATTATTGATTGATTTGCATATGTTGAACCAACCTTGTGTGCCTGGGATTAAAGCCTACTTTATCCCTGTGAATGATCTTTTTGAATCCGATTTGCTAAGACTGTTGAGAATGTTTGCATCTGTGTTCATCAGAGATTGGCCTATAGTTTTCTTTTTTAAGGTATCTTTATTAGGCTTTGGGATTAAGACAGTATCAGCTTCATAGAAAGAATTTGGTAGTGTTCCTTCCTTTGCTATTATATGGAACAGTTTAAGGAGTATTGGAGTTATTTGTCCCTTCAATGTCTGGTAGAACTCTGTGCTGAATCCATCTGGTGTAGGACATTTTTTGGTGGGAAGATTCGAGATTACTTCATTGATTTCCTCATATGTTATAGGACTATTTAAATAATTCAAAACTTCCTGATTCAATTTCAGTAAGTTGTGCTTACTTAGGAATTAATCCATTTCTTTTATGTTGTCAAATTTCACAGAGTATAAATTTTTGAAATATGATGTTATAATTCTCTGAATTTCTTGGGTATCAGTATGATAACTCCATTTTCTTTCTAATTTTGGTAATTGGGTTTTCTCTTTCTTGCTTTTGGTTAATTTAGCTAGGGGTATATCAATCTTACTGATTTTTCAAAGAGCCAGCTTTTTGACTGGTTGATCTATGTATTGTTTTCCTTATCTTGATTTCAGATATTTCTCCCCTGATTTTGCTAATCTCCTCTCTTCTACTGCTTTTGATATCAGATTGCTCTAGTGTCTCTAAAGCTTTAAGCTGCATTGTTATTTATTTGTGATGTTTCTATTTTTTTGAAGTAGACATGAAGAGCTATGAACTTAACTCTTAGGACAGCTTACATTGTATCCAAAGATTTCGATAAGTTGTATTTTCATTATCATTCGCTTCCAGGAAATCTTGAATTTTCTTTGAATTTCTTCCTGAATCCAATTCTCATTCAGCATCATAGTGTTTAGTCTCCAGAAGTTAGTGTATTTTCTGTTGTTTGCTGTGTTACAGATGTGAGCTTTAGACCATGGTGATCTGATAGGGTACAGGCTAGAATTTCAACTTTCCTGTATATGTGGAGATTCGTTTTGTGGCCCAATATATGATCTGTTTTGGAGAAAGTTCCCTGTGATGCTGAGAAAAATGTGTATTCTTTGGTGCATGGATGAAAAGTTCGATAGAGATCTGTAAGGCCCATTTCAGTAAGAGTTTGATTAAAATCCAATGTGTCTCTATTATAAAGTTTTTGATCTGTTGATGTTATCCCATGTTGAGAGGGCAGTCTTGAAATCACCAAGATTTATCATTTGGGAGTTGATTTCTCACTTTAGACACTGTAGGGTTTGCTTAGTGAATGTGGAGGGGCCCATATTAGGTGCATATATGTTCAGTAGTGTGAAGTTTTCCTGGTGAATTGTACCTGTGACAAAAATGGTATCCATCTGTATCTCTTATGATTTTTTTTTGAAGTCCACTTTGTCCAATAGCATAATGGCTACCCCTGCCTGTTTCCTGCTTCCATTAGTTTGCAGAATTTTGGACCAGCCTTTTATTTTTAGAATGTGCCTATCTTTTGTGGTGAAGAGTTTCCTGAAGACAACAGATTGATGAGTTGTAATTTTTAATCCAAGTTTGTAATCTGTGTCTCTTGATTGGTGAGTTAATTCCATTGACATTTAATGTTATAATGGAAAAATTATTTTTAATTCCGGACATTTTTTATGTTTAGTGGCTTTTGTAAGTGTATTATTTGGCTTTTAGGTTTTGGTGGTATTATACTTCTCTTCTGTACTCCTGGATACGCTTGTTTTTTTCTTCATGCTTGAGTATCATTTCTAACATTTTTTGAAGGCCTGATTTGGTAGACATGTAAGCCTTACAAGTTCTCTTTGTGCTGGAAAACTTTTCTTTCTCCCTTGATCATGACAGATAGTTTTGCTGGGTATATATGCCTGAGTTGACGTTTTTGCTCATTCAATACTTGAAGCTCTCTCCAAGTTCTTCTTGTTTTTACTGTTTTTGTTGAGAAGTCATTTGTTAATTTAATAGGTTTACCTTTAAAAGTGCTGGCACCTTTTCTTTGTCTTGAATGTGGAGTGTTTTGACTATTATTTGCCATGTTAAGTTTCTATTTTGGTCATATCTGTTTGCGGTGTGGAATGCCTTTTGTATTTGGATGGGCCTCTCATTCTTTAGATGAGGGAAGTTTTCATTTATGATAATTTGAAAAATTTCCTCAGGTGTGGTATTTTGGGATTCTTGCTCTGATATTCCATGAATGCGCATGTTAGGCTTCTTTACGGTGTCCCTTAAGTCTTGAATATTCCTCTCAAGTATCTTTTTGACTTTAAAATCTTTTCCATTGAGCTGGTTAATACTTTCACTTTGTCTTCAAGATCTGAAATTCTATTTTCTGCTTCGTTAGTTCTGCTGATAAGACTCTGTTGAGTTCTGGTTTGAAGATAACTTGTCCTTTATTTCAATTTTAAACTCTGCTCGAGACTGCTCTGTGCCTATTTTTGTTTCTTGAATTGTTTTTCTCAACTCTTCCAAGTGTCTGTTATGTTCCTCTTCAAAGTGGTTGATACGGTTATTTAACTCCTCCTGGATTTCCTCTTTCATAGTATTGATCATGGCAATGATCATGCTTTGAAAGTTGTTATCTTGGGCCTGGCTTTCTTGGCTATTATCTGTGAATTTGTTCTGGTTGGAATCTATCATGGGGTTGATTCTTTCGTTGGGAGATTTGTTTTCTTGGATTTTATTTCCATGGATTTGCACTGTGACTTGGGCATTGTTGTTTTGTCTAAGACCTTTCAGTTTCTGTGTGTTTTTGACTGAACTGAATTAGTTGGTATTACTACTCTAGGGCAGTTATTAGTAGTATTTGTCTTGGAGTTGGGTATGCTTGTCTGTTGTTATTGTTATTTCCTAGATGAGGCTATTAGACTGTTAGTACATCAATTAAGTCAGATTTAGTAGGCAGGGGGTGAATATTAGTATGGTAGTGCATTCTTATGATTTAGTACCTTGGTGATATGTGAGGGTGAGTAGTATAGTCCCTGAAGTTGTATATGTTTTGGGGGTGGCTATATGAAAAAGTTAATCTACAGTGATTAATAATTGAAAGGAGCAGTATGTTAAAAAGGTGTTTACTTATCTTTGGGCTAGATGTGAAGAATCTCTCCCATGTGATAGGATGATTTTAGAGGACTTCAGATGTATGGTCTTTGTCACCTAGAGCTTTGCTTGGGTTTTCTTTGACTCTGTTGAATTCTGAGGAGCAGTGTGTCCTTCCTGGACTGTGAGCATCCCAGGCGGGTGGAAAGGGCAGAGAGGCTGATGGCGATGGCAGTGCACTTCACTTGGGGCCTGAGACATGGCCTAGTGGCCCACCTTAGCCAGGGCAGCCTGGGTGCTGCTCAGGCTGGCTGGTGGGAGGAGCTAGGATGAGGATGACCTGGGGGCTGGTGGGATTTACCAGAGAAGCAGTGCGTGCTCCCTGGATCGCAAGCGTCTCGGGTAGGTGGAAAGGGCAGAGGAGCTGCTTTTATACTATATTTTAACTTTCAGTGGTTTAGTTTCTTTTTCAATTTTCTGATTGATATTAATTACTATTCACAATTTCACATATTGTTAAACTACTGTGTTTTACCTTCTGTGTTACCAGCAAAAACTTTCACAACTGTTTCATATTTTTCTATACCTATAAACATTTTCTACATATCTACAAGACTCTTTTGCTTGTGAAGCAAAAGTTTTAATCCCTGATTCATCTTCCCATCCCCTAAAACTTATTTATTTAAAATTTATTATGCTTACACAATGCATTTTGATTGTTTTCTATCCTTTTCTCTCTCCCACTCCCCTGAACATCCTGCCAATATACCTCCCCCACTTCCTCCCCGTTTTTCAAGAACAGGCTGGACTATAACATAATATATGCAGAAAAGAATGAGAAGATGCATTTAGGATACAAATGACTATTAAGATTGAGCTTCCAGTCTCAAAAGGTTAAGAAATAACACTAAAGCTAAGAACGGCAGTTTTGCCAGTCTCCTGCACAGCTAAGTGAGTACATGGAGTCTGGTGCACAGGAGGCTGTCCACAGCTTGAGCACACAGACAGCTCAGGCGAGACTGCTACAGGGTCCCATCCAGAGGCAGCTGTCCAGAATTGGGCTCATGGAGCCTGGCCCAAGTGAGCTCACCATGGCAGGAGCTCACGGAGGCTGTTCACTGTGGAACTCAAGAAGTTCATGGATATTGGAATTGAGGGGTGTGGCAAGCACTGTGGTGTGTCAAGCTACTAATCATTCAGATATTCACAAGTCAGAACACTTAGCATAGATACAGCCTCTCTCATGTCATTAGTGACATACATGCTCATAGTAGCCACACGTGCAGTGCTTTTAGGGGTAGTCATGAATAACATATTTTCAAGAAGCCAAAAGACACAGACTGAGAGACTGGATTAAAAAAAAAAAAAAAAAAAACCTGGCTATTTTTTTTTCTTTTTGACGATTAAGGCAGAGTTTATTAGAGGAGAAAAAGCAAGGAATTCACATACTTTGAATCGTCAAGAGGCAAGAAAGCTAAAAAGAACTCACAAGCTCCAGGCATGGAATCCATGAAGGGCAAAGGAAATGAAAAGAAGTCACGAACTCTAGACATGGAGTCCCATGAGAGGCAAGGAAGCCCAATACCTAGCTAGCTATTATCTTCAAGATACAGGCTTGGCTAGTAAAAGTCTGAAAACAAGAGTGTCATGGACTGCAACTCAATCTACCAAGGAAACAAGCTATAATGAGCAGACATAACTATTACAGCTGATAAAGGAGACTTCACAAAAAAAGTCAGGAGAGCCAAAAAAGTCAGTGTATATTAATAAAAGGAATAATTCATCAAGAGATATAGTAACTGTAAGTATTTTTGTACTGAATATTGAGGCTCCTAATTTCACAAAAGAAACAAAGACCCAAAAGGTCACATAGGTCCTGATACAGTATAAGTGGGAGACTTTAATAAGCCACTCTCATATTTAGAGAGGTCTTCCAAACTAAAAATTAGCAAAGAAACTTCAGAGCCAAATTATAGTATAGACTAACTGGATTTAACAGATGTCAGTTTGGCACAGGTGTCAACTTGACAGTTGAGGATTTGAGCTCTGGGCACATTTGTGGAGAATTAGTGGTTGAGTTGGGCCCTGAGCAAACCTGCAGGAGATTGTCTAGCTGATGGGGAGGGCTAGTCTATGGCGGGTAGGACTAGGCCTTGAACAGATGAATAAAATACTGAGAGCTGGATGAGCCATTACGTGGAAATGGTGTGGCCAGTTCCTTCAATCCTGGTGTTGGTGCATGCTCTCCTGTCAAGCTGGACAGAGAACTGTAACCAGATTATCATTAAGACACAATAAACTCCTTGTTCCCTTTAAGCCATTTGATGGTCATTTATCAGCAATCATGCAGGTGAACTGCAACAACAGATATCAACAAACTATTTCCATCCAGCAGATGAAGAATACACATTGTACTCAGTGACACATTAAAAACTCTGTAAAGTTGGGGCTGGAGAGATGTCTCAGGAGTTAAGCCTTTAGCTCAAAAGCTAAAGGACCTGAGTTAGGATTCCCAGATCCCACATTAAAAACACCAGGTGGAAGTGGTGGCAGCCTGTTTTCCAGCCCTGGAAAGCAGAGCCTGGAAAACTAAAGAGCAAAACAGCGAGGAGGTAGAGCAATCCAGGATGATTCCTGAAGTCATCCTTGGGCCTCTATAGGTACACACAGTGTCCTCTGATACACACACACACATGTGCACACACACGCACGCACACACACACACACACACACACTTTAAAAAAAAACAACCAAAGTTGATGACACCATAGGTCACAATGTAAACCTTAGTGATTACAAAATAACTGAACAATCTCTATCATCAGACCACAGTGTAATAAAAGAAATACACAGCAAAGTACTTTAACTCCTACAACATCTTCCCAGCCCATTAGAGAGATCTCAAATGAATAATCTAATGATATTTCCAAGGCTCCAAAGCTCCAGAAAAGCAGTAAGTCAATTCCCAACCCAGTAGATGATAAGAAGTAATAAAGATTAAAGAAGCCACAGAATCAAAGAGTTTTTAGAAAAGCTTAACAAGGGGCTGGAGAGGTGGCTCAGAGGTTAAGCCTCCGCCTTGCAGGTGGAAGGTGCTGAGTTCGCATCCCAGATCCCATATATAGACGCCAGGTGGAAGGGGGGGGGCTGCGCTTCTGGTCCTGGTAGGGCGGAGCCTGTGAATCCTGGGGTAGAAAGAGGTGGAGGCGTCCATGGTGGTTCACGAATTCGTCCGTGGTTCTACACATACACACGCACACATACACATGCGTACAGTTGAATTAATAATAAAAAAAATTTTAGAAGAAAAGCTTAACAAGATAGACAAACCCCAGTATAATGAGAGAGAGAGAGAGAGAGAGAATACAAATTAATGAAATTAGAGATAAAAGGGGGTTGTTACGGCAGACTCCAGTGAAATCAGAAACAAAAATTCTCAGCAAAATACTTGAAAACCAAATTCAAGAACAGTTTAAGGTCACACATCACAATCAAGTAGTTTCAGGTTAACATATAAAGTGCCTAGGAACAAACTTAACCAAGTTAGTTAAAACTAAAGGCCTTTACAACAAAACTTTAAAATACTGAAAACAAAATTTTAAAAGATACTAAATGATAGAAAGAACTTCCATGTTCTTGAATTTGCAGAATTAATATTCTGAAAATAGCTATATTACTCAAAATAATCTATGGAAAATCCAAACACATTATATATAAAACACTAGAAAAAATTTCTTATGGAAATAGAAAAGGTCACAACTATTAAAATGATCCTAACTAGAAAGAACACTTCTGAAGATATCACAATACTTGATCTCAAATTATACTACAGAACTATACTGACTAAGACAACATAGTACTGGAAAAAAACAAACATGCTGACCAATGGAATTGATGGAACAGACTAAGATTTTTCATGACCCGGAAATAAATATACACAGATGTGACCCCTGAATATTTGACAAAGATGTCAAAAACTGTATAAAACATAGTCTGTCCAACAATTGATACTGGCAAAATGGACACTCACCTGGAAAAGAATGAAGCTAGATCCATTTCTCACCTTATACGTTAAAAAGATCAATTAGAAATGTATCAAAAACCTTAATTTAAAAGCTAAAATGTTTCAAGTTACAGATGACAGCTGTGCTAAGAGGCATGGGAAAGTGGAGCATCGAGTCACTAATACAGCTACTATGGAAGTCATCTTGGAAGTTTTTCAAGAAATGAAAAACAGAAACACCATAAGACCCCACTATGCTACACCTGGGCACATGCTCAAAGAATTCTGGACTAGCATGGAGAACTTGCTTCTCCATGTTCGGTGCTGCTCTGTTCACATTAGCCAGGAAGTACACATCTGTTACGACGAGCCCTAAGCAAGCCTGTAGGAGACTGTGCCAGTCCATGGTGGGTGAGACCATTCCCTGAGCTGGTCCAGTAGTTCAACATATTTGGTCTGTTGGCACATAGGCGTTCTGGAGAGTGAGGTTTGTCTCTGTCTCAGCAATCCCCATGAATGTGTTGAAATCGGTTTCCTCGGCTCCTAACTTGCCTGCCAAGTTAGATTGGAATTGTAATGGAAATTCATAAGCAAGAACAAAATTTTTATTCTCCTAACTTGTTTGGTCATGAATTTACTGGCAACATGCAGATGAACTACAACACATTTACACAATGGAATTTTACTGTAAAGAAAAATGAAACCTAAAGAAAATGGATGGATCTGGAAATTATTATATTTAGTAAGATGACCTAAACTCAGAAAGACAAATATCGCCTGTTCTTCCATACCTGTGGATCCTAACTTTTATTATGTATATATCTTTTGGTGTATGGGTACAGGCTATGAAACTAGAAGGGAGATCAAAAGGAAAAAGGGAGGAAGGAAGGGCTGGGGGACACTTGTGACATGGATGCAGGATGGGGTGAGGCAGGTGAGGGCAGAGACAAAAGGGAGGAAAGTGAACTAAAATAATTTGTTTGAAATTGCCATATGAAACCTAGTATTTTGAAATCTGATATAATTTTTAAAATATTAGTTATTGATAGCAACATGCTCAGCACAGAATATCAAAACAACAGAGCTAATTTCATATCTTTCCTCACTTTCTTCTGGGCCAACTCATCTCAATATGATAAATTTTAAAATATTTCAGCTCAACCAACAGAAATCAAATTTTAATGATTAGAGCTAACAACTACAGGAAAAAAAAGGTAAGTGGTCAAAAAGCAGGAGCTTGATTACATGTGGACGAACATTTTTAGCATCTGTGAGTGGCTTCACTGATAAGAGCCACAAGGTCTCTCCATCCACCATCTGCCTGCACTCCACTTTGTGAAGGTCTTGCAGGACCCTTGGCCCATAGGCCTGACTCTGAAGCAGTTAGGTGTTTTCTGTGTGTGTGTTTGGGGGGGAGTGTTTGTGGTATAGCACTTACTTAGACTTGTGGGACTCTGGATTCTATCCTCAGCAACAAAAACACCGGGGTGGGAAAACCCAGGCTAGTGAATAGGAATCAAGCAAACTCCAACTCATGCCAATAGCATGAGCTGCAGTAATTTGTTGATTTAAAGGAGGAATAAAGCTGTATGTTACATCTAGATGTCAAAGGGCAGTTAATCACATTTTATTTTATTGAGACAGGCTCTCGTGTAGTTCAGGTGGCCTGAAATTCCAGATCTTCCTGTCTCTATGGGAGTCTATGTGTCACCACACTCGCCTACAGTTGCTTTGAAGACAGCTCCATGGTTCCATCTTTATATACTTCTCTGCTTCTCATTTCCATTCTCAATATCCATGTTCATTCTCTATATATTTATTGAGCATCTGTTACATGTCAGATTTTTCCCCCAGATACAGAAATAGCAAGGAAGAAATCTGCTATAGATAGTTCTTGGAACAATGTGCTGGAATATTGGGTGCTAAATGTCATGGGGAAATGGGAGGGTAGAAAGTATGGCAGAGAGGAATGGGAATTAAGGGACTGCTCCAGTGCAGGAGGAAGAATGTTATTCAGAGCCATGCAGGCAGCACCAGTGAGTCATGATGGGAGTAACCTGCCCAAGGATGGGATGTCCAAGAAAATGACCTATTCAAAGAAGGGACAAGCTTGGGCTCATGCTGGACCTATTTAAACACAGCTGAGAGACTGTGAGCAGAAGGCTGAGGGTTCCTGTAGTTGACACCTTCTGAGTAAGTAGACAAATTTATCCAGTAGCCATACCTGTGGAAACTCAGCTGAAGAGCATGCAGGTGAATGCAACTGGTGATGGGAGGTCCCATGATGGGGTCCAGAGGCAAGTTTCTCACTGGATCTCTTTCCCACACACGTGGAAGCACTTACCCTGAACCAAGCTGAGTAACAAGCATTATCTTTATTTCCAAACACACAGTTGCGTGTTGTGATGCACATCACCGAAACCAGAACTGACCTCCAGTGTGTGTACTTCTGCAGCATTTTACATCTCCAGCAGGGACTTTGCAATTCATGCTGGGAATACAGGTGGTACCATGGCAGCTGGGCACTCAGAGATGACTGCTAGAGCCCATGCACGACTAAGGCCAGTGACGAGGATCGGTTCGGCTTACACGGGATCCTTCTTCATTTTTATTTATAGTTGGCCAGCTTTTCACACATCCAATTCATCCTCCTGAGGGTTTTCTTTTGTGAAAGATGGATCAGGTTGTTTATGGCTGTCAGTATAAACTGATTTTGCTCGCCTTGAGTTTCAGAAATAGCATGTTTTTAATTTTGCACATTTTTTTTTGCCTCTGTGTAATATTCATTTTGTCTTCAACATGGAAAATACTGCTCGGCAAATGTCATTTCTGCAGCAGTGAAAAGGTTGACTTGGCTTGCACAAGGACCTCATTAATTTCTAGACAATTGTCTGGTTTTAATTGTATTTACCAGCTGGCTAATAGAGTATCTTGAATATCTTAATAGAAGTGACTTCAGAGTCAGCCATAATAGTTGCACCTGTAACCAGGCACTGGGAAACATGAGGGGAGGCTAGCAAACTCTAGGACTATTTTAGTGACCTACTATGAAATTTCCAGTCTAAACAAATCGGGGGTGGTGGCTCATACTTGCAATCCTAGCACTTGGGAGGGAGGCTTGAGGTGCAGGCCAGCCTGGGCTACAGAGTTCCATGTCAGCACGAGCTAGAGACACTGCCTCAAAACAAAACAACAAAAACTCAGGAAGCTGGAAAATAAATCCACACAGCAGCTATCTTTGCTATCATACTGCGGCAGTTTAGTTGGAAGCATTTCAGATACTTGAAAGTGAGATATTGCTGAGAATCTACTTTGTTAATATACTAATAATATGTTTATTCTGACCTTTACTCCATTAGGGAACATGCTCTTGGATCCCAAAAAAGCCTTTTTGCGAGTGAGTGGCTTTGGGATAGTGAGGGGTATTCACGGAGGTGTCCAGCATTGCTGGATCGAGGCCAAGAGGACCACTTCAGGCTAGGGAAACCCAGCAAGCTACAGCGATTGCACTTACAAGTGCATATTATGACCTCCCATGTTGCCTTGAGTGGAGCAGGTGCTCATAGGCTTTTCCTTTTGAGATGTCCAAGATCACAGTTCATTTTAAAGACAGTTTTTCTGCTGCCGTGGAGCACCTCCCCCATCACCCAACTCCCCTGCTTCCTTAGAGCTTTATCCTTGTCTGCTCAGGAGCTTACTGGAGAAGAATCCCCAGTGCACCTCTGGCTCTTCTCTTAGTGAGAGCCTCAGGTACCCTGGGGAGGAAACAGGCATCTGCTGGTCTCAGAAAGTTATGCAACATCAGAGCCAATCAAGGCTATGCTGCCTACTGGTCCCCTTCAGTTGGCCCGTCTTCAGCTTTTGGGTGACCAAATCTCTCCCGGCAGTTGGGAGCATGGTTGGACCTTCAGCCCCAGGCATGCAGTAGACTCAATGCCACCCCTCTGCAGAGCTGTGGGCCATCAGTGAACAGCCTGATGGTTCTGCCTCTGTGCTGGGGTTTAGGGGACTTAGCATCATGGCAGAGAGCAACATTATTCTGTTCTCTACAGAATTCAGCCTGTCACACAGTTGTTATCTATCTATGGCAGTTTTACATTAAGGAGAATTTTATCATTTGAAAGTTTTCAGAGCAGCAAAAAAAGACATTTTTAGGTAACAGCTTTTGGCTGATAGGGAGAGAACCATATGTTTTATTAGCACTACATGTGCATGCACATGCATGTCTGATATAGGTATTTTACACTTCTGAAGATTGTCTTCTGACCTCTACCGGTGTGCTATGGCATGCATGCATACACTGCTAATCTCTCTCTTTCTCTCTAATAAATAGTAAAAACTAAGTACTAGAAAGTCATTCAGTATTTGGACTATGGGACAGACACAGACACAACACATTTTGTTAGATGTGTATATAGAATTTGAAACTCTTAAAAATGCCAGTGAACTGCATGTGTACATGAATATCAAATTAAACATCATAAACACAGCTGGATATGGTAGCACACATCTGTAATCCCAGCACTTAGAAGGCTGAGGCAGAAGTATTGCAAGTTGAGGCCAGGCTGGGAAATATAAGTTCAAGGCTGAAATACTGTAATATTGATGAGATTCTGTCTCAAAACTCCAAAATCATGTAATATCTTAAGATATACAGAGTTAATAATGGTTGTTAATTAATATAAAACACAAGAAATGCTCTAAGTTTGGATTTTGGGCAGATGTCTTTTGAGGACTGCTATTTAGAAAATACATATAAAACTTGGGTAGGATGGCACACACCTAGTCTTAGTAGTTGGGAAATTGAGGTGAATGGGTCTTTTGAGCTTAGGATTTTCAGGTCAGCTTGGGTAAAAAAAGGAAGATTCCCATAATCGACCAACTACTTCTCAAACTACCTACAGATATATAAAGCTTTATTGTAAATTTATCAAACTGCATTTATTAAAAATGTACAGGTCTTTTGGTGCCTCTATTATACTTCCACAAAGCTGTTAAAAATCTGTATAGACAGCATTTGCTTCTTCATAATAATAAAATATTATGTTCTTTATACAACTTTAATTTCTGGGATGGGGATGTAGCTCAGTTTCTATAGAACTTGCTTAGCATGCATGAAGCCCTGGGTTTCATCCCCAGCACAAAATAAAACTGGGTGTAGTGGTATAGACCATATCTACAGGTTACAATTGCCGAGCTGTCACCCAAGGACCTCCCCTACCCACCCACCCCCCTTTAATGCCACAGTGCTTGGTATGCCATTGTCACTGGTGGAAAAACTTTTTATTTTTCAAACGTGGTCATTATAGAGTCTAGTTCTTTTTTTTTTTCTTCTATTTCCATGTGTTGTGTATACAGAATGTAAGCATGTATGCTTACATGTGGGTGGGTGCATGTTTGTGTAGGGATACACATGCATGTGTGAATGTGTATGTAGAGACTGGAGACTGATATCAGCAATCTTCCTCAATTCTACCACTATACTGTTTTCAGGCTGGATGTCTCTAAACCTAGAGCTCACTTATAGGGTTCATCTGGTTACCAGCTTGCTCTGAGGATTCCGAGGTCCTCATTCCAGGGCAGGAACTACAGACAGACTGCCATAACTACCCAGCATTTTCTGGGAGACTTGTAATTTGAACTCAGCCTTTTAGCTTCTCCAGCAAGTGCTTTAACTGCTGAGCCTTGTCTCTAGTCCTAGACTGTATTTCTTCGTGTTTGTAAGCTGCTGCTGCTAAAAGCATCTTGCTTCCTAGCCTGGATGATTTTTAACTGCTAGTTACTGGAAGATACCACCATTGTACAATAGGGACTCAACATAGAAGGTGTGATGAAAGTCGTTTTATTTTCCCTACACAAATTTTAAAATAAAGTACTGTGACGGAACATGTCTGTATCAGCACATGGGAAGTCAAGTCAGTCCTGTCAGTGGGACACATTTCTTTGCGGTCCTCCAATAGTTTTGCATGTACAAAATCTTCTGCTGTTTGCATTAGAAAATGTAAAACTTTCATGTTACCTATGTAAGTCCTAAAATTCAATCCTCTATGTATTAGTATATTTAGAAAAATATAAACCTTAACAATTTCATGGTATGAATTTTATGGTGTTAATCACCAATCTTTTCAACATAGATTTTAAACTCTTGAATGACAAATTTCTGATTTAACTTGAAAGGACTGAGACTTGAAATCTAGTAAGATCATTAAGTCATTATACAAATCAATTATTTTTATTTGCCTTGGGGAAGTTAATTTCCATTGTCCACTGTTAGAATATTTTTCAAATATTAATGTATATATTATAGTATTTACAAAAAATCTTATACACTGTGACACAAAATGAAACTACTAGGAGGGTCAGCTCATGGTTTATGGGGAAAAAGGAACTCACTCACATCTGGAAGGAGCTGGGACAGCCATTCAGATATGTATACATGCTCAAGATGCATCAGACTCCAACATATGAAGCACAGTCACAACACACTCACTGTTGGACTGGAAATAAGAGTTACATGGCAAGAGACCAGGAAAAGAGGATCCTGCATGAAGGGCGCAGAGGAAGAACAGGAAGCTCCAACTAGTCAGTTTAGGGCTTTAAAAGCAAACTGCACAGCTCTGGGTAGATTAGGTTAATTTAGTAAAAGTGTGGAAGGGGAAGCATGTTCCATAGAGAGGATGGGTTAAACACACAAATCTGTTTTGGTGTCCCCACGCAATGATTTGATGTCTACAATTTTAACCTTGCTATATGCCATTCTTACCTACTTTTTCTGTAAGCTATTCCACTGACACATCATCCACTTGATTTTTTTTAATGTCCTCAAGCAAATACCAGTATCATTTTTGAAGGACTTATATCCTCATGCTGTGGGTAAGAGGTGACTGTGATGCCTAAATAATACTCTAAATTACCACAAATCTGAAAAAGTAATGTAAAAGAAATGGGATTTACTAGATAACTGATTTGTGAATGAAATTCTCTTGGGTATGTGTGTGGGATTTGCTCAATGTCTTACATTGGAAGTCAAACAGTCACTACTTTAAGAAGCACATCACTCTAGATGCATGCTTACAAACCTATGCAGATACCATCCACATTTTCTCCCTTCCTTGTTCCCTTCTAGGTGGGCATTTCAGAAGCTCATGTCTAGGGACATATGATGGGTAGGCATTACTGAACTGTGCAGTGTGAAGTTCAGATACTCTCAGGGCAAAGTGAGTAAGTGAAGATTTGTTCAGTGTAATTTTCACAACTCTTCAACAGCAATCTTTAACTGAAACACAGTCAAATAAGAGTTTTCCAGTGGCCTACTTTCACATGCAATACAGATGAACTATTAACATGCATTATTTTAGTCAGTTGATAAGTTTATTTCATAAGTATAAGTAATTTAAAGCCATTTACTAAACTGTAAATGCCATTGCATTAAAAATTACTACCAGAGCGGCTTGAGGTATCACTGTTAATTTAATGTGTAGATGTTACTATATTTGATGCAGGATGAAACACAACTGTCATGCCAATGGAGCTTCAGTGGTGACTGCAGGGTGCTTTATAGCTCTCAGGAAATTACTGTGCATGTATATTATCTGATTTTTCAAACGATGGAAATTTGATTGGTTGTTTTTAAGTACATCAAAGTAAAGGACAGTCCATGGTGTGGGACTACAGAAGCTGGAAAAGTTCAGGTGCACAATACAACATGCCATCCCACTCTCACAGATCCAGCCTACACTCAGCTCACCTACAAGAAAACTAGTGAAAAGCATCTGAAAAAAACTGCATTCCAGCAGGGCAATTTCCTTGTAATTTTAAGAGTTATTGGATTTTTTCTTTTAAAATTCATTTATAAAAATAAATTTCAGTTTGAGACAGGTACCAAATTGTGGCTCAATTCAGTCACCATGGCTGCACTACAAAATTATGAAAAAAGCAGAGCTGAAAATGTATCAGCTGCTCATGTTTTGCTGGCACAACCTGTCAATTAACCTAAATACACTTAGCTGCTTGACAAAACTTTAACCTTTTTCCCTCAAGCTCCCATAAAATTTTAAATTTTTAGACGTCTACTATAAAACTATTCATAACCATAATACATTCACGATATGGAATGAAGGCCTGGTACCAGGTCAGGACACAAAGATGCATGGTACCTGGGCAGACCTGGTGACCAGAGGAAGTGGCCACCACACGGTGTACCGCTACCCAGGTGTCCTACAGTGAAACACAGTTTTTGTATCTCAGAGCTACAATAACTTAAAACTCAGGTGAGCGTATCAGCAAGGCCTTTGAGGTTTTGTACTGTGAGACAACAGGCAGCCTGGCTGATTCAAGAAGCCAGTGTGTGACAGGGCCTTGGAGCACTGTGTACACAACATAGGAACACTGTCATGTGGAAATGCCAATATGACTTACTGCTTAGAGCTGTGTAACATCAATATCTCTGTCAGACTGACTTCCCACACAGAAACTCCATGCTTCAGCCAGAGACTATCTGAGGAAGATCAGGGAGCAGAGTTCAGGAGGTTTCCACTTCCACATCCATATACACAAAGCCAAGTTATAGGTTACTGTCCTTTAGAGTGCAAATGAGCTGCTGGTTGACTTGTCACAGTCAACTGATAGGAACACAGCATTAGTCTGTGCTGAAGGTGCCTCAGCAAGTCTGACCTACTGCAAACGGAAGTCTATTAGTGAAACCACAGGAAGGAAAGATAAGTCCCCAGCACCTCTGCATTGAGGCCGCCTCTGGACACAAAAGCAACTGAAGGCACAGGTCTCAGATCTCACTGATAGTCCTTTCCGAAGGGCAATACTCCGAGGGACCCGGTGAGGACATGTAGAAGGACTGCGTCTTCCTTTTCAAGCGGGCTCTTTTGTTGGCCAACACCAGGCTGCGTCGGCTCGAGCTGATGATTTCCGAGATGAACTTTTTGCAGTCTACACACACTTCCATTGTGCTCCAATCCTCCATTAACTCTTTGGGAAACTGGAGTTCTTCATCTGATTTGTCCACTGATTTAGATTTTGAGGAAAACCTGGGGGGTGGAGGGAAGGGAAAAACTCAAAGTATTCAGTATTCTTATGGTTTTACTGCAATATCAGGAAAACTGTGTTAATGTGTGTGAATTTGGGCACACACATAGAGATTAAAGAACACCTGAGGTATTGTTTCTCATCTTCCACCTTGTTGGGGAAAGGATCTCTGTGGTTTGGCACTTTCCTGTGTACACAGAATAACTTTCTGGATATTCTCCTGCTTCTGCCGCCTATACTACTGTAGGGATACTGGGAATACAGATAGACTTAACTATACCGAATTATACATGAGGTTTGGAGATTTGAATTCTGGTTCTCATGTTTTCTGGCAAGTGCTTTACCCTCTGAGCCATCTCCCCAGTCCAGGACTGTGATTTTCAAGAACTAAATGAAATGCAATATAGTTGCTAACATTTTATGGAAATATTTTATTGTGGACTCAGAAGGATTTAAAATTTTTTTCTCCTGGGATACTGTGTTTTGTGTTATTATCATATGGTGACAATAGGTCAGACTTTACGAAGCTGGAGTTATTTTATTTTAATTTTATGAAACATCCTGAAAAAGGATCTTTTGTTTACTTTTCTTACTTGTGTTATCAAATGTGTTTATTCCTCCTGATAATTTTCTGTATTTAAGTGACTGGTTACTTAGATTCTGAGAGCTGAAACAAAGAACAATATGACCACGAGTGTTTCTGAGGATGTTTGAGGTGACTAGGGATCATCTACTCACTTCCTATTTCAATTAACCTAAACGGGAAAGCAGAGAGAAAGACAATGTGGGTTCCAATTGAAAGCTAAATAGATCAGATGCCTTGTGCCCACAGATGCCTGTCCCTCTCATTAGTGCTCCCTCAGAGCCCTGTGTGGGTGTCCTGGGCCCAGGTTAGCACTCAGTTCCAGGCTTGTTCATCCCACAGTCAAGGGCCAGGACTCGCTTGGCATGTGACCCAAGTGAACCTTCTCTTTGCACTGCTTTTACCCTTCACTGAAAGCAAAGGGTTTGATACTCAACTCTTAGCTCAGGCTAGCCTCACAATACAGCTGAGGATAATCTTCAATTTCTAATCCTCCTGCCTCTACCTCCCAAGTGTTGGGATGACAGACATAAGCCACTATGCCTAACCTAAAGGTAATTTTGTATCCTTTACAAGAAACAAACACACAGAAATATGATTAAAATGTCCTTCAAATAGTTAAGTCATTAAAACACAGAAAAATACCATGTCTTCAAGAAAGTCTGGAGATTTATAAAACTAATGAGTCATAGGCCAGTGAGATGGATCAGTGGGTAAAGAAACTTGCAGTGTAAACCTGGCAATCTGAGTTAGATCCTTGGAACCCAAATGGTGAGAGGACAGCTGAAGGCTGTCTTATGATATCCAAGTGTATATTGTAACACATCTGCACATGTCTCTGTGTGTGTGTGTGTATGTATGTGTGCAACAAACAAAAAGCACGTAACACAATGAATCAATAACTGAACTAGAAAAATTCTGAGCCAAATCCCTAACTCTAGCTCTAGCCTGAATACCCTAAGAAGTAGTCTTCCTTCAGTGAGAATGTTCTGAAGATCCAGATCTGACTCACCTGGCAATACTCCTAAGTGGCCGATGGTGACTAGTGGAAGGTTTCTCTGACCTTGTACAACTTTCTCCTCTTTGCAAGGCAGAAGATCCCAATGAGAAGATGGGTAGAGTGGAATATGGCTTGGAGGGTAGCCGCATCTACATCCCAAAGAAAAGCGAGAATGAGCACCAGGACTGGTGGAAGCAGAGAGATGTAATTACAATTTCACTGAGGTGAGGTCGACTTACCTTCTTGCAACACTGTGAGCACACAGGCCTGTGTACAAAATCAGAAGTGTTACTTAGGGAACAAACAGATGGAGGTGTACAGCTAGAGGAGTTAGCATTCCAGTTCTATGAGCTCCCTGTCCTTGCATCAGAATTAAAAACTGTAGACCACCCGAGAAATAACCTGCACAATTTAACTCTTACTTTATCTTTTATAAAAAAGGATCATCCAGGGCCAGTGGCTCACGTCTGTAATCTTAGCATGCGGGAAGCTTAAGGAGGAGGAATTCTTTCAGTCTGAAGCTGGCCTTAGCTATATAATAAGTTAGTCTGAGCTACGGTGTGAGATCTTGCTTTAAAAAAAAAAAACGGGCTGGAGAGGTGGCTCAGTGGTTAAGCCTTTGCCTTGCAGGCGTTAAGGTCCTGAGTTCGGATCCTAGACCCCACGTATAGACACCAGGAGGAAGCGGGGGCGGGGCGGCCTATGCTTCCGATTCTGGTAGGGCGGAGCCTGTGAATCCCGGGGCCGAATAAACAAGGAGGAGGTGGAGGCGTCCATGGTGGTTCCCGAATTCGTCCGTGGTTCTACACACACACACACACACATACATACACATGCACACACATACATACACACGCACAATTGAATAAATAATAAATAAAAAAAATTTAAAAAAAACCAAAAAGGGCCAACATGCATTTGGAATTTATGTCTATCCTGGAATCACATGATAACCATAACTTTTTTCCCTTGTTAAAACATGGTAAATTATTTTCCACGTAAAAGAAGTAAGACAGGCATGGTGGTACACACCTGCAATCTTAGTACTTGGGAGGTGAAGGCAGGAGGATCAGAAGTTGAATCAGGATATAGTGTGAGTTCAAGGCCAGCTTGAACTACATGAGATCCTATCTCCAAAAAAAAAAAAAAAGAAACATTTTCCAAGATCAGTAATTATTTGACTCACTCTTAAAGAAACTGACATTCCTAACTGGTAAGAAAGGGCCAAAGTAGTATCATAGACTAGGTTATTTTGATAGCGTTCCTGAGTAGGAAAGTGATGCATTTCTTTTGTGAGTGTTATATCTCTTCAGTTACAAACACCTTACCTCTTACAGAACTGACAGGTGTAAGACCAGGTGAAGAAGGAAAACCTCCGGGTTCGGCAACAGAAGCAGAGCTAAAAAATACAAAATTAAAGGAGAAAAGTGGGGCCAATGGCTGTCCCCCTGTGTGATAGTTAATCCTGGTGTCAACCTGACCACACCTGGCATTAACTAAGATCAGCTGTCAGATTATCTGAAGAGATTACCAGATCAATACATTTAAAACACAAAGACCAGCCCTAGATCTGATTGGAACTTCCCAATAGTGAATCAGATAAAAAGAACCATAAAACAGAAAACTAAAAGAAGAGAGAGACTTTCTGTTTCTTGGACTCTCCAGGATGTTTGCAGTGATTTAGCTGCCTCCAGTTTCAGCCACCAGCCATGTTGCCTTCACCATGAAAGATTATTTACCCCCTCTGGAACCATAAGCTGAATAAATCTCCCTTTCTCCCTAAAGTTGCTTGACTTTGAATCCTCTCTCATAACAATAGTTAGGAGTAACTATTACATCCTGGCTCCTGTGGCTCAGTATACTTCATGGACTTCTAGGGGATGTGTCAGGGGTCTGAGCAAGAGAATTCAGAAATTCCATCTCTATGTTTGACTGTCTGACACTTCTTATTCTTATTCCATGCTTAATGACAATTTTTCTGTACAAGTAATAAAAGGCCAAGGACTCAAACATATTACCGTCATGGATCTATCTTAAAGAGAGGTAACTCTTGTTTCTCACACATATTTTCTTTAAAGACTCTCTGAAAGTATAATGTCTCAAATATAGACATATTTTTATGAAACCAAACTACTATTTTTTAAGAGTGGTTTTTAAACCTTCCACTGATTTTGCAAAGAGAGAAACAAAAATCTTCCTTTTGTGAGCAAGGAAGAACACAGAACATCTTAGAACATAAATATCTTCCTCCAAGGACCCTAAATCCTTGTCATCTCCAAAGCCGACAGGTCTCTTAGGAGACAAAGCCTGGCTGGGGTTGGCCACTCTTAAATTATTCTGATTAATCAACTGTAAACAGCTCTACCTTTCCTTTTTTCAGGGCCGTGTAGACATCCTTATACTGTTGGTATTTTTCCAGCTCTGCCTTCACCAGGACCTGACGAATATGCATAACTTCCTCCACAGTAAGAGCAAGGCATTCCACTGGGTAGCAGAATTCCTCCTGAAATTCAAAACACCACATTAATAAGAAATGCTCACCCCCTGCTCTGGAATTGCAAATTTTCACTTCAGATCAGACACCTGGTTAGTAGTTCAGAGATGAAGAGAGGAGTCCCATGATCACTGGGACAGAGCTGGCTTCCTCTGGGAACCACATCATTTCCAAATGTACTAAGACTACAGATATCAGAAAATAAGACTGCATGAAATGTTGCAGCCTACCAGAATTTCCAGTAAATGAAAAATTTTACACTTGTTCAAGTATTGTATCCATCCAGTAACTCCATCTCATTAAGCAAACCAATGTATCTATGTTTGCAATCTTGAAAAAATTTGCTACACAAACTTGGTTTCATGCTATGGACATGATTATGAACATACATTAGTGTTATTATGTGCTACATCCTAACAGATATGTAGCAACTACAGCCTTGGTCTTGATTTCAAGCCTAGTTTGTGGTACCCAGAATAGCCAAAAGAAGGTGGTTAGTACTTCATCCTGACAAGCATTACTTAGCGATCAGTTACACCAGCCACACTGTCAAAAAATCCTGTGAGTGCAACTGCGGCAGTACATGGGAGGAGGAGCTTCCATCTGAAAGCCCGTTTCTCCAGGCTGCTCCAGTTCTTCATTATGATTCGTCATTACTTTTCAACAACTGCTGAATGTGCAGTCAGCGTTGGAAAGGCGGGAGATACAACCTTTCATAATAAATATTTATGTTGGCTTATGTTAATGGCTTCCTTACAAACAGCTGTGAAAAATGTTGATGTAACTGATCTACTGAATAAAAGCCTCACACCATCCGGTCTCCATCCCGGCATTGCTGATTGGTGGATCTAAGAGAAAGACAGACTGGTCCTGTGCACTGCCGCCACCCTCCCCCACAACTGGTTTCAAAAGGGCCATTGTGGTGTAGTGACACTGAAACTCAATGTTCTTAGCACACACATTACAATTCACTCCCACACACCAAAGCATCGATCCCAGGCATTCTGGAACCAAACAAGCCAAATTAGAAAGCACATGACCATGAAAGCAGTCAGTTCATAGAGTTTTAACATTCAGTTCTGTCTTTCAATCAGAAAGAAACAAAAAATAAATCTAGGTTGCAAACTTGACAAACATTAGCATTTACTAAAAAAAAAATAGTTTGGCCAATTAATGCTTCTTTCTAAAAATAAAAACAAAATCATCTCCTTTTTAAGTTAACTTGCAGAAGACTAAATTTGCTTAAAAATGCTTTGGGAAAAAAATCCTGCAATTTCATTTTTTGGATGAGAAGCTTGTTAATGTCAGACAGATTGTATCATTTAAGCTAAGATGCCTAAAATACACACTACATAAAAAAAGTTACCCATCAGTTTTCCCTTTTAGTGGGGACAGCTTTCCAAGTGGACAGAATTCGGTGGTGTGCTCGGTACTTGTTATTTAGAACAGAGTGTTGTCACAGGGAACAATGGGCCACCTCTGACGGCTGGGCCAAGATGCTGGACATTAAGTAAGCAGTGCTGGCTAAAGTGTGCTCTTCTCAATCTTAACTTCATCACAAGTTTTTCTACTACAATTCATCAAGGTGACTGTGGCACCTAGTTGATAGTTAACTGTGGACAAAACTGCTAAGCTGTAGTAAAAACACTGTATTAATCTCACAAGTAACTGGACAATCAGATGTTCACTGTTCATGCGCAGAAGGCAGAAAACAATTTGGTTTGCAGACACAGTGGCCCTGACAGTGTGTTTAAGTCTAAGTCACAAAAGGGCATGGCCAAGCATTCCTTCAACTCCTGACTTTGAAGCATTTGTAAATCCGGTATTCCATAAGACTTCATAAGGAATTATGGATTTTGTTTCCTTAATCTTTTTAAAAACTTCAAGTAGACAATGTTTTAGTAAATTCCATCATGTCAAATGCTAATGTTTTAATTTTGGAGCTTTCCCAAGGACAACCAGACTTTAATGCAACATAAAACAAAATGATAAATAGTTACTACAGTAGTTTTAATTTTTTCAATTGACAAAATATTTATTCAATATATCCAAAGCCAAATTGAACTGTTACAGATCTTACTGAGCTACGAATGTTCCAAACTGAAGAACTCCCCAGGTTTTGAAGTGAGCACGCACCTTGCCCACCACACGCTGTGCTTTGTATCCTGCAGTGGGCTCAACGCATTTATAAGCTGGACCAAGTAAGTCGTTGGACCATGCTAGTCCAACTTCATGACCCATGCTGCTCTGTGTTCCAAAGCAATTTTAAAATGTGGGAAAGGGATGCTAACTGTGCAAGGGGCTTTAAAGAGTTTACCAACATGTGATGGGAGCAGACATGACTCTGCTTACTTTATGTAAAAGAGAAGAGATATCTTTGATTAGAAAGTATGACAATTAATTAACCCTCTCTTCAAACTCAATTTTAAACCTTAAAGTGAATTTCCTTGCCTAAAGTAGTCTATGGACTTCATCTAGGGTCTCTGTTTGGGGTTGTTGATAATGAAGTGCCAACGTGTAGGAATGACAGGAATTAAAGAGCCACCTATTTTGTTGAAAGGCCAGAATTAAAATGGGGGAGAATGTGAGGGTCACGAGATGGGACAGAGATTTCTTGACAAATAATAGAGGAAGGAATGTGCTTTATCTTGTTTTTATTGGAAGCCTCCTTTCTATACCAAGATGAGTAACAGGATTAACAAAAGAACCAGCTGCTGGGTCATCCATCTGTCAAGGGCATGTTTCACAAACACAGCCTTGAAGAGCCAGGCCCTTGCCGCTCTCTGATATCTGGGAGAAATTCTGATGTGGTCCTTACAAAACAACAACAACAAAAAAATGGTTCAAATAACATATATTATTCTATAAGAAAAATCTCAAAAAAGTAATAAAATAGATTATTATTTGAAATTTTTCTTTATATCCCTATAGAGAGTACTCTGATCATTGTGATGTGGCTTGACAGATGCTGGGAACAGGTCATTTCCTGAGCTCAGGGTAGCCCAGAGCTTGGGTAGTGTGAAGGAAATAAAGAATGAGCTGGCTGTCCATTGTGACTTCTTGTGACTGGCAGGAGGCTTCGATGCCAACTGGGAGGGTGAGCAAGTCCTTCCAGCAACTCTGACGGTGGGGGAGGTCCAGAAGGAGAGCACTTGGATCCTCACGGGGTGCCTGCACACAGACAAGAGGTCCTGCCATTCCCAGAGACAAATGCCCATGGGCTCTCTTAAGTTGATGCTGCATTTTGAGTCTGTTGTCCTTTCAGTTATATCCCTCTCCAATGAGATCATAGCATGATCTATACATCTTAGGCAAGATTGGAATCAACGATCAGAAGCAAGTGCCCATCTGAGCTGTTAATTCTTGCAGAGTGAAGTAGCCAAGGTATCACTGTCAAAGAGATAGAAAGTAAAGGAATTCCCAGAACCAGCAGAAAGAGGCCAACCTTTGAGGGTTTCCACCTGCTGGTAAAAGCTCTCTCACAGAGATAATACATAGCCCCTGCTACCCCAAACATGGCTGCTTCAAAAGGATGAGAGCTCAGCAGAGAAGCTGTTTGTATGGTAGAGAAAAGTGGTCGGAAAGGCGTCCTTGGCCATACACTGGTTATCCTAGGAACCTGAACAACGGAAGGGAAAAACAGCATGGGGAAAGAAAAGGAGAAAATGCTGAACAAGTGACCTACAAATAGCAATTACAGATTGTGAAAGAGAAACAAAACAAAACCACCATGAGGAATTGCAATAGTCCACATTGACACCTAGATCCATCTGTGTAAATTCAACTGTGAAGTCATGCCCAGAGGGTCATAATAGAGACATTTAGTGCTGCTCTAACTTGGTGGTCTGAGTCTTCTAAGTGGAACAGGCTAAGATTCAGGACTCAGGCCCTGCTTCCTGTGCTCCTGAAGAGCTTGAGCTTGCTGGTTTGATTTGTTTTACTGTCAACAGGTCACTGACAAGGTTATACAGCAACAAATAAGATATTTATTTATTTACTTGTTTGTTTGTTTGTTTATTTTTCAAAGCCCAGATTGGCTTTGAATTTGTGACAATCCTGTCTCAGATTACCAGCCTGAGCCTATGTCAGGCAAGAATAATATTTCAGTGATTAAATAGGATTTACCGAAATCTTACCAAAAATGTCCAAAAAGTCCTAATCCTTAATTATATTACTGTGAAGTAGAGATGAATCATCAAATGCCAGCACTTGAAGCTCTGTCAAACTCCCCATCTGTACAGTAACCACTATGCTTCCTACTTTGAAGAAGGACATCTGCTGTTGCTTCATTTAAAACCTTGGTTTCATCATAGTTACAGAAATAAATGTAAGCATATTTAAATGCCTTTTATTCATGAATATTTAAAAAAACATTGGTAGAATACTGCTGAAAGCTTTGCATCTTGCTGCAAAAATCTTGGAAGTCACATAGTGTTATGAAAGGATTTTTGCAGAACTCATTTGGCTAGTGAAGCTAAGAAATCTTTTTTCCTATGTGCCATCCCACTGTCTAGGAACTCTTCTGCTAAATTTTAAAAAATCAGTGTTTAATAATTTTAAATAGATTAATACTGCTTAACAGTAAGAAAGCATTTATTTGGTAATCTGATAACAGAAGTACTAAGGCTGGTGAGATGATGGCTCAGGGGTAAAAAAAAAAAAACTGCCTTGCAAACAAGCAAAAGTACTCAAAATGAACAAAGACTGGTCAAGTGTGCTAGAGCCTATTTCTGTTACTTTAACAATCCATTTCAACCATTGGTAGTTTTTCATCTTTTCTTAGACTTCCAAAGCACAGTCCTAGCAGTACTTACAAGAGAGCGGGAACTCTGCCTGGACGGTGGCAGAAACTGTCTCACATTCGTGGGTGTTTCCTTTTCAATGGAATGGCGCCTCTGGGGTGGCTGACGTCTCTCTGGTTGAGGTGTTGATGACATAGGTAAGAATTTCGGAGGTTCTAAAGATAAAATCAAATACATGAACTCTCTTACAAAATAAAGTCTTGGATTTTGAACATTCTAAGTACTGTAAACAAAGATGAAATGCTTATATCAGGAGAGATATTTTAGGATGGTAGCTGAGAAGACTATGAATTGTTACAGACTCTTTGCAGGATAAATTTGCTACAGAAATAGCAAGGAAAGTGGGAAAAGATGTTCTGTGCTTTTAATATTAATTCAAATTCATATATAGATATATTATAATAGCCTCAATTTTTATATTAAAAAATCTTCATTGTTATTTTCCACATAACTTTAAATTCAGGTCTTAGTTAAAGCTACATATTTTGAATGGCCAAAAAGCAGAGCCACTTCCATACAACAGGAGAAGAAAATAAATCAAAGTAGATCCATTTATTTCAGTCTTCTCAAGACAAACCAAGGCAAATAAAGTCCATAATTTCTATAGTCAAGAAAAGACTTAGAAATTCGTTATACAATCTAATTGGTACTTTATTATATTTGCTATTTATTTACTCATTTCTTTGAGAAATTATATATTGAGACAGGGTCTCATGCAATGTAGTCTGGCCTCAAAAGCTCACTATGTAGCTAAAGATGATCCTTCCAACTCCACATCCTGAGTTCTAGGATTATAGGCCTACACAGTTTTATGTGGTGCAGAATATTAAACCTAGGGCTTCATGCAAACTAGTCAACAACACTCTACCAACTGAGCTATATCTCCAGCTCAAGGGTCTCTATTACATTTAATGGGCCTGGTCAAACACTAATTATAAGTAAAATCAAAGCCAGTTCCCACTGTTTTTATATAATCTGTTTAAGTAACTTAAATGTTATGCAAAGACTTTTTAAAATAAAAGTTTAGAAACTTACTCATATGTGCATGAGGAGGCATATGGAGTGGAGGTACTCACTTTCTAATTTTCCATAGAAAGCAACTATGCTGATGCTGGTACTTTCTACTTTTCCATGGATTCCAAAGATCAAACAGGCTATCAGGCTTGGGGGCAAGTGCTTTTAATCACTGAGCCATTTTCTTAGCCCCTATGATGAAGAATTTTAACTTAAATGGACGTGACAGCTTCTAGCTTAAATTTGGACAAAGAGGTAACTAATCTAAAAAGCCCACATTTACACACTGTTGAGTTATCTGCATGCTATGTATTCTCATAAATGCCTGATCTACTTAAGTTACCTGTGGATGCAGCCTGAAAAAATATCTAAATCTAGGACTATCTCTTTATATCACAAATGAACACAGGGATATAAAGAGCCTTGGTCAAGTGTTTTTCAGAATATGCAACCTAACTCTACATGGGTACTCACTCTTCCTAGTGCACATGGCCTCCAGGACTGGATCCTCAAGGAAGGAGGGAGACACACTGCTGCTGCTGGTTGACTTGTGTAGCGTTTCCTCCTGAAAAAGGCAGATTCACAAGCTTTAGATCTTGTGCAACTTAATAACAGTCTACTATTAAACAGCTACTTTCAAAAGAGGTACAAATTACAATGTCAAAGGTTCCCGGCAGTATTAAGACAAAGTAGAACAGTCTATGATTAGATAGGGCTGAGTTTATGACCTAGCTTTGCCCAGATCCAGTTAAAAGTGATGGGATAATGAAGATGTTTCTTATCTTAGTTTCATTGTGTCTAAAAGAAGATAATGCATTATATCTTTCCCCATAATGTTTTTACAAAAATAATTGAGATAATGCACTCAAAATGCTCAACACATTAGCTAGCACATAACAGGTGATTATTTCCATGGGAATATTTAACACATTCATGCAAATGATAACCAAGAGCTCCAGCAGAGGCAGATGCAGATCTGGCTTTTTCACTGTTGTATACTTAGTATCAAACCCATCATTTAATAAGTAATGAATAAATATGAATGAAATTGAATGAATGAAAGTAAATATTTACAGAAATGTCATGAGTCTATATTATACTAAGTAAAATTTATGTTCCTATTACTAGTGAAAAGAAACTATGACTAAGCCTAAATGAGGTATGATACTTATCATGAAATATTTAGTCTACTGCTTGACAGGAGATACACATTAACTAGAAGACAAATTTGTCTCACTATAAATACCTATAAGAATATTGCTAATTTTTAAATATATAAGGAAGAAAATTAGGTAAATAAACTCACTTATGACTTTGGGGAATAGTGAAAATTCCCTTTGACTTTCTTAGCTCATACAGTATTAAGAATTATTTAAGTATTTACTAAAAGTTGGCCTCCCCCAAAGTCTAATGCTAAAAGTATTAGTTTTATCCAAGCTATAGTATAAAATGCCTGATAAGGCAAAACAAATATGGTTATATTTAAATCAAACAAAGAAAATTTAGCAGTGACTCTCACTCATACTGTTGGGATTTACCCAGGAGAACAAATCAAGCAATTAGTAAAGTCTCACAATGTTTAAAAAACAATTTAGGTATTTTATTTATCTGACAGAGAAAGAAAGAGGAGAGAGAGAGAGAATATGAAGGGATGTATGCATGGTACACAAGGAGAAGTCAGTTCTTTCCTTCCACCATGAGGGCTTCTGGGGATTGAACTCAAGTTTCTACAAGTTACCAGGTGTGTGAGTAGGTATCTTTCCCACTGAACTAACTCACCAGTCCAAGTGTCACAAATCTTAAAGTTAGCAAGCAGTTAGAATTACCTCCTCCATACTCTCGATAGATGCAGAAAAAGCTTTTGACAAGATCCAACAGCCCTTTATGATCAAAACCCTAGAGAAGGTTGGAATGGAAGAAACCTTTATCAATATAATAAAAGCTGTATACAACAAGCCAACAGCAAGGATTCTAGTCAATGGGGAAAAACTTAAAGCATTCCCACTTTGATCAGAAACTAGACAAGGCTGTCCCCTCTCACCACTTCTATTCAATATTGTACTTGAAGTCTTAGCTGAAGTCATAAGACAAGAAAGGGACATAAGAGGGATTCAAATCGGCAAGGAAGAAGTCAAGCTATCCCTATTTGCAGATGGCATGATCTTATACCTGAGTGATCCCAAAAACTCCACCAGGAAGCTCCTGGAACTAATACAGAAGTTCAGCAGGGTGGCAGGATACAAAATAAATGTGCAAAAATCAGAGGCCTTCCTATATGCCCAGAATGAAAGAAGTGAAAAAGCCCCGAGAGAAACAATCCCATTTACTATAGGCCCTAAAAAAATGAAATACCTTGGTATAAACCTAACCAAGGAAGTAAGTGACCTTTACAATGAAAACTTTAAAACCCTAAAGAAAGAAATTGCAGAAGACACCAGAAGGTGGAAAGACCTCCCATGTTCCTGGATTGGCAGAATCAACATCATAAAAATGACCATCTTACCAAGGGCAATATACAGATTCAATGCTATACCAATCAAAATCCCAAAGCAATTCTTTAAAGAAGTTGACCAAACAATCTCAAAATTCATATGGAGGCACAAAAGACCCAGGATAGCAAAAACAATCCTGAGTAACAAAAACACTGCTGGAGGTATCACCATACCAAACCTTAGTCTATACTACAAATCCATAGTTGTAAAAACAGCCTGGTATTGGCTCCAAAATAGACATGTAGATCAATGGATAAGGGTTGAAGACCCAGATATAAGTCAATACAACTACAGCCATTTTTATCTTTGACAAAGGGGCTCAAAAAATCCAATGGAAAAAGAACAGCATCTTCAACAAATGGTGCTGGCAAAACTGGATATCCACATGCAGAAGATTAAAACTGGACCCATACTTGTCACCATGTACAAGAATTAATTCCAAATGGATCAAGGACCTCGATATAAGGCCAGAGACCATAAAAACCATAGTTGAAAGGGTAGGGAACTCCCTCGAACTGATTGGGCTAGGCCAACAGTTCCTAAACGGACATCCAATAGTACAGTCACTACAACCAACACTCAACAGATGGGATCTTGTGAAATTAAAGAGCTTCTGTTCAGATAAGGAGATTGTAACTCGAGCACAAAGGCAACCCACAGAATGGGAGAAAATCTTCAATAACCACATATCTGATAGAGCTCTATTATCCAGAGTGCACAAAGAACTTAGAAAACTAAACACCAAGGAAACAAATGGCCCAATTAAAAAATGGGCCTTGGAACTTAAAAGAAATTTTACCAAGGATGAAATTAAAATGTCTAACAAATATCTTTAAAAAATGCTCCACATCCTTAGCCATCAGGGAAATGCAAATCAAAACTTCCCTGAGATATCATCTCACCCGGGTCAGGATGGCAAAAATCCACAATACAAACAACACTAAGTGCTGGAGAGGATGTGGAGAGAGGGGAACTCTCCTACATTGCTGGCGGGAGTGCAGGTTCATACAACCACTCTGGCGAGCCATCTGGCGATTCTTAAGAAGTTAAAGATTGAAATGCCATATGACCCTGCTATTCCACTTTTGGGAATAACCCCACATACAGCAAAAATTCACCGTGATGGCACAAGCATGACCATGTTCATAGCAGCATTGTTTACAATAGCAAAGTCATGGAATCAACTCAAATGTCCAACAGTTGATGAGTGGATAAGGAAAATGTTGTACATTTATAGAATGGAATACTACTCAGCCATCAAAAATGATGATTTAATGCAATTTGCTGGGAAATGGATGGAATTAGAAACAATTATATTGAGTGAATTATCCCAGATACGGAAAATTAAGCGCCGTATGTACTCCCTAATAGGTGGATCCTAGTACCAAACCCACTTAGAGACACTCAAAAACAAATCTCTGTAATACCTACAGTAATTGTAAAGATTATAAACAGGAGGAATGGGGAAGGAGGGCCCCACCAGAAACAAGGAGAGAGGGGACCATGTTACAGCAGAGAAAACTGGCCACCATCAAGGACTGCAAGGGGTGACATCCAATACCCATCAGGACGGAGCCAAGGGCATTGCAGGAACAACAAAACCGAAAAAAAAAAAAAAATCAACGAACCATAATTCAGAACATCAGAGATTCTGTATCAACCACCTGGAACTAGGCCAGCCTAATCTCTCCCCATTCTGAAGCTCAGAGAAATTTGCGGTAGAGGGGGTGGTAAGATTTTAAGAGCACAAGGATGGGAAGAGTAATGATATGCAAGATACTCCACACAAGTTAGGGCTGAAGCAATCATAATAGGACTTTGCATGACCTGCGCTATGTCCAGCACATTATTGACCCCACAAAGTCTAGCATGGACTAAAGGCACCAGGATCCTGGAGGCTAGGGACTGACAGTGAAAGTAGTGTTCCTGAGCTTAAGGGGAACACAGAAAAGGGTCCTGTGAAATGCCCTTGGGTCCTTGCACCTCATCAGACAGGAGGACCCAGAGGAGAGTTTGGCATGCACAGTAAAGGATGCTCCTGGGGATTGGCAGGGGGAAACACTGGGGGATGGGGAGGAAGGGGAGAGGGGAGAGGGAAGCAGGAGGGTCGGGAGGTGGTGGAGGGAAGGAGGGGATCGGTGTACCTGTTAAGTTTGTATGAGCGGAAATAATAATAATAATAATAATAATAATAATAATTATCTCCTCCAACTTATAAAGGTCAAAAGGAAATAAAAGTCAGGAGTGACTTGTAGGAAAAAAAAAAAAAAAGAAGTTGCACACATTACCTGCACAGAGCTACCAAGTGGAGTATTCCCTGGACTAAACAGGACAATACTCTGCTTGCCTCACATACTTCTGGTCCACCTTCCTCAGAAACTTTGTTTTTGAGACAGAACCTCACTCTGTAACCCAAGCATAACCCAAGCAAGGTTAGAACTCACTATGTGGACTATGTTGGCCTTGAACTCTCTCTTTTTGAGACAGGGTCTTGTAGCTTGGACTGGTCTGGAAACTACTGGTCCTTCTGTCTCCATCTCCTAAGTACTGGGATTACAGGTCTAGACTACCATGTCCCAGCTCATTCTATTTAATAAGAACATATGACCTAATAAGGACATCTAATAAGGACATTGAACACTAAATACAGGCTGATTATGGTGGCATACAACTGCAATCTCATCAATCAGGAGGGAAAGACAGGAGGACAGCTGCAAGTTCCTGTTCTTGTTTAGGGTTACTTAGCAAGACCCTACTTAAAAAAAAAAACAACCAACCAACTGAACACAGACTGACTGAGGTTAACTCGAATCCCATGTGTTAATGTGGTAACAGATTTGTGATGTTTTACAATCACCTGAACAAAGAAAATCATAAATCAACACACTTGGGATGCACTAATGCAAAAAATCAGATAGGTGGAGTTACAGAAAAGTGAAATCTCTGTTGTAAGCCTCAGATACTAACTCTGATGACATCTTTGATGGAAGGGATCTGGTACCAAAAATATTACTAGGTAAATATGATTATTTACCTAATAGTCATAAGGATGTTAGGACATATACAGAGGTGAGCAATAAATGACTTCTTTAGGGCTGTATTGACCTACAACTGCTGGGAGTTTGTCTTCTTTCATCCTATAGCCTCTGGTTAACTCCTTTTCTAGTCCTCCTTACCTGCTGCAGCAGTACTGGGCTATCATAACTTACATCTGCAGTCTCTACAACTTGGTTTGTAGTCCTTTTTATTTTTTTATTTTATTTTATTTTTATTAAAAATTTAATTATACATTTTAAAATTTTTTACCAGTTCCCTCCCTCCCCCTTCCTCCCCCTCCCCTTCCCCCAGTGCCTCCCCCCCAATTCCCAGAGAGTCCTTTATTGTGTACGCCTAACTCTCCATTGGGTCCTCCTCTCCGATGACATATAAGGACCCAGTGGCATTTCCATAAGCCCTTCTCTTGTTCCCCTTAAGCATAAGATCACTACTATGGCTGTCAATCCCTTGCCTCCAGGGGTCTCGGTGCCCTTATGTAGTCCTTTTTAAAAGGTAAGTGCTCACACTCCAAGTCCAGCAAGATGCCTTCACCATGCTTACTTTTGTCAGTTAGTGTTTAAAACAAGAGCAGATGGTGCTAAAAGTGTGAATCAAAGTTCCTAGAAAGAAGCTATGTCCGTGACTGACTGGAGCTTGGTGATGCAGAGATTAAAATGTTGCAAGTCCAGAGCCAAATTATCTTGGGCCATCTTTAGCTCCCTAAATAGTCATTTAAAATTTTTTATAATTTTATATTTAAATATATTTATATATTTATTATATTTAAATAAATTTTATATTTAAATATAAATATGTTGTTAGTAAGCATTGTACTGGATAGCACAGGGCTTTGTTTAGATGATGCCTGAGCTAAATGCTTTTAACACTGAAACTGAAGGACTTATTTAAATACTTGAATGTTTCCTATTGGGTGTTAGAAATCAGGGATAAGAAGTAGAACCTGCTCCAGGTGCAGAGACAGAAATCAGTAGGTAAAGAGAACAAAGGATTAGGTGCTCTGAAGGAACAGAAAGATTAGAAAGTAAGGCCCAAGAGGCACCAGGGAAGGCTTAACAGAGAAGATGAAGCACCTCCTGACTCTTAAGAGATGAATGGGTCTCAGAAGTGGGGACTAAGCATAGAGCAGGGGAACTATAGACCCTTCAGGAAAGAAAATGGCTATATGCGTAGCTGAGGGATAAAATGAGAACTGTGAGGGTGTGAAACAGGGTAAAGAGAGTCTCCATGCATTAGATTAGGGGGCTCTCCTGTATCTCCTAAGGGAACCTGATTTGACAGTATGAGCTTAGAGCCTCCCAAAAAATTTTAAGGAGTAATAAAGAGTCTGGTGGTGTGTACAAGATGGACTTTTGGAAGATAAGAACAAGGAAACTTAAGGGATGAGGGAATAGGGATGTAAGAGGGGCTGAGAGACTAAGAGGAAAACCATAACACTGTGGAATGGAACCAACAGAAACCTCTTACATGTTGTTGCAGTTCACCTGCATGGTTGTGGATAAATGACCATCAAATGGCTTAAGGAAACCAGGGGTTTATTGTCTCTTACAATTATCTGGTTCCAGTTCTCAGTCCAGCTTGGCAGCAGAGCTCACACTAACACCAGGGTCAAGGGAACTGGCCACACATCTCTACGTGATGGCTGAGAGAGGGACAATCCTTACTTACCAGATCAGCATGTCTGGCCAAGTGTACAAAAGAATGCCAATTCCCTCAACCAGCTCTCTGTATTTTATTTCAGAGCCTAATCCACCATAGGCTGGGCCCTCCCCATCAGCTAGACAATCTCCTGCAGGCTTGCTCTGGGCTCAATTCAACCACTAATTCTCCACGAATGTGCCCAGAGCTCAAATCCTCAACCATCAAGTTAACACCTGTGTCTACCTATGACATATATCAAAAAATTTCTTTTAAAAGAGGAATAAGAATGGACAGTTCAAAGAAGCACAGTCAAAGGAAAACAGGAAAAAAAAAATGACCTGGGTCGCTCCACTTAAAAACCAGTGACAATTAAAACTATGCTACAGGGCTGAAGAGATGGTTTAGGGGTTAAGATACTGTCCCGCAAGCAGAAGGTGCTGAAGGTCCCAAGTCACATAGTAAATACACCAGGCAGAAATGGCAGTGATCTGCACTTCTGGATCTGGTGGGCAGAGCCTGGGAAATCCCAGCGCGAAGCAAGGAAGAGGTAGAAGCAATCCAGGATGATTCCCGAAGTCACCCTTGGTCCTCCAGGGACATACAGTGTCTTCTGATACACACACACACACACACACACACACACACACACACACACACAATAAATATTAAAAAAAACACTATACTTCCTGGTAAATATTTGGTCACAGAGGTCTCAAAGACCCCTCCCCCAAAACAATGTAGGCTTTTGCTATTGCTCTTGGTTGCCCTCCAAAAACTGTCAGTAAGAACCTATTACTAAAGATGTGACACATATGGATCATAAGAAATTGGACGAAAAATACCAGCTGGAACTGGTTTGGGAGGTTCCTCCTTGCTGGATAGCTTACATAGTACCAGAGTACTATAGAAGCTATTGGGGGAGAAAAGCAAGCAAAAGTCTCATCAACCTGCGAGATCTGCAAGTTGCAATAGAAATCACCATGGCAATAAGTAACTATCAATGTAACAGTGGCATGAGTATCAAGGAGACAACTAATAGCTTTCTGATTGGATTTAAGGCCCACTTGTCAGAATGGAACACATTCCAGTTACTGTAAACTAGAACAAGAATCTATGAAAGGAAAGGAAATAGGTCACAAGGGAAGAACAATGAATCTTTAGCAGTACACCAAACTGTAAATACCTGTTACTATACCCATAGATTGGAAAAGCACTCAGCATTCAACCTAGAAGCCTTCTTTCACAACAAAAGTGTTAATTACTTAAAAGTATGACTTGCCTAGATGCAGAAAATATACCTCAAACCACTCCCACCCCAAGGCTCAGGGAACCTCTCAGAAGAGGGGGTGTGTAAGATCCTGAAGTGGAAGGTGGTGGGCCATGAATTATCTCCTGGACTTGATATAGTTGGGGTATGCAAGATTTCACGACAGATATTCATACTTACATAAGAACTGCATGGGAACTGTCTTAGCAACACCGCATTATAAAAAACAGAAACATCTCTAAAAGCTCCACACCTCTTTGAGAAAATGATGAGGGCTAATGCCGATGGGGAAGGAGAATGCTTTCCGCAATGGTATATCTACTGATCTAGGACCCTGGAGCATAAATCAGGTCAGGCATAAGTCATCACAAATAGACTAGATGAAACACAGTAGACCACATAAGTGAAAAGATTTGAAAATAGGGAGTTATCTGGCAAGTGAGATGAAAGGTTATAAGGAAGAAAAGGAGGGTTGATGGGATTTAAGATTAAAGGTTGAAAATATTATGCAATAAATTAAATATTATACAATAAATTAAATATGCAAAAAAAATGCATGCAATAAATACATATACATCACATTAAATAAAAAATAAAAATTAAAATATGAAAAATAATTCCAAAATAGATTTAACAATAATGGTTAACAAGGAGTTGTACTTAGGGAAAGGGAAGCATACATTGAGAGATGGGGGCTTCTTGAGGAAGCGTCTCTCTTTTAACCACCTTTACAATAACCGTATCACATTTGAGAGCGTGAGAGCTACAGGTGCCAACTTGACAATTGAGGGCTGAGCTACGGGCACATTTGTGAAGAATTAGTAGTTGAAGCAAACAGTTGTGCAAGCCTACAGAAGACTATATCACAAGGGAAGATTCGTCTATGGTAGGCGGAACTTTTCCCTGGATACAAGGTAAGACGGAAGAACTGGTTAAGAAGTTGGCATTCTTCAGGCGAAAGCAGGGGCGGCCTATACTTCTGGTCCTGGTAGGGCGGAGCCTGTGAATCCTGGGGCTGAAGGAGGTGGAGGCGTCCATGGTGGTTCCCGATTCGTCCGTGGTTCTACACATACACAGACACACACACACACACACACACAGACACACACGCGCGCGCGCACATACACACACACATGCGCACAGTTGAATAAATAATAATAATAAAAAAATTAAAAAAAAAAAGAAGTTGGCATTCTTTGGTGTATTTGGACAGATATGCTGTCTAGAAAGTGAAGTTTGTCCCCTCACTTAGAATTCTTATGAATATGGTGTGGCCAGTTCCCTCAGCCTCTAGTGTTGGTGTGGGCTCTCCTGCCAAGTTGGACTAAGAACTGTAATAGCTGTAAACAAGAGTAAAATCTTTCGTTCCCCACCCCTCCCCCCAAAAAAGAAAAATTAGAAAAATCCTGACTGACATCAATAAAAAAGGATATTTCTTGTTACTGTTTGAAAAACATTTAGTAACAACTATTATTTGGATTGTGTGGGATGGAAGTAGAGACTAAAGAACAGAGTTAGGTAATAATTACTCTGCCTCCAACTTGGAACATTGGGAAGATGGAACCAGCAATGAAGACAGAGGGCAGGAGCACTGGAAGGTTGTGTGGTGCACATGTGCTAAGGAAAAAGATACATAAAGAGATCATTTCATCTCATTTTACTTAGTTTGTTTTACAATTTATTCATTTATTTATTATTATTTTCTGTGTGTGTGAGAGAGAGAGGGAGAGAGAGAGAGAGAAGTGAGATGCATGTATGTGTAAGTGTAGGTATGCATGTAAAGGACAGAAACCAACTTTTGGGAGTCAGTTTTCTCCTTCTACCCTCTTTGAGGCATGGTCCCTTGTTTCTGCTGTTGAGCTGCTTACGCAAGCTTCCAGATGATTCTCCTGTCTCTGCTTCCCATCTTGCCACAGGAATGCAAGGATTACAGATGTGCATCAATCCAAATCGACACTAAGGGTCAGGTAGTGGAGACTTAGCAGGCAGTGCTAAACTTGCAGTTGCTCAGAAGAGATTGGGAAACTTTAGCTTAGATGAGTATTGAAACTAGCAGGATATGAGCTCACTCCTTTGAAGGGCAGGAAACAAAGGAAGAAATCTAGAGAAGACTGTCTGCTGTCACTATTCTCACAGAAAGAACAATCCTGAGTACATGTGTGAATTGTGGGTGTGGGGGGTGGGGCCTGTGTGTGCCTATAGAGGCCTAGGGATGACTTTGAAAATCATCCTGGATTGCTCTACGTCCTTATTGCTTTGCTCTGGGGTTTCCCAGGCTCTGCCTTCCAGGATTGGAAGTGCAGCCTGCTAAGCCATCTCTCCAGTCCTTGTGTGGATTTTAGAGGGAAAAAAACACAGAGAAATGTTTCTCTTGTCTCTATCTTTCTTTGCCAAAACAAAGGTGAAGGTCATGAGTTGTTTTTTTTTTTAATTTTTTAAATTTTTTATTATTATTATTATTGCTTATTCAACTGTGCGCATGTGTGTGTGTATGTGCCCGCACGTGTGTGTGTCTGTGTGTGTGTGTGCCCGTGTATGTGTAGAACCACGGACGAATTCGCGAACCACCATGGACGCCTCCACCTCCTTCTGCCCCGGGATTCACAGGCTCCGCCCTACCAGGACCAGAAGGGCAGGCCACCCCTGCTTCTGCCTGGTGTCTATATGTGGGATCTGGGATCCGAACTCAGGATCTTCCACCTGGAAGGCGGAGGCTTAACCCCTGAGCCACCTCTCCAGCCCCAGGTCATGAGTTTTAAAACTGATTTTTTAAAAAAAAATTTTTTTTATTATGTGTGTGTATGTGTGTGTGTGTGTGTGTGTGTGTGTGTGTGTGTGTGTGTGTGTATCACAGGGCACTGCATGTCACTGTAGAGATCCAAGGTTGACTTCTGGAATCATCTTGGATTGCTTCCATCTCCTTTTTGCTTTGTGGATTTCTCAGACTCTACCTACTAGAGGTTGGAAGTGCAGGCCCAGCTCCCACTGTCCACGTCCCCCTGACATTTTTACGTGGGTCCTGGGATCTGAACTGATGACCTTCTGCTTGTGAGGCAGTATCCTAACCCCTGAGCCATCCCTTTAGCCCTGTTGACTTTTTTAACCCCATTTATAATTTAAGACTCAGTCGATCCCAGTTTTAGTATCTATTTTCTAAACTATACCCATGTTTATTGGTCTGTATTAAAAACCTGCAGCTAATCTATTACTTAACATCCTGCTAACCAAATGATCTTAACTTATTGACTGAAACCTGAAATAAGATGAAGCAACAGACAAGGGACTGGGTGAGGGGCAGGGCCAGGGCACTGCATCTTGAAGCCTCACCTCAGAGTCAGAGCTGTCCAGTTCAGCCAGGGTTGGGGCTTTGAGAAGCTTCTTCCGCTGCACAGGCACCTGCTTGGTAGCACTCAATCCGTTTTCTTTCATCTGGGAAGTTAAACCTCCATTTGCTACAGATGACTCCCCAACACTCTTTGGAGATTCTGGGTTAGTGACATCTGGGAAAACAAAGGAAAAAAGTTCATCTTTGTTTGAGCCAGGAAAAGTAATGTCTTAGCATAGTCAGGTAACAGAACATTCCATGTCACACAAATAAAATACCACAGATTTAGTAGAGTGATGCCACACCTCTGCAAATGGACATTTTAAAGCTATTAACTTTCAGATTACATTAAAGAAAAATCTTAAGTGGATGATTTAATTACATTTGTAGTTTAGGATTTGGAATTACAAGAAATAGGTTTAACTTAAGGACTTCTTGTTTTCCAATTGAGGAAACTGAGACTCAGAGGAGCTGTCATGCACTCCCAAAGGGCCAGTGGTGGTGGGTGGAGGAGAGACAGAACTTAAGTCTTACCATGTGGAGCACTAAAAATGTTTTGGCTTAAAAATCAAAATAGGTAAAATTTTACATTCAAATAAACATTTCATATGAACACAAAGAATCTAGAACACATTCCCTCTGACACATTCAACTTAAATTATTAAGGGCTGAAATCTAGATAAGAAATAAAATGAGAGTGTATATAATTGGTACAATGCAGATGGGCCTCAATGTCTAACTCTGTCTTGTCTGAGCAAGCTATCTAACCTCTGTTCCAGACAAAAGCTTGTGGTAAAGATTAACAATTCTTTGTAAAATACAGTACCTAGCACAGTACACACTCAATGTCTGCTATTTCCAACAATGATTTTTATCTCTACTTATAAGTAAATCAAGACCCTAACTCCATCTGTCATAGTCTCACAAAAGACCAGCATTTTAGTATTTTATCCTGGAATCCTCGCGCAAAGGGAAAAGTCTTGAGCATTTGAATGAAATCTCAACATGGTTTAACTTTAACAGTTAAATATAAAAATTAAAAAAAAAATCAGCCACTGAAAAATTCAAAGTGCATACCAGAACGATGCAATTTGGGATGAAAATTATAACCACGGGTATTTTTCCCTCAACGAATGATATTTATATGCTTGCAGTTCTAGGAAATATTCAATATGTAATAGTGTTATTTATTTTTTGAGAAGAATTCTGCACTTCTGATTCCCTGCTTCCACGTCCCAAACATCAGGATTACAGTTGTATGCTAACATACCCAGTTTATAGTGCTGAGGATTCAGCTCAGGGATTCCTGTCAGACAAGCACTGCTCTTACAGTTTCTTTGATATTATTTACAGTATACCTATACATCACTGCTTATTACAATAATGCTTATTTAATATTTACAATTACTAGCGAAGCGTGGAATGCCTGTAACACTGGGATTTGAAAAGCAGAGGCAGGAGGACTGCTGTGAGTTCAAGGCTAGTCTGGGTCACATTGCAGAACTGTATCTCAAAAAGAAAAAAAAACAATTTTACATTTTTGGACTTATTTTTAGAAATAACAAGGCTAGAGAACAGGCTGAGAATCCAACCCACTCAGAAATGGGAGGATGGAAGGAAAAGAAACAGGGACAAGAAAAAAAGGAAGAGAGAAGATGGTGCTATCTATCAATCACTTCTTACTTTAGGTTAATTTTTTTTTTTTTGGAGACAGGGCCTGGTTATGTAACCCAGACATTGAATTTGTGGCACTCCTCCTGTCTCAGTCTGTCAAGGGCTGAGACTACGGGTGTAAGCTACCCACAACTAGTTAGGTAAATTTTTGATAGAGAACTTGACAGTATGTCCATGTAATAATTCACTTTGTTATTACCTTCCCAGGTATTAAATAGTTAAAACAAATAATGGGTGGTAAGGGAAATGAAAGATGTAAAAGGGGAAAAGGTAGCCAAGTTTTACACAGATTATAAAGGTTAAAATCATTAAGCAAATCTTTCATAAGGAGACGCAGAAGAACTTCAGAAGAATATTTTAAAATTTTTTAAAAATTTTTTTCTAAAAAGCAAAAGGAAAATGAGTAGTTAACTATGATTAATTTCTGTTCAAGCAAAAAAATAAAAAAAAAGGTAAGAAAAAGAAAAAATAAACAGCATTTAAGTGGCTAAGGCAGCATGGGTCACAGAATGACATCCTTAATAAACAACAACAACAAAGAAATGTGATCTTTAAGGATACATTTTTGCAAACTTTTACATATTACACTTACAATGCATACTTCTTTTGCAACTATAATTATTTTAAGAGAAAGGACAAAGTGATCAAAAATAGTTTTGTCCCTCCTCGGCCAACTGTGTTCTGGTAGAGGCCCGCTATTCACTTGGTGACAGCCCAACCCATACAGTGAGGTTTAGCAATAGGAACAAACCCAGTTCTAAGAAGCAATTCTCCTAAGTTGTACTGTGTTCAAAGGATAAACAGGACACAGAGAAAAATAGTTTTAATAGTTACATATCTACTTAATATTTTTCCAAAAATAACTTATTGAAGATCTACAATTGTGGATACTATAGCTTAAAATATATCTTAAAAAGTCACTTATGGTAGATTAAAATTTTTAAATAGTGTTGGTGACACTTAATACTAGCAAAAAAACAAAGCCTGGCAGGTAGGTGCATACTTATTTATTCTAGTATTTGGGAGGTTGAGGTAGGAAGAACAAGAGATTGAGGTCAGTAATTACAGGCCTGTAATTAGCAGCTTCTTTGGAAGCAGAGGCAGGAGGATTGCAAATTCAAAAATTTCCTGGGCTACAAAGTAAAGGCTAGGCCAGATTCAGCACCTTAGTGAGACCCTGTCTCAAAAAGTAAAAGTCTAAGGATGCAGCCCCCATACTTAACCCTGGCATGCATAAGCTCTGGGTTCAATCCTCAGCACTGCATAAAACCAGGCAAAGTGAGGTTTAATTGCTATTCCAACTTTAAGGAGTTGGAAGCAGAAAGATAAGAAGTTATCTTTGGCTACACAGTAAGCATGAGGCCAGTGTGAGCCATGTGAGACCCATGATTTAACAAACAGACAGACAAGCAAACAAGCAAAAGCAAAGGGCTGAGAATGTAGCTTAGGTGATACGTGTGTGAATTCAATCCATGGAGTCCACAAAAAGAGGGGACTGGCAAAAATAAGAGAATAAATAGAATTTTAGGGAATGATACTAAATCGTAAAGGCTGCTCTGAGCTCATTTCATCACCTAAGTAGGGGATACAAAAAGTTTCCCAATAGTACCTGTTCAGTTGCCTGAACAACATGCTAGGAGATCCAACTGCTGCTATTTTGGTTCACTGATTGAGATGACGAAACAAACTAATAAATTCAAAACTGAGGAAGATGTGCTTATTTAACAAGATAGTTATGGTGCAGTTTCAGAGTGATTCTGCACAAAACTAGACAGTGTGCAATTTTTTTCTTTGCTCCTTGGTTATAAAAGACTCAGCTGCACATATTTTAAAGATTTTGAGTATTTATGTTTACTAGAGAAATGAGTAATTCCTCATTAGTATTTCAGTGTGTTAAATGAGAAGAATAAAACACTTAGACTTGGTATTTAATCTATATCAGCATTTCTTGAGAAAAAAATTGGTGATATTCATGTAGATAAAATGTTTATGTTAGATACATCTTAATAAATAATCACAGCTTAGGTTCAGAATCTAAAACGTACATTCAAGGGCCTGGCAAGATAGCTCAGTTCACAAACCTGGCAATCTGAGACAATTATGTGGAAAGAAATAACTTCTTAAAGTTGTCCTCTGACATTTACCTGTTCACCATGGCATGCATCTGTGTACCCCTCCCCATCTGTCCCTTTTCTTTTAAATAAAAGTAAATATAAAAAATGCATACCTATTATATGAGCTATTTTAATGACTTTAAGTCTATCTGCTGCCTTATTGAGTTGAAGGAAATGTGAATGGAACACAGTTATAAGTATTTGCCAAGGGGGGCTGGAGAGGTGGCTCAGGGGTTAAGCCTCTGCCTTGCAGGCGGAAGGTCCTGAGTTCGGATCCTAGACCCCACCTATGGACGCCAGGTGGAATCGGGGGTGGCCTGCGTTTCTGGCCTTGGTAGGGCGGAGCCTGTGAATCCTGGGGCAGAGTAAACAAGGAGGAGGTGGAGGCGGTCCATGGTGGTTCCCAAATTCGTCTGTGGTTCTACACACACACACACACACACACACACACACACACACACACGCGCGCGCGCGCGCGCACACGCACAATTGAATAAATAATTTAAAAAAAGTATTTGCCGAAGAAAAACAGACTTACCTCCATCAATGTTGAATGTATCATTAGGATTTTCACTAAGAAACTGTATTTCTAAGATCTACCTCAGCAGCAGAATGTACTTCTTTATGTTTTATTCTGCACTGAAGTTTAGAATGAGTATCTAAACTCATATTTAGAGTGTTTATGCCTTACTTTGTTCATTTTCCAACTAAGAAAACACATTCCAACCTTTAAGTAAAGAATGGACTAATAGTTTTCATTTTATTTTAAATGAATGGTCAAAATGTAACAATGAAAAATAAAGAGAGGCGCAAAAATTAATAACAAAGTCCTGGGAAATAAAAGCACATTAAGATACAAACTAAATTACATCCAGTGATAAGCAGCGACAACTACCTCTTATATGAAGGGGTCTGAGAGTTCTCTTCACAACACAGAGCCCTCAGAAGCTGTTAAGAACCCAGAAAAGACCTGTAGCCATGTGCGCAAGAGCATGCAAGCCATCCTAGTCAGCTATATGCCTAATTCAAACCAGTGTGCTCAGAGAGTGCACTACTCCCTATCCAACTAATAGAAACAGGATCAGCAGACATTCAGGAGACAGCATGAAATGTTATGGCCAGCTTTTAGAGATTAGCAATAACAAGCATGGTCCAAAAACATTTCTGGGTTTTCCATCTAAAGTTTATATAGGTTCACTCTGCAGATGATTCATAAAGATGAATAAAAATTGCCAAATGGAAAGAAAATAGAAAAAGCCCTTCGGTGGTCAGTCAAAAACAGCAAATGAAAACTAAACGACTACTGTCATGTCTGAGATCTACAAGAATGCCCAGAAAATTTAAATATGTGTGGGAATTAGTTTTGTAGTTAGAGACAGTAAATATTGAGTACAGAAAATGACACCAGAATTTCTTGGCTCCTTGAGTAACAACTTACAAGAATTATTTTTATTTCAGAGGCATTCCATAACCTTTTAAAGAATATTGAGGAAGTAAACAGTACCAGTATTTTACCTCATATTTTGTTTAAAACTTTTGAAATTAAAAACTTAAATTTGCAAGAAAATACTTAAAAGGAATTAAGTTGGTTTTGAAAAATTACTTGTACTTAAATTTTTATTTTCAAAAGGAGCTAATTTTACAGATCAAATAAAATCATCTACAACTGTCATTTTACCACATCCCTGCCTACTGAACTTTTAGAAAAGATCTACCGTGTAGCATGACCTGGGCACACATTATAGACAAGGCTCTCACAGTGCTAGTCTGTAACCAGCACAGTCACACGTGACAGTTCTACCCACCAGCTTAACTGAGGCTCTATGAATCTGCTCAGAGAATAGCGTGCATCAAAACTTTGTTTCTTTTATGCCTTTTCTGTCCTCTGAAGGAGTGACAAGTACCAGCTGTTGGTCAGCTACAGCTAAAACTGCAGCCATGCAGAACCTCAGATTGCAATGGTATGAGGGTTACAGGTCCACTGAGTTATAATTATTTCAAGTACACAGTTTTGGAGTAGATAAGGTATTTTATTTACTGACCACAGCTTAGAAGAAAGCCTTTCAATTTTCTTTTTTTGACATGTTTGAACAAGTGGATGAATATGATACACAAAAACACACAACCCACGTCAGGCATGAAAGGTGTTTTTTTTTGTTTTTTTTTTTTTTTACCTGACAAGTCAAAACTGTGAGACATGCTAAGTGGCCGCATTGCTGAAAAAAAGAAAACAATAAAAAGAAAATAATTCAGCTATTAGGGATGTACAGAAAGACAAAGGAAAAAGATCAGATCTAATTTTGACACATCACAAAGTTTAGTCAGAAGCCAGTGGGAAGAATCTGAAATATAATAAAAAAAACATGCAAGATTCTTAGTTTCAATTCTGGGATGATGACATAGAGTAATAATATAAGAAAAAAATAACATTCCAAAGTGCATATTGGAAATGAAAGCATGATAAAAATACAAACATCTTGAAAGTCATAAGCTAGGATTTCCCCTTTACCCATAAAATAGAACAAAAAGAAAAAAGATTTACAAAACAGAAAATGTTGAAAGTTTTAGAATGTGAGTAGTCCTTCCATAACTTACGGCAAGATGAAAATGTAGCGCTCTGAATAAAGTAGAATTGTTTTCTAAAAGATCTCTGCCAGAAACTAGCAATATCACAATGTCTACTGCAGACAGGGTGAGGCTAGAACGCAGAGGCTAAACAGCCTAAGATCACACTAAGCCAAGTGTGATCACTGGATGACCACAAACTTTTCTGTGTTACTTCAATTACAAATAATGGCACCCATAATCTTCTGGGGTTTTATGAAGACCCCATATAAACTATGGTGTTTGGGATGATGTTTGCCATATAAAAATGGGGTTTTATGTATCTCAAGGTGATCTTGAACTTCTGACCCTCTGCTTCCATTTCTCCAATAGCTTACAGGTGTTTGCTGCCACACCTGGCTTGTGTGGTGCTGGGGATCAAACCCTCAGCTTCGCGCACGTATGCTAGGCAAGCACTCTACCAACTGAGAAGACCTTCGTTGTCACTTCTTTCTTTTTTTAAAAGAAAGTATCTGTCTGTTTGTCTATTACTTACTTATGAAAGAGAGAGCAAATGCAGATGTGGACATGAGGTGGTCAGAGAGCAACTCTTGGAACTCTTGCCACCATGTGGGCTCTGGGGATGAAACTCAAGTCTCCAGGTTTGTATTCAGGTGCCTTTACTAGCCTAGTCATCTCAATAGCTCACTTTTCATTTCTTAAGAATAAAATTATTTCTTTCTCTAAAATGACTTGTTTCAAAATTTTTTGATATATATACATGGTGACAGATGAAAGCAAGAGGACTCTTTGAAGCACTGAGACTTTTTACTACACCCCACCAAAGGGATGCCCCTTAACGTTGCTGACCTTATTTGAGGGGCTATCCTGTTCCTGGTCCCTGCCAAGGTATAATCTTAGGGGACTGAGGAGCAGCTGGAAGGGGGAGAAAAAGGAGCCAAGGGATGTACATCTTTTCTTCTTCAAATAAATGTCACTGTGAACATTTTAGACACCCTTTTCTTTGGGATAGACTCTTTTCAAAAAGCACTAATTCATTTCTCTAACCTTAGCACCTCCATTTCCAAGAGGCTCTCCTACCCTAACCAAATCTCCAAATGACTCTAGGGATTAAGACATGTCAACTCTAGCTTCTTTTGCTGGACCAAACTTGTAGGGAGAACCCCTAAATGAAGTTCAGAAAATTGTTCCCAGGTGGGGAAGCAGGGAAGAGAAAATGGTAACCATGTCTTACACTATTTTGTATAATAGTCATTGATTCAGGAAACATACTAAATTTTGAATAAAAATGACTGCAAAAAATGTGTTACATAAAATAAAACCCCATTAAATTACATACTTAGTGAACAAATTTTAGGTTATGTACATTAATTTTTTTGTGTCTGTATGGCTCTGGTGATTAAACCCAAGGCCTTGAACATGCCAAGCAAACACTTTGCCACTAAACTGTACTCCTAGCCCTTTCTTTTACTGTGAAGTTTTGCTTCAATCAGCAGTCCAGGCTGTTCTGAACCTGCCACCTTCTTGCTTCAGCTTCCCAAGTATCTAGGATTACAGGTGTATATTCCCATGTCTGGATGTTTATATCTTAATAAACCAGATTTAAAAAAAAAAGACTGGTGAAACTCTTTAATGAACTGAGTACAGGTTTATGGCAGCAAGAACCGTCCACTGTGACTGTGGCCCAGAACTCTAAGCAGTGCCCTCTCTTAGTACACTGGCAGAAATGAGCTCTTCTGTGACTTGGATTTTCTGGTATTTTTCTCAAACTTTGATACACAGCACTCCAAATATTTAAGTACCAACTTTTCCTTTCCTACATATAGTAGTTTTCCTTACTGCTTCAAAGCTAAGTCCATAAAGACTTCCAAGATTTTCCAAACAGCTGAGGTCAAGGCAGTGTCATTGAGTATCTTGCCTGCCTTCCAAGTTCTCTTTAGATAAACGGGGTAGAATAGTATTTTCACCGCCCCCATCCCTGACAACAGAGCCCTTGTTGTTGACTTTGTCTAGGAAGTTTTGTTGTCAGCTAGTGATGAAGGTGACTTCAGGACTTGAATTGTGGGGATTCTACCTACAAAACAGGCCCTCTAGTCAGAATGCATCCCAGTTGGCATTTTCCAAAGATCCTCTCAGGTTCTAATACTCAAGTGTATGGAATGCAACTTGTATTTTTTAGCAGATGTTGTTAGGGAATAACTTATATTTACAGCCCCAAAGCTCAATAAGTATGTTTATAAAAAATGACCTGAAGAAAGCCAGGTGTGATACCACATAACTGCATAATGTCAACTTTGGGAAGGTAAGGCAGGAGGGCTGTCATGAGTTCAAGACCAGCTAGCTGACACATCAAGACCCCGAATCAAAAACCAAAACAGGGCTGGGAATAAAGTTCAGTTTACCTAGCATACATGAAGCTCTGTGTTCAATCCTTAGCAACACACATAATCTTTCTCTCTCCCTCTTCTTCTCTCTCTGACTCCCCCCTCCCTCTCCCTTTCTCTGTCTCCCCCCTCCCTCTCCTTCTTCTCTTTTTCTCTATATGCACATCTTAGCAAGATGATGGATGTCAACAAAAAGGATATGTATCTCAGGTGAGCAAATAAACAACTTCTAGTAACAATAATACTGTCTGATGGTCAGGAAGTAATATTTTTAGTATTTCCATACTAAAGTCCAAATTAAGATATAACTTTCATGCATGTAGGTCTTTCCTGTTTTGCTTATCTCAGAAAAGCAGGGATTTTTGTGTTGATGAGAAGAATGTTACCACTTGCCATTCAAAAAAAATAATATATATTTTTCAAAGCACTGCTTAATTGTCTAATATCTTTTTCCTGTGTTCCTTTCTCATACATGAATGAATCTTTTGAAATAAAACCAAGTACTCCATTAAAAAAAGAAATGCTATATTTTATACTTTTTTTGTATTTGTTAGCAAATTTTAATTCCTTTGGGAGTTCTTTGTTCAGGTTCCTTGTTCATATTCCTATTACAGAATTATTATTTTTAATTTTAATCAGTTTTTTCAGTACTAAAATAAGATTTTGTGTCTTATATTTGTAATATATTTTCCAGAATTCAAAGTTCTTAAAGTTTAATAGCTTTTGCCAGTCAAATCTTTTTTTATTACTATACCTTAATATAATAATTATTATATTAACTATTCCAAATAATGGGCTTCATTGTGATATTTAGTGATCTGGTATTTTATGATCTTATTAAATTATTTTTAATATAATTTAGTGTATGTTGTGTGCCATGTGTGACCAGAGGACAGCTTGTTGTGCTATCCTCACAAATGCTATCTAACTCCTTTGAGAGAGGGTCTCTCGCTGGACTGGAAATCACTAATTAGGCTAGACTGCTTTTCCAGTGAGCCTCAGGGATCCTCATGCCTGCCTCCAAGAGCTGCGACTACAAACTACACACCACAATATCAGGCATTTTTGCACAGATTTTGGGAATCAAATTCAGGTCTTAGGATGTGAAAGGCAAGAGTTTTACTGACCGACAGCTCTCATGTGCCCAAGGCTTTGTGCAGTTTATAGTGGGTTCTTGTAGCCGGTCAAATTGTAGGTACAGTCTCTGTCAAGTATTTATACTTTTCCCCAAATTGACACTGGATATCTGCATCTGATTACACATGGGGGAAATTCATAAAAATATTTAGAGAGGGCCAGTAAGATGGCTCAGAGGGTAAAGGTGCTTGCTGCTAAGTATGATGATCTGAGTTTCATGGAACCCACATGGTAGGGACGAGAGAGAGAGAACTCTCAAAAGCTATAGGTATGTGTCTCTTTCAGTTCTTCTGGTACATATGGTGGTGGTTAAGTCTTCTTGGTTCCAGATATTGGTATGAACTCTCCTGAAGTACTAACAGACTATAACCACAAGTCAAGAATAAATCCCATGTTCCCTTGGGATGAGCCATGTCATTGGCTCCACTTTTCTTATATTCGTGAAGAATCACAGCTTCAAGGGAATAAAAACCACTATTTTCCATAGTGATTATTCTGCTATTCCCAGCATTCTTTCTCTAGGTATAGTAATGTTTCTCTTTGAAGACAGAGTCTAGTAGCATCTCCTTTTTTTCCGTAGAGGTTTTTACTCCGTTGAGGCTAGGGATTCTTTGAGAATGTAAGGAGAGTAGGACCAATGACATGGCTTAGTAAGTAAAGGTGTCTGCCTGGTAAATCTGGTGAGCTGAGTTCAATCCCTGGAGCCCATAAGGTACAAGGAGTTAACTGACTTCCAAGAGTCATCCTCTGGCCTCCACACACAATGCTATGTATGTACCTACTGTCTCAAAGAAACAAAATAATTTAAAGAAAGATATTGTTATGAATTGATTTTGCAAAGAAACATTATTGACATGTCATAAAATGTGTACTTTTTTTTTTATTCCAGAGTATTCTCAGGCTCCCCCCAGGAAAAGAATCCTGGGTTACATAGTTGATGTTTGCTCACATTGAGTCCTGCTTCACACATTAAAAAACAAACAAGCAAACAAACCATGAAAATAGGAAATGAATGATACCACCTTTACTTACTGTGACTTTGTAGCCAGAAGGTACATTTAAGCTATTTCTATTTAGTTATGTTATATATAAATTACATAATTAATTATATGTACTCAATTGTCCAGCTCAGTCTTGTACGAGGGACACAACAAGAATCAGACAGAGGTAACCCTTTCTCAACAGGGGCTGGAGTCAGACACTGAGCATCAATATGGAGTGTCTAAAGAACCGATTGTAGAATGAGGATGTAGCTCAGCTGGAAGAATTCATGCCTCATATGGAAAAGATCCTAAGTTCAATCCCAAGCAATGCATAAACCAAACATGGTAGTGGATACTTAGTATTTCACCACTGAGGAGGAGATCTTGGCTATACAATGAGTTTAATGACAGCCTGAGTGAGTTATAGGAAATCCTGATGGGGGGAGGGGGAGAGTAGTGGTGGGGTTGTAGGGGAGGGGAGAGGAGAGAAAAGAGGATAGTTTCTCCAGCTTGTAAACAGGGAGTACAGCCAAAGTCTGATGCAACAGATCTAGTCTGAGTTAGGACAGTGACTGCTGAGCTGCAAGAGAAGAAAACAAAGATCAGAGGAAGTAAAATCAGAGGGCTTGTTCCTCAGACACAATGAAAGACGATGCTGGGGAAATGGGAGGAGATAAGATAGCAGATGACTTTACTGGGGATATGGGGTTTTCTCGATTGCAGGACACAGCTTAGAGACAATTGGTGCATGGGTCTCGGTGCTCAGAAATATCAGTGCCGTAGACTGGGAACTGAAAGGCAGCCAGAGACAAAAACTATGAAGAGAGTGTGTTTGAGTGGGGGGAGAAGTCCAAGGAAAGGAAGATTCTCTGCTCAGGTACGCTGTCATCCATTTCCCTGCAGGAAATTTTTTTATTGTTATTTTCTTTGGTTTTTAATTCCTTGGGCATTTTCTTTTCCTTTGGATTTTTTGGACAGGTTTCATTCATATGATCCAGGCTGTGCAGCTAAGGATGGCCTGGGACTCCTGATCCTTCTATCTCGGCCTCCCAAGTGCTGGGATTACAGGTATGCACTACCATAACTGGTTCCTTTGATCATCTTTAATATTACAAAACTAAAGGAGAGTTGTAGAAACAAAATTTATACAAATTTATAATATGGCTTTAAATCAAAACCAATATGTGCTTATGGCACACATTAAATTATTATTAAACACATTAAGTACAGAGGGAGTTTAGGAACAAGCAAAGTGCTAGCAGGTAAGAATGGATGTCTTACATAATACAATTAAGATAATGGAAACATGAAGTGTGGAGGAAGCAGTTGAATGAGTGCTGCTTTAGCATATCAGGGCCCTGAATTCAATCCCCAGCAAAACACACACACCCATATTCAGGAGAGAAGAATTTTGAAATAAATATGAAGCAAAATTGTATGTATATATCTCAATTTATAAAGTGCTTTTTAAAAACACAATTTTATTTGCCTTCCATAATGACCATAATAAATTAAGAAGAACCTTTATAAACTTTCTTCTGATAAAGAAAATTATGCTTAGAGTTGTAGAAACAGCTGAAAAGAACCTCTTAAAACCTCAGCTAAAAACTGGCGGAACTTCTATTATTCCATGATGGTCTCACAAAGTTCAACATGCAAAGCGATTTCTGGTCACATGAATTACACAGTATAAACTTCAGGATTCAGGGTGCATGTATACAAATGACAGGAGGAAGAATAAGGGAAAGAAGAAAGAAGGGAGGAGAAGAGAGACAAGGAATGAGAATTCTATGGATCGTCTTCACACTCTGTAAATATCTATAGTTTTCCTAATGGTGACTCATGGGCACAGAAGCAGATGACTTACCTAATCTGCTCCGTCGAATTTCCTCTGGTGAGACAGGCCGCAGCTTTCTTTCTGCTTTAATTTCTTCTAATATTCTTTCATGGAGGCTCCTTGGGCGTGGTGGGGTTGGCTTAAGCTTTCTGGCTGAGGCCTTGAAAAGAAGAATGTTAATGGTGAGACACTTGAGTAACTGTTCTGAGTTTTTTCTCAAGTCCATTGCACAAGGCAGACTTACAGACTACATTTCACTGACTAGGCTATTTAAACTTTTAAAAACCAAGATTTCTAAGTAGACAGAGTTTCACAATGATTTAGTCAGATGCATTCAGCTAATCTGAGGCAGTCAGTTCTGCTAAAGCAATAATCATGTCCCATGCCTGCTTTGGAAAATAATTCTGTTGTTATTGTCATTTTGAGAATGGGTCTTACTCTGTAGTCCAAGCTTGTGGCAATCCCGCCTTGGCCTCCTGTGTTGAGAATATAGACATGAGGCACAATACCCACCAATTCTTTGATGATCTTTCCACAATCCACTTGGATTATTTCTACTGTCTTTATTCTACGACTGAAGAAACCAGGTCAGGAGGCAACTCGCCTGCTTAGAGCTGAGCAGGGCTCCGAGGCTAACATGTACCAAGTTCTTCAGATCCTGCTCTACTTTGCCAAACTTAATTCCTAGGGGGCCTCTCTACTTTCTTTCTTGCAGAAATATCTGCAAAATTTATGCAATAGATGAACACAATCTCAGAGACAGCTGCCTAATCACTGTTTTCAGCATATGCAGGCTTAGGATGGTTTAGTGAATAGGGTGGCAGCATTACAAAGTAAGTCAGAAGGGCAACTCACACTTAAAACTGTGTAGTATTAGTTTTTAGTTGTTATTATAGAGACATTTAGCTAATTTTTACACCATAATTCAGGATGTTTTAAGCTAAACATCCCAATACAACTTGTACTAAGTAAGTATTTCTCTGTGGCATAAGAACATAATTTACAGATGGGTTTCATTATTCTCAGAGGAAAAGCTCAACAGAAAAACTAAGCTGAATTCTAAAGAAGTCCCTGCAGGAAAATACTTCATTTATGTTCATTATGTTCTGCTGAATTACATACTGGATTTAAAGGAGGTCTTGATCTGATGAAATCAAGAATGATTTCATGAGCACTTTTTTTCAACCGAGGGGGAATGTCGCCATTCACCTAAAGGAGACAAAAAGATTACATCGTTAGAGCAGTTTATCCATCAGCATTTCTCAGCATGGCTACGATTCTAGCAAGTCACACAAGTGTTGTCTGGCTCTATTGAGGGCACATTTCACATAAATAATGTGGAGAATAAGCGATTGGGTTATTCGGAACAAAAATATCTGTGGAATTAAAGAAAATCCAAGATCAGAGGTCACAACAAAATGTTTCTGAAACTAAGAATGTAAATGGAATATGTAACACTTGCTTTACTTTTGAGACAGGTTCTCATAATGCCCAAGACAGCCTCTAACTCACAAGTAGTGGAGCCAATCTTGACCCTCCTACCTTGAAATGCAGAAAATCAAGGTATTAGGCCTAATGTGGCTTACAATTTAAAGAATACCCTTTTATACCAAATGATTCAATTTTATTTTTTCTGAGCAAATTAGATCTTTCCAGATACTTTTCTTATGTTCTTTCCATCACAATAGCAAGATTAAGAATATAGACTAGCATGCCAAGTTCCACTATCCACACCAGTACACCATGGGAATCTCTTTTTTGTTTTTATTTTTTGTTTTGTTTCCTCTTTCTGACACAGGGTCTCATATAGCCCACGATGACCTCAAACTCACTGTGTAGTTGAGGATGACCTTCAAGTCCTAATCCTGTGTCCATAATTCCCAAGTGTCCAGGATTTGACCTGGGTCCCAACCCCACTGTGGATCATTGCTCATGCTGGGGATTGCCAAAGGATGGATACGAGATAAGCCAGTGTGAACATCTAAACCATGCTCAGGGAACACCATAGAATAGTGGGTAGTAAGAGTACACAAGACCCTGAAAGGGAGCAGGGGCTAGACACCTGCATAGGACAGGGCTGTTGCATCTACAAGTCACTGCAGTTATATGTACTGCCACAAGACCTGCACAGGATTTGACCTATCAACACCTCACTATGGAAGAGGAAAGATCTCAAGAAGTTCCATTCCTCCCTGAGACACTGTTGACAGTTAATGCTGATGAGAGGCAGAGAAAAGATGCTCTTCTCAGTGGTATATCTACTGATACATAATTCTGCTCCAGGCAGTGCTTAAGTACATGACATCAAAGATAACCCATATGAAACTCAGCAAGTCACTGCCATAGTTAGACACCTTTGTCAACTTGACAATTGAAGGTTAGAGCTCAGGGCACATTCTGAAAGAATTAGTAATTAAGCCCTGAACAAACCTGCAAGGAACTGTCTAATTGATGGAGAAGGCCTATAATGGATGGGACTAGTTCCTGGGCAGGTGAATAAGGTGGAAGAGCTGGTTAAAGAAGTTGGCATTCTTCTGTATACTTGGCCAGATATACCAACTGTTCCTCTCTCAGTGGTCTTATGGATATGGTGTGGCTGGTTCCTTGACTCCTGGTGTTGGTATGCTCTCTGCTGACAATCTCAGGAGCTATAACCAAGAATGTGTAAGCCAGAATAAAACCCTTTGTTCCATTAAGCCTTTTGGTCATGAATTTATTGGCAACAATGCAGGTAAATTGCAAAAAAAAATGAAAAGTAGGAAGGAAACTAGTAGGGAAGAGATCGGTTGTAATGGGTAAGAAAGGGGATAGAATTGGCAATTAAGGTATGAAAATAACATAAATTGATTGTACTCATATATAAAACTCTAAAGAATAAAAAGACAAGCCAGTGTGGTAGTTAGTTGTAGATGTCAAGTTGACAACAGAAAATGGAACCTTTGGATACATTAGCAAATAATTAATAGTTAAGGCTCAAGTCTGTAGGAGATTATCTAACTGATGTGAGAAGACCAAGGATATAATAGGTAGGGCCATTTCCTGGGCAGGAAGAGAGCTGGTTCAGTACTTTGTCATACTGGTCTACTGTCAAGAAGGAAAATATGTCCCTTCCTCAGCTCTGTGTGATATGGCATGGCCTCTTCTACCATGCTGACGAATGAGTGGCTTGTTCTCTTGTTCTACCCATGTGTTTCTATCAGCAACAAAGAAAACTGGAAAGCTGGAGCATGAAAAGATCCTGTGCATCCAATAGACACATGCTTTCTTATGCACATGACCCTCCAGACAAGCAGTCTATGCGGCAGCAAGAAATGATTCCGGAGACAAGTACTACATTCTAAGGAAATAAGTTAAAGGATTTGATCTTATTTTGAGGCATAATGGCTTGCAAACTTCTAATACACAAGATGATCTCATTGGAATATGTTCTGTCTTGTTTCTGAAGTAATTTCTCTTAGGTAGTTAAATAGTTAAAAAAAAAAAGGTCGCTTTTGTTGCCATCCACCCGATTTCCACACCTTAAGCAATGCTTTCAAAATGCGATACACATTCTCAAAATTTACTGAGGCTTGGGGCTGGAGAGGTGGCTAAGGGGTTAAGCCTCTGCCTTGCAGGCGGAAGGTCCTGAGTTTGGATCCTAGACCCCACGTATAGACGCAGGGCGGAAGCGGGGGCGGCCTGCATTTCTGGTTCTGGTAGGGCGGAGCCTGTGAATCCCGGGGCAGAGTAAACAAGAAGGAGGTGGAGGCGGTGGTTCTACACACACACACACACACACACACACACACACACACACACACACAGGCACAATTGAATAAATAAAAAAAATTCACTGAGGCAGGCACATCTGTATTTAAGTAGAAATTTGTGTTTTCTCACTAATGCTAAAACATCAGAAGAGTTGCAACTTCCCATGACATGATACATTAGCCCCTGGCTTCTAACACACACTTCTAAGACACGTAAAACAGTTTCTTCAGAGCGACATAGAGCTGTAATCTCAGAATTACTTCATATTAACATTTTTTTCTTTAAACATTTTATTTCAGTTAGGAGAAGGATTAGGAGAGGGAGAAAGAGGAAAAAAAGCCACGGAGTGCAAATGGAGGTCAGAAATGTTCCCAAGTAGGCTACTGTGTGGGCTCTCAGGATCACACTTGGGTGATCAGGTTTGCACACAGACAGCTCTATCTGCTCAGCCAATTTGCTGCCTTCAGTTTTTAAATAAGATTAAAAATGATGAATTTTGACAATAGAAGATTAAATAAAACTATGGATTGTTCACTTAATAGGTTATTTTGGGCCACTAAAAAGTGTAGACTGCTTCAGCTACTAAAATAAAACTATGTAGACTATGACAGCAAAAGCAGGACTATTTAAGGAAAAGGGAGTCGTGTGAGGGATGACAGTGAGCAGGAGTATTTGAGGAAAAGAATTGTGGAGGATTAGAGAAGATGAAAAATGAATGCTACAAATCCATTCTCTTCAATACAAGAACAACAGAGTTTTGATTGCTGTTGGGAAATAAACTTACATGAAGGTAACTTTTAAAACATAAAGCACAATTCCTTAATTTAGAATCTCAAAAACATATTATATACTCAAAATAAAATGTTTAAAAGAATTTTTAAACAAGTAGGGAATGGTGGCACATGTCTATAATTCCAGCACTCAGGAGATAGAGCCACGAGGTTTAGGAGTTCAAAGTTATCCTCAGTTACATACATACTAAACTCCAAGACAGCCTGGGCTACACGAGAGTCTCTCAAAACAACAGACGTTTTCTTCTTTTTTTTTAAATGATAAAATATGGCACTTAATGATAGACAAGGAGTTATTTCCCTTTCTATTACTCATATGCCACTTAAGCTACTTCAGGGAGAAAGAGATTTACCTGGTTTATGGTTCCAGAGGGGATATAGTCTACTATGGTAGAACTCACATATTGGAAGATAAGGCTGGAAGCAGAAGTAGAAGTCTGCTTTAGGCCACTGCAGCCATCATGAAGGGAGAACAAGCACAAACTGAGAGGAAGCAGGGTGGACCACCAAACCTCAAGGCCCACCCCCTGTGACATGTCTTCTTTCAGCAAGATTACCTCTTAAAGGTGTCACGACCTTTCCAAACATTAACACCAGGCTAAGGGTTTGAACATATGAGTCTATGGAAGACAATTCACATTCAAACCATTAATAGAATAATTTCCCTTGGGCAGCCAGAGTTGTCAGAAATACTTCCAGTCTTTACTACCCAAAGCCCAAGACTATTAAAGACTGTGGTTCCACCTATCCGCCACAACCCCCTCTCCCAATGTTTTCTCTGACCTTGAGCTATCTCCTCTGTTTTAATAATGTTCTCCCATCTTAAGGCTAAACTTTGGCTTCCTTCTTGCCCCTTTAGGACTGAGCATTCCTATATTTCTTCCCTTTTCTCTCATTCTCAATAAATCCTGTTTTACCTTTTCCACATGTTCTGATTTCAATCTTGAACTCCAGGACCAAGAACCCCCTCTCCCAAAGAAATCCAGTTTCACCATGAAAATATAGAACCAAATTTAGACAGACCAGAGAGAGTTTAAATACTTATGAATGTTTTAGTACTATTCATAAAAATACTTCATTGAGAGATATGAGAGAGAGAGAAAGTGAGAGCAAAATAGAGAGCGAGAGAGACACACAGAGAGAGAGAGAGAACACAAATAGGTAAAGGCACCTGAGTACAAAACTAATGACCTGAGTTCAATTCTCGGAGACCACATGGTGGAAGGAAAAAACTGACTTCCAAAAGTTGTCCTCTTTCACCCATACATTGTATAGCATGTATGTACCTGCTTCCCCTTCCTCAATAAATAAATATACATAAGAAATGAATTTTGCAACAAAATTAGCTTGAAAGTGAAGAGTAGAAAACAATATTTCATGCAAATAATGAGAAAATACAACTAAGATAAAAATATTGATACCAGGCTCCAACTCCCACCATCCAGCCGGAGCCGCGCGCGCGGGGACAAGGGACGAGGAGGACCTCCCCCTGCGCCCGGGCCCCGCCCCAGCTGCCCTCCGGTTAAATAGCTCCACGCCAACGGCCCCCAGCCTCCCTTCACACCCCACCCCGCTCCGCCGATCTGGATGCGCGCGCGGTCCAGCCAAGCCTCACCCCATGCCACCATAGGTGGTAAGTCTCCGCTCCGCGCACCACCCACCAGGACCCCAGGTCAGCCCAAAGGGACCCGGCTCCGACTCCCACCATCCAGCCGGAGCCTTGCTCGGGGCCAAGGGACGAGGAGGACCTCGCCCTGTGCCCGGGCCCCGCCCCAGCTGCCCTCGGGTTAAATAGCTCCATGCCGACGCCCCCAGCCTCCCTTTACACCCCATCCCGCTCCACCAGTCGGGACGCGGGCGCGGTCCAGCCGGGCCTCACCCCACGACCTTGGTAAGTCTCCAGCCCGCGCCCGCCCACCAGGACCCCAGGCCAAATAATTCAGTTTAGTGACATTGAGAGATCTTAAGAGTTAAAATGACAATGCCAAAGTCAAAGTGCAAATCCATGAGAAGCAACAATCAAGTAAACAAATTTCCCATTGAAGAAATTAATCCCATAATGTTAGACTCCAACAAGAACAAACCCACGGAAAAAGGCCAAGAAGGCCTCACCCAGGATAAAGACTTTCAAAATATGATCATTACCATGTTCAATACTATGAAAGAGGAAATCAGGGAGGAATTACATAATCGAATCAATCGCTTTGAAGAGGAACACAACAGACATCTGGAGGAGTTGAGAAAAACAGTGCAAGAAACAAAAAGTGGCATAGAGCAGTTAAAACAAACTCAAGCAGAGTTTAAAACTGAGCTAAAAGACAAGTTATCTTCAACCCAGAATGCCACAGAGAATCTTATCAACAGAACTAAGGAAGCAGAAAACAGAATTTCAGACCTTGAAGATAAAGTGGGAGAACTAACCAGCTCAATGGAAGAGGTTGTTAAAGCCAAAAAGATACTTGAGAGAAATATCCAAGAGATATGGGACACCCTGAAAAAGCCTAACATGCGTATTCATGGAATACCAGAGCAAGAATCTCAAAATACCACCCCTGAGGAAATTTTTCAAACGATCATCAAGGAAAACTTTCCTCATCTAAAAAAAGAGAGGCCCATCCATATACAAGAGGCATTCCGCACCCCAAACAGATACGACCAAAATAGAAGCACGCCGCGGCAAATAATAGTTAAAACACTCCACATTCAAGATAAAGAACTGGTGCTGAGAGCTTCAAGGGAGAAAAAACAAGTCACTTTTAAAGGTAAAACTATTAAAATAACAAATGACTTCTCAGTCGAAACAGTAAAAGCAAGAAGAGCTTGGAGTGACATACTTCAAGTATTGAATGAGCAAAAATGTCAACCCAGGCTGATTTACCCTGCAAAACTATCAGTCATGATCGAGGGAGAAAGAAAAATTTTCCAGCACAAAGACAACTTTAAGGGATACATGTCCACCAAACCAGGCCTTCAAAAAATGCTAGAAATGATACTCAAGCGTGAAGAAAAAAACAGGCATATCCAGGAGAACAGAAGGCAAATATAACACCATTAAAAACGAAGCAATATACTTATAAAAGCTACTAAACATAATAAATGTCTGGAATTAACAATAGTTTCTCCATTATAACACTAAATGTTAATGGAATTAATTCACCGATCAAGAGACACAGATTACAAACTTGGATTAAAAATCACAATGCATCAATCTGCTGCCTGCAGGAAACCCATCTCACCACAAAAGATAGGCACGCTCTAAAAATAAAAGGCTGGTCAACAATTCTACAAGCAAATGGAAGCAGAAAACAGCCAGGGGTAGCCATTATGCTATCAGACAAAGTGGACTTCAAACCACAGAAAATTATAAGAGACACGGATGGATACTACATTTTAGTCACAGGTACAATTCACCAGGAAGACTTCACAATACTGAACATATATGCACCCAATACGGGCCCCTCCACATTCATTAAGAAAACCCTACAGCGTCTAAAGCAAGAAATCAACCCCCAAACGATAATTCTTCGGGACTTCAACACCGCCCTCTCAACATGGGATAGATCAACAGGTCAAAAGCTTAATAGAGACACTTTGGAACTTAATCAAACCCTGAAAGAAATGACCTTACAGATCTCTATCGAACTTTTCACCCACGCACCAAAGAATACACATTTTTCTCAGCAGCACACGGAACTTTCTCCAAAATAGATCACATATTGGGCCACAAAATGAATCTACACATATACAAGAAAGTTGAACTGGATTCAGGAAGAAATTAAAAAGGAAATTCAAGATTTCCTGAAAGTGAATGATAACGAAAATACAACTTACCAAAATCTCTGGGACACAATGAAAGCTGTTCTAAGAGGTAAGTTCATAGCTCTTAATGCCTACATCAAAAAAATGGAAACATCAGAAATAAACAACTTAACAATGCAGCTTAAAGCTTTAGAGAAATATCTGAAATCGAGATTAAGAAAACGATAGAAAAAAATCAACCAGTCAAAAAGCTGGTTCTTTGAAAAGATCAATAAGATTGATACACCCCTAGCTAAATTAACCAAAAGCAAGAGAGAGAAAACCCAAATTAACAAAATTAGAAATGAACATGGAGTTATCACTACTGATACCCAAGAAATCCAGAGAATTATAACATCATATTTCAAAAACTTATACTCTGTGAAGTTTGACAACACAAAAGAGATGGATGAATTTCTAAGTAAACACAACTTCCCTAAATTGAATCAGGAAGTTGTGAATTATTTAAATAGTCCTATAACATATAAGGAAATTGAAGAAGTAATCTCGAATCTTCCCACCAAAAAATGTCCTGGACCAGATGGATTCAGCACAGAGTTCTACCAGACATTTAAGGAGTTAATAACACCAATACTCCTTAAACTGTTCCATCAAATAGCAAAGGAAGGAACACTACCAAATTCCTTCTATGAAGCTAATATCGTTTTAATCCCAAAACCTAATAAAGATTCACTTAAAAAAGAAAACTATAGGCCGATCTCCCTTATGAACACAGACGCAAAGATTCTCAACAAAGTCTTAGCAAATCGGATTCAAAAACATATTAAAAAGATCATTCACGGGGACCAAGTAGGCTTCACCCCCGGCACACAAGGTTGGTTCAACATACGCAAATCAATAAATGTAATTCATCATGTAAACCAGTCCAAAGTCCAAGACCACATGATACTCTCGATAGATGCAGAAAAAGCTTTTGACAAGATCCAACAGCCTTTTATGATCAAAACGCTAGAGACAGTAGGAATGGAAGGAACCTTTATCAATATAATAAAAGCTATATACAACAAGCCCACAGCAAGGATTATGCTCAATGGGGAACAATTGGAAGCATTCCCACTTCGATCAGGAACTAGACAAGGCTGTCCACTCTCACCACTTCTATTCAATATTGTACTTGAAGTATTGGCTGAAGCCATAAGACAAGAAAGGGACATAAGAGGGATTCAAATCGGCAAGGAAGAAGTCAAGCTATCCCTATTTGTAGATGACATGATCTTATACCTGAGTGATCCCAAAAACACCACCAGGAAGCTCCTGGAACTAATTGAGAAGTTCAGCAGGGTGGCAGAATACAAAATAAATGTGCAAAAATCAGAGGCCTTCCTATATGCCCAGAATGAAAGAAGTGAATAAGCCTTGAGAGAAACAATCCCATTTACTATAGCCCCTAAAAAAATGAAATACCTTGGTATAAACCTAACCAAGGAGGTAAAAGACATTTACAGTGAAAACTTTAAAACCCTAAAGAAAGAAATTGCAGAAGATACCAGAAGGTGGAAAGACCTCCCTTGTTCCTGGATTGGCAGAATCAACATCATAAAAATGACCATCCTACTAAAGGCAATATACAGATTCAATGCTATACCAATCAAAATCCCAAAGCAATTCTTCAAAGAAGTTGACCAAACAATCTCAAAGTTCATATGGAGGCACAAAAGACCCAGGATAGCAAAAACAATCCTGAGTAACAAAAACACAGCTGGAGGTATTGCCATACCAAACCTTAGTCTATACTACAAATCCATAGTTGTAAAGACAGCCTGGTACTGGCTCCAAAATAGACACACAGATCAATGGATAAGCATTGAAGACTCAGATATAAGCCCACAAAGTTACAGTCATTTGGTCTTTGACAAAGGGGCCCAAAAAATCCAATGGAAAAAGAACAGCATCTTCAACAAATGGTGCTGGCAAAACTGGATCTCCACATGCAGAAGATTAAAGCTGGACCCGTACTTGTCACCATGTACAAGACTTAATTCCAAATGGATCAAGGACCTTGATATCAGGCCAGAGACTATAAAAACCATAGTTGAAAGGATAGGGAACTCCCTCGAACTGATTGGGCTAGGCCCAACAGTTCCTAAACAGACATCCAATGGCACAGTCACTCCTACCAACTCTCAACAGTTGGGATCTTGTGAAATCAAAGAGCTTCTGTTCAGATAAAGAGATTATAACGCGAGCTCAAAGGCAACCCACAGAATGGGAGAAAATCTTCACTAACCACGCATCTGATAGAACTCTGCTGTCCAGAGTGCAGAAAGAACTTAGAAAAGTAAACACCAAGGAAACCAATGGCCCAATTAAAAAATGGGCCCTGGAACTTAAAAGAAACTTTACCAGGGATGAAATTAAAATGTCTAACAAATATCTTAAAAAATGCTCCACTTCTTTAGCCATCAGGGAAATGCAAATCAAAACTTCCCTGAGATATCATCTCACCCCGGTCAGGATGGCAAAAATCCACAATACTAACAACGACAAATGCTGGAGAGGATGTGGAGAGAGGGGAACTCTCCTACATTGCTGGTGGGAATGCAGGCTCATACATTCACTCTGGCGAGCCGTCTGGAGATTCTTAAAGAAATTAAAGATTGAAATGCCATATGACCCTGCTATTCCACTTTTGGGAATAACCCCCCATACTGCAGAGGTTCACCTCGATAGCACAAGCACGACCATGTTCATAGCAGCACTGTTTACAATAGCAAAGTTATGGAATCAGCCCAAATGTCCAACAGTTGACGAGTGGATAAGGAAACTGTGGTACATCTATACAATGGAGTACTACTCAGCCATCAAAAATGATGAATTACTGGAATTTGCTGGGAAATGGATGTCATTAGAAACAATTATATTAAGTGAAGTATTCCAGACCCAGAAAATTAAGTGCCGTATGTACTCCCTAATAGGTGGCTCCTAGTACCAAACCCACCCAGCCCACCTAGAGACAGTAATTCCAAGGATTATGAACAGGAGGATGGGGTAGGAGGGCCACACCAGAAACAAGGAGAGAAGGGACCATGTTACAGCAGGGAAAATAGGCCTCCACCAAGGACCCAAATAAGTAATGAGACATCTGATTAAGTTCACAGACTTTTGTTCCTGATCATTTACTACTGAGGGGGTGTGATCTCACCAGAAGAGGAAGGCATATAGTCTGGCAGATAAAAAGTAACCATTTTGCAAATGGGTGATAGACCCCTCCCTTACTGTGGTTTCCTACTTTTATTACATCTATCTTTGAATGTGCTTTTATCACAAGACTCTAACAGCTTTTTGTCTCTGGCCAGGGGGTAACATACAATGCCCACCAGGATGGAGTGAAGGGCATTGCAGGAGCAGCAAAACTACAAAAGAAAATCAACAAACCACAATCCAGAACTTCAGAGACTCTATATCAACCACCTAGAACTAGGCCAGCTTAGTCTCTCCCCATCTTGAAGCTCAGGGAAATTTGCGGAAGAGGGGGCAGTAAGAGTGTAAGAGCAAAAGGATGGGAGGAGCAATGATATGTAAGATACTCTATACTAGTTAGGGCTGAAGCAATCATAATTGGACTTTGCATGCCCTGCGCATTGCCCAACACACTGTTGACCTCACAAAGTCTAGCATCTGCTAAAGGCACCAAGATCCTTGGAGCCAAAGGATTGGCAGTTATAGCAGTGTTCCTATACCTAAGGGGAACACGGGAAAGGGTTCAGGGAAAGGCCACTGGGTCCTTGTACGTCATCGGAGAGGAGGGCCCAGAGGAAAATCAGACATGCACAAGAAAGGAGTCTCTGGGAATTGGGGTGGGAGGCACTGGGGGATGAGGAGGGAGAGGGGTGGGGAGGGGAAGCAGGGGGTACGGGGGGAGGAGGAGGGAGGGAGGGAACTGGTGTACCTAATAAGTTTGTATGAGCTGAAATAAAAAAAAATGAAAAAAAATATTGATACCAGATAAAACAGATTCTCAGGAAATAACTGTCATGAAATGAAGCCATTATTTATTGTAAATAAAACTATTATAAGTACACGTGTCTAACTGCAGTCCAAAATATGTAGCAAATACTGAACGTGAAGTCATGTCTCCAATGGCTAGAGACCTCAACAATGTCTTGAACAAGACAGAAGAACAGCAATAACAAAAGATTTACAAACAGATCAGTTCTGCCCAGCAACAGAATCGAATGCTCTTCAGTGACTGTTTTCTCAGATGCATTTTGTTAGGCAACCCACGTTTTCCTCAAACTCATTAGGTAGCCCAGCCTGACTTTGAACTTGTGATCCTTCTGCCAAAGACTTCAGAGTATAGGCAGTCACACTCGTGTGCTACCACATCTAGTCCAGAAGAAGAGTTTTTCTTAAAAACACAAGGATTTTCTCCAGGACAGAAAGTAAAATATTTTTATTTATTTTAGTCATTGTGTGTGTGTGTGTGTGTGTGTGTGTTTATCAGAAGTCATTGTGTACCCCTGTGGAGGACCCAGGTGACTTCAGAAATCATCCTGGATTGCTTCTACATCCTTTTTGCTTTGCTCTGAGATTTCCCCACCAGGGCCAGAAGCTCAGTCCTACCCCCCTCACACACACCCCCATCATGTCCACTTGGTGTTTTTATATGGGCCCTGGGATCTGAACTCAAGACTTTTGTTGCGAGGCAGTTTTAACCCCTGAACTATTTCTCCAGCCTAATACTATTCTCATCATGAACAAAGTTTTGACATTACAGACTTCCTGATGGTCTCAGGGATAGATGCCCACAGTCTAGGACCCGACCCCAAAAAACAATGACTGTTCGCAATGTTCAAGCCTTACTTTAAGAATCACTTGGGAGTTGTCATAGTTAGGCACAGGTGTCAACTTGACAGTTGAGGGTTTGAGCTCCGGGCATATTTGTAGAGAATTAATGGTTGAGTTAAGCCCAGGGCAAACCTGCAAAGAGATTTTGTAGCTGATGTGGAAGGTCCAGTTCATGGTGGGTAGAACTAGGCCCTGAATAAGTGAATAAAATACTGAGAGCTGGTTGAGGAAGTTGGCATCCTTCTGTACACTTGGCCAGACATGCTGGTCTGGCAAGTAAGGATTGTCCATCTCTCAGCCATTATGTGGTGATAGTGTGGCCAGTTCCCTTGGCCCTGGTGTTGGTGCATGCTATCCTGTCAAGCTAGACTGAGAACTGTAACCAGACTGTCAGGAAGGAAATAAACCCCTTGTTCCGTTAAGTTGTTTGATAGTCATTTATCCGCAACTATACAGGTGAACTGCAAGTCCTTTAAAAAATGTCTATTCCTGGGCAGGGGAAATGGCTCAGCAGCTAACTGTTTGCAGCACAAGCAAGAGGACGAGAGTTTGGATCCCCATATCCCATATGTAATGCCAGGTGGGTATAGGCAGCCTGCTTGTAATTCTATCCTTGAAAGGCTGAGTCTGGAAATCTTCAAAGCAAGTGGCTACTGAAACTAGCTCTATCAGCAAATTATGGGTTTAATTAGAGACCCTACCTCAAAATAATAAGGTGGAAGAGTGATTGAGGGTGATTCTTAGTGTCAATCTAGAGCCACAACAAAGCATATATATATAAACCCCCCCACCTCCACACTACATACATATGAAAAAAATTTTTTATTCCTGTCCAGGTAGGGGGGCTCATACCTGATAATGGTACTTAGGAGGCCTAGGCAGGATGGACACGAATTTGAGGCTACATACTGAGTTGCAGGGCACTCTGGGCTATTAAGGAAAACTCTTAAAACCTATTCCTCCTACCTATCACAAGCATTCTGACTCAGACAGCATTCAAACCTGAGATAGGTGCCAGAGCACTGTGCTTGGAATCCTAAGTGATTCTTAGGCAGATGGCAGAAGTACCACTCTTTAAGTATTAAGTCTCTGCTTCACCATAGACATGAAAGATTACATACATGAGGTTACTACTACATCTCAAAACTATTTCCCCTCCCTCCCCCCCAAGATGACTTTTACACTGTACCTCTATATTTTTAACTAATTGTGACACTCATCTGTGCTATGCCTACTACAGCACACATGAGACAGGGCTGGACATTTGAATGAGGTTTTTACTTAAAGGTTCAGGAATAACAAAAGGGAATTAAACACATAACAATACATTTTGGTTTACTGTTCCTTTCTCTGACTCCCAACATTCCATATAGGAGAGGTTTGATGAGATGAGAGAGAGAGAGAGAGAGAGAGAGAGAGAGAACATTAAGCCTTTTCATTTTGTCTTTTTTTTTTTTTTTTTTCATGTCTGTGTGTTTCAGAGGGCACTATGAAGTAAAGGCCCAAGGTGACTTTGGGAACATCCTGGATTGCTCTATCTTCTTATTGCTTTGATCTGGAATTTCCCAGGCTTTATTCTCCAGAGCCAGAAGTGCAAGCCATTGCCATTTTCGCTTGGCGTTTTTACATGGATTCAGGGATTTTAACTCAGTTCCTTTTGCTTTCAAGGTTAGAGACTTAACCTATAAGCCATCTCTCTAGCCCAGAATTCTTAAAATTAAGCAAGTATTTTGGGAGAGGGATACAATTCGACGTAAATAGTTGTTTAAAAATTGTTATCATGGGGCTGGAGAGGTGGCTCAGGGGTTAAGCCTCTGCCTTGCAGGCGGAAGGTCCTGAGTTCGGATCCTAGACCCCACCTATAGACTACAGGTGGAAGCGGGGGCAGCCTGCGCTTCTGGTCCTAGTAGGGCGGAGACTGTGAATCCTGGGGCAGAGTAAACAAGGAGGAGGTGGAGGCGGTCCATGGTGGTTCCCGAGAATGCCCATGGTTCTACACACATACATACATACACACACAGACATACATACACGCACACACACACAATTGAATAAATTAAAAAATATATTATAAAAATTGTTATCAGTTAGTTTCTTGAAATAATTATGTACATTTTTATTTTCAAATTCCGATTAAATTAGTACACATTATCAAAGTTAAAAAGTTATAAAATATCAAAGCTATAAAATATCAATTTCATAATTGATTCAGAATAGTTTTCATAATTTTTCTCTGTATTGACAATGTAGTATACACATACATTTCGGTGTCTTAAATAATTTTTTTCAATATTTATTTGTGTGTTTGGATGCGTGCGTGTGAATACGTGCACACAGGTGAATACGTGCACCATGGTGTTTGTGTGACAATCAGAGGACATCCTGAGGGAGGGGGTTCTCTCCTTTCACCATATGCATTCCAGGAATTGAACTCAGATTGTCAGGCTTTGTGGAAGAAGCTATATTACCTGCTGAGCTACATCTCCAACATGGAAAAAAAAAAAAAAAAACAGGCTATGAAATGAAATTAGCCCACTAATATTCTGTCTTAATAGCTAGGCACAGGGGGACATGCCTTAATTCTTAGCATTTATAAGGCAGAGACAGGAGAATCACCACAAGTATGAGACCAGAGTGGTCCACATAGTGAATTCTAAGCCAGCCTGGGCAAAGCATAGCAATACCTTATCTCTAACTCCCCCCAACCCAAACACATCCACACACAACACAAATACTAAGAATTAGACACCAACATGGTAATGAAATTTCTCCTTGGATTGTGGAATTACATGTCTGTATCTTTCCTTATTATATTTGTGTTTGTGGTGTATGTACACATATGAGGGCAGATATGCACAGTAGTATGTGTCCACTGAGGCCTAAGGAGGACATTGAGTGGCTTGTCTTATTCTATTACTCTCTGTTTCCTTCCCTTGAGACAGCATCTCTCACTGAACTTACAACTAGGCTGGTGGCCAGCAAGCCCCAGCTCCCATCTCTACACTCTGCTCCTCAGCACTGTGTTAAAAATGCACACAACCACATATGGCTTTTATGTGTGTTCTGGAGATCTAAACTCAAGTTCAAAGACTGGCATTTTCCAGTCCCAACATTCTTACAGTTTAATGCAGTTTCTAAATTTTCTACAGTGACCAAGTATTTAATAAGAGGAGATAATTTTTATAACACAATTTTGAAAAGCGGATTTCTGACAAGACATACATACATAAGCATTCAAGTCCATTAACAGTGGTCTTTCCTTACCATCACTTTTCTCAAGGTGTATCTTTTGCACCGAATATCATCCATTAGCATTTCATAAGGGGTAAGCTGATATTCGATAGGCAAAGGGTTGTATTGTCGCTGCTGAACCTTCTTAAGTTTTACTCCATTTCGCAAATCCCTCATCACCTGTACCCAGAATCGTGCCTGGAAGAACCAAGGATGGAGATCAATAAATAAATTCCAAGTTTCCTCTGAACAATCATGGAATGAAGAAGAAGAACTTACATCATAAAACATCAAGCAAACCAAACAAAATAGACTAAAAATAATACACTTCAGGAAGCACAAGATGTACAGAAAGTCAATTGAAAATACACAAGCTCTGACAGTTGAGGAACCTGGGATCAAACTTGAAAGCCCAAGTTTGCTGTTATGACATCTGATGAAGACATCTCTGGTATACTCCACTTTGTGGCTCTGCTTATAAAAGGGTCTACTCCCTGCACTCTGACTCTGGTAGTGTGATTTGGATGGTGGGTGAGATGACACCAGCTTTCTCAAGCACATATATAGCAGGCTTATACTGCATTTTTTTTGGCATGCGCATGCATGCATACATTTGTAGGTGTGTGTGTACCAGAAGGCACTTGAGTATGTGTGTGTCCCTGTGGAGGCCCAAGGATGATATATCCTCCAGGTCAAGCTGCCGCCTCACAGGAATTGGGGAAACTGAAGTCAGGTTCTTTTGCTTTCAAGACAAAGACTTTAAGCCCTGAATAATCTCTCCAGCCTTCATTTGTTTTTATTGCAACGTATTATTTCATTTTATAAATATATCAGGAGATTCTCTGGTTAATGGGGAAGGCTAAGCCCATGATGAATGGGACTAGTCCCTGGACAGGTGAAAGGATGGAGGGAGCTGGTTAGGGAAGTTGGTATCCTTCTGTATACTTGGCAAGACATGCAAGTCTGGCAAGTGAGCATTGTCCTTTTCAGCAGTCCTTTAGATTTGGTATGGCCAGTTACCTTGGCCCATGGTATGGGTTCTCCTTCCAAACTGGACAAAGAACTGTAACCAGATGATCGTAAGCTAAAATAAAACCTCTTGTCTTAAGCTTCATGTTTGGTCATGAATTTATGGGCAACATGCAGAGTAACTACCTGTGAGTTCCGGGGATTTATTAGGACTATCAAGCTTGTGAAGCAAATACTTCCTAGATTCTCAAGTGAATTGTGTTTCTAATAAAAAAAAAAAGAAAACTTTTAAAAAGTAGACTACTCACGTAAAATAAAGCATTAAAATACTTATAAACTAAAAAAAAATACTTATAAACTGATCCATACTGTGATCCTTGATAACCAGCATTAAAAAAAATACTCAGGCTGGAGAGATGGCTCAAGGGTTAAGACTCTGCCTCAGAAGCAGAAGGACCTGAGTTCAGATCCCAGATTCCACATAAAAATGCCTGGCACGAAGAACAATAACCTTCACTTCCAGTCTTGGAAGGTAGAGCTTGAGAAATTCTAGAGAAAAGCAACAACGAGATAGAAGCAATCCAGGATGATTTCTGAAGTTACCCTTGGGACTCCACAGGCACAAACAGCGCCCTCTGACTGACACACACACACCACACATACACACACACACACACCACTACTTTTAAAACCTAAATCTATCTGAAAGCATATTTAGTTTTCTTACCCAATCAGCGTTTTTCAGTTCCTCCAGGTCTGTGCTAGATTCATCACTCGTTTCCATTTCTTGAATCTTCTTTAGATTCTACCAATCAAAAACAAAAATGAAAAAAAAAATTAAGAGAAAATTCCATTAAGCCATTTTTTCTTTCTTTTTTTAAATATTCATTTATTTATTTTTATTTCCACTCATACAAACTTAACAGGTACACCAATCCCTTCCCTCCCTCCACCCCTACCCTCTTGTGCCCCCTCCCCTCCCCCTTCCCTCACCATCTCCCAGTACCTCCCCCTCCCATCCCCGGAGCATCCTTTAATGTGCATACCAAACTCTCCTCTGGGTCCTCCTCTCCGATGAGGTGCAAGGACCCAGTGGCATTTCCCAGAACCATTTCTTGTGTTCCCTTTAAGCATGGGAACACTACTGTGGCTGTCAATCCCTTGCCTCCAAGGATCCTAGTGCCTTTAGCAAACACTAGACTTTGTGGGGTCAATAGTGTGTTGGACCTTGCACAGGGCACGCTTTTTCAAATTAAAACTTTGAACAGTTATCTTCTGATAAACTATATAGATCAGTGAAGGAGATAATGTATACTCTATTGCTTTAAATTCTAAGGTGAATTAAAATGTATATAAGATTAAAAAATGTATATACGATTTATAGACGAAGGGACTGACTTGCTTACTGTAAATTCCCTTTTAGACCTTGTGGTTACATTTCAACAGCATTTTAATTTAGTTTCTATAAGCTGTAGTGACAGGGAGTTCCTTCTGCCTCAGTCTCATATTTAAATCCATCATTTAATCTCATGGATCTCCCCCTACCCCTTACTTCAACTCTTTTCTTCTCTACTGCAATCTCTTCCTGCAAATACCATGGAATCTCACTGGACATGTGAAACAGTCCCTACCCTGCCATTCTTTCCCTTCACATGCTTCCCCCTGCAGAGACCAGGGTAAACCCAACAGGTCCTTAGAAAAGCCATTCCTTCCTCTCTTCTCTTACAAGATTTCCTCACCTCTATGGGCTCCATTCACCAGGGGAAGTTTATACATATTTGTCTTCCCTCTCATCATAAAGCAGAATTCTATCTTCAGAGCTAACAATTTTTTTGAAGCTTAATATATACCTGTGATAGCTAGTTTTCACCAGGGAAACTAATCTCTGGATATGTCCATGAGGGATTTTCAAGTATGTGAGATGGGAAGGCCTACTTTAAATATGGCCAGTACCATTCCGGGGGCTGGGGTTTAAGAGTGGCAGCATTTACTTCTCTGCTTCCCACAGTGAATGTAGCCCTCTGCTTCAAGTCCTTAACCCTTGAATTGTGTGCTGAAACAAATCCTCCTTCATTAGGTAGCTTTTGTCAAGGTAGTTTTATCCAGTAAGGAAGATAATTAATACAGTACATCTCAAATAATTTAATTTATAATTTTCAAATGATAGAATACTTTCAAAAATAAGGATTTACATATTAACTGTACATTTATATACTGGGACTAGAGAGATGACTTGGGTTAAACCTCTGACTCACAAGCAAAAGACCTCCACAGGCAGGCGTACACACACAAATACACCACATACACACACACACATACAAAAAAAAATACATACATGCACACACACGCACACACAAAATTAATGTATACCATACTCACTAATAGTAATTCAATCTTAATATATTTTGCTTTTGGCTGAGCCTGCTTCCCCTCAGACTGGATTTACATGTTCTATATGAAATATAATCCATTTTATATGAGAATATAAATGAAACATTTCTAAACTATTTATTTTTAGGTTACTCATCAGAAAAACGAGGATAACACCACCTGCTTTTCTGTTCTCAATAAAGAAGTGTTAACATAGAATAAAAGATGAAATTACTCTGAACATTTAAGACACAACGGTGATGATATAGTATGTCTTCTTTCTCTAGAAAAACCCTAAATTAGTTTCTAGTTACGTCAAAATTTGCTTATACAAATTTCCTAAAAAGTCAATACTAGATGTTCATCTATGAAATAAAAATGTTGCTACTTATCTCCCTGTTTTGCAAGTATTAGAAGAAGTTATATAAAATGAGTTGTTGCTACACTCATTGGCACAGACAAAGCATGCAGGATAATTCCCTAAGCATAATAAATCATAATTCATTATTCTGCAGTAAATATCAAAACTTGATGGGCTGGAGAGATGGCTCAGGGGTTAAAACTCTGTCTTGCACGCACAAAGACCTAGTTCCGACCCTAGATTCCACGTAAAAATGCTTGGAAGAAATGGCAAGGGCCTACACTTCTAGCCCTGGAAGGTGGAGTCTGGAAAAATCCCACACCAAAGTAAAAAGGAGATAGAGCAATCCAGGGTCATTCCTAAAGTTACTCTGAGACTTCCACAGGCACACAAAGTATTCTCTGATGCACACATGCATACACACTCACACATGCCAAAAACAAACAAACAAAAAACTTAAAATACAATCCAATATGCTAAGAGTCTTGTTTTGGACGCCTGTGGGGAAGAGCACTCCAGAAGCTCATCTGTGTTTTCTCATTTTCTTCACATTCATAAGGAGCCTGGCTCTTTTCCAGTGTTTCTGGATACAGTAAAATTGCAAAACTTAACCCTAATCCATGTTTATAGAGAAACCAAGACTCACCAAGGCTCAAACACTTGGCTGTGGCCTCCTTGTAGGGAGAGAGCAGGCCTGAGACACATGGACACAGCCCCAGGTTCTTAAGACATGAAGTAGGAAGCACAAAAAGGACACCAGGTGTCCAGTGAAGTGTCCTAATCCTACTTGCTTCACACTGGCTTAGAAAAGCCTCATAAAACAATTGGGTAAAGTTCTATTTTGTTAAAAGGAATATTCGTGAATACTTACAATTTTGATATTACAACAGGAAAGATAATTTAATTTGTAACTATTCTTTGCTCAAAAAGAGCAAGAAGCATTACTAAATCAGGACTTTGTGTTTCCTATTGTTTAAGATGTACTAGCCTCTTATATAAAGTTTCTGAATTCCTAACATTCAAAATTTCTAATATTTTTGCTACAGATTAGGTAGATATACAGATGATTCAACAAGCCCAAAATCTTGATTAAATATCAAAATCACAAATGAGTGGGGCAGAGAACAAACAGAAGAAGCAGATGTATTTATTTTGTTTCTTGGTGTTGTTCAAGTTCTAAGCAAAAAGAATAATGACTTTGAGTATAGATTATTCTATTGATCTAAAGAGTCTTTCTTCTAAGGTTTTACAACTAAAATGATGAGATAAAATGAGCTTAAGGAGGTTGCTGCTTCTGGCACCCTAGGACCACCTGACAGTCTGAGAGTCTAAGGAGCAGCACTCCCCAATTCCTAAGAGCTGAACCAACAACCTTTCTCCCACTGCTCCTGCCCACTCCCAACCCATAGGTCTCACTGAGGGGTCCCCTTCCCACAGTGCTTTGCTTCAGATAGCCACAAAGCTGATCTGTCTTTCAGATTCTGGTTCACATGCTGCCTTCTCGATGGTAGGCATCTTGACCAAATCCTCAGCTGCCCCTTGCCACTAGCACTTATCCTAGTCCATACTGTTTTGCAAACTACATTGTGACTTCCAAAATCCATATGATTTACTTATTTCGTACTACTGTCAAGGAGACAATGTTTCTTTTATGCATTTTGTTCAGTGATAGGATTCTCAAACTTTCAAAACAGTGTTTTGTACATGGTTAGAACTTAACCATTTGTTCAATAAATGAAGTACGACATTTTCTACCAAGAAAGTTTAAATACTTCAATCTCAATGGCTCTTTGATAGTCTATTTATATGTGGTCTGCATGCTTGTGTCTGTGTCTAAGCATGTACATGGAGGCTGGAAGACAGCTACATAGTCCTCCTGCATTACTTTCCACCTGTTTTGTTGGGTCTCCATGGAGTTTGGTCCACAGACATGGAAAGTGTGTTTCCATGGCTAGACTGGAAACCAGCATGGAACTCAGGGATCCTCCAGCCACTGCCCCTACTCAGAGCTGGGGTCATAGTTTTTTCGTGGGGATACCCAGTTTGTTATGTAGGTACTAGGATCTGAATTCTGACTCATGTGAACTCATTCTTAACTGCTGAGAGAACCTTTCTATTCCTAAATTAGTCAACTTTTACATAAGCAAGTTCACTTGGAGAGAAAATTACTCAAAAGGAAATCTGTATTCACTTCTTTAAATTCAGAATTCTGAAGCAACCTCTCCTGTTTAGAGACATACTCAACCTGAGCTCACATTACACTGAAGTATCTTTCAGCCAACAGAAAAAAAGGGAAAAAAATGCAATTGGAAATATTCTGAGGAAAGATGTAATCATTACGCTCAGCAGCTATGTGAGGCAGGTTCTCAAAGGGGAGAGGTTTTTTTTGTTCTTGTTTTCTGTTTCAGCTAAAACCTTTTTAGAAAAAGAAGTAAAATGTGCCCTGAAGCCTTCCTTTGTTATCTTCTGTGTGTGTGTGTGTGTGTGTGTGTGTGTGTGTGTGTGTGTGCGTGCGTGCGCGCACGCGCGAGTGCCTGTGGAGGCCAAGGATAACTTTGGGAATCATCCTGGATTGCTCTATCTCTTTTTTGCTTTGTTCTGAGGTTTACCAGGCTCCATCTTCTGGGGTCAGAAGTACAGAAGGTTGCCATTTCCACCAGGAGTATTTATGTGGAATGTGGGATTGGAACTCAGGTCCTTTTGTTTGTGAAGCAAAGGTTTAATTGCTGAGCCATCTCTCCAACCCCCTTCTTGGCCATCTTTATGATGCATTCTTGTCCACTTTAGCATTTTTGTGCAGGTACTCCATGACTCTGGGTTAAACTTGCCCAAGAACACATTTACCATCTTTCCTACTTTACCTTAAACTAACCATGTCCAGCAATATACTTGTCAAATTGTGCATTCTTAGAAATGTATCCATCTGGGTTGGAGAGGTGGCTTAGGGGTTAAGCTTCTGCCTTGCAGGTGAAGGTCCTGAGTTCGGATCCTATACCCCACGTATAGACGCCAGGTGGAAGCAGGGGCGGCCTGCATTTCTGGTCCTGGTAGGGCGGAGCATGTGAATCCCAGGACAGAGTAAACAAGGAGGAGGTGGAGGCGACCATTGTGGTTCCCGAATTTGTCCGTGGTTCTACACACACACACACACACACACACACACACACACACACACGAACACACGCATACATGCACAATTGAATAAATAGTAACAATAAAATAAAAAAAAGAAATGTATCCATCTATAATAAGTGCTTTTGTATGAACTCTCTGAATAGAATCCCCATGCTCTCCTAAATGGTTGCAGGTAATGACTTATCTCCATTCTTTGATCTTTTGTTGTGCTTCCTGGCTTTGTGTTTGTTTATGATTATAACACTTATACAGGTCAACAAGATTCACCAGCATCAAGATAAATGTTTTGAAATCTCAATGTTTGGGAAAATAAAGTATGTGTTAACTAGACAATCTCCCTAATAAGGCGTAAGTTCTTTCTACCTTATTCTTCCTGTCAGCTAGTGGCTCATCATAGCAAACACTATAGTTTACCCAATAACCATAAACCAAAAGGTAACAAAACTCAGAATGGGAGTCTGGAGGTTAGCCTGGTTACACAGCAACACATTGTCTCAAAACAAACAAAAATAATTTTAAAAAGCTGAAAACATGAAGAACAAACTTATCTTTATAAGCCCATACTGTCATAAGAAGAATGTTAGTCTCCAGAATCAGAACAGATTTTAAGAACAAAGGAGAAGGTGGAAGGAATGAAACAGATGTGGAGGGTAAGAACATCTAGTAAAATTAAAACATTTCTTCTCTTGACTCCTTATGCTAACAGCACAGTTTACAGTAGCCTCTGTATTGTTTCCTAGTTTCAGCTTTTTCTCTACTTAGTAGACCTTATACTCTCACGATAAGTTTCCAGTATTTCTGCTATTGTTCTCAAACTAACATGATTGTATTTTGGGGGCCACTAGTTAATTCCCACAGAATATTTACAGTGACAAATAACGTGGCACATCGGGATTAAGTTTTACTTAAGACAAAATAAGGGAAGCTGTGGCAAACTAACCCTGACTTTGAGAAGGAAGCTCTCCTGTGTTGGCTGTTGGAAATGTCTACGAAAGACTCACCACTTCATTCCTCCTCAGCTAAAGAGAACTGCTTACCAAGGTCACACCTAACCCTCAGATGCCTACATTCATTCACTAGTGCCCTTGCTTCAGTTTGGGTCTCCTTTAAAAAAATTTTTTTTTAAAATTTTGTGTGTTGCATGTGTCTATACACACCCACGTGTGTGGGTGTGTGCATACTGATGTGCAGAGGCCAGAGGTTCATACGGTGTCTTCCTGTATTGCTCGCCTCCATATTTTTTAATTATTTTAGTTTTTTTAGTATTACAAACATATTGAGTACTAATCCCTGCTTTCCTCTATCTCCCCTCCCTCTCACTTCCCTCCCTTCTCCTCATTAATCCATTCCACTCCCTCCCACCCTCTTGCCTGGATGCTTCTATGGATACCAGGGTTCCCTCTGGTTTGTCTACTCTTGTGGGGGTTCAGGCCTCTGTGGTATACTAAATTACCCCTCCTCTAGCCACCCTACTGATAAGGGCATTTCCCCTAACTCATCTAGTTCTAGTCCCTAGGGTTTCCACTGTGTTCTTATCTCTCTCGAGTTCCTCCATAGTCTATGGGAGCATGTCAGTATGTCAGTTATTATGCAGCTCTGGTAAGGACAAGTCTCACCGCAGTGAGTTCCTGGGATGCGGCAGTCCTGCCTTGAATGGAATGTCTTGCCCAACGGTGAATCTTCCCATCTTTAGGTTCTTACAATCTCACTGACCCTTCTTCTGAGAGGTTCCCTAGGTCTTAGGATGGGGAGAGATTAGGAGGGTCTGATTCTGGGTGAATCTCAATAGGGCTGGTACTCTGCATTATGGCTGGTTGTCGTCTACTTCATCGCTCTTCTACTGGCCTAGGCTACATCCTGTCAGGGTGTTGAGATTCTCTACTTTTGTTGTAGAAGAAGACTTCTAGGCTGAGTACTAAGTGCTCTTCAAATCTATGAGTATAATAGTATTTACAGAGCAATTTAGTATACTGTCTTCTTACCTACAGGTTTGTTATCTGTTTTACCCTATTGATCTATTTCCTTCCCTTTTTAAGTTCTTGCTCTATTTAACAATAATAGGAATGTGTTACATTTTGATAAGTGGGACTTGAGTTCAATCAGGAAGTTGCTGATTGTCTCCTTGATATTCATGCCACTATTACACTGGTGGTCACCCATTGCTATGGTGATTTTTATTACGACTTGCAGATCTCATAAGTTGATGAGACCTATGATTATTTCTCTCCCTCAATAGCTTCTACAGTATTCCTTGGTAGTGTGTAAGCTATCCAGCAAAAAGGAAGTTCTCAGACCAATTCCGTTTGATATATTTTGCCATGTTCTGTGACCTATTTGTGTTGCATCTTCACGCCTCCCTATTTTTGAGATAGGGTCACTCACTGAACCTAGAATTCATCAATTTTAGCTTGTCTCCCTGGTAGTAAGCTCCAGGAATTCACACATCTTCCTCCTCTAGCCTCCAGCACTGGCTGCCACACCCAGCTTTTCAGATAGTGCTAGAAATTTGAACTCAGATCTTCTTGTTTGCACAACAAGCATTTTAAAATATATGAGATGTCTTTTTAAATATTTATTTATTTATTTGCATGTATCTGTGTCTTTGTTTGTCTGTGTGTATCAGAGGGTACTATGTATACCTGTGGAGGCCCAAGGGTATCTTCGGGAATCATCCTGGATTGCTTCTACTTCCTATTTGCTTTGCCCTGGTGTTTCCCAGGCTCACCTTTCCATGACCAGAAGTATAGGCTGACCCCATTTCTGCCTGATGTTGTTTTTACATGGGATCTGGGATCTGAGATCATGGTTTTCTGCTTGCTAAGCAAAGGCTTAATCCTTAAGCCATCTCTCCAGCCCCACAAGCATTTTCCAATGAGAACCACACTAGTGGTGTCAGCTGGGTCTCTGCTGTGTCCGTATGATCTACTGTTTCTCTACTCAATTATGTTTCTTCAGTACTCAGGGCATCACTACATTGCCATCACCATGTAAATTTCAGCTTTACCTCCACAATGTACCCCTACAATGTATTTCCTGGGTGATGCAATCCTTAATGAGATATTTAAAAATTCTGTAATAGATAACATACAGGTTTATGAGACACAATTTACCAATTTTAAAGGGGAAATTCACTGTTTTAAAAACAACTTAAACTAGCTATACTCCTCAGGCCAATTCCCTCACTCTCAGTTTAGAAATCCCCCTAACTCTTTCCTTTTGATAAGGACTTTTTTTTCTGCTGGAGAGTGCATCCTGTATAATTTGAGTACAGTTGACCTATCACCTACCAAGTACCCCTGACTCACAAGGGTAAAATTATGACTAGAGTGGCCAGTATGGCCCGTCCCCTGAACACTGAATGCTCTGTAATATGGTTATCATTTCACGCATCCTTTGAAGACATTTTGGCCTAATGGAAGAGTCTTTCTGCTAGTGTTTCCAAATAAAGGAACATGAGATTAGAACTGCAGACTGAAGGAGAGGCCTGTCTTGTATAAATTATACTACAGAACTATGTTAGACTCCAGAAAAATAGATTCTAGGGGTAAGTTTAAATTCTGAAGGTGATAAGGGAGTACTGTGAGACACCCGGAGGACTGAGGAACCAGGATTCAGCAGGGAAGTGGCATCTGCATTGGAGGCCTGGCAACTGAAAGTTACATGTTCCTAAAGTTCAGAAATAGTCAGAGCTTCCATATCTTATAGTCCTGTGGTGGACTAGCACAAACAGCAGCAATTAGATATATTCAATCCAATCTCTTGCCTTAAAATCCACCTTCCAATCAATTTCAATTTTTATTATTCTTTTTATTCCTGACTAAATAAAGGACTTTCACTCTCTGCCTTTATTTTTGCTGGGATCAAATCTCAACTCTCTGATACTAAAAAAATTATCTGTTCTTTATAATATAGAACATAATTTAAATGATGTTTAAGAATCCTGTGTTTATTTTTCTGAACAGCACACATAATTGATCATTATACCTTCCACTTGTATGATTTTGGGTAATGTATCTAACTGTCCTAATCCTTGATTGTTTTCCTTGTTTGCAAAATGCAGGTAATAGTAACTCTTGGATTTTGTTATATTTTTGGATATAATATGCAAAATAATGTAAAAGAAACACAGGATACATCCCAGCTTATTAAGCATTTAGTCAGCATTATGTACAAATATCTAAGAGGATTTGATTGTGATTATTTCTATCCATCACAAAATCTTTTACTACTAACAAAATTGTTTTATCAAATGATACCTTTCTAATTTAATTTCCTAATGAAATTAAAATCTAACCCAGCAGCAAATCAAAATAAAATAGTTTCATGTCTGTAAACATTATAATTGTGCAAATTTGATTAAATATGTGACTGGAAAATCCAGGTTTTTCTTGTTAACAAAAAGAAAAATAAATTACTTGAAAGTACAGAATTTTCTTATTTTAGGGACAAACTTGTGTCAATCCTGTCAATTCTATTTCAGCTTCTGAATGAAGTTTTTCCTTGCATAAATGTAGTACCAGATGCTATCTTGTGTGTGAAAGATGGTGTTAAAGTCTAATTGGGAGTAACCACATGGCAATTAATCCTTCCCATTCTGGTATAACCATTTTCAAGCTTGCAATTACAACTGCTCCATGCCAATGTTTCCAGTTATTGGCATCTTCATAAACAAATAAATAAGTCTAGTTTGTGAATCATTAATATGTCAAGTGTTCAGAGAATTCTCTTGTGTGGATTTGATGTCAGTTTATTTATAAGTACATCCTTTTTATTAAATATCCTTTACTTTTTAAAATGACCATATTATCTCTATACTGTTAGCTATATCAAAGTATTTATCACTCTTATTTATGGGTACACAAAGAGCTCACCTATGATCTTTTATACCAAATGCTCTTGTGAAACGTTTTAAGAGGGATTGTAGTGATAATAACAAAGATGCCCTATCAGAGGTGACTTTAGTGCTGCTGCTGGTATAGTGAGTGTTCTGCATGTGTACCATTTACAAGCAAAGAAGAAAAAGGCTTGCAACAAGGATCTTCAAGGTGACAAATAATGAATGGCCTAATTAAAATGAACAAATGGCTAACAACATGCAGACATCTGGTAGGAATTCTATTGAAAAGTGGTATGCTTACCATTTGGAAGAATATAAACCCACTGTACGTCAAGATTTTTTTTATTTATTCAATTGTGCTTGTGTGTGTGTGTGTGTGTATGCGTGTGTGTGTGTGTGTGTGTGTAGAACCACGGACGAATTTGGGAACCACCATGGACTGCCTCCACCTCCTCCTTGTTTACTCTGCCCCGGATTCACAGGCTCCGCCCACCAGGACCAGAAACGCAGGCCCCTCTTCCCTCTCCTGCCTCCCTTCCCTCCCCCTCCCTCCTTTTCCTCACTGGGCGTCTATACATGGGGTCTAGGATCCAAACTCAGGACCTTCCGCCTGCAAAGCAGAGACTTAACCCCTGAGCTACCTCTCCAGCCCCCACTGTATGTCAATTTTTAAGTCAATTTAAACACTACAGTTGTATGGCTGGAGTTTCTGGGAATAGGCAGGGGGAAGGACAGAAGAGAATGGAACAAGATGATTAAAGTGCACTCCAATGTGTGAAAGGGACAGAAGTCTGTAGCTTTGTCTCTCTCAGTCCATGCAAGCAAAAGTCACAAGGACACACAGGCATCCCCAGTGTAACACACTAGACACAGCTGGATTTGGCTATTTGCTTGACAAGAGGTGATGAGATATGGAACATTTACATTTTTTAAAGCTAGATGGCACATTTTAAAGTGTGTTTATATGATTAAAACCAGACAAAGACCATGTCATAACTGTCTAGCCAATTCAAAAAATGCTAGCAACAGTATACGTAGATACTTCATATAAACATATGCAATATTCTGTTTTAAGGAAGTATTTTTCCTTATCCCAGAATTTCACTATTTGGCAAACCATTATCAAATACACACAAAGTGGCTCTAATTAGGCACCTAGCAGTCATTCTCCCATCTTAGGGTTTTATTAAACTTAGGATAAAATTTAAATCATTTGAAATAATTTAATTGTAAACTTTCAAAAACAAGAATTATTTAAACATTTGTGAAGTTCAGACATTAGACTAATACGTATTTTTTTGTGTGGGCGTCATGTAGGCATGTGTGTGTACATATGGAAGAAAGGTTTTTGTCAAGTGTCTTCTTCAATTTCCCTCCACCTTATCTCTTGAGGAATAGACTCACCTCTAACTGAACCTGAACCTAACTGAACATATAGGTTTGGCAAGACCAGCAGCCAGCAAGCCCAAGGTTCATCCTATTTCTGCCTGTGTGTACTGGCATGGCAGGTACGAGTCAACACGCCTGGCTTTTTACACAAGTACTAGGGATGCACGCACGCACCTTCATGCTTTTGAAGCAAGCACTTTACTGATGGAGCCATTTCCCCAAACCCAAGTAATGCCATTTTAAAACAGCTGTAGTTATTAGAAGCAGCAGAGAAAAAAATGTTTCCTTTTCCAGGACAACTTTAGAAAATAATTTTGGAGAGATGGGCTTTTTGTTGCTACTTAAGAATTACACTTAAGCTTGTGGGCATTTTATATAAAGCAAAAGACAAAACAAAAATAACCAGACCTCACAAGTTTGACAAACTCATGAACTATCTTTAATACTTATAGAAAACAGGCAATGTCTGTATCCATTATATTTTTTAAAAAAACCCTTTTTTAAATAAAATACTCCCTTTATCTTAATCTCCCACCTGAGAATATTAGTTTAATAAATTTTCATTCTGAAAACTTGGTTTGTCCTACTAAAGTAAGTTCTTTTACTACAGATTTCTTTTAAATAAAACTGCCATTGCTCTGTGTAGAATGTTGTTTTAACAGGCAGAGAGTATATTTGCAAGATTCCTCTAGATGTCTCAAAGGTGGTGCTCAGGAGGCTTCTAGGGCAGCTGGAATGGAGCTCTACACTGTTACAGCACTACAGACAGTTCCTTAATGCAGAACCCAACCTAGTCCATCCATGATGGCTGTAACCAGTCTTGATATTATGTAATAGATAATATTTATTTTCCATAAATAGCAGAGACATCATCCCTAGGATGTAAGTTCACTTTTTGTGCCATGTGTTTTGCTTAGCAGGGGATTCCACAGCTTCCTGACAGTGATATGCCAAAGTGATCTACACATGTTCAGAGGCTCATCACCTACCTGAATATAGAGATATTCAGTCACAAACAAACATGCACACGAAGATTTATGTGCTGCCAGAAGAATGCTTTCAGAGCATGAGCAGTCACAAAACTACAGAGTCTCTAGGGTTGGAGTGGCAACTATGTGGCTAAAGGTGTCTGATCACAAACCTGGTGATCTGAGTTTCATTTCCAGAAGCAGACACGGTGGAAGGGAAGATTCCTGAAAAGCTGTTATTTGACCTCCATACATATGTGCCATGTATACACGTGTTCTTTTTCTCTATCAAAATAAATAACTTAAAAGAAAAGAAAAAACACCCTGTGACTCAAAGGTCCATCCCATCCCATCCCATGCTGACTTCTCTATATAGCTGCTTCTCTCTGAGAGTCTCCTCCTAATAGTGGTCCATGGCATGCGAAGGTCTTCTCTTCTCCCTCCCGTCTTCCTTCCTGTTTTCTCCCTATCTGCTCATGTCTCCCAGTCCTCACTTGGGCAGCTTCCACCAAACAAACTAGTAGGTTTGTTCAATTCTGGCTTCAGCTCAAACTCAGTTCTGAGACACAATTCAGTCCCCCTCTCTTGGTGCCTTACATACACCCTGCACCCCCACAGTAATCTCACACCATGCTGGACAAGGTTTCCCCTTTGTCATTCCTGCTCACAATTCTGTGAGGATAGGCCAAATTCATCCTGTTCACCATTGTACTCTCATAAACAAAGGAAATAGTAAGAGCACTTAACATATGGCTCACTGTTACAGCTAAGTGAATATAGAATAAATTATTAACTGCAGTAGCATCTGTTACACACTACACACACTAAATAATGCTGCATGAATAAATTCATGGCCTTGGTTTTTCTGAAGTCTACTGCTTCTTCTCTAACATGAACATTTGATATCTAGAAACGGCTACTGCATTCTGACAAGTTTTTACCCAAATTATCATTTCCTTTATTGTTTCTATTGTAATGGGGGTGCTAGACACCTCCTTCTCACCTCCATTTTTTCCTATGTCCACAATGTGCCTGTCACTGCTCCAAAGTGTTGATGTTATATGCACACACTGCTGTGGGTACTAGGGACCTGAACTCAGGTCTCATACTTGCATAGTACTTGCATAGCCATCTTTTCTATTTGTAAAAGATTTTAAATCTTAATCCCTTCTGTCACTACTACTTTGCTAAAGTTTAGTTAGCTGTGCTCCAGCTTTCCTATCCACATAGAGAGGTAGAAAGTATGGGGCAAAAACTGACTGATTATAGAATTTCTCAGGGATTAGTTCAACAAGAGAAGATGGAGCTACCCAAACGTTCTAATGACAGGGTTTTAAGTGAAAATAATCAAAGCTGTTTCAGCTCTGAGCTGTTGCACGAGGCTTTGAATATCCTTTCTCCAAGTACTTACATTTCCCTACAGTAGAAGTCTTTTAAAAATGAATAAAAGTCACACAGTACTCAATCTCAGCCGTATTTAGCATACTGCCTTGGGCAGCAGTGCAAATACCAACGACTGACCAAGTGTGCAATAGCACCAGGTGGCAGTCATTCATGCTCACTGCCTAGTGCCACCTCCTCTGTCTCCTCATTTAGCTACTGGCAACTTTAGGTTGATCTTATTCAAAATGCATTAATTATTAGGCTAAATAAACAAAACTCCCATCTAATTGACAGAGGTATCCATTTTATAAGAAGTAGCAACAGAAAACACCTAAAAAGACTGAGATATCACCTTGAGATTTTAATTCATTGTAATTGTTTAAAAATCATTTACTTACATGAGTGTAGGGGGAATGAGGAGCACATTTGTATGTGTGGAGGTCAGAATACAACTTCTGGAAGTCAGCTTTATCCTTCTACATGTGGGCTTCAGGGATCAAACTAAGGTTGTCAAGTTTACACACAGGAGTATTTACTTGCTGGGCTATCTTGCCAGCTCTCAGGTTTCAATTCTGATTCCTCTGATAGTGTAAGAATGATCACTACCTTTAAGGAATTTCAGTCTTGTGAGAAAACACAAGTAAACAGTAATTACAATATGGTCTGATAGAGTATTCTATGAATTAACATAATGGATGCTTGAGCTAGGTCTACAGATAAAGAGGTATTGCCAAGTGAGTGAAGAGAGAAAGGGACATTTTAGGATAGGTGCAGAAGTTTGGGCAGAATAAGTGTATGTGGTGGAAATGGACAACACAGAGCTTAGAATGGTCAGAATGGATCCAGGTTGCAGGCAGAGAACTGGCATCTATATCGTGCTTTATGCTTTCTACCTACATAGACCAAAGTATTGACAAGCTCTCAACATAGGTGAATATCATAGGACAGGCAACATAAAAAGGAAAGCAAAGTGGAGAAGATTGGTTATAGCCCTGGCAAATGATGTCAAACTGCTGGGAAAGGAGAGGAGGTATAGTGAGGAGAAATAAGGTTCTGCATTCTGGAGGTGATTTGGAGAACAAGCAAGTGTTCCAACCTGCTCCCACTAAACACACAAGATGCAACAGAGATAGGGCTATGACAACTGAAGCACACCCTCTCATTCAGTAAATATTTACCAAGAATCTAGAGTTAGGAAGAAAAGGTCTCTGCCTCCCAGTGATGAATGTCATCAATAAGAAAGTCGACTAACAGACTGTTACTGTTGCTATAATGGAAAAATACAGTATTTTAAACTAAATAAACAAAGTCTAAGTGTGCTAAGTATATGAAAGTATAGAAGGGTTCCCTGAAATGTTTTTCCAGCTGAAGAATAAGGGAAGAATCTTAGTAAAGAATTTATGAGAGAGTTAAGATGTCAACAAGATACTAATTAAGCATCTGCAGACAAGACTGTACTTGAGAACTCAAAGATCATTATAGGATAATCAGAAGAGAGAAACAAACACAGAAGAGCCTGCTATTAAAGAAATCTAGCTGGCTTAACTATATTAGACATCTCTCAAAAGTCAAAATGTTGGGCTGGGGAGATGTCTCAGTGGGTAAAAGAACTTGCTATGCAAGCGTAAGAACCTGAATCTGAATCCCCAGCACTCATGTAAAAGCTGGGCATGGAGGACAGAAACATTGGAAGTGGCTTCTGGAAGTTCTTGGACTAGCCAGTCTGACAAAAACAAGTTATCAGATTCAGCAAGCGACCCTGTCTCAAGAGATTAAGACGAAGAGAAAGGAAGATACCCAACATCCTCCTCTGGCTTCTGCATGTGACACACACACACACACACATACACACACACACACACACACACACACACACACACACACACACACACACACACCAAATTGCTTTAAATAGTCTGCCAGAATTAAGTGTTGTATTTTGATGCAAGAAAGTGCCCAGAGAGCAGGGCCAGGGAAGTCCCATGCCTTTAATCTTAGGACTAGGGAAGCTGAGACAGGACTCAGAATGGGAAACAAGCCTGGACTACCTAGCAAGTTCCAGGCCAGCCTGAATACAAAGAAGATTCTGGTCTCAAAAAAGTACAAGAGGAAAGAAAATTTCCATCCCTTTGAATATATAAGTCCTTAGAAAATGGAAAATGAGGGCTGGTGAGATAACTCAGTGGGTAAAATGCCTGCTCAAAAATCTGGCAACATGAGTTCAATCCCTAGAAGCCCACGTGGTACATGTATGCACCTTCTTTTTCTCTCTTCCTCTCTGTCAAATAAATAAATACTTAAAAAGAAAACAGAAATTAAGACAATAAAAAAATCTCTTATATGCCTTGTCTGTTAGTGTTTTGTGGTACAGTAGGGAATGAACCTACAGCTTGTACGTCTCCCCCCCCACAGCTATATTCCCAATGTTTTTTGATTTTGATTTTTTAATTAATTTATTTTTTCCACTCATACAAACTTAATAGGTCCCTTCCCTCCCTCCACCCATCCCAGACCCCCTTGCTTCCTCTCCCCTTTTCCCAGTCCCTCCCCAATCCCTGAAGCATCCATTTAGTGTGAATGTCAAACTTCCCTCTGGGTCTTCCATTCTAATGAGGTGCAATCCATCCTCATTAAATTACTTAGGCTGTCCTAGAATTTGTGATTCTCTTGTCTCAGCCTCCCAACTGCATGAAGTGCTTGCTACAATAAAAGGAACTCCTTGTATTTCATAATGTCCAAGCACCTACACTGTCTATCCATTCACAATTATTTTATTGGACTTTTTTCAGAGAATACATTTCTTCTTTACAGGATTAAAAAATAAATCATTTTACTTTAATTCTCTACTGGCTTCAAACTAGAAATCATGTCCACATCATTACCGCTAACTTGTAAATTAAAAAAAGTTAAATCTAGTTTCTATAAAGATCTGTAGTATTCTGTAACTTAATATTGCTATGGCATTTAACTGATATTCCAAAAACTATACCTTAACTTTAAAATATAAAGCTAGTGAGGTGGCTGATTGGGTAACATTGCTTGCCTCTAAGTCTGACAATTAGTGCTTAATGCTTGGAACTCATAGAAGGAAAGAACTGAGTTCCAAGAGTTGTCTTCTGACCTGTGCATTCACACCATGACACTTAAATATAAATACACAAACATGAGCACAAAATAAAAAGTAAATCAAAATAGTATATAAAAAGTCCATAAAGTTTATTGAATACACACTTAAAGGTGAAAAGATTTATACAATTTGAAAAGAAACCAGATTATGGGGGTGCATTTTATAATGTAGTTGGGTCATAGGATAGCTCAGATGGTCTCTAAAGGGACTTGTTGCAAAGTTTGAGGACCTGAATTTGATATCTGGAAACCATGTGATGAAGAGCTACTGAAGCTTGCAAGCTGTTCTGTAGGTTAGACTGACATAAAAATGAAGAAAAAGCTTTTTAAATGAATATGATCAAGAGTGAGTCACATGATTTGCTCTTTCAGCACAAATTTCTGTGACCACATGGAACCTTAGTATGCCTGACTGTTCCTTCTTTGTCTGCAACATGAGTTAACAGGAGAAATCCTCTGCTTGAATGGGTTGGAGGTGATAGGAGAAAATGAGATGGTGGAATTAAGGAAGGAGAAGCATCAGGCAAGAAGTAACCTCGTGACTTCCCACCCCTGCATCAACTGTTCAAGATAGAGAGAGGTAGGGATCAGGTGCAGAGTAAAAGACTTGGACCGTGGAGTCCAAGTTCCCTACCACCAAGATAGCCATATCAGTTCAAGGGCCCAGGCTGAGTCCAGGCAGCTAAGAGGCCAACATAGAAATCTCAAAAACAGATGGGAAACAGGGCTTAGGGGAGATGTTGACGAGCCAGTTGGGATCAGAGGGGAGGGTCCATCAGTACTCTTAGGGAGAATCTCTAAAGATCTCTTCACTGCTTACAAGGTACCAGGGACCCAGGGACATGAATAGGGTCATCTAGTCAGAAAACAGTCTCTTTTCTCAGGATGTGTTTATAAGGTTCTCCTCAGCCATGTATACTTCTAAAGTATTTATGTACATTTCCTACCTCTTCTCTCTTCACAAGGACTAACCTCTGTGAGCTGTAGGACTTTCAAACTGCCTTAAAGATTTTAGCTTTAATCTGAGTATTGTGAGCCATAGGAGGGGTGAGCAGGGAGGATTGGTATCTGCTCTAACAGGGCAACTCTTGTCTGAAAGGCAAGAACACAAAAAATAGACCTGGGAGGATGTTGTGGCTATACCCAGGGAAGAAATGCTGGTGGTCATGGCAAGAAAGAAGCTTCTATCAGATAGAGAAATAGAAACAGACAATAGAGGGTGAGAAAAAGGCAAGACAGACAGAGAAGAAAGTCACGGAACCACAGACTCAAAGAGGTTGGCGTCAAGCAAGAGGGAGGAAAGAGGGAAGGGAAGAAGGGGAGAGAGAGAGAGAAAAAAAGACAGAGAGATAGACAGAGAGATAATAAGGCTATTTGACTAAATTGTTATATGAATTAATAAGCAGTAGAATGATTCACCAACAATAGAGGCTTTAACTATATGAAGCAATGGGCTTCATTAGGACATTTTCATACATGTATATAATGTAGTTTGGTAACATTCACATCATCTAGTTCATCTCCTCCCTTTTCTGTTCATACCTCTAATAGTCCCTATACTGGTTACTTTTGTCTTTCACTATAAGACAACACTCATATACAAACTTAAGAGGAGAAAATGAGATTTATTCAGCTTATAGTTCCAGAGGGGAGATATGGTCATTTATGGCAAAAAAAAGGCATGGCTGGCTGGCAGAAGCTGGAGGCAGCCTAAGTCACATCTATCATGGATGCAAACTCCAAGAGCAGACTAGGCAGGGCTAACCAACCTCAAAGCCCACCCCTTGTAACTGCTTTTCTCCAGCAAGGTTAGAACAACTCACATTTCAAACCATGACAGCCCCCCCCTTTATTCTTTGTCTCTTTTTTTTTTTTCCAGTCAGGGTTTTACTACGTAGCCTTGGATTACCTGGTATTAGCAACGTAAGCTAGGTTGGCCTTGAACTCACATAGTCCTCCTGCCTCAGTCTCCCTAGTGCTGGGCTCACAAGCATGAGTCACCATGCCCAGTTCCCATTTCTTTTCATGGCCTTTTCTTCTATTCTCAATTCTGTACATGAGAGCAATGAAGAACTCGTCTCAGCAACTCTGGCTAATGTAACCATCTTCAAATTCCATCTATTTTCCTACAAATGATGTAATTTTTTCCTTATTCTTTTAATGCAAATGTGTATGCCTACATGTTCATATGTGGATGTGTATGTACAAATCAGAGGACAACCTCTGGTCATCCTCAGAAACACAGTCTGCACCTTTGAGACAAGGTCTCTCATTAGCCTGGTGCTTATCAATTAGGTTATGCTGATTGGCCAGAAAGCCACAGAGTTTCTCTACCCAGGTATTTTAACATAGGTTCTAAGAATTTAGGTCTTATACTTGCAAGGAAAGCTCTTTACTGACTGGGTTATCTCACTGCCTACTTTCTTTTTTATGACAGAAACAATAAATATTGGTAATGATGTGGCAGAAAAGAACCCTTACTCACTATTGGTGGAAATGTAAATTAGTCCAGCCACTATGGAAATCAGTAAACAAGTTTCTCAAGGACCAAAAAATGAAACTTCTATATGATCTTGCTACAGTATTCCTGAATGAGCCCCCAAAGAATTAAAGGCAGCATACTAAGACACCTGCATTTTTAAGAAAGTCCTCATAACAGCCAAGTTACGAATCAACCTAGATATGCATGTCAAAAGAACAGATAAATGAAATTTTATTTGTACACAGACTTTTAAAAATGGATCAGTGTTAATATAAATATCTTAAATTATAAGATAAATGAAAAAATGAGTGATTTTCTTGGAATTCTTCTTGGAGCCTGTGAATCCCAGGGCAGGAGGTGGTGGAGGCGTCCATGGTGGTTCGCGAATTCGTCCATGGTTCTACACACACACACACACACACACACACACGCACGCACGCACACGCACGCACGCACGCACGCACGCACGCACGCACGCACGCGCGCCGCACATACATATGCACATGCGCACAGTTGAATAAATAATAAAAAAAATTAAAAAAAAAAGAAAATAGACTCCACTTTCCTTTAAAAAAATAAATAAATAAAGTTCCTTTTATTGGCTTGTTGAGACAGGGTCAGATGTAGCTCATAATGGCCTTGAATTCACTATACAGCAGAGGGTGATCTTGAACTCCTGTTTCCACTCACACTTAAGTGCTGGGGTTACAGGATAAGTTCCTTTGAAAAAGGTGTACTTCTCTGACATATCAAATTTGATATGGTGAGAAACAATGTATTAGCAGAAAGTTGGGAACAAACAAGCTGCAGACTCTCAACATGGAGGCAGTGATGGTAACAGCACAGGAGGAACATAAAACCAATGGGCTTTCCAGCCTTAAAATGTTTTTGTTTCAGTCTTTAACCTTCCTTCCCTCCCTCCCTCCCCCTCTCCCTTTCTTTCTTCTTCATTCCTTCTTTCTTTCTCTCCCTTCCTCCCTCCCTTTCTTCTTCCATACTTCCTTCTCTCCCTCCTTCTCTTTCCTTCCTTGCAGTTTTTAAGTTAGAAATGTTCTTTATATTTATAAAAGTTGCTGAAAACATCATATAAAGTTTTAAGTGTCTGTATAAATTTAAAGCCACATTAGGTTTAAATATATTGCCACATTAACTTAATTGTAAGCAGAATCAAAAATAAATCTGCACTTACACACAAAAAAAGAACATCATTACTCTTTATGAAAGTTAACTAAAGTACAAGAAGTGACTCAAGGCCTAAAAGAAGTCACCAAAGCAAAGCTAACAGAAAAAAGTTTTATGATTGGGTCACCAGCATCAGGTCAGAGGTCACCTTCTTCTGTATTTTTATAATTGCATTTAAATCACTAATAGTAGCTATTTATTTTGTAAGAAGACTTGAACATGCACTGTAATATAACAAATTGGATCAAATAAATGCATCTCAAAAGATAAGAGAAATAAATATGCAATGAGTTATTTTGTTTTGTAAATGGCATCATCTTGTTAGCAATAACTGACTAAAACATTAGAAAATTACATGCATTTTCTTCAAGATTGGAAACTCATTAAAAATGCTAGTACAACTTAATCTACTACATTAAGAGTAATGTTTGAACCTAAAAGATTGTGCATAAAGCTCCTGGTTTAAATGAGCTTGAAATCTATTTTAGTTTAGCAAGGCACCTGTTCTTTAGTTTTTAAATATTTTTATTTATTTTGTTTTGTGTATGTGTGTGTATCAGAGGGCACTGTGTGTCACTGTAGAGGTCCAAGGGTGACTTTGGGAATCATCCTGGATTGCTTTTATCTCCTTCTTGCTTCACGCTGGGATTTTTCAAGTTCCATCCACCAGGGTTGAAGTGCAGGCTGCCTGTTGTTTTACACGGGACCTGGGATCCGAACTCCTTCTGCTTGTGAGGCAGATTCTTAATCCCTAAGCCATCTCTCTTGCCCCCACCTAGCGTTTTTTTTTTTTTTATGTGGGACCTAGGATGAGAACACAGGACCTTCTGCTTTCAAGACAGAGACTTAACCCCTGAGCCATCTCTCCAGCCCCTTGGCTATTTCTTAAATGGTATGCCATTAAATGATCTTGACATTTTAAAATAGAATTTTTTATAATATTGGATATATACAAAAAAGTAGACATTGATTTTCAGCTAATTAGTAAAATTAGTTGTTGGTATCTGAATAATTGTGTTGTTTCAAAACTCTAGAAAGTATAAGGATTTCAGCTCTTGCATTACAAATTTGCCTCCTGCAAGAGAGTTGTTTGATTTTTTCTGGAGCCTTGAAGCATTTTTGTTTTTAAGGTAAACGTTTTTCAAATGTCTTTTTAATAAATCTGCTCCCTTCAAGCAGCCTCATCCAAGATACAGCAGATTTTTATAAGGATGCAGTATGTCTCTTAAAGAATCGGCCATTTTCATTTAAAATGGAAGGAATCCACCACTGCACACAAACACATTTCCCACCTTGGGCTCCTGCAGGTTTTCCTTCTATATACCAGTGGTACAAGCCTCTGCCCTTTACTCTTGCTACACTCTAATGGAATGTGTGAAAGCCGGGCAAAGGCCTGCCAGTCTTTGACACTTCTATGATCCTCTGCCTTTCCCCATTCCAAACCTCCCTCTTGATTCATCTTTAACAGAAAGTGACATATCCCCCTTTCTGAGTGTGCACATATATAAGTGGAACCTACCACTCCCATGTTTTCTCAATAACTCTCTTACACCCAAACACTAAATTTTATTCTCTTTGGCTCACACATTCTTTTTTCAAGAATAAACTAAAGTACCGATCTATACTTTCCTTCAGGAACTTTCTTTAGTTTTATTCCAATATAGAGCACCCTGCAGTGCTCTTGTAAGAAAAACACACCATTGGTTGTTAGGCATGGATCAGCGATGCTTGTCTATATGAATCTCAAATCTCTCCAAACCTTGTATCAATTTACAAACTGAGAGCAGCAGGGCATGAGCAAAATATAAATTATGAAAATGTTATGGCAAAACTGTATTTTGTATGCTAACTAAAATATTAATAACTAGAAGAGAAAAAAGCTTATAACAAAATTTCTACATCATGGTTTACATAAAAAAGTCATGTGACAGCTAAGAGAATAAAAGGAATAGTTAAGAAAGACCACACCAGAGGCTAGCAAGTGGACAAGCACTTCCTCACCCCCAGGACTCATACATAGGATTTCAAAGAAAGAATTGACTCCTGAAAATTGTCCTCTGTGGTGTGTGTGTGTGTGTGTGTGTGTGTATGTATGTGTGTGTGTGTGTGTGTGTGTGTGTGTGTTGTGTACTCACATATGTGTATGTGCACATACACACAAATTAAGAAAGGGTTTATTAGGAGAAATGTGACTATGACAAAGAGAAATAGCAGGGGTCAAAATCTTAGGAACTGATCCACAGCTTCACCTGACAACAAAACTTGGGACTGATGACTAATAAATTACCCAGCTAACAACAGATTAAAGGATACTACTAGCGTAGTACAATTTGCCAATAGAGTTTTAGACTGCACTAGCATTCCTGGCAGGAGGTAGGGGTGGCTCTCCTTTCACAGAACCCAATGCAATAAAAAGATAGCTCCATAGTCCCTCCAGCTACACTTACACTGAAGAGTGTCTAATTGCTCATGAGACACAGCACAACATGTGTACTTTCAAGGATATCAAGTTACAAGATACAGGAGGATGGCTGGAGCTAGTGTAAAGAGAAGATGCATCTGTAGAAACATGAAAACAACTGCTGAAGGCAGAGGAGACAGAAAACAACCAGTCCCACCCTGGTTGGAGAGGGCAAATTGTCAGAGGAAGAGACAGAGAAGAAGGAGCAAGCACTAGAGAAAAGTCCAAGGAACAGGGAGCTCATTAGAAATGCAGCAAAGTTTCCAGAGAAAAGACCAGAAAAGGCTGTGAATAAACAGAAGGGGCTGGGAAAACAATGGAAGAAGCCTCACAGAGACATGACAGAGTGTTGGCAGGTGGAAGGTAGAGTTAGAAGAACCCCATCTTGAGAGCCCACCAGGACCCAAGACTGCATCATCTGCATGGTCTGTCGCACAACCATTTTTGCATATCTGGCGAAGTTTTTTCTTAATTTATTTTGTTTGAGGGATGAGAGAAAGAGAGAGCTTGTGAGCCAGAACAAGAGCAGGCACATGTGTGCCACGGCATGCTCAGAGGACAACTTTTGAAAGTCAATGCTTTCCTTCTACCTTGTGAACTCTAGGGATGGAAGTGAGGTCACAAAGTTCGCAAACAGGTACCTTATCTGAAAAGCTATCTCTCAAGTCTACATTGTTTTTATGAAACAGAATCTCTTATATAAAACAAAGTTTTAATCAACAGCATAAAAAAACTTTTAAAACTCACTAGGATACAGTGGTTAAAAATACTTATTCTTTAAACTCAGAAATGCTTTCTAAGAGTATTTGTGTTAAAAAGATGTTACCTCATTTAATTTACTACATCAGCCCCAAAGGACTGAACTCATACCTTGAAAATAATGCTCTGGGGAAGGCAATCTCAATTTAACAAGAGGAAGGTCAAGGCGACTTTGAGACTAAGGAAAATGTGGCACATTTATACAATGGAATACTACTCAGCCATCGAAAAAGATGAATTAATGACATGTGCCGGGAAATGGAAGGAATTAGAAAAAATTACACTTAGTGCAGTATCCCAGACACAGAAAATTAGACACTGTATGTACTCTCTAATAGGAGGATCCTAGTACCTAACCCACTTAGTGACATATTCAAAGATAAATCTCTGTAATACCTACAGTAATTGCAAAGATTATAAACAGGAGGGAAGGGGAAGAAGGGTTTCCCCCCCCCCCCAAAGAAAAAGGAGAGAGGGGGTTATGCTTCAGTAGAGAAAATAGGTCACCATCAAGAATCTCACTCTTACTTCCCTTCCTGGTCACCTGCAACTGACGAGGTTTGATCTCAACAATCAGAGAGGGTATAGGGACTGGCAGACAGACGGTAACCATCCTGCAAAAGGGACACTGACCCCCCCCCCTGCTATGTCCTACTCCTATTTAATCTACCTTTGAGTCTCCTCTTCATTTAAACAGTCTTTTATCTTTGTTAGAAGGTGACTTCCAATACCAATCAGGATGGAGCCAACAGTGGTGCAGGAAAAACAAAACTGAAAACAACAACAAACCATAATTCAGGCCACCAACGACTCTACATTAATCATCTAGAAGCAGACAATCTCTCCCCATCCTAAAACTCAGGGAACCTTGTGGAAGAGGGGGCAGGCAGCAAGACTGTAAGAGCCTAAAGATGTGGAGGACAAACGATATGCAAGATATTCCACACAAGTTAGGGCTGCAGTAGCCATAATCGTACTTTATCTGACCTGCACAATGGCTGACATGTCAATGACCCCCCCCAAAGTCTAGCATGGATCACAGGGGAGAAGGCCTGGAGGCAGTAAGATCCTTAGAGGCAAGGGATTAACAGACATAATAGAGTTCCCATACTAATGGGGAGCTTAAGAAAGGGCTCCGTGTTACGCCACTGAGTCCTTACTCACTAGGATGGAGGACTCAGAGAAAGGTTTGACATTGACAATAAAGGATGGTCCAGAGGATGGGAGGGAGGAAGGGGGAGGCATTGGGAAAGGGGAGAGAAGGAAGGGGGTAAAAGGAAGAGGTAAAGGGGAGGGAAGAATGCAAGGACGAACTGGGGAAGGGAGGAGGGAAGGAGAGGAGGGGGTACCTATTGAGTTTGTATGATTGGGAAAAAAATAAAATGTGGGAGGAAAAAAAAGTTGAAAATAGGAAATCCGTTAGGAGAGAAGAAGGGTTATAATGGGAAAAGGAGGGAGAATTGGATAGGGGATTAAAATGTGAAAATATCATAAATTCACTATATTCATGAATAAAACACTAAAAGAATTTTTTAAAAAGTACAGGTTCTCATTGTCATTACTGGCACTGTTCTGAGCAGTACATAAGAGCAGAACACTTATAGCTATGGTTAGGTGTGATGTGGCTGAAATAATGTCACCTACTTTTACAAGGGGTGTTTAAGTTTTAGTAGGAAAATAGGTTAGTTTCTCCTTTCTTACTTACATATCTCATATGTGGCAAATTTCAGTCCACTGTTTCATATAAATCCTTCAATTTAGTCAAAAAGAGATGAGCTCTCACACAGAGCTAGATATAGTGTTGTCTTATAGAAGATTTCACTGAATTCACAACTATCAGTGTAATAAAACATGAGTAACTTTCTAAAAAAATTAGAATGATTCTCTTTGGACTTAACATTTCAAACTCACAGACTAATAACTGACAATTAGATAAAACAGCTGAATCATGTTGGATTATCTGAATAGAAATTCCACTCTTCTTTACTCAATCTTTAATCGTGTCTACTCTAAAAGAGTGAAATAGTGAGAAGTGAGGGTGATCTACTAGAATCCTCATTTTTTTCTGAAAGAGGAAGTTAATATTTTCAAATTGGGAAAATGAAGAGTGTAGAGGGGGTGAAAAGAAGTATCATAGGAAACTGATGAAACTAGCTCTGGACTATTTACATTCTTCTCAGAAGGAAGCTTTCAAAAAAATATTTTTTTAACAAAGAGTCATATTATTGGTATTTAAGAAGCATAGGTGTGGTGGAGTTTCTCAATCAGAAAACTGGGGAGGCTGAGACAGGAGAATCATGAGTCTAAGGGTAGTCTGAGGTGTACAGTAAAACCCTGTCATTTAAAAGGGGGGAGGGGGCCAAAAACAGGTATGGCAAGGTGGCTCAGTGGGTAAAGGAAACAAGGTGTAAACTTATGACTTGGATTTAATTCCTGGAGTCCACATGGTAGGAGAGAATCAATTTCCAAAAGTTGTCCTCTGACCTCCACACTTGCACCTACTTTCTTGCCCTACAATCCTCCCCCTCAATAAAAATCTTTTTAAAGGAAAAGAAAAACAATAATAAATCTCAGATTAAAAAAAAAAGTGGACAGGGACTGAAGCTGGGTGAGTGAATGAAAATGACCCTATCGTGGGGTGGCTAGAGAAGAGCAACCTGGTGTGCTGTAGAGGCCCGAACTCCCACAGGATTAAACAGGCCAGAGCCAATCCTGGGATCCATAGAAGCAGACAGACAGGAGGGTGGAATTGATGGAGGGATGGGAGGGAGAGATGATGGAGAGAAGCAGGAATAAGTACTCAATAGTCTTGTAAAAGTAGAAAAATTTTAAAAAGTAGAAAGTAGAAAAAAAAAAAAAGAGTAGACAGGCCAGAGGGAGCCCTGGGGTCCATGAAGGCTGACCAGCAGGAGGATGGGAGGGAGTGGGATGCATAGAAGGGAGGAGAGGGAGAATGGGTAGTAGGGGGGATGGAGGGAAGTGGGGATGAGTGCTCAGTATGCTTGTAAAACTAGAAGAATAAAATAACTTTAAAAAAGTGGATAATGTTGAAAATTCAAGTTTAACTTTTTGGTTGTTTTGTTTTTGCATGTGTGTCTCTGTAAGCATTTATCTACACTTGTGTGTGCATGTGTGTGTATGTGCATGTGTGTGTGCGTGTGTGTGTGTGTGTGTGTGTGTGTGTGTGTGTGTGTGTGTGTGTATCAGAGGGTACCATGTGCCTGTGGAGGTCAAAGGGTGATTTTATGAATCACCCTGGATTGCGCTATTCCTCTTCCAGTATTAATAGCATATAACTCTCCAATGCTTTGGATTTCCCAGACTCTGCCTTCTAGGATCAGAAGCATAGACTGTCTCCATTTACGTCTGGCATTTTTAAGTGGATCTGGGATCCAAACCTTCTGTTTGCAAGACACAGGTTTAATACCTGAGTCATCACCAGCCCAAGTTTACTTTCTGATGTGTCTATACACATAAAAGCAATTGTACTTACCTCCTTTGCACTCTTAATTTTGGTCAGGAAGGTATGCAATTCCATGGTTTCCGCAAACAGTGCACGACATACTGCCTGATAATGATTTGGTGCCTCTGACTCAGTGGGGAGATGAGCAGCACAAATCTACAGAAGACAAAGAAAGGGACATAGTTGTTATTAGTGCTTTGAGTACCATTAAAATAGACACATGCCCAGTAAATCTGTATTTTTCCCATCCAATGGAAGGCAATTCCACCATTCAAGGCTTAATGTATCATAAGATCATTGATAAAGTCTATACAATTATAGGGAAAAAGTGGTTCACTAACAGATACCTAACAGCAAAGATGAGCTGATAAGAATTAGCCTCTACTTGAAAATGATACAAATATGTAATTGTTTTGGCTAAGAGTACCACTATTTACCGAATACTGATGATGATCCAGGTATTTTATCAGCTACCATTAACTAGATATGTAGCATGCCAGTACTAACTATATTTGACATGTCATATATACAGAACAATATTAATAGCATATAACTCTCCAATGCAACCTCAGATCACCCCTATTTTATGCCAACAGAAACAGCATAAAAGAAGTAACTTGTCCATAGTTACAGAGTTACCATGATAAGGAGAATCCAAGTAGAACCTATATAGATCTATAGGTTCTGAAGCTCAGACTGACTTTGCTTATGGATGTTGTGGACCCACATAGTAGAGAGTTGAGAAAGGGGGCGGGAAGTACATTGCCTCCTTTGCTAATGACTAGAGTTCTGATGTCCTTGACTATACATAGCCCACATTCTCACATATGGTCTGTGGGAAAGCAGTGCAACTTAATGTGATGCAAACCAACTCAAGAATGAAGTACCATCTTTTTAAGTCGATCCCAAGCAAAAGGATCTGAGTTTGGATTCCTAGATCACATGAAAAAAGGCAGAGTGGGAATGGCTGCTGTCTGCAGTTCTGGCCCTGGAAGGCAGAGCATGGGAAACCCTAGGGCAAAACAAAAAAGAGGAACAGCAATAAACAGGTACACACAGTGCCCTCTGATACACGCACGCACACACACACACACACACACACACACACACACACACACACGCACACACATGCACACACTTATGTACACACATGCACGAACACATACATCCATGTATGCAAAAAAAAAAAAAAAAAAAAGTTCAGGCGAATATGAAGGCAGCCTGTAATTCCAGTCCTGGAAATAGAGCCTGGGAAATCTCAGAGCAAAACAATAAGGTGGAAGAGTAATCAGAATGATTCCTGATGTCACTCTTGGGCCTCCACATGCACACATATTAAAATGCCCTTGTACATACACTTGCATACCTATGTTCACTCACACACATGCAAAACATATATGCAACATGTAAAAAAATTATAACTCCAAGTATAACAATTATGACTTAAAGTATTTCATCTGTAATAAAAGCTATTACGTTCTCTTAATAAATTTAACAATACAATAGCTGAAAAAATAGTTTAACATATTCTAACAAGTTCTACCAATTAAAGAATAAAATAAAGCTGAGTGTGTTGATACACGCCAATAATCCTAACAGTAGGGAGGTAGAGTCAAATGAATTAGGAATTTAATGTCTGTATCAGACCTTGTCTCAAACAAACAAACAAACAAAAAAACAAATACAATGGGTTGTAGAGATGGCTCAGGAGTTAAGAATCTGTCTCACAAGCAAAAGGCCCTGAGTTCAGATCCCAGGTCCCATATAACAAATGCCAGGCAGAAAAGGCAGTGGCCTGTATTTCTGGCCTTGGTAGGCAGAGCCTGGGAAATTCCAGAGAGAAGCAAAAAGGAGGTAGAAGCAATACAGGATGATTCCCAGAGTCACCCTTGGACCTCCACAGGAACACACAGTGCCCTCTGATACACACACACATACACACACACACAACACACACACACACACACACACACACAAAATGAATAATTGAATGAATGAATGAATGACAACAAACAAATAAAATATATTCACTGGTAGTTTGGTTGCTTTTCATACTGATGGATTGCTAGATTTCTTTGGTAACATGCAAAACGTTCCAATATTAAGTTACTTTTTTGTATGGAGATACTTAAGATGAACTAAATGCAAAAATAGGTTTCAGACCATGTTGCCATCTGTGCAGAATTTTGAGAAAACACTGAATCTAATCACACCTCTACAAATCAGAGACAATGGAATTTGTATCCATTCCAACAATTGTCTTACACACAGAAGATCTTGAAAAAGAAAAGCCTTTGCTAATTTGCACAAAGGCATTGAACCTCTGTAAAGTTAGTATGGCCCTCTTCTCACTGAGTTGGTCAGCTCTTTAAAAATTCATCCCAAGAATCTAACAGTTCCCAGATCAAAGGTGACACCTTAAATGATGTGCTGAATATTTGCAAAGACAAAATAAAGTTCTACATTCATTTCATATGAAAACTTTCTTCATTATTCTCTTGCTATTATCAACCTTGTCTCAAAGGCTCTTGCACCTCTCCCTTTCGTTCTGCCCACACTCTTACCCTTCCACTATCTCCAAATTTGTTTCTTCACACTTCTTTCCTGCACACGTAATTATTATCCACTACTGTCTCAGTTTACACCCTCTTCTAACTATGAAGCAATATTTTCAGGAATTCTGTTTAGTCACCTGTACTGCCTACTTAACTTGTTGCTGTGATAAAACCTAACAAAAGCAACTTAAGCAATGGGGATTTGTTGTGGCTCAGAGTGTGAGGGGTACAATCTATGGCAGTGGGAACATGAGGAGGCAGCATTATGTCCTCAGTCAGGAAGCAGAGAGAGGTGCATGTTGGTATTTAGCAACTTTCTTTTCTTTTATTCAGTTGGAGATCCCAGTCCATAGGATGGTACTTCACATCTTTAGGGTGGGTCTTTCCTCCTCAACTAATCCTCTCTGGAAATAGCTAACAGACATGCCTAAAGGAGAATCTCCTAGATGACTCCAATTCAGTCAAGCTAACAATGAAGATTGACTAACATACAACCAAATAATCTAAAAAGTGACCTTCTCTTAATAGTTCTTGATGGGCCTTATAAGACATGTCTGTAAACTAATTGAAATATTTTGAACATTATATTTGTGTGTGTGTATATGTGTGCTGTTTCTAACAGAGGACACCTGAGTGTGTGTTCTTGTGGAAGCCCAAGGGTGACTTCGGAAATCATCCTGGATTGCTCTACTCCTTTATTGCTTTACTTCAGAGTTTTCCAGGCTCTGCTTTCCAGGGTCAGAAATGCAGGCCAATGTCCGTTTCTCCCAGGTATTTTCACATGGGATCTGGGATCCAAACCAAGGGTTTTTTTTGCTGCAAGGTGAAAACTTTAATCCTTGAGCTACTGCTCTAGGCTGGCATTATATTCTTAATTTAAGAGAAGTCCATGCTAGTGCTAACATAAATTTGTGCCTACAATTTATTTGGATTGAGAATCAGCAGCAAAGGAAACTCAGAATGAATCAGAAAAAATTACATGTTTATGCTTACACATATGTATATTACATATTTCCACTATAATCGAGGACATAAATATAAGTAGGAATTATATACATTTGGGGTATTAAAGGATCTTTTTCATTAAAATACAATGAATTCTCACCAGATCCTAGAAAATACTATTATTTGTATTATTTCAACATGGTTCACATTTCTACTTTCAACATTAAGCAAACTGCTGTATTTTCTCAGTTAATTCTTGGTCATATATAAATCAACCCCAACCCCAAGGTGGGTTATAAATCAACCCCAACCCCAGAGGGTGGGGGAAGGTGATGTCAGATGGAATCTTCTGAATCTGACATTTCATGCCTCACTGCAGCAATGCTTACTTACACAAAACCTGCACAAGATCTGGCCTGTCAACATCTTGCCATATAAGGGGGGAAGATCACAAGAGCTTCACACCTCCCTTAGAGACTACTGAGGATTAATGCTGAATGAGTGAGGGAGAACTACTTTCCTCAATGGTATACCCACTGATGTATCATCAATGTTCCAGTAGGCTCAGGCACATGCCAATGCATGCATTCCTGATAAAACTCAGTGGGGTACACATGAAAAAAAAAACGTGAAAGCAAGAGGAAGACCGGTTGAGAAGAAGAAAGTTTACATTGTGAAAAAGAAGAGAAAAGGATTTGGCAATTAAGAGATGAAAAGATATGAATTACTGTATTCATATGTGAAACTTTCAAAGAATTAGAATTAAAAAAATTCTCTCTCAACAAAATCAAGTAGTTAACTAACTAACTGAGGTTTTCAACTTAATTAAACCATATGCTCCAATATATCACTCTATGGTCATGAATGGTTTTATGACATTTAAAGTTTTAAGTTTACTTATCTGTTAAATGTTACTGATCAGCTTTGATTAATATGAAAACCAAGAAATGAAAGGTGAGGTTAATTTTCAAACAAGATAATGGAACTAAAAAAAACTACAAATTTCCTTAAAACTATAAAACATGTCTTCTTACGCATCAATTTAAAGACTTTTTTTACAGAATGTTAGGAATTACATTAGAGAAAACAGTACCTGAAATTTTAAAAACAGTAGTGTAAAATTCCTAGATGCTCAATATCATGGTTTGAAATGATACAGTCTCATGTGTTTGGGAGGGTTTTGGCACCTTTAGGAGGCACATCTTTGCAGGAGGAAGGCAGTCACAGTGGGTGGTCCTTGAGGGTGGTTAACTCAACCCTACTTCTGGGAGAGGTCTGCTCCTGCAGTTGGCAATCTTGCAGCTCTCTGCTTTTTGAGTGGATATGACGTAGGCCTCCTCCAGCTTCTGCTGCCAGCCATACTGTTTCTGCCATGAAAGACTCTATCTCCAACATAAGCTTCCTGCCTGATGCTTCTCCTTCCTTAGTTCCACCATCTCATTTTCTCCTGTCACCTCCAACCCATTCAAGCAGAGGATTTTTCTTGTTAACTCATGTTTCAGACCAAAGAATGGACAGTCAGGCATACTAAGGTTCCATATGGTCATGGAAATTTGTGCTGAAAAAGCAAATCATGTGACTCACTCTTGATCATATTCATTTAACAAGCTTTTTCTTCATTTTTATATCAGTCTAACTTACAGACAATTTGCAGACTTTAATAGCTCTTCATCACATGGCTTCCAGGAATCAAATTCAGGTCCTCAAGCTTGGCAACAAGTCCTTTTAGAGACCATCCGAATTGTCTTGTGATCCAACTACATTTTAATGCACCCCCATAATCTGGTTTTTCTTTAAATTGTATAAATCTTTTCACTTTTAAATGCGTGACCAATACGGACTTAAAATGGAATTTTTTATGGAATTTTTATATACTATTTTGAGTTACTTTTTTTTTTTTTACTTATTTTGTGCTCATGTTTGTATATGTATATTTAAGTGTCATGGTGTGAATGCATAAGTCAGAAGACAACTCTTGGAACTCAGTTCTTTCCTTCTACCTATGAGTTCCAAGCATTAAACTCTAATTGTCAGACTTGGAGGCAAGCAATATTACCCAATGAGCCATTTCACTAGCTTTATATTTTAAAGCTAAGGTATAGTTTGTGGAAAATCAAGCAAATGCCATAGCAATATTAAGTTTCAGAATACTGCAGATCTTTGTAGAAACTAGATTTAACTTTTAATTGACAAGTTAGCTGTAACACATAATGTGGACATGATTCATAATTTGAAGCCAGTAAAAAATTAAAGTAAAAGGATTTATTTTTCAATCCTGTAAAGAAGAAATGTATTCTCTGAAAAAAAGTCCAATGAAGTAACTGTGAATGAATAGACAGTGTAGGTGCTTGGACATTAAGAAATACAAGGAGCTCCTTTTATTGTAGCAAGTACTTCACATGGTTGGGAGGCTCAGGCAGTAGAATCAAAAATTCAAGGACAGCCTAAGTAATTTAGTGAGAACTGACTGCATGAATTTTATATTTGAGATGAGATCCTAGGGTCAAAAAGGGTAGAAGACAGTTATGGCTAAAAAGGTGATATTTTGGTGTCAAGCTGATAAAGGGATGGAGTTGTGACTGTGAGCATTAATTTCCAAGCTGATACCAATGCACTTCCTGAATCCTTTCTAAAACCAAACTAAAACAACAATGTACCTTAAAAGCAGTATCTTCATGGTTTCTACATTCTACTCTGAAAAAACTGGGAAAACAAGTGTCATACTCTCAAAAATGGCCTACCAAAAAAAAAAAAAAAAAAACACATATATAAGGTGAAAGGAGAGAACAATTCTGAAAATTTTTCTCTGACTGTACTAAGCATACCTTGGCAATGTGTGTATGTATACATGCACTTATGTGCTCTCTAAATAATTTTTTTGAAAATTTACATAAAGAGAAAACGTCAATCTCACCCACTGAACTTGTTTCATGACATATAAATCCTACTGAGAAGAATCACAACTGAAACAATGAACTGTGATACTGGTAGGGACTCAACCTTTATGTAAAGAAATAATCTGCAGCTGTGATCTATTACACAAAAAGGAAATGCTGAGGCATTAAAGACAATGCCCAGTCATGCCTGTATCTGAGAGGATGATAACCAACACATAACACATATTGAAGTGGTTAAAGGTTTTAACCCAGCAAAAGGTCACATTAAGTCTACAGAGAGTCGGGAAAATATGACCAAATGTTAAATCCCCCATTCTGTTTCTGAAACAATGAAATTACACAGAGAAGAAAATACTAAGTGAACTCTGTAGCCTTACCTTCATTACATCTTGATAGGACCGAATAGCTGAGATGCTTCTCTTCCCCTCCTCATCTTCTGGGCCTTCATCTGCAGCCTCATATCCCTCATCGTTGTTACCATCAGCCTCCACTGTATTGGCCATTTGGTCAATGAGCTGCTCCAAGGGAGGACTCAACTCCCTTTCTTCATTCTCTTTCAAGCCATAGTCCAATGCTTTATAAATAATAATTCCCAAAGATTCAATAACCTAGAAACATTAAACAAGATGACAAATGGAAGTGACTATAAATTTTACAGACTAATTTGTATATAAGACACTTGTGCGTTTTAGGCACAAGTGATAAATTTGAGGCAAAAAAATTTAAAGCCTTATATATGCTTATATAAAAGCTGTGAATAATTTTTGTGTATTTCTTTATAACACACATAGACTCTTTTATACTTTTTTAGGTTCATATTAGATGTTCAGATCAATATTCCTGAGAATGTGGAAAGCAAACAGATAGGAACTTCCTATAAAATAAATATGTCAAAAAATTTTACCTTTAAAAAAAGAGTAAGAATAAGATGGACAGTTCCTGTACAGAGAAGCTCAAAGAGAGGAAGATAAACAAGTAAAACCCTGGACTGCTCCATTTAGAACCCAGAGATAATTAAACATTAGTAGTAGTAGGCATGTGATACTTCCTAATAACTTGTTGATCAGAGAGGTCTCAAAGGCACTTCAAAAAATATAGGCTTTTGCAACTGCCCCAGTTGCCCTCCAGAAACTGACAACAGGATCTTATTACTGAAAATGCAACACATGTAGATCACAGGAAATGGACAGAAAAAAAAAAAAAAAAAAAAAACACCAGCTGGAACTGATCTATCAGATTCCTTCTTCTTGGATAGCTTACCAAAGTACTAAAGAATACTATGAAGCTACTAGGGGAGAAAAGCAAACAAAAGTCTCATCAATCTGTGAAATCTGCAAGTTGCAATAGCAATCACCATCTGAAGAGGTAACCATAATAGCATGAATATCAAGGAGGCAATCAATAGCTTTCTGGTAGGATTTAAGGCTTGCTTGTCAGAAGGGACCAAATTCCTGTTACCATAAACTAGAATAAGAACCTGCAAAAAGGGAGGACACAGATTCCAGGGGAAGAGCAGACTATGAAAGCTTAGTTATGAAGACACTACATCAAACTGCCTTTTAAACACCAATTATTATACCCATAGATTGGAGGAGCACTCAGCACTCAACCTGAAAGGCTCCTTCTGCAACAGAAAGTGTATACTTCAGAAAAACACAGCTGGCCAAGTAACATTCACATCACCCCAAGGCTCAAGTAACATAGTGGAAGAGGGGATAATAAGACTGTAAGAGCCAGAGTGGGACAGTGGTGAGCCAGATACTATCTCCTGGACATGCCAAGAACTGCAAAGGAACTGTCCTATCAGATCTCACCAGGAAAGGTGAAAGATCTCAAGAAGTTCCACATCACCTTGAGAGACTGATGACTAATACTTAAAGGGAAGAAAAAGAAGATGCTGTTCTCAAATTATTGAGAACCACTGATTTATGACACTTGCTGCAGCATGAATTATATCATGTATATGACATCAAAGACACTAGGAAGAGTGTGACAAGGGAGATGAGGGTTTGTTAGGAGAAAAGGAGGGAGTAGGAATAGGGATTAAGCAGAGAAGAAAGAAAAAGTTGTTGTTTTTAAAGAAAAATTTTTAAAAAATTCACAGTTGAGCTCAAAACTCCCATTTCTCCCTTACTATGATGTGATGGAAGAAACTTTGAGATACTGGGCCAGGCAGGTTGAATAAAGTCTGTCTGAGATTTTTCTCAGGTACACATTTCCAAAAAAAATTCACTATTCCTTATTCATATAAAAATATTAACCAAGTTCATGTTCCCCAACTCCCAATGATATTAATGACAATGAGTTTAAAATTCAGATCTAAGTAGCAATTAAACCCAAATAACAATAAAAAAACCTGCTCATATCAACATAGAGGCTGGTCCCTGAATTCCAGTCCAGGTATACAGACTGCTCAAACACAATTTTTATTGGTTAGAAAAAAGTCACATAGGGCTGGAGAGGTGGCTCAGGGGTTAAGCCTCCGCCTTGCAGGTGGAAGGTCCTGAGTTCGATCCCAGATCCCACGTACAGACACCAGGCGGAAGCGGGGGCGGCCTGCGTTTCTGGTCCTGGTAGGGAGGAGCCTGTGAATCCGGGGGCAGAAGGAGGTGGAGGCGTCCATGGTGGTTCGCGAATTCGTCCGTGGTTCTACACACACACAGACACACACACACACAGACACACGCGCGTGCAGATACACACGCATATGCACACAGTTGAATAAATAATAATAATAATAATAAAAATTTTAAAAAAAAGAAAAAAGTCACATATAAAATCTATTTTATAATGCAAGTAGTTCAATTCACTTCCTCTTACAGCCCCTTTTTAAAAGAAGCAATGAAATTAAAGATTTAGGACTAAATATTTAGGACTAAATAATATTATAGAAAATAAATCATTATAATATAATAATATCTACATCTCATGAAATTTCATTTAAACTAAACACACTGACTAGGCATAAAAGCAGTATACAGTACTTATTTATCACAGGTATTAAAAGCTACCTGCCTTCCCCTCTCCCCCATCACAACTTGTCTCCAGTGTTTTTTAATTACACACACTGCAAAAGGCTTTTAAAAATTCATTTTATTTATTGCATTTTCAGCACTACTTAAAAATGCTTTAAATATAAATTAAACAGAATAGTGCTGCGCCATTAAAACAAGTCATTTTCTGGTCCTGGTAGGGCGGAGCCTGTGAATCCCTGGGCAGAGTAAACAAGGAGGAGGTGGAGGCATCCATGGTGGTTCCCGAATTCGTCCGTGGTTCTACACACACACACATACACACATGCGCACACATGCATATACGCACAATTGAATAAATTATAAAAAATTTTAAAAAGCACTCATTCAGTCATTCAACAAATTCTATAAAGAAAACTACTTTACCAGATGAAATATTAGTAAAAACTTTCACATACTAGTATTTAAAATGAATAAAATGTTTTTAAAAATTCTTAGCCTCTAGTTTTTAAGCAATAAATTTTTATTGTGTGTGTGTGTGTATGAAAGAGAGAAAGAGAGACAGAGAAAGAGAGAGAGAAAGCACTGAGTTTCTGTGGAGGACCAAGGGTAACTTCGGGAATCATCCCGGATTGCTTCTACCTCCTTTTTGCTTCACTCTGGAATTTCCCACACTCTGCCCACCAGGGCTGGAAGTGCAGGCTACCGATTTCACGTGCTATTTTTACATGGACCTGGGATCCAAATGCAGGACCTTCTGCTTGTGAGGCAGAGTCTTAACTCCTGAGACATTTTTCCAGCCCAATAGAACAATTTTTAACAATGTTTCTTCTTCAGAGTTCTGGGTAAGATGGAGGTTTAAAAGATGCTCTGTATGGCCTGGTGAAGGAGAAGAGTCAGGGTAAGACAGATCAGACTGTCCCAAAGAAGAAAGACCATATACATGCACCAGAAATTCCTAAAGGGGGGCTCAGGATCATGGAAAAGTATGAAGAAAGTGGAGAATGGCATAGCGCAAAAGAGTAAGTGTAGACTAAAAGTGAAAAAATCCTTCTTGGGCTAAGACATTCTAAGAGTGGCTGCCACTTGGTAAAGGGAATGGGCACTGACATCCACTGCCAGGCTAGAATGAGTAGCACTGGACATGAGGACTCAGGTCTTCAGGATTATGATATTTGCTGGGATTAGAACAGGGAGTCAGAAGAAGGATGGAGGGGCCTCTCAGGAGAAAGGTAAAGGCAAGAAGGGCCAGGATCAAGGAGTTGCAGGTGTTGGTGCCAAGCCAGGGAAGGTGGCAGCAATGGCAGACACAAAGTTCAGGACTGCACATCATCCAGAGTGACTAACCTGAAGGAAAAAATAATCCCACTAACCACAACCAAGACAGATGACAACATGCTAGCACAAGCACTAGAAGGAAGCCTAAATGAACCAATGGGACACAGACCCTGTGGGGATACATATAAATATCCACAGTACAGACTGGAAGATTCTTGAAACAGATGAGAACACCCAGAAGCAAACAATAAGCAATGCAAACAAAGGAGAAACTGAGGCACATAGTCCCCTTCCTTCAAGGCCTTGAACACTGAAACCCAAGTGTGGAGGAGATCCAGCAAACCAGACAGGTAGGTGAGGCCATCCCAAGCTCTAAAGGGGGAAACTAACTAAAAGTTTATGAGCCTGACACAGAAACTCTCCTCAGCAGGGATGCTTGCTTTTAGCAACCTTCACCCACACCTATTCAGCCAGTCTTTAAAAATACGAATCAACAAAAACAAACAAAGAAACAAACAAAAAACGGCTTTGGGAGTGTGGGGACCAAATTCATGCCAACAAGGAAGAGACCACAACTGTTGATACTATATTATACAGCTCATTTATTTATTTATTTATTTATTTATTTATTTATTTATTTATTTATTTTTATTTGCAGTTCTGAACTTTCACTTTTGTGTTTCAATTATTTGTCTTTTTATCTTGCCTAGACAGACTTTCTATAACTGTCCTCCTTCTGCACCTATCCTGTAGTTATTTTTCTAACACTAATCCAAATATTTTCCTTATTCATTAATACTTTATCCTCTTTTTCATGTTCTCCCACTTCATCCTCTTCTAACCTCTTAAATATTAATAACTTTAGTTTTTTTTCCCAACAGTAGCTTATTGCTTCTGTGTCTGACCCTTAACCAGGATATGACTTAAACAGAAAAGGGCTTTTTACTGCTTTCTAAAACCATGCCTTCTGTGAAATCATTGTTTCTGTTACTGTTATTTGCTCCAAATAGTCATGGGGAATCATATGCCCAAGCAAAGATGACTAAAACAACATGCAAAATAAAACAAGTGAGGACAAATAAAAACTACAGCAACCCAACAAATGCACAAAACAACAAAGAAATACAAAAAGCACAAGAAATCAATTACCAAAATTTACAACTTCTCAATAATTAAAATGAAAGATTAGGAAATGGCTAAAGTGACAAAAAAAATTGAGAATCCTTAAAAAAAAAAAGAACCAGTAGTCACAAAAAACATTCAAACAAGGAGGTAAGTGATAAAAAGAAAGTTAACTTAGGTTCTAGGAAAGAATATAGCAAAGTGGAGGAAAGGTAAGGAATATGGTGGAGAAACTAAGCAATACGAAGATTATCACATTCAGCACAGTAAACCAGCAACCCATTAATTTTCAGAAGAAAAGAACAAACAATAATCTTACCAACCATAAAACCCACAAAAAATCAGCAAACTTTTCTAAGATAGCCTTAACTGTAAAGCCTCAATTTATCATTAAAAAAAAAAACACAAATTTACTAGAATAAAAACCAGATTCCTAGATACAGAGAAGATAGCATGGCTCCCACACAAAGATGGCATGCAAATTCATGAAGCGGTCCATATTTTACATCTCAAAAACAAAAACAAAAAAACAAGATTCCTAGGCTGGAAAGATGGTTCAGGGGTTAAACTTCTACCTTGCAAGCAGAAGGTCCTGAGTTTGGATTCCAGGTCCTATATGGGCCTGCAATTCCAGCCCTTGTGGGCAGAGCCTGGGAAATTCCAGAGCAAAGCAAGGAGGAGGTAGAAGCCATCCAGGATGATTCCCAAAGTCACCCTTGGTCTTCCACAGGAATGCACAGTGCTTTCTCTCTCTCCCCTCTCCCTCTCCCTTCCTCTCCCTCCCTCTCCCTCCCTCTCTTTCTCTCTCTCCACTCTCTCATACACACACAAAATAAATTATTTTAAACAAACACAAGATTCCTGTTTTCTTTAATTTTTTATTTATTCAATTGTGCGTGTGTGTGTGTGTGTGTGTGTGTGTGTGTGTGTGTGTGTGTGTGTGTGTAGAACCACGGACGAACTCGGGAACCACCATGGACGCCTCCACCTCCCCCTTGTTTACTCTGCCCTGGGATTCACAGGCTCCGCCCTACCAGGACCAGAAACGCAAGCCACCCCCGCTTCTGCCCAGCGTCTATACGTGAGGTCTAGGATCGGAACTCAGGACCTTCCGCCTGCAAGGCAGAGGCTTAACCCCTGAGCCACCTCTCCAGCCCCGATTCCTGTTTTCTATAGGAAACACACTTCACAAGCAAAGATATTTAGTGTGACAATCAAAGGACGGAAGTCAACTTTCCAAACAAATGAAAACTCCAAAACAAGCTAGTATCATCTAATAAAGTACACTTTAATGAGAAACAGAAAAGTGCTGGCTAAGTGTGGTGATACATGTCTGTAATCCTAACATTTGGGAGGCAGAGGCATCAGGGTTATTGGTCTACAGAGTGAGTCCTAGGTCAGCCAGGGCTACATTAGTAAAGGAACAATATATCCAGAAGTTACACAATTATACATACACATGAACATAATTTTGGGCACCCAAATTTCTTTTTTTTTTTTTTTTTCCACAAAGCAAACACTTGATACTTTATTCAATAATATAAAACGTTTAGGATTTCCATGTATATATGTTGTATGAATGTATGTATACATAAATATACATTCAAGCTGTCTTATGCATGTTTATATATTGCATATATAACATAACGGTTACATATTATGCATGTCAACATGGATGTTTATACCAAATAGTTTATATACAGATACAAAGAAAAGTATATATGTTCCCTTAAATTTCCACTGTAACATCCAAAGGAGAAATGGCTTCTAAACACACATGGATTCTCCCTGAGCAGACACAGTGCTGACCCGTTCTTTCTCTTCTGAAAGTCTGAGGAAGCATATCGTGGAGGTGGGAGGAGACTTTAGCCTCCCGCCCGGTGCCGTTTATAAGCCATCCTTCTAGCTCAGCGGGGGCCGTCCTTTGGTGGACGCTGTCCTAATGCTTCTGGTGTTTTACCTAAAACTCGCTGCTGGAGCCCTAGGGACCCCCAGTAAGAGCTGATAGCAAACCTCAAGAGCATGTATGTTGACTGAGGGGCCACTGGCATTGGTAAGACACAAGCAAAGATATTTAGTGTGGGGTGGGCACCCAAATTTCATAAAATGAGCATTGAAAAAAAAAACAGACCGAGTAAGGAGTATAATCCCAGCACATTGGAGGCAGAGGCAATCTGAGGTCTGCATGTTCTATCTAGCTCTACACTAGCCCAGGAACATAGCAAGACCCTTCTCAAAAATAAACAAACAAAAGACAAATTAGTTCTGGTATGATAATACTGGAGATTTCAATATCCAATTTCTATATTAGAGTTTGTCCAAACTAAAAATCTACAACAAAACTTTACAGTTTAAAGTATACTAAAGATCAAATGTTCTACAGAACAATTCATATAAACAGATATAGAATATACAGTCTCAGCACTCATAGATCCTTCTCTAAAATATATCACACTGTGCGCCACAAAATAAACTTTAACAAGTTAAAAAAATGGAATAATTTCTTGCGTCCTATCAGATCATAATGGAATAAAACCAGGAATCAACAGCAAGAAAATCCAGAAACTACATGAACAGATTGCAGAAAAAAGGAAGGAAATTAAAACTACCTAAAATTAAATGAAAAAGAAAAAACAATTTGTGAGAAATTAAGCTAAGGCAAAATAGAAAGAAATTTTAAAGCTATACGTGCTTATGTCATAAAATTGGAGAAATTTCATATAGTTTAATAATGGAGCTCAAGGTCTTAGAAAAAAAGTAGTAGGTGGCAAGAAAAAATATCATAACAGAAATTAAAGAAAGGAAACATAAAAGCTCAATTATAGACTCAATAAAGAAATAGTGCTTTCAATACTAACAACGACAAATGCTGGAGAGGATGTGGAGAGAGGGGAACTCTCCTACATTGCTGGTGGGAATGCAGGCTCATACAGCCACTCTGGCGAGCCATCTGGAGATTCTTAAAGAAATTAAGGATTGAAATGCCATATGACCCTGCTATTCCACTTTTGGGAATAACCCCCCATACAGCAGAGGTTCACCTCGATAGCACAAGCACGACCATGTTCATAGCAGCACTGTTTACAATAGCAAAGTCATGGAATCAGCCCAAATGTCCAACAGTTAACGAGTGGATAAGGAAACTGTGGTACATCTATACTATGGAGTACTACTCAGCCATCAAAAATGATGAATTACTGGAATTTGCCGGGAAATGGATGTCATTAGAAACAATTATATTAAGTGAAGTATCCCAGACCCAGAAAATTAAGCGCCGTATGTACTCCCTAATAGGTGGCTCCTAGTACCAAACCCACCCAGCCCACCTAGAGACAGTAATTCCAAGGATTATGAACAGGAGGGATGGGGTTGGAGGGCCACACCAGAAACAAGGAGAGAAGGGACCATGTTACAGCAGGGAAAATAGGCCTCCACCAAGGACCCAAATAAGTAATGAGACATCTGATTAAGTTCACAGACTTTTGTTCCTGATCATTTACTACTGAGGGGATGTGATCTCACCAGAAGAGGAGGGAGGGCATATAGTCTAGCAGATAAAAAGTAACCATTTTGCAAATGGGTGATAGACCCCTCCCTCACTGTGGTTTCCCACTTTTATTACATCTACCTTTGAATGTGCTTTTATCACAAGACTCTAACAGCTTTTTGTCTCTGGCCAGGGGGTAACATACAATGCCCACCAGGATGGAGTGAAGGGCATTGCAGGAGCAGCAAAACTACAAAAGAAAATCAACAAACCACAATCCAGAACTTCAGAGACTCTATATCAACCACCTAGAACTAGGCCAGCTTAGTCTCTCCCCATCTTGAAGCTCAGGGAAATTTGCGGAAGAGGGGGCGGTAAGAATGTAAGAGCAAAAGGATGGGAGGAGCAATGATATGTAAGATACTCTATACTAGTTAGGGCTGAAGCAATCATAATTGGACTTTGCATGCCCTGCGCATTGTCCAACACACTGTTGACCTCACAAAGTCTAGCATCTGCTAAAGGCACCAAGATCCTTGGAGGCAAAGGATTGGCAGCCACAGCAGTGTTCCTATACCTAAGGGGAACACAGGAAAGGGTTCAGGGAAAGACCACTGGGTCCTTGTACGTCATCGGAGAGGAGGGCCCAGAGGAAAATCAGACATGCACAAGAAAGGACTCTCTGGGAATTGGGGTGGGAGGCACTGGGGGATGGGGAGGGAGAGGGGTGGGGAGGGAGAGCGGGGGGTACGGGGTGAGGAGGAGGGAGGGAGGGAACTGGTGTACCTAATAAGTTTGTATGAGCTGAAATAAAAAAAAAGAAATAGTGCTTTGAAATTCCTAATATATTTAATGAAAATAAAGATAAATCCCATATCAATAAAATTAGAGATGGAAAAAAAATGTTACAACAGGTTCCAATGAAATCCAAAGCATTATTAGGAATCCTTCCCCTAAACTGGAAAATCTAAAAGAAATAAATTCCTAGATAAATGAATTAAAATTAAGTCAAGAGGCTGAAATAATAATAAAAAATGTATTAAAAAATTAAGTCAAGAGGATATAAATAACCTAAAGAGATCCATAACAAACAATGGGGTTGAAGCAGTTATTAGAAGTCTCTCATTGGGCTGGGGAGAAAGCTCAGGGGTAAAAGCCTCTGCCTTGCAATCAAAAGGACCATGAGTTCAGATCCCAAATCCCATGTGATATATTGGGTGGATGGAAATGGCAGTGGCCTGCATTTCCAGTCCTGGAAGGCAGAATCTAAGAAACCCCAGAGAAAAACAGTAAGGAAGTAGAACAATCCAGGATGATTTCCAATGTCACCCTTGGGTTTCCATAGGCACATGCAATGAGTGCCCTCTACTGCATACACCCACATACACTAATACATACACATGTACACATTGATACTTTATATACACAAAAATCACAAGCATGCTGGAAAGATGGCTCAGAGGTTAAAGCCTTTGCATTCCAAACAAAAGAACCTGAGATTAGATTCCATATCCCACAGCTAGGTGAAAATGATAGTGGCTTGAATGTCCAGTCCTGGAAGGTAGAGCTTGGGAAACCCCAGAGCAAAGCAATAAGGAGGAAGAGCAACCCAGGATGATTCTCAATATCACCCTTGAACATTCAGGTGCACTACTGTGCACGCACACACACACACAGGGAAAATCATTATCTTTCAATAAAACAATGATAACTTTTTTTTACTCACAGTACTTTCTTTTTTCTTTTTTTATATTTATTTATTTTTTCCCAATCATACAAGCTTAATAGGTACCTCACTCCTTTCACCCTTCCCCAGATGCCCTTGCACCCAGCTCACAGTACTTTCAAAATAACATGCCTAGGAATAATCGTAACCAAAGATATGAAAGGTATTCGATCGAAACTTTTAAACAGTAAGGAGGAAATTGAAGAAGGCATTAGAAGATAGGAAAACCTCCCATGTTCATGGACTGTGACTACTATAAAAAAAATGACTAAAGAATTAAAAGAAATCTACAGATTCAACACAATCCCTATGAAAATTCAATGATATATATTTTTTAAAGTTTATTCTGTGTGGTGTGTGTGTGTGTGTGTGTGTGTGTGTGTGTGTGTGTATCAGAGGGCACTGTGTGTAGGAGGACCAATGGTGATTTCAGGGATCATCCTGAATTGCTTCTACCTCCTTTTTGCTTTGCTCTGGGATTTCCCAGGCTCCACCCATCAGGGCCCAAAGTACAGGCCACCTGGCATTTTTTACATGGGACCTGGGATACAAACTCAGGACCTTCTGTTTGTGAGGCAGAGCCTTAACCCCTGAGCCATCTCTCCAGCCCTCCAATGATATTTTTAAAAGTAGGAAAAAAATCCTCACCCGTGAAAGCAAAAAAAAAAAGCAACAAAATCTGGTATGTTAAAGCAACCCTAAAGACAATGATAGAGGAATCACACAATATTTTGTCTCAAACTATACTACAGAGCCACAGTATCAACAGTAAAGTATTTGATACAACACAGACATGAAGACAAATAGACAGAGGGCCCAAAAATAAATCAATACAACACAGGCACTTAAATCTTTATCAAAAAATTTCAAAAACATTCATCAGATCAATAAGTGATTCTGGGAAAACTGAAATCCATGAAATTTATCTTATACTCTGCCCCAAAAAATCAACTGAGAGTGGATCAAAGACCTTAGGATTGCCTAGATGGCTCAGCAAGTCTGATGCCCTGCGTTCCCAGAATCTATGTAACTGTGGAAAAAGAAAAGTAATTCTACAGTTGTCCCCTGACACTCATGCAGGCACAAGCACACACGAAAATCTTGAATTCTAGGGAAAAAAACAAAAAGCTAAATCACCTCAATATATAGAAATGGAGTCTTTTAGGAAATGGATTCCAATAGCACAATAAATAATCCCAAGAACTGACAAATGAGATGCATGAAATTAAAAAGCATTTGCATAGCAAACAAAACCATTACCAGAGTGAAGGGAAAATCTACAGGATGGAAGAGTATCTGCAACTGTACATCTAAAAGGAACTTAATGTCTATACTAGAGAATTGTAGAAGTTAGCCTGCATGGTTACTGATAAATCATCATCAAAAGGCTTAAGGAACAAGGGGTTTATTTTCTCTTATGATTGTCTGGTTACAGTTCTCAGTCCAGCTTGACAGGAGAGCTCACACCAACACCAGGGCCAAGGGAACTGGCCACACTATCACCACATAACGGCTGAGAGAGGGATGATCCTTACTTGCCAGACCAGCATGTCTTGCAAGTAGTATACACAAGGATGCCTTCCCCATCAGCTAGACAATTTCCTACAGGTTTGCTCTAGGCTTAACTCAACCACTAATTCCCTACAAATATGCCCAGGGCTCAAACCCTCAACTGTCAAGTTGACACCTGTGCCTAACTATGACAAGAATCTATAAAGAACTCCAAAAATTAAATACTATAAATCAAATAATCCAATAAATACGCTAGTAAATTAATAATGATTATCAAAGGAAGAAATGCAAATGACTAACCAATAAATATTTGGGGAAAAACGTACTCAGCACCCTGTGCCGCAGAGAAGTAAAAACCACTTTGAGATTCATCTTATCTAAGACAGAATAGCTGTCAGGAACCTTCTCACACTGCTGATGGGAATGTAAACTGGAGAACTACTATGGAGATCAGTATGCATGTTTCCAAAAGCCTAGAAAATAAACATCATATGATCTAGATATAAAGTCAACATATCACAGATACATGCACATCCATACTGCAGCACTACTCACAATAATAAAGATACACAACCAACCTATATCCTTATCAAAAGATAAATAAAGAAAATGTACATATACACTATGGAATTATATTCAATTGTGAAAAAGAATGATATGAAATTTGCAGGAAAATGGATGCAACTAGATTTCATGTATTAAGCAAAATAAGTCTAGGTCAGAAAGACAAACATCACACGCTTCTCTCATAAATGGAGTCCAAAATTAAACATATAAATATATGTATCACCTCTACTTAAATGAGTTATTCTGAACTTGGTTTCCTTTTAAAATGTAAAACTCTGTACAACAGTTGTTTGAATTAAGAATTACATTACTTTTTCTGTGTTGTGAACAGAATTTAGGGGCTTTGTTTATTACTGAGCTACATGCTAAACCAAGAAATAACAGATTTTTAGAACCATCTATCACACATCCTTTGCACTTTTCCCAGTGAAAAGGGGACAGTACTATGTGAGCAACACGCTCTACAATATGAAGGGATGATATAGCTGGGCAGTAAAAATGTTTACTTAGAATGGGCAGGCCTTTGAATTCAATTCCAAGTACTGTGAAAAAGTATGACTATCTATATTTCATAAAGGAATATTTACATAGTTTTATATCAGTTAGTTCTTGACATCCAATAAATTGAACATAAAGTTTACAAATGAAATTTTGGCTTGGGAATCTTTGTGAATTACAGATTGGGAAATGAGAATTATGCAGTAGTGTTATTACCAATCAGGAACACTATTTGAGCCACTTGTGAAGATTTGGACTCAGTGAGAATGAATGTAACAGTAGTTAAGTCAGGTTTACTTCTTGAAATCAGAACACTGGCCTTCAGTTTTACTTTTTCTGTTTGGTTGTGGAAAAGCAAGAGAAAAAGGAAGCTGGCTCAAAATTTATCACCTATTCTTATTTTCCTGTATTGAAATGTTAAAACACAGAGGCTTGTACCCCATTTCAGGACGTGAACTTGTTCAGTACTGTGATGAAACGTTAAGACTCCTGCCTCAGTAACATCTCTACATTTATAAAACACAAGATTATGAAAGAAACTATACTGATGTGCAGTTATTAAAATAATCCCTAGTCCATATTCTACTGAAAAAAAAACATACCCCTAGCTCTAGGCATGCATACATGTACAAATATGTTTATACATAGAGTAACCATAACTGAGCATCAAAAATACAGGTTTTATATAAATATTGTATTTTTTTTGTAAAATGGAGTTTTGAACATCCAAATCTTTTTGATAGGTTTTGGCCAACTGCTTTATTGAATATAAGATATTATTTCATGCATTGCCTACTATGTAAAAGAGAGCAACCAAAAACAAAAAAAAATGCAAAAACAAACACAAATTCTCAAATTAGCTAAGTTTGTTCAGTTTCCTGCAAGTGGAAATAAATTAGAATATTAACGACATTTTGGAACTGGAGAGATGGCTCAAGGATTAAGATTCTGCCTTGAAAGCAGAAAGGCCTGAGTTCAGATCCCAGGTTTCACATAAAAATACCAAGTGGAAATGGCAGCAGCCTGCACTTCCAGCCCTAGTGGGCAGAGCCTGGGAAATTAGAGTGAAGCAAAAAGGAGACACACAGTGCCCTCTAATTCTCTCTCTCACACACACACACACACACAAAATAAATTATAAAAATAAAAAAAAGTTTAAAAAGGGGGAAAAAAGACATTCCAGTAGATCATAAAAACTATGCTTATGGAGCTAGCAAGATGGTTCAGTGGGTAAAAGTGTTTGCTTTGCAAGCTTGAAGACCCAAGTTTCATCCTTGGAACTCACCTGTATAAATTACTCCTATCTGTTGATGTGAGGCACTACTCAAAGTCAAGCAACTTGAAGAAGGAAAAGGAGATTTATTCAGCTTATGATTCCAGAGGGGAGATAACAGTTCATTATGACAATGGCTGGCTGGCAGGGACTGACGGTGGCCTAAGTCATGTCCATCAAGGAGCCTGGGAGCTGCAAAACTGCCAACTGCAAGAGATCTCTTCCAGAAGGAGGGTGGAGCTAACCACCCTCAAGACCTGCCCCCTGTGACTGCCTTCCTCCAGCAAGGCTCCACCTCTTAAATAACAAAAGACTCAAACACATGAGCCTATAGGGAACAATTCACATTGGAAACTATGACACCACCAAACCCACAGATAGAAGGAGAAAATCACCTCCATAAAGTTGTCTCTGATCACTACATGCATGCTGATACATGAGCCCCTGGCACCCATCACACACACACACACACAGCAACAGCACACACATACACAAGCACACACATGCACAAATATACACACTTGCTTCTGATAGTGAAAAAATACATTTTAAAAAGTATATTTATGGGGCTAGAGAGAGATGGCTGTTAAGATTCTGTTTTGCGGGGCTGGAGAAGTGGCTCAGGGATTAAGCCTCTGCTTTGCAGGCGGAAGGTCCTGAGTTCAGATTCTAGACCCCACCTATAGATGCCAGGCAGAAGCAGGGGCTCCTGCATTTCTGGTCGTGGTAGGGTGGAGCTTGTGAATCCTGGGGCAGAGTAAACAAGGAGGAGGTGGAGGTGGTCCATGGTGGTTCCCGAATTCGCCCATAGTTCTACACACACACACACACACACACACACACACACACACACACACACACTGCACACACACACAACTGAATAAATAATAAATAATAAAAAAATTTTTAAAGATTCTGCCTTGCAAGCGGAACGTCCTTAGTTCGTATCCCAGGTCCCATATAAAAACATATAAGCAGGAGCCTGTACTTCAGGACCTAGTGGGTAAAAAGGAGGTAGAAACAATTCAGGATGATTCCCAAAGTCACCCTTTGTTCTCCACAGGGATGCACAGTGCACACACACACACACACAATATAAATTAAAGTATATTTATGTTACTTGAATAAACTTGAATAAAAAAAGGTAGTTTAATGAAACTTGAAGATAGTGATAAGTATTTTGAATCTTACCCACATGTTATTTGCAAGAGAAATGTATATAATGCCTTGACTATTTAGAAGAACTCTCTAACAAAAAATCTAAACAAACCAAAAAACATTGTTATCCCAGAAGAGAAAAAACATTATAAAAGTTAGAGAACTAGAAGTATATGTAAACATATTAAGGGTCACAGAAAAGATGTATTAGAAATATGTGGGAAATCTCTGATTACAGTAGCTCAACTTAAGTGTTTCATTTCCCAGTGGTATGAAAGGAACCACATTTATTAGAAATGACAGTCTGGATCCTTCCCCAGGCTGGTGACACACTGCAATACTCTCTTCTGATGCTGGACAGTGGTGGGGAGCTTCCTGATGCCGTGGTTGCTAGAAGATGAAGCTTTTCAAAGATAATCACATATAAAACCAATGTAAAAAGAGTAAATACAAAATATATTTCAAATACATTTCCTGAACAAAAATGCACCAGTGTTTTGCAATGCTAACACCAGTAATGTAACACTAGTTAACAGCTATCACTGACACTTGAACTAGGAGCCTCTAGGCACACCTATGAAGAGTTACTTGGTTAAAGGCAAGCCTGTAGGAAACTATCTTAATTGCATAATTATTTGAGGAGACCAGGTGGATAAAGACAAGGAGGGAAAGTTGGAAATAGCAAGCTAGAAAGCAGCACTGGTCCTCACTCTTCTGCTCTTAAAGCAAATGTGATATGAACAGTTTCCTTGACTCCCAATACTCCTTGGCTTCTTCCCATGATGTACTGTAACCTGAAATCCTAAACTGGAGTCAAAGCCCCTGGCTTCCCTAAGTGGTTTGGGTCAAGTGTTCATTACAGCAATAGAATATGAGACTAAGACATCAAGTTCATCCTAAAACTCTTATGAAAAATAAAACAGTAAAAACATCTGGAAAAATGAAAGTAGAAATGGGGCTTATTAAATACTTTAGGATCTAATCAACGATTACAACATTGTGGTGCCGACGCACAGGGCAACAAATGGACTTGGGAGAAAGGGAGTTGGCTAATACAACTAAGTGTGGGAGTCTTTGGAAAAAAAATTATTTCTGATCCTTAGTTTATACCTAAATAAAATGCATATGTAAATGCTAAAAAATTAAACTAATCACAATGGGAAAAATTTATAATCATGTTAAGACATTAAAAAATGTATGATCATGTTAGACATTTAGGGCACAACAGAAAACACAGTTTAAAAGACAAGGGCAGTTTCTGAATACTTGTGGCAGCAGCTTAAATGGGGTCACTCCATCCTAATGCAACAAATGCAAGGTTGAACAGGTGGAAAAGTCAACAGCCCCTTTTGGGTTCATGTATATGAGGACACAGGGCAGACCGATGTCTCCAAGCACAGAGAAAGGTGAATATGGGCAGCTAGAGCACACAGGAGCAGATGGTCACTTATGCTGCTAAGTACCAGTGCTGGACAAGAACATGTGCACTACACCTGATGAGAGGCTAGGGGTTCAAGAGAACCCTCCTCCCTCCCTCCCTCCCTCCTCCCTCTCTCCCTCCTTCCTCCCTCCTTCCCTACCTCCATCCCTCCTTCCCTCCCTCCCTCCTTCTCTCCCTTCCTCCTTCCCTTCCTTCACCCTCCCCTTTCCTCCCCTCCCTTTCCTCCCTCCCTCCTTCCTTCCTTGAGTTTTACTTTCACTAGTTCTATGGGTGAATATGGAGGGGGGATATCCCCTCAAACTTCCAGTTAAGGGAGAGGAAAGATCAATCACTAACATCTCAGAGGAGCATTCTGTTCTTAACAAAACTTGTTCAGCAGTATGACTATCTAAAAAAAGCACAAAGCAAATAAGAACAGAATTTGAAGAAACAGAGAAAGCATTGGATACAGACACAACTGAGACTTCTGGATTTTTCAGACTGGAAATACAAGCCAACTGTAACTGATGTGCCAGGGATTCTAATGAATAAAGAACAATCAAGAACAAATAAGCAATACGAAATTCCCAAGAGGTTTGAAAGAAACAATAGAGACCAAAAACGCTGCATCAAAAATGAAGAATGCTTTTGTCTTTGTCTTTATTTTTGAAAAAGGATCTCAGTAAGTAGAGAACCCAGGCCTGCCTTAAGTATGTGAGCCTTCTGTCTCTTTCCTGAGTGACTGGTTGAAGAATGTTTTCAATGGGTGTGATAGTTAATCTTGGTTTTAAACTGACTGGAACAGGAACCAACAAAGAGATAAAACCCTGGGTTAACCTGTGAGGCATTTTCTTGATTAGATTACTTTATAGAAAGACCACTAATGTTTTCTGGCCTTCAGGCTCAGTCCCTGGGGCAGCCTTCATGGTGACCTGCAGCCCACGCACCCAACTCAGGTCATACAAAGTCTTCACCAAGACAAACCCCACTATGTGGTCCCTCTGCATACTCTTTCACTTACTAAAATACTTGAGTCCATTACCTATGTCCTTTGCTAAGAGGCAAAGTTCTTTAGGACAGAGAACAAATACCATTCTTCTCAGTATTTGCTATGATGTCTAGTACTTTTGACTTTAGTAAACAACAAGCACAGAAGTCTTCAATGCCAAATCTGACTAAATGAAGATATATTACACCAAGATTATCAAGTACAGTGCTTGCTACTTCAGTCAATACCTGACAAACAGCAATTGCTATTGCTTGTCACTATTCACCTCCCAACCCAAATCCCCCTTGTCCAGCTTCAAAATTAAGAAAACAAACAAAAAAGGGCTGGAGAGATAGCTCAAGGGTTGAGGCTCTGTCTCACAAGCAGAAAGTTCTGAGTTCAGATCCTAAGTCCCACATACAAAATGCCAAGTGGAGAAGGTAGGGGCCTGCACTTCCTGTGCTAATGGGCAAAAAGGAGGTAGAAGCAATCCAGGATAATTCCTGAAATCACTTTTGGTCCTCCATAGGAATATACAGTGCCTTCTCTCTCTCTCTCTCTCTCTTTCTCTCTCTCTCTCTCTCTCTCTCTCTCTCTCTCTCTCACACACACACACACACACACACACACAAAAAAATACAGTTAAAAAAATTTTAAAGGTCTTTGTTCTTCAGGACCTCTTGCCAATCGGATGAACAGAAATTCTTTACAACTGAGTAACACTCCATTAGGAACATAACTTATTTTTCACATCAATGCAATCCTACCCAACAGATATCATCCCCATTTTAAAGAAAGAGACTGGGCATGGTAGTGTACATGTGCATACTGAGTTACCCAGAGAGTGGAGGATCGTTTGAGTCCAGGACAACAAACTGAATAAAATTTAGTAAGAAAGGCAGGACTTACGGAACTCTGGGTCCAGAGTTTCACTACCTTATGTCACTCACTTCAATACCTCCCAGGTTGCAATATTTGTAAAGCATGGCTTAAAAGGCTACACATCAGATAATCCTGTGTGACATTCTAGAAAGAAAAACAATGAAGACTATGGAGAGAATACCAATAGTTGCCAAGGATTGTGGGGGGAATGATAGACAGGTGGAGTATTAATAAAGCAATGACACTACTCTGCCATACAGTCTATCTATAGGAACCATAGTGAACATGTGTCAAAACCTAATGAATGTACAACATAAAAGGTGAACCCTAATATATCGTGGACTTCAAACAGTAACAATCAGTAACAATACTGACTCATCAGCGATAACAAATTTACAACTTCATATACATGTGAGGCTGGGAAGGAGGGAGAGAAAAACATGAGAACTCTGCTGCCCAACTATTCTGTAAACTTAAAATGGATTCAAAAGAATTAGGAAGACTATTAACTTCAATAATAAATTCAAAAATTCAGCACCAAATAACGAGGTCAGAAATTGGCCCAGTGTCTTTGGGGTTTTTTGTTTTTTGGGTTTTTTTTTTTTTTTTTTTTTTGGCTTGTCTATGTCCTTGCAAGAGACACTGCAGGTACGCAGTGCAGTCCATCCACACTGCCCCCTTCACCGCTGCTCATGCTCCCTGGGGACCCAGTTGGTCAAGAAGTCATCCTGAAGCACGGCTTATATTCACTGTTGGCATTTACTTTAGCTTTCCTTTATTTCAGTCTGTTGGTTCCAGCCTGTCAACAATGCAGATTCTGTACCTGAAGCTCCAGCTACATATCCAATGGTACAAATTAGTATAAGTTACACATACTGAATAAAACAGGCTGAACTAGGGAAGTAAAGAGAGAGAAGAAAGGGACCAAAGGAGAGAAGAGATAGTTCAACAGGTATGTTGTCTTTCCAAAGGCTTCAGAGGGAGAGTAAAAGCAGGAGGAAATGGAGAGTCATGGGTTGTTGTAACATAATATCACATGCTTTTCAGACAGAAATCCACCCCATTCAAGGTGGTATGGTGAGGACCAATTTTAACAGAATTTGAAATACTTTCACAGTAAAACCATACTCTCCGCTCAATTCCCAAACAACCTTAAACACTTCAAGCTAACACCCAATTAAGTTAGAATGTTGGTATAAATTCAACTTGAATAATTATAGCATATGCTTCTACAGTGTGATTAATCTTTTAGACATATCACCTAGAAGTCTAATGGCTTTCAAATGTAATCGTGTGTGTGGGTGTATGTGTGTGTGTATATACATGTCTAGGTGTATGCATGTACTTGTGAGTGTATTTCCATTGCTGTAATGAACCTACGACCCAAACAATTTAGGAGAACAAGGGGATTTTATTTCAGCTTAGGATTTTACATTACAGTTGATCATCATGGCAGGACAGTGAAAAGAATCAGGAGCTAAGGGAACTGACCAAACCATATCCATAGGAAGAGAGCTGAGAAGCAAAGGCCAAAGTTGAAGTCTTGCTTTTAAACCCTCCAGATTGTTGGTCTGTCAAATTTCAACCAGTTCTTTCTTATCTACCTGTCAGTGGATGGCTGGGTTTTCCCATATTAATTAATCTCCTACAGGCTTCCTCAGAAGCTTGCCTTAACTAAACAGTCTCATAAGTGTGTCTAAAGGCTCGGTCCTCAATTGTCAATGACATCTGAAGTTAATATCACAGGTCTTTCTCAATTGTTCTCTACCTTCTTTTTTAAAACTAGGCTTCACTGAACCTGGAAATCACTGATTCAGCTACTAGACTGGCTGACCAATGAGTTCCAGGGACCCTCCTGTCTCTGCTTTCTCAGTGCTTGAGAATACAGATGAGTGCCACTGCACCTTTGTGGATTTTTTTTTAGCCCCTGAATTTTTATGTGGGTGCTGGGGAGATCAAGGTCAGATTCTCATATTTCTGCAATAAGTACTTTACCAAATGAGCTTTCTCTCCTAACCCTTGATATTTCAATTTCTAATGAAATGGAATGGAGACATCTGGCATGGAGACAATATGTAAATATTGAAAAGATTCTATGCAGTTTGTGTGGTATTTTGAGGAACCTAAAATCTAGGACAGTAAAGTTCACAGACACTCGGTGCATCTTGAAGAATTTTAATAAACTTTATCTTTAAAAAGGGGGGGGGGACTGGAGAGGTGGCTCAGGGGTTAAGCCTCTGCCTTGCAGGCAGAAGGTCCTGAGTTCGGATCCTACGCACCACGTATAGACGCCGGGCGGAAGCAGGGGCGGCCTGCGTTTCTGGTCCTTGTAGGGCGGAGCCTGTGAATCCCCGGGCAGAGTAAACAAGGAGGAGGTGGAGGTGGTCCATGGTGGTTCTCGAATTCCTCCGTGGTTCTACACACACATACACACGCATACACGCATACACACACATACACATGCACAATTGAATAAACAATAAATAAACAATAAACAATAAATAAATAAATAAATAAATAATAAATAAATAAATAAACAAACAAACAAAACAAAACAAAACACAATCAGGGCCAAAGAAATGGCTCAGGGATTAAGACTCTGCCTTGCAAGCAGAAGGTTGGATTTCAGGTCCCATGTAAAAACGCCACGTGGAAATGGCTACAGCCTGCACTTCGGGCCCTGGTGGGCGAAGCCTGAGAAATCCCAAAATGAAGCAAGAAGGAGGTAGAAGCAATCCAGGATGATTCCTGAAGTCACCCTTGGTCTTCCACAGGGACACATGTGCCCTCTGACAGACAGACAGACAGAAAGACAGATACACACACACACACACACACACACACACACACACACACACACACACACACGATAAATTAAATTAAATTTAAAAAACGCAATAAATAGTGGCAGGAACCTAAATCTGAGGCCAAATGTAAAAGTCAGAGGTGGGTAGTTCCTCCAGGAATTCCTGAGGGACCCAAAGGGAGCAGTGGATAGTCACAGATATTCTTGTTCCTCTTGCATCTCATTAACTTTCACGTTCTACGTCCTCCAGTGCCTCTTTAATACTGATCTCTACCATCACCTTGCTCTTCTGAAGTCCAATATCAGATTATCATATACTGGCATGACAAGTGTAGAGTTCTTTCAGCTCTCATCATTTGGCATATCCAGCGTTCTAACTGTAACATCAAAAGTCGCTATTGCAAATCTTCAGACACAGTAAATTAAGAATTTCATAGAGAGGGGCCAAGAGATGATTCAGCAGGTAAAGAATCCTGCACACGAACCTGGTGACCTGAGCTCAACTCCCAGAGCCCACATGGTACAAGAAAACTATAAAACATAACTAAAGCTAAAGACCCAAGTAAATTGTAGGATATATCAAATTCATGAAATATTATTTCAGTATCAGTTATCTCCAAATTGATTTAATGTTAATGTAATCTCTATCAACTAAATCCTCATCACAATTTTTGGAGGAAATTAACAAATGGATTTAAAAAGTGTATGGAAATACAAATCGCACAATTTTGGAAAGCAGTTGAAAAATTAGATAACACTAACACTAGTTGACATCAAGACTTACATTAGTGGATATGAATCAATTCTATATAGTACTAATTTCATCTGAAAATCCATAAATCACCCCCACTGACAGAACTGAATGATGACTAACAAAAGTGTCGACCAAGGTAGATCAATGGGGGAAGGTCATCTCAACAAAAGATGTTGAAACCAGAGGAAAACAAACTCAGAACTCTTCTTTAAGTCACACTTGAGAACTGGTTTTACACAATCATATAAAAACAGAGGCTTGGGCTGGAGAGGTGGCTCAGGAGTTAAGCCTCTGCCTTGCAGGCAGAAGGTCCTGAGTTCGGATCCTAGACCCCACGTATAGACGCCGGGCGGAAGTGGGGACAGTCTGCATTTCTGGTCCTGGTAAGGTGGAGCCTGTGAATCCGGGGGCAGAGTAAACAAGGAGGAGGTGAAGGCGGTCCATGGTGGTTCCCGATTTCATCGGTGGTTCTACACACACACACACATACATACACACACATACACACACATACATACACAGGCGCACACACGCATACACGCACAATTGAATAAATAATAAAAAAAAACTTTTAAAAAAGAGGCTAACGTGGGAATGATGACACATGACTACAATCCCAACACTTCAAAACTGATGCAAGAAGACTTCCAACTCAAGGACAGTCTGAGCTACAGAGTAACAGCTTGTCTCAAAAACAAACAACAACAAAACCAGAGCTACACCAACAAAATAAACCCCCATAAATATATTAAACTTACAAAAAAAAGAAAACAACACTTCTCAGGGAACATTTATATGACACCAGTAATTTTCTGCAGTAGATTTTAAAAAATTTCTACACAGTCATGTTGTCACTGAGATAAGCCTGTATTATTTCGCCCTTTTTGTGAACTTTTCAGGGTACAAAATAGTAAATTTCATTCATTCCCACCAGCATGTTGTCATTCTTGATGACAGTCATCCTGACTTGGGTGAGACAGAATTTCACAGCAGCTTTTAATTTGCATTTCCCTGGAGGTTTTGGTCACTGAACACTTTTTCAAAACTCATTAGGCATTGCATTTCTTCCTTTGATAACACTTGAATTCAATTCATTAGCCCATTTATTGATTGCATTTATGTTACATTCATTAGGCTTTGAATATATGAAATTTTTAACTAGTTTTAATTTTTAAGCTTTTTTATTAATTAATTATTTTTTCCACTCATACAAACTTAATATAGGTACCCCGGTCCCCTCCCTTCCTCCCTGGACCCCCTTGCTCTTTCCCTCCTTTTCCCTTTCCTTTCCCCCCACCCCTTCCTTTCTCCCAGTACCTCCTCTCTCCCCCCCATCCCTGGAGCATCCTTTAGTGTGAATGTCAAGCTTCCCTTTGGGTCCTCCACTCTAATGAGGTTAAGGACTCAGTAACATTGCCTAGAGCCCTTTCTTGTGTTCCCCTTTAGTATAGGAACACTATTGTGGCTGTTAATCCCTTGCTTCTAAGGATCCTAGTGCCTGTGATCCATGCTAGACTTTGGGGGGGTCAATGCTATGTCAGTCATTGCGCAGGTCATGCAAAGTCCTATTACAGTTACTCGGCCCTAACTTGTGTGGAGTATCTTGCATATCATTGCTCCTCCCCATCTTTAGGCTCTTACAATCTTACCGCCCCCTCTTCTGCAAATTTCCCTGAGCTCTAGGATGGGAAGAGATTAGGCTGGCCTGGTTCCAGTGGTTAATGTAGGGTCTCTGATGTTCTGAATTATGGTGTTTTTTTTTTTCTTCCAGTTTTTCTGTTCCTGCACTGCCCTTGGCTCCATCCTGATGGGTATTAGATGTCTCCTCCTGATGAGCAGTGCCCTGAACCGTGAGCATCCCGGGCTGGCAAAAAGCTCTAGTCTTAATTTAAAGGGCACATGTAGGAAGTGGATACCATGCTGAACAATTTAAGTTCAGAGCATAGAAAACTTAATCAATCTTCCTTCTAAATGAGTGCATGAACAAGTAAAGAATCTGAATCACATTTTATTTTCATAGCCTACAGACTTAAAAATAAAGACACCTTAAAACTTCAACTATGGTTAGTATTATAATACAACCAAAAATTGCAATCTTGTGAAAACAGTCCATGTGAAAGCACTAGGAAAATGTAAGATAGTGTTCTGTCTGATCACCTAAAGAAAGAGCAAGGAAAGACACATTTTCTGTAAGCAAAGACTTCAGAAGATTCTTCTTTTCTCCCTCAAGTGTAGACTTATGACCCATTCTTAACCCAATACCCTGTATGAGCAGGTACTGTAAATATCCACTGAACTAAGTGAACACTTTTCACTAAAGGAAAGAAAGTAACTTAAGATTTCCATACAAAAGACTAAGAGTTCCTGCAAAAGAACAAATATGGCCCAAATCATCAGAACAGCACAAAGAAGTCATGACATTTGAGTCAATGATCTAAGGCTAGTTGTTTCTCCAGAAAGTTCAACTACTTATTTAAACTGCTATTACTACAGTACTTTGAACTGAAATGACTTTCATCTAAGTGCTTAAAGCACTTGATTAGTAACCATTAATTAAGGTTCCATACTTCATGGAGCATAATTTCCATCTTGAAAGTCAAGGTACTGAAAATTTAAGTAACAACCATGATTAAAAGATGAAAATTCATGCTCTTCAGCAATACATACACTAAAAATTGGAATGATACCAACATTATCATGAGGATGACATGCAAATTTATTAAGTGTTCCATATTTTTTAAAACACGATAAAAGAGACAGTTGCCAACAGAAGTACCCTTCAAAGAGGCACACAGGAGGAAGAAGAGGGATAACAGAAATGGTCTGAGATACACCCCTCAGAAGTCACAGGTGAGTAAACAAAACTCCCAGTACCAGGTGTGGCATATTCTGTATGAACCATTGGTTAGAGAAATCCCAAAAGCCCTTAAACAGATGCAGCACTGACACGGCTCTTGGTTCCCCAGCAAACCAGAGGCCACTACACACATCAGTCACAGGGCATGGAGAAATAAAGCTAGAAATTACCTGGAAGATGCATGCAGGCCGGGGAGAACAAGTCACTAACAGTTTTATTCAGCTACGAATCCCACAACTGGATAAGTTACAACATGGACCAGCAAGATGAGCCTACTGGTGTGACACTAACGTAAATGTTATGGGGATAACCAACTGTGTTCCAATTGAACTTAAGGCTTATTCCACAAGCCTAGTACTGCTAATCACATTAAGAAACTGTGGATGTGGAAGGTAGGAACCCACAGGGCCCAGGGGAGAATCTACTGCACAAATGAACAAAGTATCAAACTGCCTTCTAATTTCACATTTTTATTTTTTTATTTATTTTCGCTGTCATGTGTAGATGAGGGTGTGTGTGTGTGTGTGTGTGTGTGTGTGTGTGTGTGTGTAAAAGAGGGCCTATGAAGGCCCATGGTTTATTTCAGGAATCATCCTGGATTGCTTTACCTGCTTTTTGCCATGCTCTAGAAGTGTAAGCCATTACCATTTCTGCATGTCGTTTTTTACATGGGATCTCAGCTCCAAACTCAGGTCCTTTTGCTTGTGAGGCAAAGGCTTAACCCCTGAGACATCTCCCCATCCCCTAATCACCAATCCATTGATTAATTATAGCTCTAAGCCTTCATCCCAGAAACTTTTTTCAGTTGAGGCTGGTTGGCAGAAAACAGATGACATTGGAGCACTTGGCCTTAGGCAGTATGCCTAGCCTTCTCCTCTCAAGGATCAGGGAGCAATGCAGAAGAGGGAACTAAGGAAACACAAAGACTTTCCCCGCCATAAGCAAAAGAACCTCTCCTTACAGTGACTGGAGATGAAGGCAGAGAACAAAGATGCCCAAAAGGCTGCGAATCAGTGAAGGCCAAGGCATCAGCCCTCAGGCAAGCCAGACATACAACCTCACAGGGCTCAGGGACCTTCATGGAAGAGGGATAGAAAGAATGTAAAAGCCAGAAGATAGAGAAAAGGGTTGTGAAACTATCCTCCAAAAAGTGGTCATGGCAACTATGAACCCATGAGAGAGGCAATTACCATCACCAAGCTTACAGTGGACATACCTGGCCAACAGCTAAGAACTGAGGAGAAACCCATGGGGTCCTACAAAGCACTAATGACCAGGAGCAACCAACAGATTCAGGAGGGGGCAGAAACACTGAGTTGCGTACCAACAGGGAAGCTACTAGGCTCCAAGAGATCATCCCAATTTCGGGATCACACAGAATACATGAATGTGGGAGAAAGATTTGCAGGAAAGCAGGCAGGAAACAAAGCCAGAATGTATTATATGTGTATGTATATTTATGAACTCAAAAAAAAGGAAAGGGGAAAAAAATAATATTGCTTCTCTTAGGTTACTCAAATAGCAATGTCCTTCAACTTAACTTATTAAAAAAAGCTAAAAGTATAATATGTTTGTGCTTCAGCAAACTCAACATTAAATAGACAGATTAACTAGCTAAAGTTTAATTTCCTTTTGCTGATGTGAGACAATACACATATACAACCTAAGAGAGAAAGGGAGATTCTCTTTGGCTTATGGTTCCAGAGGGGATATAGTCCATTATGAAGGGAATCACATAGTAGAAAGTATAGCTGAAGCGGAAATAGAAAGTTAGTTCAAGACACTGCAGTCACCAAGAAGGCAGAGAGAACAAGAGTGAGCAAGAGAAAACAGGACTTAGTTTGGTAACTAGCTTCCTGGACTTCCAACAAAGTTTCATCTGTTAAAGGTATCAGAATCTTCCCAAACACTAACATCAGCTAAGGACTCAAACATATGAGTCTGGGGGAGACAACTCACATTCAAACCATGACACTTAATATCCATGTTTTGCTTCAAGATTTTTAACTGTAACAATAGTCTCAAGTGTGTCTCAAGGTAGAGAAGTCCATAAAAACATCAGTTCAAAGGATTCAATCTCTACCTGATAATCAGATTGGATGAAGACACTTTTTGGTCTGAATTCTAATCTCATAGATAAAACAAATGAACAAATGGTGAGGACAGTGCTCCTGTGCTATGTCAGCAGAATGTGCCCATGCCTGACATTGCCCAGTGTGATTTCCCAAGAGGGGAAGTGCACAAGACAAAACAGGACAAGCAATACAAAGTCAGAAATTCATCTAAATATGTAAACAGATGAAACATGCCTATTAAGAGACAGATTCTCAGGCATGAGTTTTTTTGAAAAATGGTAACTCAGCAACACTCTAGTCACTACTACTAAAGTAAAGCACAGAATGACTTAAAAGGATGAAACTATCATGCTATCATGTCAGGAAAATAGCAAATGAGAAGAAAGCTTGTCTAAAAAGAAAATGGGTTTAAAGAAAACAGTATTTAAAGAGATAATTAGAAACATTTCTTTTTGTGTAATCTTTTTAAAAATCTTATTTATTTATTTGTGTGTGTGTGTGTGTGTGTGTGTGTGTGTGTGTGTGTGTGTGTAGAAGGTGCTGCGTGTCCCTATGAAGGACCAAGTGTGACTTAGGGAATCATCCTGGATTGCTTCTACCTTCTGCTTTGTACTGGGATTTCCCAGGCTCCACCCACCAGGGCTAGAAGTATAGGTCGTGGGATCTGAGATCTCTGATCACAGAACCTTCTGCTTATGAGGCAGAGTCTTAGCCCCTGAGCCATCTCTCCAGTCCAGAAGAAACATTTCAAAACATATTAACTATTTAAATATGGTGGCTTACAAAAGGAAAAACTTTAAATAGGACAAAAAAATCAGGAGGATGAAGAATATTTGAATAAAAAAATGATGAGGGCTAGAGAGATGGCTCGGGTATTAAAACTGCCTCACAAGCAAAAGGACCTGCATTCGGATCCCAGATCCCATGTAAAAAAGTCAAGTAAATATGCACTAGGCTCTGAAAGGTGGAACTTGGGAAATCCCAGAGGAAAGGGGGGGAAAAAAGGAGGTAGAAGCAATCCAAGATGATTCCTGAAATCACCCTTGATCCTCCAGAGGGACACATAGTAAGTACCCTCTGACGCACGCGCACGCGCGCACACACACACACACACACACACACACACACACACACGCATGTAGAATAAGTAAATAATTTTTAAAAATGATTAAAAACCAAATGGAACACACACACCCTGAACATATGAACATTCTACCATTCAAAGAAATAAGTATTGAATTTAAGGAAGAAAGAAACACTATGGAAGAGTAGAAGGGTCAGCAGCGTTTTCAGCAGTGGCAATAATTTAGAAGATGTTTGGTTCAATATTCAAATAATCCTTTCCTTTGCTGAAAGTCATTTACTCTTTCTACAAAAAAAAAAAAGAAACATTGGAAGATTTAATGCATCTATGAAACATAAGTTACAGTAAAAACTAGAAATAATACAATGTGTAACTCTGTGTGTCTGTCTGTGAGCATTGTGTATGTCTGTGAAAGATCAAGGGTGACTTTGGGAATCATTCTGGATTGTTCTACCTCCTTTTTGCTTTGTTCTGGGGTTTCCCAGACTCTGTCTTCCAAGTGCAGGCCACCATCTCTGCCCAGTGCTTTTACTGGGATATTGGATCTGAACTCAAGTCCTACATGCAAGGCAGAAGCTTAACCCTTGAGTCCTCTCTTCAGACCCATAATTAGTTATCTTTTAGAGAAGAGAAACATTGTTTAGTCAACAAGGTAACCTCCCATGCCAGCTGCCTAGGTTCAGATCTTGAGCTCTGGTAATCACTTGTCACACGATTCTGGAAAACTTATTATCCACTCCTCTAGCCTGTAAACCCCTCTATGCAAAGTGAGAACTAACTGTACCTAGTCTCTAAGTTCTTGTGAAGATTATTAAATAGGGAAATAACATACACAAAGAACTTAGAATAGTGCCTGCAACTATTAGCTTTAAAAATGTTAGCATGCCTATAAACACAATAAGGTAGGACTTGGTCTTAGTCAAGAAAGACAAGTTACAAAAACAAAAGGCCACATAAAATGCTTACATAAAAGGAAATATGTACATTAAATATGAGTCTATAATTTTTTACAGAAACACATGAAGTTTTGACAGACTAGTGAAACTTGGCAAACATTTTGACTTTTTTTGGTACTATGTATTTACATACTACTTTTTCACAATTCACAGTATTCTGTTACCATCCTCTCCAACAATTAATAATACGCTTGAGTAGGAAACTGCAGAGAAAGAAGTTGACTTGACCCATCTCTATGCTTCCTACTGCCTAACAACTGAAACTCTCAAATAGGGCTGCCAGGTCACAGAGGGACCCCACGGCAGGAGAAAAGCCTCAGTCTCCCCAGAGCCAAGAGTAGAGCCTGTGTCAAGTCTCAGAAATACTTGAACTAATGAAGACAGCCCCACAAAAAACAAACAGCTCAGTTGTGACATCTATTACACTTTGCTAACCAATTACAAAATGAATTAATATGTAAATTTAAAATGACACTTCTTTATAAGGCATTTATTAGCCTTACCCTATGAGCTTTTATTTGTGAAAATAAATAAATTTGACTTTTCTGTGAAAATTAATTTTATTTATGAAAATAAATACTGACAGTGACTTTATACTATATAGACGGAATGAAGTTACTTGTGGCCCCACAACCCTATCTAGTCCTTAAGAGTTTCTCATGTCTTACCAACGACCCCCAAAGTCTAGCATGGGTCACAGCACTAGGATCTTTAGAGGCAAGGGATTAACAGTCATAATAGTGTTTCCATACTAAAGGGGAGCCCAAGAAAAGGCTTTGGGCAATGCCATTGAGTCCTTACACCTCATCAGAGAGGAGGACCCAGAGGGAAGTTTGACATGCACACTAAAGGATGCACCAGGGATGGGGGGGCCCCCACTGGGAGAAAAGGAGGGAAGGGGGAAGGGAAGGGGGGAAAGGAAGGGGAAAAGGAGGAGAGAGCAAGGGGGTCTGGGGAGGGGTGGAAGGAGGGAGGGGACAGGGTATCTATTAAGCTTGTATGATTGGGAAAAAATAAATAAAAAAAAGAAACACAATTTAAAAAAAAAAAAGAGTTTCTCATATCTTGAACATGCATGGCGCCCCGACCACTGATAAGTTTGGAAATCTGTGCTGTGATTTCCCTGAGCCCTACCTGGAAAGTTACAGTGTAAACAAGATGAGAAAAATGTGTATTTTTGTTTTTATTTCAGCTCATACACACTTATATTAGGTACACCAGTTCCCTCCCTCCCTCCTCCTCCCCCCGTACCCCTGCTCCCCCTCCCCACCTCTCTCCCTCCCCATCCCCCAGTGGAAAAATGTGTATTTTAACTTCTCACTTTAAAATATTTTGTGGCTCAAGGCTGTTAAAGCAGTATTATCTGAAAGTCTATCACTAAAAGCAACAGCTGACTTTTGCTGGGTGTGTGCTGGTAACGGCTAAGCTTCATATAAATGTCAGTTCTCACGAAAAAAATTCTATCCAGTAAATATGATTCTCATCTTATTTCATTCTGATTAAGATATTGAAGCAGGGGCTGGGGAGGTGGTTCAGGGGTTAAGCTTCTGCCTTGGAGGCGGAAGGTCCTGAGTTCGGATCCTAGACCCCACGTACAGACGCTGGGTGGAAGCAGGGGCGGCCTGTGTTTCTGGTCCTGGTAGGGCGGAGCTTGTGAATCCCGGGGCAGAGTAAACAAGGAGGAGGTGGAGGTGGTGCATGGTGGTTCCCGAATTCGCCCATGATTCTGCACACACACACACACACACACACAATTGAATAAAAAATAAAAAACTTTTAAAAAAAGGATATTAAAGCAGAGAAGGGTTAAGTAATTTCTTAATGAGGCTGGAGGTTAGGAGTAATAATGACACAAGCTGACCTAAATCTGGATTCCAGTTCCTCTTCTTAGCAGCTGAGAGACTCTCAAGAAAGAAATGGCCCTTCCTGGCTCCAGCCGCCTCGAGTATAAGACAAGGCAGGAGCAGCTCTGCCATCCAAACCCCAAACACCCACTCATTACTAGTAAGGCAGCCGAGCTGATGTGGTGGGTCATGCTTGTAATTCTAGCCCTCAGAAGGTTAATTCAAGTTCAAGGCCAGCTTGGGTTACACAGTGAGTGCCAGGCCAACCTGGGCTACAGAGTGAGACTCTGTCTCCAAAAACCCAGAGAGCCAAAGCAAGAAAATGAAAGACGAGCTGAATGAACAGACAGTATTGAGAGGAACTACTACCACTGTCTGGAGACTCCCAACTTCCTGATTAAACTCCACAGGCCAAATCTGAGCCATGCTGCCCAGCTCTGCAAGTGTCTGAGACACAGACATTCTTCTTTGACAACTACTGCTCTAGAGCAGCAGACAACTACTCACTTCAGTATTTGGTGATCCTAATCAATGAAAATTACATTCTGTATTTTGTACTTCTGAAGTTAAGAATTGTTTTTCAATTGCTTAATTCAAAAAAATTTAATACTTCTCTCCCTCTCTCAAATAAATGCACATTAAAAATGGGGAGGGCAGTAAAATGGCTTAACAAGTAAAAGTACGTATGCACAAACCTCACAACTTAAGTTTAATCACTGGAGCCCACATGATGCAAGTGTCAAGAGAACTGACTTCCAAAAGATGTCCTCTGATGCACATACACACACACACACACACACACACACACACACACACACACACACACAGTGGTTCATTTGTATGTTCCCATAAACAAATAAAATGTTGTTTAATAACTTCCTTATTTTATAACCATGGAATATACAATGCCCTCCCACAATGCATAATCAAGTTATAAGTGTACTCAAAGTTTTGGAACCCTGGGCACTTGTGGAAGTGTACAGACCCCCCAAAACACTATGCCCTTTAGCAGTCACTCCTTTTTCTCACTGCCATCTGAGTCCCTCCCTTCATCCCCCCAACCCCACTAGTCCCAAGAAATGATCGATTTACTTTCTGTCATGTAAATGGAATCATGCAAAAGAGGTACTTTAAGAAGGGTTGCTCTTTCTTAGCATGTTTTACTGCATGTTCCCTGCACATTGTAGTATAGCACATCATACTGTCTAAGCACAGATATACCTATTTTAGTCATCCATTTATAAGTTGATATTTTGCTATTTTTAGAACTGCCTAACTTTAATAAGAAGAAAAATGGTAAAAAATTGCTTTCAGACTTTTCCAAGCAACATTAATAATTGTTCATTATGCTAAATCCTATTGTAATATAAAAATGGTGTGTTATTTATAGTTAGTAGTATACTTTCACATGTAATTTACTAATATTAAAAAATTGCTAACATCACATGTTAGAATGGTAAAGGTTGTTTATATTTTTTAAACCAAATTCTCTTTCTACCAAAATCAGCTTTTAAATCTACTCTGTCCTCAGAAGTTATGGTTTCTGTACTGGAAAATTACAGACTTCATTTCTAGTTCACAATTACTCTCCTTGTCTCACTTTAACAAGAGCCTCAATGGACTTGCTCCAGTCTGCTTCAGACCTCATTTTTTTCTACTCTTTTTCTTCCGTCCTAGTGCTGACCCAACTAATTGTCCTTACAGGACTATTACGCAAGCTCTGCCGGCTTGTGTAAATACCTCTTCTCAAAACTCTGGAAAACTACACTCATCTCTCTAAGCTTTATGCTTTTAACTTTAGAGTTTTCTTTTTAATTGAATTTTCTGTTTAAAACTTTATCTCTGATCCTTAGAATAGATCAACATTTTTCTAGGAACTGCTAGGTCTCAAGGACAAAACATCTTTCCAACTAGACTTCATGGTCAGGTCATATCTTTTTTTAGTTTCTACTGTGTTCTCTGTTCCTAGTAGAAATGACAGATAGTCATTCGTTTGTTATTTATATGTATAAATAATTTTATGTACATAAAAAGGCTATGAGAACTGGAAAATATAATTAAAAGTAGATTTTGCTACCAGCCAACTTCTGAGTTTCAGTATTCAAGGTCCTAAGTATTCTCATGTATCTTATTTAATCCTCATACTAGCGTTATTAAATAAGTATTATACGGACTGGTGAAATAGCTCAGTGGGTAAGATGCCTGCTTGCAAACCTGGCAACCTAAGTTTGACACCTGAAAGCCCATGTATAGAGTCCATGTGTGTGCCTTTCTTTCTTTATCTCAAATAAATGAATGAACTATTTTTAAAGAAGTTGGGAGCAAGATATTAGAGACTAGGTAAGTAATGGAGCCAGAACTTAGACTGAGTTCAGTCTCCAGAGTCCAAGAACGGGCTGCATGGACCTAGTCACATATCAAAGGCAACTGAGCAGCAAGTGAAGGAAAGGAAAACACTCCTGACCTTGGATCTCATTGCCCAGGTATTGAGGGCAGAGATGCCTCACTGCATTTCCTGAACAGAAAGCAGGTAGACTCTTACAATGACCTTTCTCCAAACATGCACAAGTATAAACAGGACAGAAAGGGCAAAAAGACTGCAAGGTCACAGAAAACGCTTTCCCTCTGCCCCCCATACTTAGATAAAATCAGCCTGTCAGAGTGGGTTACAATTGCCCATCACTTCTGGGAAAAAAAACTTCTGTGCTGAGCTGAAAAAACAAACAAGACTGCCCTTCCTGAGAAGAGTCACCGCAAGGACAGATGGACACTCAGTTGCCAGCTCTTTCTAGTCTAATCCAGTGGTGATAAGCACCTTGGCTCTGCAGCAAAAAAGGAAATAGGGATCTAGTGTTATTAAAGACCAAATTACCTTTTGCTACTTAGAGAGTAGTTTCACACAATGACATTATGTCAAGGAAATAAACACTCTCCCACTATATCTGTTCACATATGATTTATCTTGACAAGGCAAATAATACTGATAAAGAACAAAGGCTCCAAATTTTAAGGATTAACTGGGACATGAAGATATCTTAATCTTGCCTCTTGCACTAATAATTTTCTTACGCATTAGCTGAAAAGTCATTTTAAATATTTCTAAATGCTGAATGGATTATATTCTCAAATTTTCTTTCAACACAGTCTACAAATTAGAAATTATTTTTCCCATTAAAAGTTATAAAATGTTTCCATATTAGGCTACAAAAGAGCAGTTAAATTGCAAAGACAGTGTAAAAGTAGAACGCGCTCCATGTCCACAGTCCCTGGCTTGTGAAGAGGGCAGCGTAGCATGACAGCATGCACTCTGTAGAAGCCTCCAAAGCCACATCAGAAGCAGCAGAGTGAAAACAAGGCTCCCCAGGGACCCCTGAGCTTGACGTTCTCAACTGGGAGAGGGCATTTGGGAGAGGATCCACAGCTTCTTGGACTAGCAAGGCCAGGCAGGGCACCTTTCTTGAATCACGAACCTCTACCATGTTTCCACTCTGGCTTTGGAAACTGTAATGATTTCTTCAGTCTTGACATGAACTCAGGGAGTGTTTAGGCAGGGTAATATCTACAAACAGTACAGTTAGTGTTTTATATTGATGAGAAAGGACTCTGAAGACTAAGTCATTTTCTCGGTATCACAAAGTTGGAGACAGCAATGAACCCAAAAAGAAAATCCCATCCTCTAAAATTTACATTCTAGAAAGAGAAACAGACAATTTACGGGTTATTTATTTATAAACACACTTCAGTACATCAGAAGATCCTCAGGGGTTCTGAGAAAAATAACATGAAAGGCAAAGGAGGTTGAAGGTAGCAGTGTGCAGTATTAAATAATTAGTATATGTTTCATACCATATGGCTATACAGGAGCAGACTGGAAGGGTAGCTGGAAGGGTGTGGCAGTTAGTTACAAAAACCAACTTGACAATTAAAGGATGAGCTTTTGGGCACATCTGTGAAAAGTTACTTTATTAAGGCAAGCCCCGAGAAAGCCTGTAGATTATCTAATTGATATGGGAGGCCCCAGTCCACAGTGGATGGAACCTTTCCGTGGGCAGGTGGATAAGATGGTGCAGACCGGCAATCAAGACAGTATGCTCCTCTGGCAACTTCTGTGGTCAGTTCTTTAGGCTCCTGACATTGGTATGAATTCTCCTGCCATGCTGATTAACTACAACCAAAACTCATAAACAGGAATAAACCCTTTGCTCCCCTAAGCTGTTCTGGTTATGTTTCTACATTAGCAACAGAAGAGTAACTAGAACAGGAGGTGAAGAAAGAACATTCCAGGCAGAAGGAGCAGTCAGTGTAAAACCCCTCAGAGGGTTGTCCTGTCAAGTAGAAACACAGCCAGTGTTTGAAAAGACTCAAACAAGGGAACAGTATGAACTCCAGTATGGCAACCAGGTAGGCGGCATACTCATGACAACGAAGGAGAGCCCTTGAGAATGAGGAAGAGATACATAGACATGACTGGAAGCAAATGCCCCTGCTTTGAGCTGGGAAAAGAGACAGGAGAGGAGGGCAGCAGGAAGAAGTGCTGTAACGAGAACGTAGTTTCTGGCTACACCTCAACAGGAAAACCAAAAGCAACTGACAGCCTGATCATTAAGCATTAAGAACCAAAAGTCTGTTCAAGTTTTTTATCCTGATCACATGTGGAAAACATAAAAAAAAATAGATTTGCAGTATAATGAAGATTCCACTTCAAGTAAAATAAACCCGAGACCTGCGCAGTGACATCTGGGATGACCCACATGTGGTCAGCCTCAAGGGAGTGCAACACATTCGAGATGAGCCCTCTTCTCGTAAGACTGCTTGGCTTACCAATTGGTAATGCTGCAGAAGAAACTAGAAGAGACATGGAGAGTACTGCTGCCAGACCAAGCAGCCTTACCACAAGAGGACTGCTGAGCTGAGGAAAATATGAAAGAACTGTGCTGCCCACAGGAAGACCTGCTGCAGCCACAGAGCTTTGAGGGGACTTGTGGAATACCTCATACGCTTTACTGAGTCAACATTTCTAATCTATAAATTTAAGATCCAAATTCGACTTTGTCCCTCCCTGCTCAAAAGCTTAGAATTTCTATGAAGTTTGCATATCAGAATTTCAGAGGGTGGATGTCCAACTTGCGCTACTCTGTGAAGATCAAGAGGGAAGAAAAGAATGAACCAGACAAGTGTGCGTGCTTAAAGTGTTTTGCTAAATGAATAAATTGGCTAATAATAAATTATGGGGGATTCATTAAATAAAGTATAGTATTATCCATATAATGGAATATATTATGCAAACATAAAAATGAGTTGAAGGAGCTGGGGAGATAGCTCAGGGGTTAAAGCCTTCACCTCACAAGCAAAAGGACCTAAGTTAGGAGCCCCAGAACCCACCTAAAAAGACAGATATGGCAGCTGCCTGTAACCCAATCCTATAGGGCAGAGACAAGGAAACCCCAAAGCAAAGCAATAAAGAGGTAGAGCAATCCAGGATAATTCCCAATGGTACCTTTAGGCCTCCACAGGTGTGCATGCACACACATATATACACACATGCTTGCTAAAAAGATGAAGTATATGTGATAACATGGAAAATGTTCATCAATGCAAGTATACTTATTAAGCAATTGTTGCTCTGAGCTAAGCAGATGAAAAAAAGATTATAAATTAGTATATTCACATGTGATATAATTCTTATAAAAAAACACATGCCCTAAAAGGAAAAAAGATAATCATAAAATAATAATGGCTATTTATTGTTAAGAAATGGAGGTGATTTTTTTCATGTGTTTGGATTATTTCTCAGCCTTTCAATTTTATTATCAAATTAATATAAATAGAATCTTTTTTATGGACTAAGTGCTATTTAAAACACACACACACACACACACACACACACTTATCTACCAGAGAGATTGGCAAGTGGTGGACATCTAAAATTGTCAAACTGGGCATGATGACACAGGCCTGTAATCTCAGCAATCTGGAGGTAGAGGCAAGAATATCAGGATTGAAGACCAGGCTCAGCTACCCAGGCAGTTCATGCCATCATGATAGTGATGGGCTAGATGACACTATCTCCTTGTCTTTCCAAAACAGTTGAAAGTTGTATCTTTTTTTTTTTAACTATTTAACTCATCTTCATCTAAAGTCTACTTTATGCTAGATACTGAAATATAAAACAAAGATAGATAAAACCCAGCTCTTGCCCTGAAGCCGTTCAGTCAAGCAGAATAGGCAAACGAGTAAACAGTAAGTATGGAGGAGGAGTGAGTGGAAAGTAATTGCTGAGCAAGCATGGGGACATAAGTCTGTACCCCAGAACCTACATAAAAATCTATTGTGACACAGGCCTGTGCTGGGAAGTGGGACAGGCAGATCTCTAGAGCTTACTGATCAGAGTCTAGCTGCATCAATGAGCCTCAGGTCTCAAGAAATTCCATCTCAAAAGAACAAGGTGGATGGCTTCTGAAAAATAAGTGACTCCAAGGTGTCTTTAAGCTTACACACACACACACACACACACACACACACACACACACACAGAATAAAAGGAAAGAAAGAGAAGGAGGGAGGAGAGGAAAAAGAGCACAAGCCTGGGGTGTACCTGTCAATAGAGTGGTAAGAGTGGGGTTCTGCGGTCAGAGGACACTGACATTGTAGAAACTGATCTTCAATATCTCCCTCAAGCACCTCAGTGAGTCACATTTATCCCACATCACCTTGACCTATTTGCCACCAGAAGAAAGGAGGAGGGGAGGGCTAGGAGACACTGTACCAATTATACAAAGCAGGCCTACAATGCAGCATTGATATACTAAACCTGCCTTACAAGGAACCATTGTGGGAAGGATACAATGGCCAGACCAAGAGATTCCTTATCAACAGTCTGCTCCTGCTCTGCAGTGTTCTAGATTGTCAAGGGCAGGTGTGCATCTGGGTCTGTTTGCAGGTAGAGTTGGAGAAGTTAGAAAAGAGGAATACCTGATTAAAACTACCTTTTACTGATGGGAGGGAGAGAAAAAGCAAAATTAAAGCCAAGAAAAGTGACTAGAAATTATTTTGGTATCTTGTGCCTGGCAGTTTTGATTCTTTGTTAAATCAATGTTTCATGTTGGGGGGGGATCCTCACAAATAATTTTAACTGCTCTGCAAATATGATAGGCAAAAAGTAAAGGAAACACTCCAAAGCATCAATGAGTTAAGAACTAGATACCAACAGCCTCGACACTTGCTTTCTCTCACAGAGCATGCAAAAAGCAGAGCAGTATGTTTCCACCCCTGTGTTTGGAGCTGCCCAAGTGCCAGAATTTCTCTGCTCCACTCTCTGGAGCCTAATGAAGTATGCATTTTGGAGAAGGCCAGAAGAGTGGAATAAGTGGCTGTGCTGCCCACTGATCGCACAGCTTAGTGTGTAGGCCCTTCCAGCCCAGCACGCCCCAGCTACTGGCAGCTACCAGGCCTGCAGGAAGCTGGACCTAGAGCTGGGTGCGGAAAACAGCTGGCCTGTGCTGGTGCAGGCAGGCAGGGGCAGTAGTTGCATTCTTTGAATTTTTACACAACAGCTAGCCTGACTCACCAAACTTTTAAAGGGCATCCAACCACTGACATTTCAAATTCTGAAAGACATGATGGGAACATGTAATATCTGTACCATTTACGTACATATTTTCTGGACCTAGCTGGTACAATCACGTCTTCCTAAACAGACAGAATTTTATAGCTAAAGTAGAAATGCACAATGACTAAAAGTATCCTAAATCTAAAATTAATTTCAAAGTATATCAAAGACATGATTCTTTTAAGAATACTCTTCAAATTGCTGAGTTTAAAAAAAAACAATACTTTTAACTCACTAAAATCTTTAGTGCAGAAGGTCTAATTACATTTTAGTGAGCACAGAAGAAAACAAAAGCACTTTCTTCACTATGTGCTTTCAGATTGTGTCTATGCTAACACACCTGACATCAACTACTGCCTTCACATTTCTTTTTGTTTTTGAAATCTCAATGAACTTTCTCAAGCCAAATTAAGAATTTGGGAAAGGTTTTAATGTTGTCAATAAAAGTTATTTGAATGACTTGTTTAAACTTTTTGTGAGACCATTCTGTGACTTTCAAATTAAAAAAGAAATGAAAAACTTTAAACCAACTTAAATGGAACAGATATTGACTGGCTAAAAGAAAATGCAGATGATTCTGGGGAGCCCTAGCAAGCTGCAGAGAAGTGTTCTGAAAGGAGGCTCACCATGGGCTACAGTCTGAAACTGCAGAGCCTGTGCTAACTAAGGTCAGTCCCAAGTGTCAGACCAATTTTCTTGTCACTTAAGTCAGTCTATGACTTTTAGAACATTTTATTTTCATTTAATTTAACTGATAGAAACAAACACCTTAAAAGCAGTCTTTTAGAATCTTTAACCAGATTTATCAATCTGCCCCTTGCCTCCTCTTTGTCTCTGATACACACACGATCTTTTGAGTTTCCCTCAAAGTAAAGTTGCACACTTCATGCCAACCTCTTATCCAAATACTGCAGAGTTTCTTTCCTAATTACTCTAATCAGGAAATCTACCATCATTGCAATGCAATGCAGTCTACATTAAAATCTCAACAACTGTCTACAAACTGTTTTCTCTGCACTTTTTTCCTAACTCAACATCACTTACTGCATTTATCAATACAACTGTTTATCTCCTTATTTAATATACAACAGTTTCTTAGTTTTGTCTTTCAGAATGACACCCAAAGACTACAGGCCCAGCACATAGTTTCATCGGTGTTAGTTTCAGGGGTCAACTTGATAACTGAAGGCTTAGTCTTGAGGAACACCTATGTAAAGTACGCCTCCAAGAAAATCTATATGTATATGTACTTGATGTGGGAAGACCAGTCTATGGTGGAAGGGACTACTTTATAAGCAGGTAAACAAGATAAAGAACTAACTAGAATTTGGCAGAATGGTAAGTTGTAAAGTATGCTTGGTCCTTGCCCTTCTCTGAGCAATTCCTGTATATATGATGCAGCCAATTTCCCTCTGCTCCTGCTGGTATCGCCCCTGCCATGAGCAGCTACAACCTGAAATCATAAACTGGATTAAAAATTCCTTATTCCCCTAAACTGTCTGTCATTACAGTGACAGAATATGAAATTAAGACAGCTTCTAAGGCATTTAGTGTCTCGTGTTCTTAGACGATGTAATGTGTCTTTACAGTGCACTGAGAGACATGTTATGTGGTATGTACACTCATGGGTGTGGACAGAATCTACATGAATCCCATGGCTCCTGTACTCTGATCATGTCGGTGTAGTCTATGATATGCCTCTAGACAACAAAATACAGCAAAACCAGGTGATACTCGGGATTATAAGACCAAGGTTATGTTGGATCAGTCTCTCCCTGGCTCCCTGTGAGAAAGGAGGCCGTATTAAAGAACCCACATAGCAAGAACTATAAAATACTGGGTAATTAATCTTTCAGACAACTGAAAAACAAAACAATGAACTACAACCACAAAACTGAAAGTGGCTAACAAGCACATGACCGCAGCAGAGCTTCTAGATGATTCAGCCCTAGCTGACACCTGTATTCCAATCTTAGGAGACCCTGCATGAAGATCTAGCAGAGTCAGACAAAACTCCCAACTCACAGAAACAGATAATGAGATTGTTTTAAATTTGTGGTAAAATTACTACTCAGCAATATAACTTTGTCACTTACCCACAGAGGTTCTAACAGATTACTCCAGCATACTATTTTTTTTCCTTTAAACCAATAAGTAAGTTATGGGGAGCTCATCTAAAGTTGCCAATATCATGGTTCTTAAACTTCCATGACTAGTTTTATAATTAGTAATGATTCTTGCCTTTGCCATTAGGGTAACTATAAAATAATGACAATTTATATGCCCTATAATCTTCTATAAGAAAGACCTGTCCTTCCTCTCCCATTTATTTATTCATGTACTTATATCACAAATGGTTATAGATTATTTTATTCAATAACAAATGTAATCCATTGTCATTATTTGTTGTGATACCAAATATTTACACATTTGGCCAGTGGAAAGGTCTTCTAACTAACTCCTGAGTTGGCATATCTTTTGGCTTTTAAAAATTGCTTTCACAGAGGTACAATTTACTTACTCAAAGATTCATCTGTTTAAATTCAATGATTTTTTTTTAGTTAGTTTAGAAACCATCATCATCATTTTGCAATTTTAGCTTTTAATCATGAAAAAAAAAAAAAACCCTAGAATTTCAACTCCTATTCTTGGCTCCAGGAAATCATGTACTTTCCATCTCTATAATTCTTCCCTTTGTGGACATTTCATGAACATGGAATCCTATTAAACATGGTCCTCTGTGTCTAAACTGTTTCATATGTGTGTTCTTTAAATTCATCCATACTGTGGTGCAGGAACCACTTCCTGACACTCTGAGCACTTCCTTAGTTCTAGCACATGATGTTCTGGGCTCACCTGCCTAAAATCAATTGGTTCACCAAGATGCCCTGGTTACCGTTAGGTGGAAAGGCTATTTACAAACCAGGTGCCACGATTGGGCACAGGTGTCAACTTGACGGTTGAGGGTTTGAGCTCTGGGCACATTTGTAGAGAATTGGTGGTTAAGTCCAGAGCAAACCTGCAGGAGATTGTCTGGCTGATGGGGAAGGCCCAGCCTATGGTGGGTGGTACTAGTCCCTAAACAGATGAATAAAAATACTGAGTGTCAGTTGAGGAATTTGGCATCCTTGTGTATACTTGGCCAGACATGCCGGTCTGGCAAGTAAGGACCATCCCTCTCTCAGTCATCATGTAGAGATGGTGCAGCCAGTTCCCTCGGCTTGGTGTTGTGCATGCTCTCCCGACAAGCTGGACTACAGACTGTAACCAGACTATCAGTAAGAAAATGAACTCCTTGTTCCCTTAAGCTTTTTGATGGTCATTTATCACCAACCATGCAGGTGGACTGCAACACCAAGATCCAGTGTCTAACATGTGCTCGATGATACAGAGGTGCCACTACTTCTGGGCTCCACTGAAACACGTGTGTACATAAATGTTTGCACAAATACACACAGGCACATACATAAATATATAAATAAGAAATAGTGAGCTACCTTTTGGATATTTGCATTAGAAAGCATTCTGACACCGAATAATATCAGAAACGGGATGCAAATCTCTTCCTTTCTCTGTTAGGAAGGAAATCATAGTTTTAAAAAAAAAGATTAGAACTGGATATGTTGTATATACCTATGATATCAGCACACAGGAAGCCAAAGAGATTAGGAATTCTAAGCCAGCCCGGGCTACACAGCAAGACCCCATCTCAAAAGCAGGGATGTCATTTGGTGGGAGAACACTTACTTACCCAACAGGTAACAACAGCACTAAGAGGCCTTTAGCCAAGGTGTCCTAGTTTCTACACCTAGAGCCAGGCACAGGTTAGGAACCTGTTCATGACCAGAATCTGGTCTACTATGCAAGCCAGGGGCAAGTCTTTCCTACTGAGAATCAAGGCTGCTGAAAGCTGTGAGCACAATTACTATCTGTAACAGTAGCAGCATCTGCTCAGGGACAGGATCTATATCACCAATATGACTGTAGGCTGAGTACTCCAAGTCACCAATATCAGACAAAAGGTGTACAGAGAGTAAACACTCCTGTAATTTATGAAGTCCTCCTATAGATGTCAAGAATTAAAGAAGCCATTAAATTTAAGTGAACATTTGGTGTATGTGTGTTCACTTTCTAAGGAAGTTCCATATTTTCCATTAAATTTTTATCAATAGAAATTCTGCCCCTTCCTATGTGTGAGTTGATACATTGTAAAATCACAAGATGCCTCCAAAGTTTGCCACACTATATGTTTAATGCTATCATTTAGTTCTTCAAACATGCCCAAAGTATACAGCAAACACTGTAAGCACCAAAAACATAGTAGATAGAAACAAACACAACCTTACATGTTAGTGAGGGAAAGAAATAACCAGAATGAGTTTTAAAATTTATTTACTATTGTTAGTCTGGCAGATAAAAAGTAACCATTTTGCAAATGGGTGATTGACCCCTCCATCACTGTGGTTTCCTACTTTTATTACATCTACCTTTGAATGTGCTCTTATAACAAGACTCTAGTTTAACAGCTTTTTGTCTCTGGCCAGGGGGTGACATACTATGCCCAGCAGGATGGAGTGAAGGGCATTGCAGGAGCAGCAAAAACTGCAAAAGAAAATCAACAAACCACAATCCAGAACTTCAGAGACTCTATATCAATCACCTAGAACTAGGCCAGCCTAATCTCTCCCCATCCTGAAGCTCAGGGAAATTTCCGGAAGAGAGGGCAGTAAGATTGTAAGAGCACAAGGATGGGAGGAGCAATGATGCGCAAGATACTCCACACAAGTTAGGGCTGAAGCAATCATATTTGGACTTTGCATGCCCTGCGCAATGTCCAACACACTATTGACCCCACAAAGTCTAGCATTTGCTAAAGGCACCAAGATCCTTGGAGGCAAGGGATTGACAGCCACAGTAGTGTTCCTATGCTTAAGGGGAACACAGGAAAGGATTCAGGGAAATGCCACTGGGTCCTTGTACATCATCGGAGAGGAGGGCCCAGAGGAGAGTCTGGCATGCACATTAAAGGATTCTCCGGGGATTGGGGGGGGAGGCACTGGGGAATGGGGAGGGAGGGGTGAGGGGGAGGGGGAGCAGGAGGGTTGGGAGGAAGAGGAGGGAGGGAGGGAACCGGTGTACCTACTAAGTTTGTATGAGCGGAAATAATAATAAAAAATGTTAAAAAAATAAATAAAGGAAATTAAGAGTTGAAAAAAAATAAAAAAAATAAAAATAAAATTTATTTACTATTGTTGTCTGAGTGTTGATGTATGTGGGTGTGCATGCCACAGTATGTGTGTGGACATCAGACAACAATTTGTGGGTCAATTCTCCCCATCTACCTTTACCTGAATTGTGCGGACTGAACTCAGGTTTACACTGTAAATGTATGAGTCACCTTGCTGGCTCACAGTAATTTTTCTTGTTTTAACATAGAACAGATTTGGTCATATCACTCTCCCCAAAACTGTCTAGTAGCTGTATACCTAAGTTCACAGCAATGTAAATCAAAATGGCTACAAAAAGGAAGTAACTGTACATGGAAGGCTGAATAGGTAAGCAAACTGTGGTACATACAGTTATATGAGTTACCTAGAGTAGAATTATATCACAGAGACAGCATATTGAACAGTTGATTGGGAGGAGGAGACTGGGGAGAGACAGAGGGAAAAGAGGCTACTTGAGACCCTGCCTCAAAAAAACGGAAAGATTGAAAGGAGGGTCGGAGCATTCCCTTCCTTTTTAAGTAAGGCTTCCGCTTTGAAGATATTTTGAATAATATTGATATTTGTCTGCTAGATGAATTGTACCTAGCAAGATGGAATTAAATGGAGGATATTTAAATGTCTGATGAATACACATGCACCAGAATAGTACTAGTTACTGTACAAAACAAACCTCTCAGAGGTTTGCAGTCAACAGGGTCCTACCTGACCTGCTTCCTGCTCCTTGTACAACATCCCACTGCTTCTCCAGACCACACTGGCCTCCCTGACTTTCTTGAGCTCTACATATCCTGCCGCTGCAGGGTTTTTACAAGGCTTTTTCTCTGCCTGCCTCACATCATTCAGATCTCGACTCAAATGTCGACTCAAATGAGAAGCTTTCACTTCTAAATAAAATTGAAAATCAGCAATGAGGACCCACTATTTTTGTCCACCTCTCCTCCTAACAGTTACACTCTATCTCTTGTCCATATTCATTTTTTAAACTTTATTTGTGTGTGTGTGTGTGAGAGAGAGAGAGAGAGAGAGAGAGAGAGAGAGAGAGAGAGAGGGTACTGTGTGTCCCTGTGGAGAATCAAGGGTGATTTCTGGAATTGTCCTAGATTGCTTACCTCCTTTTTGCTTTTCTGTGGGATTTCCCAGGCTCCACCCACCAGGGCCAGAAGTGCAGACCACTACCATTTCCAACTGACATTTTTTTTTTTGAACTTTGAGATCTTTTTCATTTGAAGGTAATCTTAATGCTATTAAGTTCACAAATATACTAATTTAAATACCCAATCCTAATGATCTGAAACACACATTGCAAACATACAAGTTTCAATTTTCTCCATATGTCAGCGCCCATTTATATCATGGTTTTGGAAATGGGGAGAATAGATTTCCCCTTAAACTTCAAGTCAGTAGGTGTTTCTTTACAGTTAACTTTAGCAAAATTCATACAAAATAGTAATTAACAATGATCTTCTTGACTTGTTAACTCCCAAGGAAACACCTTCAAAACTTCATTGTTAAAGTTTCTGTACTAAAATGTAGAAAAACTGAACTACACAAATATTGAAAAGTTAAAAATTCCTTAATTTTTTATTCCTGGTACCACTACCACAATTTACAGGGCAATATACCTGATGTAATGAAAAGAAAGAAAAAGACAAAGCTACAACAGATAAAAGACCTTAGGAATGTACATCTAATTGACACTACATTGCATTAATCAATAGCTGCACTTTTTGCAAACTGTGGCTATGACAGTCCTGAACAAGAAGGGTTTCCTGTTTAACCTGCAGTAACTTTTCTGACTATGGATCATCATTCCTCCTGTGGCAGATTTTTACAGCTCCTCTAATGCATTTGGGACGACTGTCTCAAAGTAACCTGCAGCTTTCCTGACAACTCCTCGCTCTCTCTCCTGCTAAGAACTGTAGCCCTTTTCTGCTGTTTTTAAAACCTTCTGCTACCATAACCACCCCTTCCACCACCAGATCCATAACCACCACCGTAGGGACTGCCAGAGCTTCTTCCACCAAAACTGCCCCCCTTCATGGGTCCATAATTTGACTGCTGTTGTCCACTATAATTTCCAAAATCATTATAGTTCCCACCACCACCATAGTTACCTCCACCAAAATTTCCTCCTTCATTGTAACCATCATATCCTCCTCCACCACCACCATATCCACCACCTTGGTTTCCATATCCAGGTCCCCCACCACCATAGCCTCCTCTACTACTATAACCAGGACCACCACCATAGTTGCCACCATCACCTCCAAATCCATTATATCCACCATCACCTCCTCCATAACTATCTCTGCTGCCACCACCTCCATCACCATAGCCTCCTCTTCCACCAAAGTTTCCACCACGGCCAAAATTACCTCCGCCACCTCCAAAGTTTCCTCCACGACCCATAAAGTTGCCAGACCCACCTCCACGACCTCTTTGTGATCCAGCAGACTGCATTTCTTGTTTAGAAAGGGCCTTTTTAACTTCACAATTATGCCCATTAATAGTGTGGTATTTCTGAACAACAATTTTATCAACTGTATCATGATCATCAAAAGTTACAAAAGCAAATCCTCTCTTTTTTCCACTCTGCCTGTCTTCCATAACTTCTATGGTTTCAATTTTGCCATACTTTTCAAAGTAGTCTCTCAAATTATATTCTTCTGTATCTTCTTTAATACCACCCACAAAAATTTTCTTCACTGTTAAATGGGCACCAGGTTTTACAGAATCCTCTCTAGAAACAGCTCTCTTTGGTTCCACTACACGTCCATCAACCTTGTGTGGCTGGGCACACATTGCTGCATCCACCTCTTCAACACAAGAATAAGTCACAAAACCAAAGCCCCTGGAACGTTTTGTTTGGGGGTCTCTCATCACCACACAATCTGTAAGTGTGCCCCATTTCTCGAAATGTTCTCTTAAGCTATCATCTGTACTTCGAAACTCAGACCACCAATGAACAGCTTCCTCAACTGCTCTGGTTCCTTTGGATCATGGCCCTCCTCCCCCCGGCGGCGCCGGCGGCCGGAGTCCTCCAACTGACATTTTTATGTGGGACTTGAGATCCAAACTCAGGATCTTCTGCGAAGTGGAGTCTTAATCTCTGAGCCATCTTTCTAGCCCATATCCATTTTTTTCATAGCATTTAGCACCATTCTGTGAGGGAAAGGAGGGAGGGAAGAAATAAGGAGGCAAAAAGAAGGGGGGGGGAGAAAGAAGAGGAGGGAACAGACTCCTAGGCAACCCCAGGGTTACTTGCCTTGGCCTGTTTCCAGAACTGCTCACCTTCTGTCATGGTGTGAACAGGCTCCTGTGTTTGAATCCTTTGCTGATGTTAATGTTTGGGAAGGTCATGGCTTATTTAGAAGGGAGAGTCTCTCTGGAGGAAGGCTCCTCACCGGGGTTAGTTAGGTCATGAGGTTTGATGGTCCAGCCTTGCTTCCTCTCAGTTTGCTTTTGTGTCTCTCGGCCTTTCTGATGTCTGTGATAACCTGAACCCACCTCCTTGTGCCTCCAAGCCCTGCCCTCTGTCATGAGATTTTCACCATCACTGATTATATCCCTCTCTCGAATAATCTCCCCTTTCTCCCTTGAGCTGGCTGAGTCTAAGTGTCTTCTCACTGAGACAAAAAGAAGAGTAACTACAACTTCTTAAAACCTATAAACTGTTTTCTCCCTTCTACTACCTGATTTTCAACTAACAATGCTAATGGCCCCTTTTATCGGTTCCATACACATGATAAAGGACTGACTGACTTTTACAAGAAAATAATACATGATTCTGTTTTGACATGAAATTTGCTTGCTGAACTTAGCTTACTATAACAAATTTCAGAAAAGATTTCAAGGATCTGTAAAGCCATCAGATGTAGGCACACTGAATCTGACAGCTTCATTTCTACATTTGCTATAAACTATGACTTGTGGACTGTTTTTAAAGAACAGCAAATTTCTTAACTGTTCTGTTTGGGTAACTCATGACGATCACAAGATACAGTTCCTCACAAAAGGATTTTGCTCATTCAACATTATTCAAGGAAAGGGTTTTGTTTTTTAGATCAGTTCACTTTTTTAGAAAGACGACAACAGTTAATTTTCCTTATGTTTTCTATACTGTTTGATTGTTTTCCACCTCAACTCTTTTAACTTTTGTCTTCCAACTGAAAATCTTAGAAATCTCTAAAGATACTGAATTTTGTGGAAACCAACTACTGTTTTTGAATTTCTGCCAGGCCCTAAAGGTGAAGAGAGATATTTTTTGCTTCCTTGCCCCTTGTTAGCTAGGTAAAAGAGCACAGCAGACTTCTAGAATGAATCATGACAAGAAGAGCGTGCACAACGTATTTCCGCCTATAGGATTTTTTAAACTCAGCACCCCCACTCCTATGTTTTCTTATTTCAGAAGCAAAACACATTCTTTATAAATATCTGAAAATAATGCCATCTAAAACAATGCTTAAAAAATTTATCTGACGTGATTACCACAAAGACAATGGGCATATTTAGGCTTCAGATCATGTTTTTTTAATGCAGTTTATCACTCAGTACCTATATGTTTGTAATCTGTTATTATATTGCATTGGACCATCTCATCACATAAACAATTAGAACATCTATTTGTTTGTAATAGTGTAAAGTCTTCCGCTGCACTACAGACACTTAGGTAAATTATAACTCTCCTCTCTCATAAACAGTGTTACAAATCAAAGTCTTCTTACTACTCCTTTTTTTTTAATATTTGTGAATATTTGTAGTTACTTTCTTTGGAAAAGGCTCTAGAAGTAGAATACTGGATTGCCCTTATACTCATTGATGTGGGGTGTGTAGTGCCTCAAGGCTCTCCAACAAGCTAATTATAACCTGCTATTTCTAACATACGGCATGTCCTTCACATTTTAAATTAAGGTGATATCAGCAATGAGAACAGCAGTGCCTGTCATACTTAATTTCTAATGCGTGCAACATCCTAGGATCAGAAAACAGGTTGTAGTTTCTGCAGTACAGACAAATAAACTAAAATTCAATCAAATGCTTGTAAATAAACAAAACTGAGGATTACTATACCCAAGTCTGCCTGGCTTCTTGAGTAGTGGGTCACAAGCCTGCATAGCGTCACCTAACTGAATGTAAAGCTTGTCCAAAGTCTGGCAGCAGCAGTATGTTTTTGAACATTCTGACACGAAATTCAAACTGAAAACCAAAACGAATGTAAATGGTTCAGTATTGCACAGAGTGGCTTCACTGCAGCCTTGGGAACACAACCTGCACTTTGTGCTATGCTTTGTCCATGCACGCTATGTTACAGATGCCTGAAACAACTCAGCTCAGATTCAAGTCTGCTATATGTTACAGATTGCATGCATTTACACTCTGAGTGCAAAATGGTCTGCTCTTACAGTGGTAAGATATAATGGTTAACTATGGGAAGAAAGACTTTAATGTCATTGTCCATCATTTTTCAGCATGTATGTATCAGATTAGTATATGTTTGATTTTAAAATTGGTGTTGACTTCTAGGTAAGATGTCAGACTAGAAACTGGCAATAGCTTTCATTTCTGGTCCTGGTGAGCAAAGTCTGGGAAATCCTAGAGTGAAGCAAAAAGGAGGTAGAAGCAATCCAGGATGATTCCTAAAGTCACCCTTGGTCTTCCACAGGGACACATAGTGCCCTCTGATACATAAACACACACACACGCACACACGCACATGAAAAATTAAAGTTTTTTTAAAAAGAAGAAAAAGAAACTCATAAGGGTAATGGCACTGCACCTGAAAAGGATAGAGAAAAAGATGTACAACTTACAGGATAGAAGCCACACCTAGAACAGCTTCCATCCTTGGCTCCCTGGAGGAGGACTAGGAGCTCAACAAGGTGAGCTAGGTGGCCCTGGTGAGAAGGATAGGTAGTCCTACTTTCAGGACAAGCTTCAGAATTAGGTGCAGGCTCTGGTGAGAGACATCGATGCCTCTATGGAAGGAATGCCACTGTTAGCTGAGGACTCGGGCAGCAGGGTTTGGGCCCCCTGTGAAACTAAATCAACTTGTGTACTACATATTTATGTTAAAGCAATGTTCTCAGCTTTGATTTATATAAAATCAAAATACTCATCAACTGTAGTACCCCACATCCTGCAATGTCAAGTATTCATCCAATATTTACTTCTTTTATGTAAAATTAAGCAAACACATCAATCACAATGGCATGAAATTTTTCTTTCATATTTATTTGAATTTTCTTTCATATTTTTTAAATTTTATTTATTATTCAATTGTACGTGTATGCGTGTATGCGGGTGCGTGTGTGTGTATGTATGTGTGTGTATGTATGTGTGTGTGTGTAGAACCATGGACGAATTCGGGAACCACCATGGACTGCCTCCACCTCCTCCTTGTTTACTCTGTCTGGGGATTCACAGGCTCCGCCCTACCAGGACCAGAAACGCAGGTTGCCCCCCCATCCCGCCCGGCGTCTATATCTGGGGTCTAGGATCCGAACTCAGGACCTTCCGCCTGCAAGGCAGAGGCTTAACTCCTGAGCCACCTCTTCAGCCCCTCTTTCATATTTAATAAGTGGAAAAATGTCAAAAATGTTTTTAAAATAAGTTTATTTGTGATTATCAATGTCTGCTTTGCATACTTACTTTATATACCTTTACACCCAGGGTTCCATAAAATTTTCTCAGGCAAAAATGGGTTACAAGTGGAAAACGTTTAAGAAGCCTTGCTGTAAAGTATTGTAAGGCAGAAAATGATTTTAAATAGTCACCTCTAAAGCGCACAGAGTTTTAGAATTCACACCTCTTATTAACAGCCAAACTGTCAAATATGTGATAATTCTTAAGTTGGTTAAACCACTGATAGTGATAAGGCTGAGATCAGCCTGGTGGGATGTCAAGATTTGGGATTCTTTTAGAAAGTCAGTTTCCTAGCACAGTAAATTCAAATAATAAAGCTTGTCTTCCAATTCCCAGCAAGAGGAGCTAGGCTTGAAAAATCTGCTCTCCATAAATAGCCATGCACCTTGCATGGAGAAGAATGGGCTCTGAGACCTACTCTTGGGAATGCCTGCCTACAGGAGACAAAGAAGCTCCAGCATTCCCACCTCAGCACCCATGTCCTCATCATCAGGAAAGTACCAAAACTAACATATCTGCATTGTGTGTCCACTGACATAAATTAGCACAGAAGTCACAGGTTCCCACTACCCACCTCCCGTAAAACTCTACACAATGCTCTGTACCTATGACCCCCAACTTTTAAAGGTCCCTGCTGTACCCTCAATTTCTCTGAATGCTCCTCCTTCACCTTCCTGCCCTAATCTAAAATTCAATACTCGTGGTCAGTGCTGGCCACATCTGCTTTTCAGCTCTTCAAACTCCTAGGCCTGGTGCGGGGAAGACTTCTTGCCTACTCCTCACACTGTCATTTCTCAGGCTTTGCATCTGACTCTCTTCTAACCCTCCTTTGTTTTCTAAACTCCTAGTCATGGTTCCTCCCCCAAGTTTCCCTTTCATTGTCATGATTCTGGCTTCTCCTTCACAGTCTTGTAACTTTTGGTGACCCTTGTTCTGACTCCCTGGATTCTCACTGCTATGAATTCCTCCTTCTCATGATCCTTGTTCCTATTTGACCTCAGTTATTCAGGGCCATGATGAAGCCCCAGACCTCCTCATTATCAATAACTATAACTGACCATCACCTCAGTGTGGAGCACCCCTCTCACTTGCAATCTTCTTTTTAGCTCATTCCTTCTAATAACTGAGTCTAATAATCTTGCACTCTACCAGAATCTATAGTAGCACTCACTGGCTGACTGAAAACCACAGGAAGCACGGTTCGGATATCTTTGTTTAACTTAAAATACCTTTTTTATAACAATGGTGTAAAAGTGATATACATCCAAAGAGAAATGATGCTTTTAACTTTTCTCTTTCCCCTGATTAACACAGTGTATGAGTACTTCATGACACTTGGCAATGGCAGAGAACACATGAACTACTTGACACTTTATTATAACCAATTATATGAAAATACTAGTATTCTGAGCACAGTTAAAATAGGCTAGGCAAAGCTATGATGTCTAGCAGGCTAGATACATTAAATGTATTAGGATCTAGCTTCATTATAAATCAGGAAATGTCTTTATATAGTATGCATTTTTTTTGGCTTGCTTGTGGAGGCCTAATGATAACTTCAGGAATCATCCTGAATTATTCTACCTTTGCGCTCAGCCTTTCAGGGCCATCACCACTACCACCAGGCATTGTTTTTAACATGGGCTCTGGAATCCAAAATCAAGGCTATCAAGGCAAGAGACTTAACCCTTGAGCCATCTCTCCAGTCCAGTATTTTTTTTACACTAACATGCCCATAATAAAGTTTAACTCAAAATTTAGGAATGAGCAACAAAATTCAATAAAAGGCAAATGATAAACTTAGGACATTTTTAACAATGTACTTACTATCATAAAAATTAATTAAGCATTCAATTTTTTTCTCCCCAAATATCTTACTGTACTATATTCACTCTTATGATATGAGATGATACAATAGGGAACTTGGGGTACAAGTTACTTGCTTAGCATGTGCAAAGTCCAGGAATCTATTCTCAGAATTTCAGAAAAGATGACATGATGAGATGCCACAATACCTATGTGCAGTAACTGACACAGGAGCTGTGGACATGATGATAGACTACTATGTAAAGCCTACTTGAACATAAGTCCTGCTGTGCCCCCAGAGAGATAATGACTATCAACCTTTTGCCAATAACTAGCACAACAACTCAACCCCTGATATCCTCGGGAGATGGATTTCAGTATCTTCCCTGCCTTATAGATATCTGTCATAGGTGTCAAGAGAGCTTGAGCTCTGGGCACATCTGTAGACATTTAGTTGAGTTAAGCCCAGAGTGAACCTGCAAGAGAAGGCCTTACCCTTGGTGGGCAGGACTAGACCCTGGACAAGTGAATCTTGAAAGCTGGAATCCCTGTGTATATTTGGCCAGACATGCTGATCTGGCAAGTAAGAACTGTCCCTCTCTCAGCTGTTACATGGATATGGTGTAGCCAGTACCTTGATAATGGTATATGTTCTCCTGCCACGCTCGGTTAAGAACTGTAACTGAACAATTATTAAGAAAAAATAAACCCCTTGTTCCCTTCAGCTATTACATAATAATTTTATCAGCAACCATGCAGAGTAAATGCTACAATACCAAAATCTTTGGATGGTCAAATCTCTTATATAAAATAATAAAGCATTTTTGTAGGACCCATACACATTCTTCTGTATATTTCATACCATCTTTGGATTAATTAAGAATACCTAAAATAATGTGAATATTATGTGACTAGTTGTTATAAAGTATAGGAAATAATGACAAAAAAGAAATTGTATAAATTTCCCCCCAAATATTTTCAATCTGTATTTGGTTTGTAACTGAAGAGTAAAACAGAAAAAGTAGGGGAAAATGACACCTGCCCACCCCTCACCTTTCTGGCTGTTAGAATATGAAAAGAATGGACTCTAAACTTTGAAACTCCTCAAGGAATCTCACATAGGGAGCAGAAAAGAACCATTACCAGTCAGAGGAGGAAATTTCACTGGCTGGGAAGATGGTTCAGGGGTTAAAGCCTTTGCCTCTCAAGCAAAAAGACCTGATTTCTGACCCCCTAGATCCCATGCAAAAAACATCAGGTGGAAAGGCAGTGGCCCATAGTTCTGGCCCTGAAAGCCTGGGAAGTCCCAAAGGAAAACAATAAGATAGGAGAGCAATCCAGGATGATTCCCTGGTGTCATCCTTGGATCACCACAGGATCAAAGTGTTCTTTGGCACACACAGCTCTGACAACTGCTCAGACATTTTGCAGGATAGTGAGCAGAACCACACCCAAAGCAGACTATTTAGTTATGTCTGTTTCCTGCTTTTCCCTGCTATTTAATATTCCCCCTCTGCTAGGACTTAGAAGAGGAAACAACTGGACTAAAATAAGTCTCTTTTCAATAAATTTATTTTTTCTGCTTTTTACAGTCAATTTGAATTCCTACTAATTTAAGGAGGCAGGTGGCTGAACAGGAGACAAACCTGACTCTTGGTGTCTGGTAACTATAGAAGAAGGCAGACTGCAAGTTCTTCTTGATCTGACAAAATTTGACCCAGTAAATCCTTTTCTCTTCATTGGAATATTTATCTACTTTAGCCACCTGACATAGCTGTCAATGTCAAAGCTCAATGGTTTTCTTCCTTTTTAAAATATTTTTAAAATTCGTGTGTGTGTGTGTGTGTGTGTGTGTGTGTGTGTGTGTGTGTGTGTATGCCCATCAGAGAGTACTGTAAGTCCCTGTGGAGGATTAAGGATGACTCAGGAATCATCCTGGATTGCTTCCACCTCCTTGCTTCGCTCTGGGATTTCCCAGGCTCCACCAGGGCCAGAAGTGCAGGCCACCGCCACTTCTGCCTGGCATTTTTATGTGGGTCTTGGGATCTGAACTCAGGACCTTCTGCTTGTGAGGCAGAGTCTTAACCCCTGAGTCATCTTTCCAACCTGGTTTTCTTCTTTTGAGCACTGTTTCTAAGACTCTGCTGGTCCTCCTTGGCCTACCACCCTGTCAATGTTGGAGTACCATAGGTTCATTCTCGGCCTTCTTCCACTCTTATTCCATTCATTGCTTACTTCAACTAGATTCATATTGACATAATTCTACAATTAAATATTTTCTTGAGCTGAGGAAGTGGCTCAATGGTAGAATACATGCACATTTATGTAGGACCCTGGGTTCTATCTCAAGCAGAAAAACAAAATACCCATTATGGTTCTAGGACCAGCAACACTTTAATTATCTCAGAATCAGAATTTAATTTAATTATCTCAGAATCAGAATTTAATTTAAAGCTAATTTAACAACATCTCTAGGGGATTTGCATGAATATTAAAGTGTGAGAAGCACTCCCTTTCTAATCTGGTATTCCATTTCTCCTTGACTTCAATTTTAGCTCATATGGATCTTACCACAGTGGTTTTCCTGATTTTTTAGGGCATAACTGTGTATAGCAAATGCTCAACAATGATGCTTGAAATAAGGAAATATTTGTACAATTTTATCCATGATTCTTCCTACCTTTCACAGTCTCTTCCATTTTTCTAAGATTTTTTTCTACATATCCAAGAAAATTTTCTCTAGGTAATATATTCAAACTATAAAGCTAAGTGTTTCTAATTTTCTAAAGATATGAAGTACTTTATGACTTTTCTGAGGGTAAAAAATTACGACAGAGGAAATTTCTAAGAACAGTACAGGATTCAGCAAGAGAAATCAGCTACCAACTCCTAACTGGAAGTCATCTATATCTTTTAACCTCATAATCTAGAAAGTTGATATTCCTAAGAGAAAAATTATTCTAAAGGGAAACAAAAGCCCCAAATCCAATTATGACAGGCCAATCAGAGGGTGTTTCAACATACACACAAACTTGCTTCTACCAGAAATATAAGTAAATAAAAATATTTTCTTGAAATTTTGATTTACCATTCAGATATTTAAATATTTTCTTATAAAACAGCATGGATCTATTATAGGAGAATAACATCTGACCTTGAACTATATCCAATAAAAACTCTAAAGAATGTATTTTAAAAACTGTTAAAATAATAAATGAATACCCAGACATAGTTACAAGCAGAAGAATCGAGAGTTCATGGTCAGACTTGGCTACATTGAGTCATGGCCAGTCTGCAACACTAGTCTCCAAAACAAAATAAAATAACAACAAAAGAACCACAAAACCAAAACAAAACCCCAAACCCCATACTGAAAAAGTTTTGCTTTAAGTGGATATGGCGACACACACTTATAATCCCAGCACAGCCCATCCTGAGTTATACAATCAGCTGTACATAAATACAAGTAAATTATATTTGAAAATGTCACAATAAACCCAGTACTATGTGTTTGAATGTGAAATGTGCTTGAACTCAGTTTGTCACCAGCTGGTAGCAATGATTAAGAAGGTTATGCAACTTTAAGAGGTGAAATCACACTAGAGGAAGTTGGTCACTGGAAGAAGGGCCATAATCAGGGGATGTAGTTTCTCACATCTTTGGATATAGTTTCTCAATTTTCAACCTTTTTTTAAATTGAGTGTGTGTGTGTGTGTGTGTGTGTATGCCTGCGTGTGTGTGTGTGTGTGTCTGCATGTATCAGAGGGCACCATATATGCCTGTGGAGGACCAGGAGTGACTTCAAGAATCACCACCCTCTTGTTTTGCTTTGGCGTTTTCCAAGTTCCTCCTTCCAGGGTTGGAAGTACAGGTGGCCACCATTTCTGCCTGACATCATTTTTTACATGGAATCTGGGATCTGAACTCAGGACCTTTTGCTTGTGAGGCAAAGGCTTAAGCTTTGAGCCATTCCCTAGTCTTTTTTTTTTTTTTTTTTTTTTTTTCTGGTGTCTTCATTGCTCCTGCATAAGCCAGGCTGGCCAGCTGACCTAGCTTCTAGAGATTCTTGGGTCTCTGCATGCTATTACAGATGCTGACACCACTGCATAAGCATCTCGGAATTGGGGTTACAGATCCTTATACCATTGCGTCCAGTTTTTACAAGCAATTAGGATTTGAACTCAGGTCATCAGGTTTGTGCTTTACCTGCTGAGACATCTTTCTAGCCCTGTATTCTGCTTTCCAATGCCTCCTGCTTCTTCCACCACGCCTTCCCTATCATTATGGACTACAGTATTCCCTCAAAAAATCTCTTCCTCTCTAAATTGACTTAGGCTTTAGTGACAGCAGTAAGATAATACTAATATACTTTGTATGTTAATTTTTAAAATTAAAAAAAAACAATGTCCCTTGTAATACCTCAGAGAATGATACATTAACAAAAGAAAGCATAAAACTTATGCTTGAAAATTGTACAGTATTGTGGGAAGAAACTAAATATCTAAACAAAACAAATGATATCCTCTGTTCATGGATTTGAAGACTTAGCCTTAGAAATATGGTAATCCTACCCAAAGCCTGTGAGAATCCTAGATGACTTTTTAATTTTTCCTAGTTTTACAATCATACTGAGTAATTATCCCTGCTCTCTTCTTTCCCTGCCTCCCTCCCTCCTCTCCTTTCATCAATCCATCCCAGTTCCTCCCACCTTCCTATCTGTCTGCTTCCATAGTTGACTTCTTTAATAGAAATCAACAAGCGAATCCTAAAATATATATGGAAATGTAAAAGCCTAAGAAGAGGTGGAACAATATTGAAAAGGATGAGAAAATTAAGGGATTCACATTTACCAATTAAAAACCTACTACAAGGCAATAGTAATGAAGATAGCAAGTCACTGGCACAATGTAATAGAACTGACAACCAATAAATAAACCCACAAATTTGTGGTCAAGTGATTTTCAACAACCATCAATAAGAAAAGGAAAACAAAGCAGTGACTGCAAGAAATAGTACTGCAACAACCAGATGTTCACAGGCAAAGAAATAAAACTCCACCTCCACCTCACACCATTTACCAAAAATGAATTAAAAATGAACCAAAGACCTAAAGGCCTAAAAGACCTAAAAAATGAAGGAAAATTTTCAAGACCTTGTAGATATCTAGCAATGCATACTGAGCTATGACACTATGAGCTACAAAAAAAAAAGTCCATCAACTGATGAATGAGAAACAAAATGATCCTACTCATACACTAGACTATTCAACAACAAAAAGTATGATATACTTGAATGAAAATGTCTGTATGTAACGCAGGATCACATACAATGAATAGATGCCAATGGGGAAAGTTATGAAATGATGACACATGTTATAACATGGTTGAACCTTGAACATTATGCTAAGTGAAAAAAAAAAATAGCAGAGAACTGGGTTATATGAGTCCAGTCACTCGAAAAGTCCAGAATAGGCAAATGTAGACAAACAGAAACAATATTAATAGTTGCTAGGGCTTTGGGAAAGGTGGTGAGTGATAGACTATGACACCTTTAGCCCCTTTAATGTACCAAGTTTCTTTTCAAAGTAACAAATTATGTTCTAAAATTTATTATGTTTATTATTGAACATTCTGTGAGTATCCTAAGCAATTAATTGGTTAAATAAATAGCATAAGGAGATGAGGAAATGGCTCAGTGGATAAAACACTGACTATGCAAGCATGAGGACCTGAGTTTGGATCCCCATGACCCATGTAAAGCTGAATGCAGCAACACACTTCTGTAATTCCAGCACGCCTCTGGAAGATGGGAGGCAGAAACAGGAGAATCTCCAGTGGTTCATGGGCCAACTAAGTCTGGCATATGCTGTGATGAACAAAACACTCTGACTCTAAGGTGGAAAGGCCCAAAGTTGTCTTCTGACCTCCACATGTGTGTTGTGGTATATCATATCCACAGTCACAGACCTCATACATACACATATATGCATATGTCACACACATACGTAACATTATTTTACAATTAAATCTTTTTAAGCTGCCAAATTTTTAAGAAGTTCTATTATCTGTAATACTTAAGTAATGATCACAACACAAAATAGATTATGTAACTTTATCAACAATGTAAAGATATACATAGGAACATACATCTATATAAATGGTGCTGGAAAAACTGTACTTCCACATGTGAAAGAATGAAGCTAGAAGTTAAAGATGGATCTAACATTTTAATATGAGATGTAAAACTCTGAAACTGCAAGAGAAAGCATGAAGAAAACACTACAAAATACAGAAACAGTCAACAAGTTCTTATAAAGGAATCTAAGAACTGACAAAGATACATAAAATTTTAAAAGTTCTGCACAGCAAAGGACATAATCATCAAAAAGAATAGGAGAAAATCTATCAATTATACATCTAACAGGGACTTAATATCTACGTTTTAGAGTCTCCAAAGAAACCTCCTAAATTAAATAGCATGAAACCATATCATTCAATCAATAAATATGAAATGAGTAATAGAAAAGAAGTAATACAAATGGCCAAAAAAAAATTCTGAAAAATGTTCAACATCTTTAGTCATCAAGGAAATGAACATTTAAACTATTTTGAAATTCCATCTCACCCCAGGCAAGCCAACAAATACCAAAAAAATGCTGAAAAGGATGTTAGGAAAGAGAAGACTTTACACATTGCTGTTAGGAACGTAAATGGTTATTTCCTTTAGGGAAATCAGAATATATGTTCCTCAAAAAACTGAAGATAGAACTACTATCATATGATTCAGCTATTCCACTCCTGGATATATACTTAAAGGACTCTAAGTCACTGGAACACACAGATGCAGATCCATGTTTACTAATGCAGTATTCGTAACAGCCAAGATGTGGAACCAATCTAAATGTCCACCAACAGATGAATGGGTTAAGAAAAGGCAGTATAAGTTAACTCACTATCAAATCCCTTCTGCAGCCTTTCTCCTTTTAATAAACAAGACTTGGGGATGGCAAGATAACTCAGCAAGTGAAAGTACCTGCACACAAATCTTGAGATCAGTGATCTGTGTTCGATTTTCAGTCAGAGTTGTGAAAAAGTATGGGTCGCATACTGTTAAAAATCATACGTCCTTGCTAGGGGTGAGAGGGATTGGAGATGAGAGGAGGGGGACAATGGAATTTAATCATGAGTATGACTAACAAGGGAACATGTTGTGAACACCATAAAGAACTATCATTAAACAGGATGAATTTCACTATGTGTACATCATATTCAAAAACGGAAAAATGTAAAGAAAAAATTATACTGTACATTAAAAGATTTTTAAATCTTTTTAAAAATGTGTGTGTCTTAGAAGACGTGGTGTGGAGGCCTAAGGGTGACTTTGTGAATCATCCTAGATTACTCTACCTCCTTTTTGCTTTGCTCTGGGATTTTCCAGAGTGCCTTCCAGGGCTGAAAGTGCAGGCCACCGCCATTTCCACTGGAATCCTGGAGGTCCAAATTTATGATCTACTTTCACAGCAGAGTTTTAACCCCTTAGCCATCTCTCCAGCCCCATTAAAATATTTTAAATGTCCATGATGCAGTCAGACATGATGATACATACTTGAAATCACAACACTCAGGAGGCACGAGAAGAGGATAATGAGTCACAAGCTTAGAATGGGCATGGTGGCTCACGCATGTACTCTCAGCACTGGGAGGTGGAGGCAGGAAAATGATTCAAACATTCTGGTCCTTTTTAAGCTTTAAACACAGCTAGCTAGTTCTTTCAGAGGTCACTAAGGTATCTTTCTGCCTGGTAAATTCCACCCCAATATCTAAAAACTTTCAAAGCATGTAAACATATGTAATACTTAATTTTATTATCACTTTTTGCATGTGTGCATACATACCTTTGGGTATGTGCACTATAATGTGCATGTGCATGTGTGTGTGTGTAGAAGAGTGCACTTAAGTATGTGTGCTTGTGGACGACCAAGGTAATCACTGGAAATCATCCTGGATTGCTCTATTTCCTTACTACTTTGCTCTGCAGTTTCCCAGGCTTTCCAGAACTAAAGTTCAGGCTGCTGCCATTTCCATCCAATGTTTTCACGTAGGATCTGGGAATCCAAACTCATGTTCTTTTGCTTGAGAGGCAAAGGCTTTAATCCTTAAACCCCATTCTCAATTTAATGTGTCACATTATTATATAACATATAGGAAGAGATGTGTAGGAAAATTTTCTAAATAGTCTTATTTGCTAGGTGATAGAATGTGAAATTTTATATTTTCTTCTTTTATTGTTTTATGATGTTTTTAATTTTTGTAGGATACTATAAAATTATTAAAGGAATTATAAAAATCGATCCAATTCCATTAGCACTATATGCTTAAAAATACTAAAATTTTAGGTGATGGACATTTTAACTTTTCACCAAACTAAAATGATATGGCCCCTAATAGGCCAACTATTAAAAAAAATCAACTCTTTATGAAAGAAGTGGGAAATAGGGAAGTTCTGTGTAATGAACTTCTTTTTAATCACAAATGATCAGAAACCTTCATTCCCATCATAACAGCTAGAGATGACTTAGGTCACATCAGTCATCATGGAGGCAGACAGAGAAACAAACAAACTGCAAGGGCAGACTGCATGTGGAAACAAGGGCAGGGCTACCCAATTTCAAGACCCACCCATTGTGACATGTCTTCCAAGCATTAACATCAGCTAAGGATTCATACACACTCAAACCATGAACCATGACAGGGAGAAAGGGAATTTTTCTTCAAATGTGTCATACCCACACTAGATTAAAGATACCCAAACTCAAAACGAAAACCATCTACTCAAGTAGCACACGAATACCCGGCTTCCAACCTCTATTAACAATAAAAACAATGTAGTAACTCACATGTGTATACATTCTTTTTCCCAGAACATACAAAATAGTCTCTAGATCATACAAGTCATTGTCAGTCAAATGCACATACAAGTGTGCATTCTTCAACATCTGGGGTCATCAGTCCACAAAAGACAGGAAGCAGAACATACACATTTCTTCTCATTTCTCTCAGCTCACTGACCAAGGAGAACACTTGTTCTTCTGATTCTTGTAGATACGCCATCATTTTAATTTGTCTTAACCTCCAATTATAGAGCCTTACAGTTGAAGGTCACCAAAACCTTCTACTAAAAGAGCAAATATAAGAGTAATCTTCCTTTTGTTTCTGCTATTTCAGGATTTAATTTATTCGGTATGCAACAGTCTTCACAGTTATACAAAACAGTCTTATTCATAAGGCTAAAGTTGCACACGCACATGCATGCATCTTTTATATGTGTGTAGTGTATTGTGTGCACACATGTGTGCAAGTGAATGTGCACATATGTATATGTGCCTGTTGAGGCCAGAAGTCAACACCAAGTGTCTTCTCAATGATTCTCCATCATTTTCATTGTTTTATTTACTCTGTCTCTGTGTGTGTGTATGTGTGTGTGTGTGCACGTGCACATCATCAGAGGACACTGTGTGTCCCTGTGAAGGTCCAAGGGTGACTTCTGGAATTTTCCTTCTTACTTCACTCTGGGATTTCTCAGGTTCCACCCACTAGAGCCAGAAGTTTCTGGCTGGGAGCTTTTATGTGAGACCAGGGATCCGAACTCAGGACATTCTGCTTACAAGGCAGAATTAACCCCTGAGCTATCTCTCCAGACCTCATTTTATTTTTTTGAGACAGAATCTTTCAATGAACTCAGAGCTCAACTGGTGGCTAAACTGATTGGCCAGTGAGCTTTGGCGATCTGCCTGCTTCTACCAATGGTTACAAGCCACTATTGCTGGGTTCTAGGCAGGTGCTGAGGACCTGAACTTAGGTCCTTGTAACTGCTCAGCAAGCATTTTACCAACTGAGTCATTTTCCCAGCATGCAAATTTTGTATTAAAAACATCACACACCTCTTCCAAGTTAAATTTTGGGTTACTTTGAAATTAACTAAAGGCTATCTAGTGTTGCTTTTAAAAGGCAATATACAGCCTATTGTCACATGAGCCTATATAAGCCAGAGGTAAGGCCAAAATGGAATGAGCAGATTTAGCTGAACTAAATGGACACTTCACATTTTTATTTTTAATGTTAACGTGTGGTGTGTGTGTGTGCACATTCATCCTTGTGTGTGTACAAGAGGGCACTGGAGTATGTATGCCTGTGGAGGCCCAAAAGTAACTGTGACTTCAGGAATCATCCTGGATTGCTCTTCCTCCTTATTGTTTTGCTCTTATGGTTTCAGGTCCACCTTCCAGGGCCAAGATTACATGTCACCGCCACATAACTGCCTAGCAGTTTTACATGGGATCTAGGAATCAAACTGAGGTTATTTTGCTTGTGAGGAAAAGCTTTTTTTTTTTAATTTATTTTTTTACTTTTTTTTTAACTGAATGGAGCCTTCTATGTTATATTTTGCATTAAGCAACAAACTCCACTTACTACCCACTACCCTTAGCTCAAGAAACAAACAAAAAAAGTTTCAAATAGTCCAATATGAATCAAAACTGTCCATAACCACTATGGAATTAAGTCCAAGATTCTAACTCCAGTGTTATTCTTTGGCTTATTCCTGAGACCTTAGGGATCTACTTTTAGCCAGGCCTAAAATTTTAGATTTGATTTCACAGAGTATTTCAATATGTAGAATAATTATTCTGAGTAACTTAGAATTGGCCTATTTCACAAGTTCCTCCAACACAGGAGAGTTGAAGGCTTTAGGCTGTATTCATGACCCTTCCAATTTTAGACAGCTGAAGCACACCCTGGCTTCATGAAGCCAAGAAATGAAGTGCTATCACAGATAAGAGGCCTACAGAACAAGGAAACATATGCCCATTTCACTATAGGAAAAAGGACCCTAAGTTAATTACCATCATATGGAGAAGCCTTATACTACAGGTAAATATAGGCTGGAGAAAACCAAACAACACATGGAGGCAGGAGATAAGGAGTCATTTACTATTAGTCATCTGAGCCACTTTTTCGTTGTTGTGATAAAATACCTGACAAAAGCAACTATGGGAAAGAAGAGTTTATTCCAGTTCACAGAGGGTACAGTCCATCATAACAGAAAGGCATGGCAGAGAGAGCAAGAGATGGATGACACTGTGTTCAGCCGAGAGTCAGAAAACAAAGACAGGTGAATGTTGGTACCCATCTCACTTTCTCCTTTTCCCCCTTTCATTCGGTATGCAACCCCAACGACAGGATGGCAGTACCCTCATTCAAAGCAGGTCTTCCCTCTTCAGTCAAAACTCTCAGGAAACACCCTTGCAGATACACCTATTCTAAATTCAGTCACTTCGACGGTGAAGATAGCCATTGGAGTAAATTACTCTATGCCTCAATTCTTTAGTACTCATCTCCAAAATGCCAATAAGTAATAGTATGAACTTTATAAATTTACTTTGAGAATGTCTACCAATACCTACCATAATAAGCCAATGAAGTACAGTATAGTACCTATATACAGTACTTCTTTTAAGATGCAAGCACTAATCTTTGTAATAGTGTCTTTCAGTAAAGCTTTAGTTTTTCTGCAATGATATAGACTGAAGTCAGCTCTATTATTAATGAGCGCTCTCTCAAATGAATTCTATCAAAATGAAGTAATGATAAAAGTTCACTTAAAGCTAATCTACCAGGAGAGCTGCAGGGTTGTCCTAATTCTTCATTTAGCCTTCTTTCCTTGTAAAGAGAGTGGGCCTCTTAATGCTACATAATTAGCAATAGTTAACACAAGACAGAAATGTGATGAAACTGAAAACTACAAGGTTCTCAATTGAAATACTTGAAATTTAAATAAGTCATATTCTAGTAGCTTTAAGTGTTTTGACATTTTTCTTCAAAGATTATGATCCATAAACACTATTTAAATAATATTAGCAGGAAAAACTTACAAAATGTGGGTAAAAGCTGGCCCTAACCAAATGAGAACTGCTTCCTGGACAGGCAAGTACAACCATGGGTTAGTCATCCATGAGTTTATAACTTACCAGCCCAAAGCTGTGAACCACTTCTAACAAGAAGTATTAGTCACATACCGTTAAAATTACATGTCCTCCACTAGGCCAGAAGGATGAAGAGGGATGGCAGTGATATTCAGGGGACAATGGAATTCAACCACAAGTATGGCTAACAAAGGGATGTGTTTGCAAATACCAAACTATCATTTAAAAGGGTGAATTTCACTGTGTGCAAAATCCCATCTTCAAAAGTTGAAAGGAAAAATTATAATGTATGTTTAAAAATAGTAAATGTCCAGGATGAAGTCAGGCACACATCTGTAATCCCAGCACTTAGGAGGCTGAGGCAAGAATATTGCTGCAAGTCTGAGGATAGTTGTGGGTTCCACAATGAGTTCAAGGCAGCCTGACCTACATAACAAGATCTTTTCTCAAAAATCCAAAAAGTACAAGACGGGGAGGGAGATGTCCCTTCACAAATTCAAATGCTGGAGGACACTAGTATAATCCAAGAGGCTGGAGTGGTGTTCAATGATAAGAGCACTAGCTTTGCCTGTGGCAGGTCCTGAGCTTAACCCTCAGCACTGGAAACAACAAAAACTCGACCCCAGGGCTGCAGAGATGGCTCAGGAGTTAAGACTCTGCCTCAAAAGCAGAAGGATCCTAGGTCCCACGTAAAAGCACCAGGGGGAAATGGTGGAGGCCTGCACTTCTGGTCCTGGTGGGTGGAGCCCGGGAAATCCCAGAGTGAAGCAAGAAGGAGGTAGAAGCAATCCAGGATGATTCCCAAAGTCACCCTTGGCCTCCACAGCATGCACACACCCCACATACATAAACAAACAAACAAATAATAAAATATTTTTAAATCACTGAGGAAGCTAAAGAGCTCTTATTGATATGTTATAAACATTAACATTTACTATGCTAGAAATCAAAACAAAAAATTTAAAAGCATTTATTAATCCATTTAAGTCCATAACATGTCAATATAAATAATGCTTTTATTTAAAAAAAAAAAAAAAAAAAAAAACTCTTGTTTCCAAAAGATTAACAAAAGTGGCATTTTATATTTTTGGAAAACTCTTTAACGAACTCAGCAGCAGCCAGATCTCATGTTGGCTTCTGTAGTGAGGCCAACAGTCATCCTCTCAGGCACTAGATGAACATCAAAGCTGATCTGAGGGCAAAATATTACACAGCAGAACAAGAAGACACATGACAAGGTCTTGCGTGTGCTGTCTCCGCACTTTAGTATTAAGTGTGGATGAGTGCTGCTTGTATTTGTAGCCTCTTAATCTAAAACAGTGCCTTTGGAGTTAATGAAATATTTTCCATATACTCTCTTTTTAAAATTCCACAACCCTGTAAGTTTAAGAGATATTATTTTATATGTAAGAAAGATACAAAACTTTTATAAATAAGGACAAAGTTCTGGGGGAAATGTCCTCGGAAATCCTGAAACCTGGATAAAGCTTCTACCTTCTGACTCAAGTTCATGCTCTCATAGTATGCTGATTAACACATCAAAAAATCATAACAATGTAAAAATATTATCAAGTTTTATAAATAATTCAGAACTGCCTCTACTTTCAAAGTTGGATAAAAAATATAAAAGTGAAACTGAATGTAAAAAAAAGTATTATTTTTTGCTTTTCAATTACATAACATCATCCCTTAGGAAACTTGCATTTAACTTAAGTCAAAATTTGTTGAACCCAACATCAATGTAAAGATACATTACAAAAACAGACAAACACACCTTCAATTAAGGATTATGCTCTGATACTGAAAAGAATAAGAAGCACACATGCAGCCTTAGCATTTCAATTCTACTCTTGAAATTCATGCAAGGAAAATAATCATACAGAAATTCCTTAAATTTCACAACCAGAATTTTGAATAGAATTATTTTATAAATGATAAACCCACTTATACAAATAAAGCATTTCATTCATTATTAATCTCACTGAAATAATTTTCAAATATTTTTCTTCATTTTTTTCTTACACTAAGGTAGCACTGTGGAGTCTATCACATCCAAGCTAAGCATTTATATTTTGACACATTATGTTCGATTATGAAAGACAAAATAAATTCCAATAATTCTCATTCAAGGTTCTGGATATTATTAATTCCATAAGTGAAGGAAATGTTTTAAACTATGTTTACTATAGAAACATATATGCATAACACAGAAACAGGTGAACAAGGTAACTAATTTTTCTTCATATTTTATTTTCCATAAATAGAGACAGCATGTACCTGCTCTTAACATATTCCTATCTGAAAACTAAGAAGCTAAGTTACTCTAAAAGTACAAAGCTATTTTTCCAGAAACATTTGCATATTTCTTACCTCTGTTTCTGTACAATGTGAACATCCCAATTTACCTGTAATAAAAATACAAAACATTACTTTCAAAGAATTCTAGGCTTTCAAAATCATTGATAACATAGTGAGCAACTCTAGCCAAAGATTAATTAAGCCTATGAAAATAGCTATGCAAGTCGCAAGTGCTAGAATCAATAAAAATATTTTAGCATGCATAAAGTTGGTTTATTCAGCCAAATTTGGTTAAATGTTCCTTTCAAAGTATCAAATTGCATTCGCAGGCAGTTGGAAGGAGAGAACCAACTGCCACAAGCTGTTTTCTGACCTCCACACATGGGTCCAAATAAATGAATAAATAAATGTAATAAGAAAAACTTCATTCATATCCATATATGTACCAATAATCCCAGCACTCAAGAGACAGGCAGGAGATCACTATAGGTTCTAAGCCAGCCTGGTCTGAAAAGCAAGTCCCAGGCCAATCAGATCTATGAAGTGAAACTCAGTCTCAAAATGCAAAAGAAAAAAGAAAACAGAAAAAAAATTGCTTTCAAAACATATTATAATGCATATTTATTAATGTATTTTGATTCTGTAGGCTTCCAATGGACACAATATTCCCAGCCCCTCACTTGCTGCTGTCATGTCTTTTCTATCATCCAAAAATAGTTCTCAAGAAGCTGATTCTCTATAGTGAGAAGACAGCTAATAAGTAAATAGAAGAAACGTTATTAAAAAAAGCAATAAACGAACTTCACAACAGAAGCTGGAGATGTCCTGGAAGGTTGCAGAACTTTTAGAAGGTGAACTCTTGCACAAGCCTTGAGGTTTTAGAGTCAGATCCTACTTCTTGTCCCTTCTCTGCTTTTCCTTCAACCTAAGGGATTTGCATCCATTTAAACTGAGAGCCAAAATAAACCTTTTCTCCTTTAAAAAAAAATTTAACATATTTTTTAAATTAAGAGTTTTAAAAAAGGGATTGTATAACTCAATGATTAAAAAAAAATTTTCCAAGAATGCAAGAGGTCCTAGATTTAATTCCCAAGTTCTACTGAAGAAAAAAAATTAACATTTTAATTTTCAAATATCTTCCCTATTTCTTCCCATCTTTTCCCCTAAAAAAATGAAACAAATCATGAAACATTTTAATAAACAATTTCACAGATGTCTATATAGAAACAATCTGTAGGGCTGGAAAGATAGTTCAGGGGTTAAAACTCTGCTTCACAAGGAGAAAGATGTGCTTTCAGATCCCAGATCCATGTAAAAATGCCAAATGGAAACAGCGGCGGCCTACATTTCTGGCCCCGGTGAGTGGAGCCTGAGAAAAAGCACAAAGTAAAAAGGAGGTAGAAGCAATCCAGGATGATTCCCAAAGTCACCCTTGGTCCTCCATAGGGACACAGTCTCTCTGATACACACATATACATATATGGACATGCACTAAATAGATGATAGATAGATAGATAGATAGATAGATAGATAGATAGATAGATAGATAGATAGATAGATTTCTAAAAAGAAATAATTTCTGATTTGTTTAGTTACACTAATAGTATGATGATTTGGGGACAACAATTTCCAACAAGCTTTTTTTTTCTGGGAAAGGCTACTCAGAGATCGTCCTGCCTTGTTCTCAGAGTGTTGGGATATACAGGTTCTCGCTACCATGCCTTAACAGTTCTATTTATTCTCCATGCAACCTTTTATTGGAAGAATTACTAAAATAATTTTGTGATTTAATCCTATTGTATACCAAAGAAAAACAACTATGTTATATTAAAAGATAGCATCAGTTTGAAACACCTCTTTCAGTGAAATGATCTCTACCTTCAACATGAAAATATAGTCAAGAAAAAGCCCAAAGGTCTTTCTAAAAGTTTTTAAAGGTATGCTTTAATTACCTTTAAAGTACTGCAATAAGTTGGAGGAGGTGGCTCAGCGTGAAAGCCTTTAGACTTGAGTTCAGATCCCCAAATGTCCACATAAACCTATAATCCCAGTGCCAAGCAGAGACAAGGCCAGCCAATCACTAAGCTCTAGGTTCATGGAGAGACCGTGTGTCAAAACATAAGTTAGAAGCTGTCTGGTAAGACAGCTCAGTGGGCAAAGCTCTACTTCAAGACCTGGTGCCTGAGTTGGATTCCCTCAATCCACATGATGGAAGGAGACAAATGACTCTGAAAGTCGTCCTCAGGCTTCTACCCATGCACCACGGCATGCATGCCTACATCCCCTTTCCACCTCTTACTCTTACATAAATAAATAAATAACAATATAATAATTTTTTTAAAAAAGGTGAAAAGTGGCAAGAGGAAAACACCTTATCAATATCTGGCCTCTACAGATGCACATGCACACGCAATAAGTACAGAAAAATAAAACAATAACTTTAAAAAAGAAACAATCCTTTGAAAGTACTTGTAGATAGTACTTGTAGAGATGGCTCGAGCAGAAGTCCTGAGTTTGGACCTCAGATCCCATGTGAAAAACACCAGGTGGAAATGCCGCAGCCTATGCTTCCAAGCCTGGAACATGGACCCTTGGAAACTCCAGAGCAATGCAAATAGAAGTAGAAGAAATCAAGAGTGGTTCCTGAAGTCACCCTTGGACCTCCACAGGCACATACAGTGCCCTATGACACACATAGACACACATGTGAAATAAAAAAAATAAATAAAAATTTAAAAACCATATAAAAATAAATACTTTTACTCTGATTAATATATATGCATGTATGTTGAATATGTATGAATGTTTTAGGTCTTACTAAAACATATTCCACACATACATTCTCATTACTTAACATTCCTAATATAAAACAGTAGCTGAAATCAAAACCAAAAAACAGGGACCTTGAGTTCTGTGGTTTAAAAGTGTATATACGGGTGTGTGTGTGTGTGTGTGTGTGTGTGTGTGTGTGTGGTGTGTGTGTTTAATAAAGACTACATGAATATATATATAATGAATTCAATTTATAAAGTTTTATACAGTAAGTTTGATATTAGTATGTGGTTATATATTATTTGCATATTATATATTATGTTCATATACTCATATAATTGTTTAGCTGTTAGATTTGTAGAAATTAAGACTCCTGTAGAACTGGTAATTAATTTACCTAAGAATATACAGTTATATAGGAACAGCTCAAAAACAGCACAGAATACCTGTGAGGAAGCAGAGAAGGAAGAGACGGATGGGCACCATAACAAACTGTAACACAGAAGACAGCAACATCTTTATGAGTACATGGATATGGGCTACCATCACGGCTCAGTGGTTAACAGCACTTGCTATGCAAGCCTGAACCTGAGTGAGTTCAATCCCTAGGACTCGCATACAAGTAGAAGGAGAGAATCAACAAAAGTTGTCCTCTGACTTCCAAATGAGCACCGTAGCACCCATACACACACACACACACACACACACACACACACACACACACACACACATATCATCACAGATACACACACATAATAACAACAACAATAATAAATAAAACAGAGTTCGTGGAAGTACATTTCAATTGGACACTTTCTTAAGGAAGACAGACTTGCAATGAAATCTGGAATCAAGAACTATGAATATAATACAGCACTTGCCTAGAACACACAATGCAATGGTTCAAGTCTTAGCACTGAATACTGCGTTAACATGACATAGAGGCACATGTCTGTACTTCAAGCACTAGATAGGTAGAGGCAGGAGAAACAGAAATTCAAGGACATTCTTGACTACAAACTAGTTTGAGGACAGCATGGACTACAAGACACTGTCTCCCATGAACAAACAAACATCAGAAATTTGGAGTAATGTGCAGCATGTCTTTTACTGGTAAAAATTCTGAAACCTATTTTCCATGTGCTACAGTACTAATCAAATGAGTAAACATGTTAATGCTAGAAAGTCATGTCTTATGCTATGGGACAAGGAATACACAAAACTAATGTACGGTGGGCTGGAAACATGGCTCAGGGGTTAAACCTCTGCCTTGAAAGCAGATGGTCCTGAGTTCGGATTCCAGGTCTTATGTAAAAAACACCAAGCAGAAGCAGCCTGTACTTCTGACCCTAGTGGGCAGGGCTTGGGAAATTGCAGAGTGAGGCAAAAAGGAGATAGAAGCAATCCAGGAAAATTCTCACAGAGAATTGGACTTTCACAGAGATACACAATGCCTTCTGATAAACACAGATGCGTGTGCACAAAATAAATAAAAATAAATAAATTTTAAGCAAAACTAATATACAGGAAGAGAAGCTAAAGTTCTGCAACCAGAGGCCCTATCCAACTCGAAAACTCATGCTTTTCCCAGCCCTGCTCACTAAAAAATGGGAGGACCCCCTTTTGCAAAGGAACATCTGAGCCTTTCCCCTCAATGGCATCAGAAAAATTTAAGAGACTGGCTGACTCTACAGCTAGGATGGAGATTACAAGATGAGCCTGGAACATCTTCTTATATTCCCCAAACAATAATGTGCCTAAGAATTTATTCCATGGTGTTAAAAAAAGCACAGACTATTGAAAAGAGATCCTTTTCAATGACCTCTGTCAGAAAACTGTAAAATGTTTTCCTATAAGAAAGGCAAATTTTTGTGTTGAAAGAGTAAAACTGCTTTTGGCAATCCAATGTGAATTTTGAGTACCTCAAGAACATATGCAAAGTTGTGAGCACAGCATTCCTGACCACCTACACAAGGCTGCCATCTAAATCCCCGCCCACCACTGACCTAGGAATCAGAAATCCCAATCTCATGACATGAGCACTTAAAGGACTTTGGAAATGATCTTCTCTGAACTATCTACTCTGTAGACAGCATGGGGAAAGCTGGAGGAGTCAAAGGGGAATATATTCCTCCAATAATTCTTAAACTGGAACCTGTTGGGAAAATTTCAAGGGATTTTTCATTTGACCATTCAAGTCTTTCCTCAGAGTTGGCTACCTCTGTTCTTAGAGATCCAGATTTAGGAATCTCTCTAAAATCTAGAAATCATAATGTCATCTTGTATATTTTCAATAACCTAAACCAATAGTAAACCTTAACAAGTCTTCAGGTTATAATCACAGTGAATTAGCTCTTTCAACTAAGTAACAACATCATTATATTGAATTCAGAAGAACAAATACAAAACAAGATCCTGAAATGGTGTTTAAACATTAAGTCTTAGAGCTAGAGAGATGGCTCAGGGGTTAAGACTCTGCCTCACAAACAGAAGGTCCTGAATTCAGTTCCATGCAAAAATGCCAGATGGAAGCTGAGGGCTGCACTTCTGACCCTGGAGGGGAGAGCCTGGGAAATCCCAGAGTGAAACAAAAAGGAGGTAGAAGCAATCCAGGACCATTCCAAAAGTCACCTTTGGTCCTCCAAGAGGACACACAGTACCCCCCTCCAACACACACACACAATATGCAAAATAAATAAATAAAAAAGAATTAAACATTAACTCTTCAAATATTTCAAAGTTCTCAAAAAGCACTTATATATAAGGTATGAGAACTGTTTTTGTTCAGAAAGTCAGAAATTCAGTTCTGTGTTTTTTAATGCTGCAAGAATCATGACTATTGCTTTTATTTTTCATTCACTTTTCATTCAGTCATCCAATTATGGAGGAACATCCCATAATAACAGATGAGTTCCAAGGACAGAACTCAGATCATCAAGCTTGGTAGAAAGTGCCCTTACCCACAGAGCCATCTCACCAGCCATGGCTGTGTTTAACTTCATCTTTTTAACTCACTGTATAATAATCTGTTCTATTCTGCTCTGAAGGTAAGACTCCTCATGACCTAGGAAACAGAAAAAAAATTGGTATCTTCCTATAAAGTGATACAAATTGGTTTTAAGAAGAGTGTTATAAAGAATTTACCAACAATGACATTTTTAGAGACATTAAAAGAGAAATCCACTCAGCAAATCTGTTCTATATGTAACCAGAGAGAACACATCTGTGAGTACTCCTACATGGCTCCTTTAGCCTTGACTATTCAGGATTAGACATTATATACTGTCCACACACTTCAGGTGAACTATAAGTTCTGCTGAACCACACACACAACCAGTTAGTTGATGGAAACTAAAGCAGTTTCAGAAAAAAAGAAAAATCCGCAAGTTTTCAAGTGGATTAAAAATACTTTTAAATTAAACCGACAACTGTCCTTAGTAAGAAACCTCATCACCGTGTCACCTGAATTATCACAGTAACTGTCACATTATTAATAGGATGTAAGTAGCTGACTAGAGAAGAAGCAAAGTGGCCACAGCACAGACTATGTTTGGAAAGACGGGCAGATAGATCTCAGAGGCCTTGGAGGGTAGCTTGGGGACTTTAGGTAAGCCAAGATAGTTCAGGGTAAAGGTATTTGTTCCCAAACCTGTTCTATCTCCAGAAGCTCACTGAAGAAGACTTCAGAAAGTTGTTCTCTGACCTCCACCTGTGTGCCATGGCATGCATGTGTATGCCTTCTCAATTTCTCCGATAAGTAAATAAAATACTAAAAGACAAACAATAAATGCAAATATTCTAGACTTTTTTCCTGCTTAATAATTCATTATTTTGCAGGGAAAATCAACTTGTAACTCTAGACTATATCAAATCTATGGTCTTCTTCATACTAAAACTGTTATCAACAGATTCACCCTGCCAGCTTGCCTACCTTCCTCAATTGTCCCATAAATTTTACGAATACCACTAAACACTATAGATTAGTGCTGGCATATAATTTTCCATAGACCAAAACAAACAGCAAAAACAGTTGTTTTGACAACTGTAATACATGCTTCTAGAGGCACAACAAGGTTTAGATTAGCCAGATAAGATGTCTTGAGAAAAAGATATTTAAACTAAAACCTGAATTTGGGTAGGACTAATTAGGCTGGAGGCATCTACTGGAAAACCAGGTGGGGAATTTGAGTCCAGGAAACTTTTGGGGACCGTAGCACAGACTATGTTTGGAAAGACAGGCAGGCGGATCTCACAGGCTTCTGAGGGTAGCCATAGACCTTTAGGTGTGCTTTTAAACACAAGGGAAGCAATTAAGCAAGAGAGTGAGCTGATGATTCCAGGTGTTACCAGGTCAGTCTTGTTTGGAAATAGACAAGAATTTTTCAGCACAGACTGGTAAGGAAACTTCTGCCATCCTGGACAGAGCACAGGTGACAGCTGGCCCAAGGTGGAGACAGAGATGAGAAAGAAAAGAGGATTCAGATGATGACTTGGAAGGGCTTGAGGTAGAGCTCCTCGGTAGACTGCTTGCCCAGGAAGCCTGATGCACTAGGTTCAACTTCCCAGCAGAAATTTGTTAGTTACCACTTGTAATCCCAGCAACTAAGGAGACCGGAGGTAGGATGACTGCCATGAGTTCCAAGCCTGCCTGGGCTACTATATGAGACTCTTTTTTTTTTTTTTTATTTTTTTATTATTATTTATTCAACTGTGTGCATATGCGTGTGTATGTGCGCGGGTGCGTGTGTGTGTGTGTCTGTGTATGTGTAGAACCACGGACGAATTCGCGAACCACCATGGACGCCTCCACCTCCTTCTGCCTCGGGATTCACAGGCTCTGCCCTACCAGGACCAGAAGCGCAGGCTGCCCCCGCTTCCGCCTGGCGTCTATTCGTGGGATCTGGGATCCGAACTCAGGACCTTCCGCCTGCAAGGCGGAGGCTTAACCCCTGAGCCACCTCTCCAGCCCTTTTTTTTTTTTTTTTAAATAAAAACAAAGTTGTTTTTTTTTAAGGAGGGATATATTTGAGAGTTGAGACAACTGTCACAATTATTACTGGGAAAAAAAAAAACTTTGAAGCAATAAAAAAAATCTGCTGCATAATCTCGCATGAATTTCTAAGAGATCTCAGCAGCAGAGAGCTTGAAATCCATTCAAGAACAGCTTCTACCTTAATTCCCTGTTAATGTATCACTTCTTAGCTGGAATTCATTTCCCCCAACAAATGAAAACATTCACTTTCTCCCAACACAAAGTACAAGAGACATAAAATACTTTTTACTTTATCAACTATTAAGTAATTTTCCTTTGTGTTACACAATGTCACTAGTACAAATTTTCAAAGATTAATAGGAATTTAGATTTAGACATTCCTAGAAATTGGTTACTTGATAACCAAACAGATTTCATATTCAAGCATCTCTTCAGGTCCTGACAATTAAGAATAGATTAAAATGCAGTGTCTAATGTATTTTCTTCTTTACAGTTTCTCATGGCTTAACTAGCAATTTTAGCCTTTTTCTTAGCTGCTTTGGTAAAACAATATGATAGATTATCAAGAACAAGCCTTTAACAAAATAGCTCTGCCTTCACCCTATCACATCTGTGTGATATGACTTTTAAAAAAGATACTACCTCAAGTTTTCAGCTCTCTCATGTACAAAAAAAAGGAGTAATAGCTACTTGGTTCCTTTCACAGGAAAAGGAACAGATGCTGAGAAGACTCCTGAAGATGCAGCCACAGGAACCAGACAAATAAAATGGACCAGTAGGAAGATGGGGTTAGAAACACATACATATTAAGTCCAATAAAACTGGTATATGACTCAACACCAAGACCTGAATTATGTTTTGAAAATGCTTGTGACAAAATGTCCTCTAGCAGGTCTGATTTTCTCGTGTCGTAGACGTGTGATAAATTTTGTGTATTTTTCTTGTTTTTAAAACATGTCCTATAGAGAAACAATGAAAAAATATGTTTATTATAATACATGTGAAGAAGTTTAGACTTTGAAATATAAAAGATAACCATCATGAAGATTTTGCAACTTAATTCATTTGTGTCACTAAGATCTTTAAAACCATCCATTGTATTTGACACTTCTGTCCACAGGTGTCATTCGTGTCTTCAGGTAATGGGTTCTTGATAATAACATTAAGTGCTCACCAACTAGAACTCAGCCATAGTTCAGTTCCGAGTGATAAGATGGGAGTTTTTATTAATCAATACTGAAAAAATAAAACAGGGAGGTCTGAAAGTCAATTTATAATCAGCTTATTAATGAAGTCTGCTGCACAGGCCACACTCCCAAAAATATCCTTCATGCTCAGAGCTTTTGAAAATATTCTTTTACATTGCTGAAGGGATTCTGCCTGAGCTAGGAAAGTTGATCCTGGATTATCCAAGCAGACTTAATGGCAATCTTAACAAGTATCACTGTAAGAGAAAGGCAGGAGGATAAGAACAGGACATGTCATGTGACGACAGGAAGGGGGATACAAAACAAAAGACACAAAACGACAGGGCTCACACCTTCCCAGAGCACTTTTGAAGGATGCAGCCCCATCAACAACTAGATTTTAGTCCTTAAGACCAATTTTCAGACATCTGATTGCAGACATGCAAGATGTTTTATTTTAAAGCCACAAAATTTGCAGTGAATTCTACTGAAAACCAAGAAACAAATCATTAAAAAGACAAAGCACACTGGAAAGATGGCTCAGAGGTTAAGACTCTGTCTCACAAGCAGAAGGACCAGAGTTCAGATCCCAAGTACCAAGTAAAAAAAGCCAGGCAGAAATGGTGGCAGCATGCACATCCAGCTCTGGAAGGCAGAGCGTGGGAACTCAAAGCAAAGCAAAAAGAAGGTAGAAGCAGTCCAGGATGATTCCTAAAGTCACCTTTGGTCCTCTACAGAGACATACAGTCCCCTCTGGTACACACACACACACACACACACACACACACACACACACACACGACAAAGTAGTAGTGAGGTATTCCCTTACACAAAAAAATATTACCTGAAAACTTCATTTAGCTGCTCTAACAATATTTACAAGACTTGGAGCCTTGAGGAATTTTCCTGGACACCTCTGCTAGAAATGCATTTTTAAAGAAAGATACTCATCTAAACTTCCCTGGACATTTCTAAGCTCACAATCCTCCCCAAAATGCCCTAGTAAATGATTATTAGTGAACTTGCATTAGTTCTTAAAATTATCCCATAGCTGTTTCACACTGCTCTGACTCCCTGACCTGAGAGCCACAGTATAAATCCCTCATTTTCACAGCTGAGGAGGTACAATCTAAAGGATAAATGAGTCATTGAAGGCCAAAGTACTACAACCAGTTGCCCAGGTCAATGACCTGAACCAGTTATCCCAGTCTCTCTTAGTTCAATGAGACAGAACAAAGTCAGTGGATGCACAAAAGCAAAACAAAGGGTCAGAACTAAGACAAAATCTGAGAAAACTAAAAGCAAATTTTATTAAGTATCACTTGGATTTAACAATTCTTGCTCATGATCAACATGTAAAGGGGAAAAAAAAACTGTATTTAAGTTTCCCCTATACCAACTGGAAAGAACAGAGAAATCACTGAATAATCAATAGGTATAATTCATTTCATCACAATTTCTAGGATTTGGAGCTGAATCTTATTATTTTAGACAAGTACAGAAGCATAAAGACATTACATGCTGCCTACATAACATACTATTGCTCTTATACATATCAGATTTTAACTCTGAATTCCTGAAAGTAACATAACCTCTAATTTTAACAGCCGCCATGGAAAAAAAAGTATTTGTTTTGTTTTTTCATTCACAAACAGACACCAACTAGAACTAGATCTCCTTCTTTAAAATAAGTTGTCCTTTATCTGCAGACTCAGCCCCAATCAGAAACCTTCAGTTTCACAATCACCTCTGCCACAAATCTGCTTTATTTCTAAGATAGTCTATATTTCACATCCCAGGTTTGTAAGAGAAAAAAGGGTGGGTTGGTGGGATGTGTCACTTGGAGGAGAAAGGAAGATCTGGATCTAAAGGCTACAGAAGGAGCTGAAGGTCAGCACGGGATACAAGATCCTTCCTAAAAACAGAATCAAAATGAGAACTGTTTGTTTAATTGCTAGTCATTAGAGTCAAGATTAGGGCCCATTTGTGAAACTTCACACACGTGATGGAACCCACCATCATATCTCCCCAGCAGACTACTTACCAACTTTTTTTTAATCTTTAACTATTCCCTGCCCTTTCTGACTCTGCCAGGAGATGAGACCAGCAACCATTGCTATTTTCAGACCACATCACAGAGCTAACATTCCTGAAACTAGGTCTCACCAACACCACCCCAAAGCCAAGAATAAGTGTGTCTGGACCTCCCAACCTACCAGAGAACTAGTATTAGAATCATTTTGTTTTTATTTTTGCTTTGAAATAGGGTCTCAAGTAGCCCAGGCTGGTCTCAAACTTATTATGCAGCTAGAACAACTTAGGTCATAGATGATCCTCTTGCATCTATCTCCCAAGAACTGGAATTACTGAAGCATATCACCATACCAAGTTTAACTATCTGAGAGGTATCAGAAATGTGTTTAATACTGATGTTATTTTCTGTTTTAACATGAATTTATTATAAGATACTCTAAGGCAATACTTCATTCTAGCTATAGATGAGGAAAGGAAAATATGTTGAAATAGGAATGGAGACAAGGATCACCATCTCAGCTTATTTTGTGCCAAATTTTTACTTCTACTTGTGGCCCAATTGGCCTTTTCTGTAAAACTTTTCTTTTCAACTCCTCAAAGTTTTGTTTTATTTTGTTGTTGTTGTTGTTGTTATTCTGCTTTTTGTTTCTGTTTGTAAGCCTTATCATCCTCCTCCATCTCCATGGCTTGTTTCAGGAGCTGCATCCTGTGTTCATGGAGTCCTATGTATCACCTGCTGCTTTTCCCCTGACACTGATCCTCAACCTTTTATCTGAGAGCACATGCATGCCAATATGCACATGTGTGTGTGTATGTGTGTTTATCAGTAAAGGTGTGCACACAGCGCACCTATATATGGTCAGAGGACAACTTCGCATATCAGTCCTCGCCTCAAATTTTGTTAGAGGGAGGGTCACCTGTTCACAATTCATATGCCAAACTGGCTTAGGAGTTTTCAGGGATCTTTCCTGCTCCCATTTCCTATCTCACTGCAGGACAGCTGGGATTACAAACACGTCCAGCTGTACATGTGTTCTGGGATTGGGACCCATGTGCTCATGCTTATATGGCAAGTGCTTCATGCTGAGCCTCTCTCTATCCCCTGATCTAGTTTCCTCTATTTATTTAACAACATTATTGTCTTCTAGAACAAGTCATTTCAGGTATTTCTACTGAAAATAATTATCTTAGTTTCAGCATGACTTTTCTCAACATACCTCTCAAATCCTATCTTTGTCTATTTTATATAATTTGGTGACACTGAAAGTTTCCAAAGCAAGCAGGTTTCATTCTGATGCTGAATCTACCTGGTTGGAAATGATCATCTAGACTATTATCATCAGGAGAGTTCGGAGAACAAGCATGGGGTGGGAGATGTCTGTGATTGGTCATCAATGGTAGCTACAAAAAGAACCTAAAGAATTGTGCCTGAAACCCACCACCAGATAAGCCCCAGCACAGAACACTTATCAACTATTATCTCTGCCCTTTCTGGCTCTGCCTGGAGATGAGACCAGCATCCACTGCTGTTCTCAGACTACATCACAGAGCTAACTAACATTCCTGAAACTAGGTTTCAGGCACAATTTTCATGTCTATATTAGAACAGAGAAAATGAAATTGGTGCTTTTGGTAAATTGTACAGATCTGAATTAAAATCAAATCCCCTAGTGGTAATAAATAAATATTGCTTATGTTTCATAAAATAAAAAAAAACTAAGATCTTAATACTACATCAGTTTTTCTTTCAAGAACAAGAACTTGAAAACGATCTATCCTAAGTCATATTACAAAAGAGGTCTACCAGCAATGCCAACCCCAAATGCTTTACTGTTCTCTATCCAGGACAAAGCTTTGATTCTTCACATTCCATGCACACCTCCACCTATTAGCCTTGGAATCTCCTGTCTCACTGAGGCATCTAATCAAATACGAGAGAACTCAGCCCAGAAAAAAGTGTTCTCACAGAAACATCTCAGGTACTGTATCCTTTAGATACAGTATAACTCTGCCATCCATATCCATTTAACTGTTTATTAATAATTCTCTATCAATATCAAAAGACTGGGTGACCGTGCATACCTATCTATACTTCTAACACTCAGGAAGAGGCAGGAGGAATCAGCTAGGACTACATAGCATGAGCCTAGCTCAAAAACAAAACAACAAAATAAATGACTGATTAAAACTAGAAAAACAACACAGGTTGGTGCTGTTTGTTTTTTACTATGTATAATGAAAGAAAAAAGGTTATGGAGATGGCTCAACAGTCTTGCTATGCAAGCATCAAGACTGGACTTTGGATTCCCAGAACACATGTAAAAGCCAGGCTGACCTTGTGAAGCAGAAATGGGACAAGCTTGCTGGCTAGACTAGTCACTTAGTGAACTCTGGGTTCAACTGGAAGACCCTTCCTCTATAAATAAAGTCAAGAACAATCAAAGAAGACGCCCAAAACCACCTTGGAATGTCCACATGTGACATGTGTATACTTACACACATTCAAACATGCATAAAATATACAAATGCACAATACACATACAAAAAAAAATCTTTCAAAACTGTCCATGACCATATGGCTAAGAAATAACAAATGTTATAATTACATTTTGCTATATTTATGAGTAAAATAAGCTTTTGCTTTTTTTTTAAGATAGGATGTCACTATGCTACCCTGAATGACTTTGAGTCACCAGAATTCCACTCTCAGTCTCCAGAATAGCTACGTTCTTTAAATACAAAGAAATGAAATGAAACAAACAAATATCAGAGTTAATGAGCAATCATCATCAAGTTAATGAATTGACATTTTCTCAACAATTAATTTTATAGACATCAGGCAACAGACTAGTCCAAATGACTCATCTCCACTTCCTCTTTTAACTCTTAGTAAAATTCAGTTTCAAAAGTACCAGGGAAAATGTTGTATCGCACTGATTTTTTTTTATTATTATTTATTCAATTGTGTGTGTGCGTGTATGCGTGTGCGTGTGTGTGTGTGTGTGTGTGTGTGTGTGTGTGTGTGTGTGTGTGTGTAGAACCACGGGCGAATTCGGGAACCACCATGGACGCCTCCACCTCCTCCTTGTTTACTCTGCCCCAGGATTCACAGGCTCCGCCCTACCAGGACCAGAAACGCAGGCCACCCCTGCTTCTGCCGGTGTCTATAGGTGGGGTCTAGGATCCAAACTCAGGACCTTCCGCCTGCAAGGCGGAGGCTTAACCCCTGAGCCACCTCTTCAGCCTCCACACTGATTTATTTTTAATGGAAATAATAAAAGAGAGTTGCTCTGCCAAGGTCAGCCAGTGGATAAAGGATGAATTCTCCTGGGAAAACTGGATATCCACATTCAAAAGAACGAATATGGACCCTTTTTTCATTCCATCCACAAAAATTTAATGAAATTCAACCAAAGATCAAATTTAAAAGCCAAAAAAACTTTTGCAGTTTTCTTAAAAGAAAACACTAGGAAAACGTGTCATGGTATTGGATTTAGCATAAATGCATAGATATAAATCCAAAGCACAAACAATTCAGCAACAAAATAGATAACTTGCTCTTTATCAGAATAAGAACTTTTCTACATGAAAAGGCACTTGTAAAGTGAATGGAGGCTGGTAAGATGACTCAGTGAATAAGGGTGCTTGTTATGCAAGTCTAGTGACCTTTGGAGTTCCATCTCCAGAGTCCACATGATGGAAGGAGAGAACCAACTCCCGGAAGTTCTCTGAGCTCCACATACATGCCATGGTAAATATGTGTGCAACAGACACACACACACATTCACATAGGTATGGCACATGCATATACTCATAATAAAAAATTTCTAAAAAGTGAATAGGAGAGAATATTAGAAAGATAAGGAAATATATTTGAAAACTACTTGATAAAAGAGTCCTTTATATCCTTTATATGACTCAACAAAAGGACCCAATTCAAAAAAATGGCAAAGGACTTAAATAGGCATTTTTCTTAATGGTCCATAAACATCATCGACTGAGCATCATTAGTCAATGATGTCATCAACATACTTCCTGTCACTATAGATTTGTCTTCTCTACACATTTCACAAAATTGGAATCATATAAAAATATATATATGCATAGAAATCATGTGGAAGTATAACTGGTGATCAAACACTAACTTTCTCTGATATTCTGCAAGAAATTCTCCATTGTTCATCATACACGTATTTGAAAACCTGATTTGTAGCACTACAGTAACTATGGATACAGTTGCACGTCACTTTTTTTGAATCTCAAGAATTTCATAGACTTCCAAATATATGTACTTAAATAAACTTTAGGAATTATCATTTTTGAAATGCCTACTTTTTCACAATAGGTAACAAAACTCAGCAAAAATACACAAAAATGTATTTCAGCCTGACAAAATACCTTCACAGATACTCATTTGATTTTCACAACCATTTTATAAACAACACTGAATGAATACTACTTACATTTTACAGAAAAAAAAAATTAAAAGTCAGAGAAATTAAGTGTTTTTAGCCTGGGGTTATAATGAAGCAATAAACCTCCAAGAATCCAAACCACACCTGCTAAGTCCTCCATACATTAAACAGTTGATTTGCATTTATCTGAAAGAGCAAGAGAACATAGTAGGTAGGAATTACTATGACTGTACTAGAAATGCATTTTTTCAGGCAAATTTAATTTCGATGAAATGTAAGTCACCATGTTCTCACCCCAACTTGCTCATCCTGCCATTCCCCTTACCCAGCAAGAGGTCCAAGAATCTTTCAGACTCATTCCCCTTTAAACTATATATCAGAAATCAAATCACTTAAGCTGTCCCCCCTTTCTCCCACCCCTCCCTCCCTTTTTTCTCGCTCTCCCTTCTTTGGCTCTCCATCATCTCTTGTTGGAATAGCTGAAATATTCCAGCTGGTTTAGGAAATAAAAGACTATGACATACAGATATGAAATGCCAACTGGCCTTTTTGCCAAATTCATGATTAAATCTGTTTTTTGTTTGTTTGCCTACTTTTTGTTTGGTATTCATTTGTTTTTGAAACAGGACCTTGCTATATAGTCTTGACTGGCCTGGAACTTACTAAGTAGCCCAGACGGCTCAAACTCACAACAATCCCTTGACTCGGCCTCTGAGTGCTGGAATTAAAGACATACAGAAGATATGTACCTTCTACAAAACCTTGTTACCTTTCTAATGGTATACACTGCTCACCAACCTAAATTCCTTACATGCCTTCTACTGCCCATCCAACCTATAAACATGGACTAGTACACTAGGCGGTTTCCCTCCCCACCACTCCCACACACATCCGATGCTCCAGGCACAGTAAACGCCCACCACAAAGACAAACAGGTTTAACCTCACATGCCAAGTACAAAATAATTAGTAGTGACTGCCTAAAACATTCCACTGAGAACTTGGAGGCTGCTTATAAACTTAGCAGCAAAAATGCAATGTCTGATTGCTGAGCTGTGTTTATTTCAAGTGCTTACTTCTCAACTGGGGAAATGTCCATATGGGAGGTATCTGAACACCATATGATGTCGTCCACATTACTTTTCACCTACATACTTCCACCTGCATGAACATTGTTTCACCCTCATCCTTCACAACCTCCATAAACTAAAGGTCTTCCGTGAACTCACTTGGTGCCACAAGGGAAAGTCAGTCATTCTCTTCTCTGGTTCGGCACTCTATATTCTGACAGGAGTTAACTTACCCATCTGCCAGCTTCTCCTATATTCTGATGTGCTTTATTGCTCTTTGCATCTTTAACATCTAGCAACGCACAACTTACAAGGCTATATTGGTGAAATGAGCAAATAACATCATGTAATAGGAATTCCTCCTCTAGAAAGGTATTATCACTGAAAATCCCACGAAGGCCAAGCCTAAGACCTAACAATAGATAGGCTTTGTTAATTACATTCTACCACTATCAACTCTATCATTCTCTCTCAGAAATACAAGTTATTAAGCGCCTATATTATATTTACTTATATTGTGGGTAGGAGAAAAAGTGGGAAAAATGACACGCAAAGATGACAGTCTTAATGGTTAAAAAAAAGAAAAATCATTAGTCTAAGTAACAGAAAAAACAAACAAACAGGAGCTGGGCAGGAGAGATGCCTCAGCAGGTAAAGGTGTGACCACCCAAGTTTGACCTCTGGAATCCATATGGAAGGCTGAGATGTGGTGGCACGGATCTGTAATCCCAACACTCCTGGGATTAGACAGGGGGCAGAAAAAGGAATCAGCCAGAAGCTCATGGGCCAGTTGGCCTGCAGTATGCTGCACATGGCACAAACAAGAGACCTGACTCAACAAGGGAAAGGTGAGAACCAATTCCCCAAAGTTGTTTCCTAACGCCCAAGATTGTTGTTCAAAAAATCAAGACACAACCATAATTTGTAAATGTCCTTTATACATGTAAAACAAAAGGTACATCAAAATTTTGAAACTACAACTTGAAATAAATGACTGTTGTCCAACGTATATTTAAATCCTGAAGCCTGATAAGACCAGGAAGGATTCTAATCTTCACTATTACACTACTAACAACACTTCTTTGAGACATCCAGATAAATAGATCCTTTAATCTTACAAAGATTTAGACTACTATTTATATTTCACCAGTTACTATCTTCTAAAGCCACCAAACTGTGTCAGGTATATTGTGAGAGAAAGAGGCCAAGAGTTTTCTATGTTAGTCACCCTGGAGTGAATTCCTGCCTTCATCTCCCACATGCTGAGCCAGGCTCACCTGGCTGCTGAGTGTCTCTAACTCCTTCATTAGAAGAATTGAAAAAGTGAAAATATCAACTTGTACCTAATAAACTGTCAACAACCAAGGGTACATAAACACTGCAGAAATGAAAAAGTTAAATAAACCACCTTTGTTTGACCTTGTTTCCAAGGAGTCTATGCTTTTCATCATAGAAACAATTCAGGAAATACACTGATCATCTGTTGTTGACTGTAACTGACAATATTTCTTTCCCAATCTCCAGTTTATATTATATTGCCTTTTGTGGCAGTGCTGGTAGTATGAGTCTAAAATAGATTTAAATGCTAAGTGACAATACTCATCCTACACTACTTTCTTCCACTACTGCCTCATCCCCATATCTCTGATACCTTTTTACATTTTCCTGTTTCATTACAGAGCACTTCAACATGTTATAAACTGATCATAACTATTCTGGGGTATATCAATATCTTTGGTACCTGTAGGTTCTGCATCTCTGGACCAACTACTGTCTGACAATATTTGAAAGTAAGAATGTGTTTGCATCAAATATGCAGACTTTCCCCTTGACATTCCCTAGCAATAAGGCATATTCAAATTGTAATGTAGTATAAATATTCTAGACATGATTTACAGAATAAGGGAAAATGTTCTTAGCCTACATGCCAATACTGCAAGCCACACAAGAGTCCCATTATCTGCAAGGATCTTTCGAGCATCAATAGAAACCTGACCATGATATTGAAGACAAACAAGAACTGGCTGAGAGTGACTGAATCCTTGCCTAACATCCTCAAGGCCTGGGAATAATCCCCAGCAGTAACAATAGAGAAGGACCCAGAACCAGCAGTAACCGTTCACTCACATTCAACTTAGCAGAGGCAGGAACAGTGTAAAATGAAGGACTCATGGGCTTGGGGAATCCAGCCAGGACTTTTTTTTTTTTTTTTAACCATTATTGTGTGTGTATGCCCATGCACGAGTATGATGGGGGGGGTACGACAACATGTGTCTTGACATGTTTGTGGATGTCAGAGAACAACTCTGTGGAGTTAATTCTCTCCTTACAGATGGTTCTAAGAAGCAATCAGGCTTATAGTCAGTGCCTCAACCGGCTGAGTTATCCCGAAACCTCAAGATCCACTTCTGCACATGACCACAATGCGGGGCATGCCCTCATCTGCTGGGCCAGTTCTCAATCAGGACAACTTCAGGTAGCACAGTTGGCAATGCTGAAGATTGTCACACTGGGGAGAAGGTGTTATTGGTGAGCCCTGAGATGCTACAAAGAGGGATATGGTACTATTGCAGAGGGGATTTTTATGTACAGGTAGGTTCTTGTGTTTGGTAGTTGAAGACTGAAACCATAACATATGTAGAAGACTAAGGCAGAGTTTATTAGAGGAGAGAAAGAATGGAACTCATAGACATAGATTCCGAAAGGGGCAAGAGAACTGAAGATGAGCTGCACCAAAATGTTGCATTCTTATGTCAGGGGATTGAAGTGGGAGAGCAGCATAAGAGGATTAAGGCAGACTTATTAGAAAACAGAAAGAACAGAACTCACAGACATCAAGTCCATGAGGGGCAAAGAGAGCCCAAAAGAACTCACAGACACGCCAAGTGAGCTAAAGATGGTTGGCAGGATCAGGGATATTTATATGGTTAGGCAATTCCAGGAAAAGTGACTTTCCTTATTGGTTAGTCCCAGTGTCTGCAAACCTGACTGGAGCTTTTGGTCCCCTACATCTCATTGGTCTGTTCATATTGGGGCCAGCCCAGCTGACCTTGTGTCCCACTTCAACATGGAGCTTATCTGCAGTAGAAAATTCATCTTTATATCCTTTCATGAACAAAGGGTTGGGGGAAGTTGATGACCTTATCTCTATGAAGGATTAGAACCAGTTCCTCCAGATTAATAGGATTAACTGGGATAATCCCAATAGTGGGGGATCACTTTCAAAGACCTTCCCAACATGGCTGCTCTAAAACTGCCTAAGTACAAGATACAAAATAAATGTACAAAAATCAGTGGCTTTCCTATATGCCCAGAATGAAAGAAGTGAACAAGCCCTGAGAGAAACAATTCCATTTACTATAGCCCCTAAAAAAATGAAATACCTTGGTATAAACCTAACCAAGGAGGTAAAAGACCTTTACAATGAAAACTTTAAACCCTAAAGAAAGAAATTGCAGAAGAAACCAGAAGGTGGAAAGACCTCCCATGTTCCTGGATAGGCAGAATCAACATCGTAAAAATGACCATCCTACCAAAGGCAATATACAAATTCAATGCTATACCAATTAAAATCCCAAAGCAATTCTTTAAAGAAGTTGACCAAACAATCTCACAATTCATATGGAGGCACAAAAGACCCAGGATAGCAAAGATAATCCTGAGTAACAAAAACACTGCTGGAGGTATCACCATACCAAACCTTAGTCTATACTACAAATCCATAGTTATAAAAACAGCCTGGTACTGACTCCAAAATAGACACACAGATCAATGGATAAGGGTTGAAAACCCAGATATAAGCCCACAAAGTTACAGCCATTTGGTCTTTGACAAAGGGGCCCAAAGAATCCAATGGAAAAAGAACAATATCTTCAACAAATGGTGCTGGCAAAACTGGATCTCCACATGCAGAAGATTAAAACTGGACCCGTACTTGTCACCATGTACAAGACTTAATTCCAGATGGATCAAGGACCTTGATATAAGTCCAGAGACTATAAAAACCATAGTTGAAAGGGTAGGGAACTCCCTCGAGCTGATTGGGCTAGGCCAACAGTTCCTAAACAGACATCCAATGGCACAGTCACTGCAACCAACTCTCAACAGTTGGCATCTTGTGAAATTAAAGAGCTTCTGTTCAGATAAAGAGATTGTAACACAAGCTCAAAGGCAACACACAGAATGGAAGAAAATCTTCAATAACCACATATCTGATAGAGCTCTACTATCCAGAGTGCACAAAGAACTTAGAAAAGTAAACACCAAGGAAACAAATGCCCCAATTAAAAAACGGGCCCTGGAACTTAAAAGAAACTTTACCAGAAATGAAATTAAAATGTCTAACAAATATCTTAAAAAATGCTCCACTTCCTTCGCCATCAGGGAAATGCAAATCAAAACTTCCCTGAGATATCATCTCACCCCGGTCAGGATGGCAAAAATCCACAATACTAACAACAACAAATGCTGGAGAGGATGTGGCGAGAAGGGAACTCTCCCACATTGCTGGTGGGAATGCAGGCTCATACAACCACTCTGGCGAGCCGTCTGGAGATTCTTAAAGAAATTAAAGATTGAAATGCCATATGACCACTTCTGGGAATAACCCCACATACAGCAAAAATTCACCTCGATAGCACAAGTGCGATCATGTTCATAGCAGCACTGTTTACAATAGCAAAGTCATGGAATCAACCTAAATGTCCAACAGTTGATGAGTGGATAAGGAAAATGTGGTACATCTATACAATGGAGTACTACTCAGCCATCAAAAATGGTGACTTAATGGAATTTGCCAGGAAATGGATGTCATTAGAAACAATAGTGAAGTATCCCAGACCCAGGAAATTAAGCACCGTAGGTACTCCCTAATAGGTGGCTCCTAGTACTAAACCCACCCAGCCCACCTAGAGACTCTCAAAGATAAATCTCTGTAATACCTACAGTAATAATTGCAAGGATTATGAACAGGAGAAATGGGGTAGGAGGGCCACACCAGAAACAAGGAGAGGGGACCATGTTACAGTAGAGAAAATAGGCCTCCATCAAGAACTTCAAGTAAGTAATGAGACATCTGGTTAAGTTCACAGACTTTTCGTTCCTGATCATCTACAACTGAGGGGGTATGATCTCACCAGAAGGGGAGGGCATATAGTCTGGCAGATAAAAAGTAACCATTTTGCAAATGGGTGATTGACCCCTCCTTCACTGCGGTTTCCTACTTTTATTACATGTACCTTTGAATGTGCCTTATAACAAGACTCTAGTTTAACAGCTTTTTGTCTCTGGCCAGGGGGTGACATACAGTGCCCAGCAGGATGGAGTGAAGGGCATTGCAGGAGCAGCAAAACTGCAAAAGAAAATCAACAAACCACAATCCAGAACTTCAGAGACTCTATATCAACCACCTGGAACTAGGCCAGCCTAATCTCTCCCCATCCTGAAGCTCAGGGACATTTGCGGAAGAGGGGGCAGTAAGATTGTAAGAGCACAAGGATGGGAGGAGCAATGATATGCAAGATACTCCACACAAGTTAGGGCCGAAGCAATCATAATTGGACTTTGTATGCCCTGCGCAATGTCCAACACACTATTGACCCCACAAAGTCTAGCATTTGCTAAAGGCACCAAGATCCTTGGAGGCAAGGGATTGACAGCCACAGTAGTGTTCCTATGCTTAAGGGGAACACGGGAAAGGGTTCAGGGAAATGCCACTGGGTCCTTGTACGTCATCGGAGAGGAGGGCCCAGAGGAGAGTCTGGCATGCACATTAAAGAATTCTCCGGGGATTGGGAGGGAGGCACTGGGGGATGGGGAGGAAGGGATGAGGGAAGAGGGAGCGGAGGGGGGGGGATGGAGGGAAGAAGGAGGGAGGGAGGAACCGGTGTACCTACTAAGTTTGTATGAGCGGAAATAATAATAAAAGTTAAAAAATTAAAAAATTAAAAAATAAAACTGCCTAAGTACATCACAGGCCACCTTACAATATGTAATTATTTGCCCTCAAATATCATTGGTGTCAAGACTGAATAACCCCTTCTCTCTCAATCCGAGTGACATCTCTCCCAATACTGAATGAAGGTTTAGAATAGCTAGACTAGAGAGAGATCATGGAGAGCCACGAGGACAGGGGAGGAGGATGAACCTATTTATTGGCCACTTTACATGTTACCTCACATATTGCCCAGATTTACTAGAGAGAGATTAATTTCACACAGCAGGCTCTGGACACTGGCAGGCTAAGAATTCACTCAAGCTCCTTCAGCTATGAAAGGGAAGAATCAAACCAAATCTTTGTCATTTCACAATGCTACAAAGCCTGGCAGTTAGCAGACCTGGGTCTGATTCAAAGAGCTTGTCAGTAAGACTCCTGTCACTGGACTTTTCCAAAGCTCTATTTGGAAAATCAATGAGCTGGGTGTGATGCTCATATCTGTAATCCCAGCACTTGAGAGGTCAGTCCAGGCTACAAGCCAGCCTGAGCTACACAATGAGACCCTTTCTCGGAAGAAAATAAGACAAAAACAAAAGAAAAGCATGCAGAACTCTTATTATTGTCCCACCTGCTGCTCCCTGTGTGCTCAATAAACTTTTTCCCTTAAAAAAAAAACTACATAAATTTGCATGGTATTAATCGCTTTAAAAGGGGGGGAGGGCAGGGACTCATGTAGCCCAGGATATCCTGGAGCTACCTATATCCTATATATGTATTCCTGATCCCTGGCCTCAGTCATTCTCCCCCACTCCCCTATACCAAGAGGTGAGATTACAGACAAACATCTACATCTAGCATCAATCTTTTTTTCCCTTTGGTTTTTGATTCCCATTTATTTGCTTATGAATTACTTTTATTGCTACCATACTTATCATTAGATCAAACTACCAATCACTCTTAAGAACCGAGATTATAAAAGGCATCTAGGGGCACACACTTGTAATCCCAACATCTGGGCCAAGCAGGTGGAAGGAGGATGATCAGGAGGAGTTCAAAGACAGTCTCCTCTACATGCTCCAGACTTCCTGGGTTACACGAGACCCTATCCTAAAAGTGCAAAACTAATCAAGATTAAATCCTTAAAGACCGAATGTCATCTACTGCCAAACAACTACTCTTAAATTCTAGAAGGAAATAACAATATTTTGCAATGAACTTTCTAAGTATTTTAACCAGTAGACCCTGAGAGGCCAGCAAGATATCTCTCAGCAAATAAAGACACTTGCTGCTAAGCCCGTCTAGTGCCGATTCCTGGAACCCACACGGTAAAAACTTATTTCTACAAATTGACTTCCAAGTACACTATGTCATGTATGTGGGCACATACACACACACACACACACACACATACACACACACACACACACACACACACACACACAAACATTCACACACAAATAAATACATGAAGAACCAAACGAAACAGAAAGAGCTTCTGAAGTGTTCCAGACTAACAACTTTTAATTACATTCTTTCTACAAACGGCAGTGCAGGTCACCAGATGAAACAAGAGAAAGATAATAATATAAATCCTTTATAAAGCATCTGAGAGGTGAAGGCAGGAGTTCAAGGACACAAGCATAGTAAGTTCAAGGACACTGCATAGTAAGAGACAAACCTGCACAAAATATAACAGGGCAGGAGAGGTGGCTAGGAATTAAGTCTCTGCTTCAAAAATAAGATCTGAGTTCGGATCCCAGCTCCCACGTTAAAAAAAAAAAAAAAAAACCACCAGTTGGCAGCCTGTACTTCCAGTTCTAGAAGATGGAGCTTAGAAAATCTCAAAAGAGAAGTAAAAAGGAGGTAAAAACAAACCAGGATGATTCCATAAATCATCCTTGGCCCTCCACAGGCACACACAGTACCTTTTGATACACACAGGGACACGCACACACACACAACAGCAAAAATTTAAATTCAAAAATTGTGTGTGTGTGTGTGTGTGTGTGTGTGTGTGTGTGTGTGTTTTATGGTCAGAGAAACAGCTCAGAGGATAAAGGTACCTATGTGAAAATCTGGCAACCTGATAGTCAAACATGATCAAAGGAGAGAATCAACTTCTGAAAATTGTTCTCTGAGCATCACATATCACACACCTAGACTTGCATACACACTCTCTTGAAAGCACTCTCAAAATAAATTAAAAGTAGTTAAATATATATAAATAAACCTTTTAAGGCTTCTTGAAAACATCCACTTATTCTCTTCATAGCATATTATGCTGAAACCATCATGCTATCATTCATACTAATAATATTAAAACTCACTCAATATAAGATGTCAACAGACACAAGAAACAGCCCATAGAATCTATCAATAAGATGAAACTCTACAACCAATGAAGCCCCAGAAAGCCAGTCATTCGGTTTCCTCTTGAAACAGTTCAATAATGAAGAAAAAGCTTCACTGTTTTTAAAAGTGTATCTTGTACTGGCAAGATGGCAAAGTGGGTAAAGTGCCTGCTGTACAAGCATAACATGCTGAGTTCAAATTTTGGAAACCACAAGGTGGAAGGGGAGAAGAAACTATGTAAAATCCTCTGAGTTCTACCTACTCACTGTGGCACATGCAGGCCTACACACACACACACACACACACACACACACACACACACACACACACATTCATTCATTCATTAACTCATTCATTCAATAAAAAATAACGGGACTGGTGACTTAAAAGGTAAAGGTACCAGTGCACAAATCTGGATATCTGAGTTCAATACCTAGAAATACCACCTCTTTGGTAGAAGGAAAGAACTGACGTCTGAAAGTTGACCTTTGACCTCCATATATGCGCTTGCATTCTCTAATAAATTGCATCTCTCAAATAAATATTTTTAAAAATTTTAAATCTTATTTAGGGCTGAAGAGATGGCTCACGGGTTAAGAGTCTACCTCAAAAACAGAAGGTCCTGAGTTCTGATCCCAGGTCCCGCATAAAAACCCCAGGCAGAAATAGTGGTAGCCTGTACTTCTGGCCCTGGAGGGCAGAGCCTGGGAAATGCCAGAGCAAAGCAAAAAAGAGGTAGAAGCAATCCAGGATGATGCCCGAAGTCACCTTGGTCCTCCACAAGGATACACACACAAGCACAGAATAAAATTTAAAAAAATAAAATCTTATTTAAAATAATATTCTCATGCCATCTTAATATACTCTAAATAAATTACAACTAAAATTATAATTAAGTCAGATCAAAAAGCAAGAAACAGATCAAATCTCAAAACCATTTGAACAAGGGGCTGCAGAGGTGGCTTAGGGGTTAAGCCTCTGCCTTGCAGGCGGAAGGTCCTGAGTTCGGATCCTACACCCCACGTATAGACGCCAGGCAAAAGCGGGGGCAGCCTGCGTTTCTGGTCCTGGTAGGGCGGAGCCTGTGAATCCCCGGGCAGAGTAAACAAAGAGGAGGTGGAGGCGTCCATGGTGGTTCCCGAATTTGCCCATGGTTACACACACATACATGCACACATACATTCATGCATACACACGCATACACGCACAATTGAATAATAAAATAAAAAAACCATCTGAACGAAATAAAAATAACCGCTACCTTGCTTTAAATATCATTCGATGTTCACATACACCAAAATGTTACCCCCAAAATGGTATATTTAGTTTTTAAGTGCACCTATTTAAAAAATAAAGTTAACACAAAATAAAGGCTAGCTTTACTAGAACTATGCTTACCTGAAGAGAGGATGCTCTGGGAAACTGAAAGAATTGGCAACATTAAATGTTTTCATCAATTTAGTCAAGGATGTTCGCTAAATATTGTTTCACTGACTATTCTGAATAACATCTTTCATCTTAGGCATTTTGACACTTCTGTAGACATGCTAAGAGTGAGAGTGGACTTAAAATATATATATATATATATATATATATATATATATATATATATATATATAGTTGGGGGCTGGAAAGATGGCTCAGAGGTTCAGAATCTGTCTCGAAAGCAAAGGGTCCTGAGTTCGGATCCCAGGCCCCATGTAAAAAACTCCAGGTGGAAAAGGCAGCGGCCTGTGCTTCCGGCTCTGTGAGAGAAGCAAGGAGGTAGAAGCAATTCAGAATAATTCCCAAAGTCACCCTTGGCCCTTCCACAGAGACACACAGTGCCCTCTGATACACATACACAAATAAATAAATAGTTCTCAAAAGACTAAAAAAAAAAGTCTCATCAGTAAAGCAGGTAAGCTCCTGTCTGCCATTTGGACGAAAATCAAGGACTACACCAGCCAATAGCAAATTAAAGTCAAGTGTCTTTTACCTGAATATTCTGTCAACTTTTTACAAGGATATTTTTCGTCACTGTGAACGTTGATACACGGGCAAATAACATCTTCTAACTCTAATATCCCGATCCTCGGGACTTCTGCATTGTTTCCCAAATAGAATTCTCGGGCTTTGCACTCCCGGGGACGTCAACACTGGCAGCCACGCGCTGACTCTCCAGCCCCAAACGTGTCATTTCCGCGACTCCAGCTTTGAGGATCCAGAGCGGAGCTCGCGGGAACCGCAGCCAGCACCGGGTCGCATCCCGACGCGGCCGCGGAAGGTCGCCGGCGCGTCACGGCCGAGTCCCCTCGGCTCTCCCCGCCCGGAGCCCCCCGCCCCGCCCGGCCCCGCGCGCCCCGCCCGCCGGAGCCCCCGCCCGCGCCCGCGCCCCCGGCCCCGCGCGCTCACCCGAGGCGGGGGGCAGCTCGGCCTCGTCGGGCGCCAGGGTGACGGCGCCGTCCCTCCACACGCGGATGTGCGCGGCCGAGCGCACGCGGCGGCGGGGCTGGCGGCGGGCGGCGGCGCGCAGCGAGCCGCAGCACTGGTAGCACACGGCCCACGCCTGCTCCTCGTTGATGGGCTGGTTGTAGAGCCGCAGGATCTCCTCCAGGCTCAGCGCGTCCTGCGGGGCCGCGTCCGCGCCGGGGCCCTCGCCGCCCTCGGGCTCCGCGCGGCCGGCCGGGCCTGCGGACTGCGCCATCCCCGCCGAGGTCGCTGCGCGGCGGCCGGGGCTCCGGGAGCCGCGTCTCCTCAGCGCCCGAGCATCGTCTCCGCGCGCCAGCGCCTCCTCATCCCGAAGCGCCGCCGCCCAGGCCGGCCGCGCGCCGCCGCGGGGACGAGGCGGGGACCGGGCGGGGGCCGGCGGCGTGGGTGAAGCGGAGGCGGCGGGGACGCTGCGCTCGGTCCTGGCCAGCCGCCGCGGGCCGGTGGCGACGCGATGGCGTCCGCTCGCCCCGCCCCGCGCCCGCCCCTGGGGACCGCGCGGCCGCGAGCTGCGCGCGGAGCGGGGGCGTCGCGCGGCGGCCGACGACGCGGGGCTGCGGGGGGCGCGCGGCCGGGACGCGTCGGGCTCGGGGTCCGCGCGGTCACGGGACGCCCGGCCGGGCGACCTCTGCGGCTCGGTGCTGGCGCCCGCTGCCCACACCGCGCTTGCAAAGCCGGGAAGGCACTGGCAGGAATCTCTCGCACTCAGCTCGCCAAACTGGGGCGAATTACCAAGAAAGGTCAGTCAAATTGCTCCGGCCCCTTGTCCCGGGATTCCTGGGCGTCTCTTCGCAATTTTCCACCCCACTCAATACCTATTGTCCCCTACACCTTGCGCTATTAATCTTTAGACTTATTTGTATATCTGCTTTGAAATAGTCTCCCTGGATAGCCTAAGCTGGATTTTAACTCCTCATCTTCCAGTCTTAGACTTCTGAGCGCTGGGACCACAGGTGTGCACAACCATGCCCAGCTAATTTTTAGGTTTCTTGTTTACTGGGTGCTGTTCTCCCCTCTCTCTCTTTCTCTCTCTTCTCTCTCTCTCTCTCTCTCTCTCTCTCTCTCTCTCTCTCTCCCTGCCCCCCCCCACCTTCACTGAGGAAGCCTGGATCAGGTCCTGAGATGTGGTACGAGGTGATCAGATATTCATTAAAGCATCCTTGCAGATTCATTTGTAACATTAGAACAACCCTTCACTGAGGTAGTATTAAATAACCACGTTCATCCTAGCCCAGTTAACTCAATCTGTTATATGAAGTGAAAATGATATCGCAGGGACAAAACTGAACTAAGGGCAATTATCTTTAAAATGCAAGAACTCCAGAGGCCTCCCAGAGCCCAATGAGTATGCAACAGAATAGATAATTCTCAAATAGTCACCCATTGATACATGACTAGGCTTAGGATAATCGCTCAAAATTTCTAGAGTTGCAGTATTAACCAAATAGGTTGGTAGGTACGTTTTATTTGGACTATTGGAAACTGCATGCTAAACTATTACATATTATAGTAGAAATTACAACAAGTTTGGAAATATATAAAATACCATGTATGCAGCAGGACAGAAAAAGAAAAAGCCCATAAAGAGAGAGACTAGGAAGGAAACAGCTCCCTCGGGACCTCTTAATTTCACTACAAAATAAAAAGTAAACCCTTAAACTACAACCACTTAAATGCGGGTTCATAATGTTGGTTGTAAAATACAGTATTTTTATGTGTCAAAGCCCTTCCAGGCATTCCTTGTGAGAACAATATATTTGTGAGTGGTTATTCTCTTGGTTAAAAACATTGGCAAACATTCCCAAAGTTTACTATTTTTTAAAAGTGTATTTTTCTATGTGGACTTTTGAAAGCAGAGGGGCTTAGAATCCTTAGAACAATGCAGGAAACAGGGATTGGTCTGTTTATGGACATTACCACCATCTTCTGGTTATGTGGAGTACTGCTGCCCATTGCACTTAATACACCCAAACCAATTTTGTCCAGACCTTACTGACTTAAAGCAATTAATGAACCGAGGATTCCACAAGACGTTCACTCATAGGAAAAAAATAAATATTCAAATAGCTATAGAAATGGAAGGAAGGAGAAAAGAATGGAAAAAACTTTTGTTAAAATTCAAATTCTATGTGAAACACTTTGTTTTGTTTTGGAGACAGTCTCATGTAGTCCAGGCTGGCCTGGAACTCTCCGAGTAAAGATTATCCTTTGAAGGTGCTACTTATATCCCTCTTACATGGAGTCATACATATCCCTGGCTTCATGCATGCCAGGCAATTACCAACTGAACTATATTCCCAGTCTCTATGTTGAATATTTTTTAAAAGTTGTGTTTTTAAAAACTGACTCCCAGCACTGGTGAGATAGCTCAGTGGTAAGGTGCTGCCCTGCTTGCAAACTCGGAGACCTGAGTTTGATCCCCGGAAGTGCACATGATGCATGGTGCATTTTTCTCTTTCTCTAAAATAAATAATTATTCACAACACTAAAATTTTTGTCATTCCCTGAGTGGTAATTTTCATCATGGCACTGAATCACTAAATTATATACAAAGATATTTTGTTTTGCCAAAGACAGTAACTGCAATATAATAAAATAGTTTGAGGCAGGTTGTTAGATATTTCTTCTCTATATAGAATAGAGGTAGAAACTTTAAAATCATACTTAAGTTCCATTGTAAATCTAGTCAGCTTGTAACTGGAAACATTTTTGCACGTGTGTGAGATACATGCATCTATACATGCATGTTTGCAGGTATGTGTGTATGGATACATGTGCTCATGCATGAGGAAATCCAAATGTAGGGTTTGTTCCTTGATCTCCATTTATTGAGGCAGGGTCTCTCAACCAAGCCCAGAGCTCCCTGATCAGCTAGTGTAGTTAGCCAATATGTCCTAGGTTCCAAACCTGAGATTACAAGCAGCCACATCTGCCTGGCTTTTACATGGTTCTGTGGCCCCAGTGTTCAGCCCTCCCGAGTTGTGTAGCGAGCACCTTACCCACTAAGCCAGCTCCCAGTCCCACATTTGACACTTTCTGTACAAACAAATAACGAGTCCTGTGGGAAAAGTGGCAGCTTCCTACTTCTTATTTTCAATTCAAATTCAAAGTTTCAAATACCTTTATGTATAGTTTATTTCATTCATCTCGTGTGTGTGTGTGTGTGTGTGTGTGTGTGTGTGTGTGTGTGTAACTTGTATGAAAGTCAGAGGACAACTTGTGGGAGTTAGTTATTTCCTTCCATGTGAGTTTTGGGGATTGAACTCATTACCAGGATTGGCAGCAAGCACCTTTTCTTGAACCTTCTTGATGGACCATCCATTGATTTTTTTTCCTATGTGAATTCAGCTTTTTAAAACTGCTTTACATAATTAAAATGTCTGAAGAATCAAAATCAAGTGAAATGTCTTCAAAATGTAAAACAACCTGTAAAATGATGGTATGTACTACTCTGAATATGATTTTAGCTTTCCTTGATTTTCTTATGTTTATTTAAAAAATAGGATCCTTGAGTTTTTCTTATACTTATCATTTCTGTAGAATAAATATACTTCATGCTTCATATTCTGTACATGCTGGCTGAGCTGCTTGAGTCTTTGAGGGAGCACGACCTTCAGTGAGCATAGCTTATCCCAGACACTCGCAGACAATTGCTTAGCTCAGACACTCGTAGACAGCTGCTCAGCTCAGACACTCGAAGACAATTGCTCTTAAGATGCACATTCACCTAGAAAAGTGCACCAAAAGGGGGAAAAATAATAAGTGTTTTTTTTCAATGTTGCAATGTTCCAATGACCATAATTATACCTTACACATAATAGTGACCTGATCATGCTTTCTTCAGTTATACTCCTTGAAGGCTATTGTTATCCCTGTCTTGTAGGTGGGAAAATACAGCCATAGGATAAGATACAGGGTTGATCAGTGAAAGGAGTGGAATGTAGTCCTGGCCTCCTGACCAGTTTTCTCTGCTCCTTCCACCAAGCCTAAGACCATTAGGAAAAAATGTTCAAATACGTACAGACCAATATGATTATTTTTATTATTTTTAAATATTGTGCTTGAGCATGTGTTCAAGAGAAATAGGTGTATAAATACTAAGGTTAGTTTGTGGACATCAGAGGACAATTTTTGGAATCTCTCTACCACATGGACTCCAGGAATATAATTCAGGTTGTCATGTTTGCACACAGGTACCTTTACCCACTGAGCCATCTTGTTGGCCCCCAAAGTTTGTCTACTTATTCGTTTATTTTGCAAAGTGAAAGCAATCTTTTATAAGAATTCCAGAAAAGTAACAAAGTGAGAAATTAAGAAAGTGAGAAAAACTCCTGAGAGTGTTTTTTAAATATTTTTTTTCAAATGGGTATTTTAAAACACTAAAACCCTGAAATGAAAACAAATCCCTCCACTGGACCTTTTGAATGTCCTAGCATCAAGCTTTGCCCAAGCACTCATCTCCTATAGTAACTATCTTCCAATTCATCTACGTGGTCCCTTCCCCAAAGGGTTATTCCTTCCTGGATGTCAACTTCCACTAGCAATCCTTATTGCGACCTGAAACTGATCTTTTGTTAACAATGAATACTGATAAAATTAAAAAAACTTTGAAAATGATCATGAAAACTAATATTTGACCTTATATCTAGAACTAGAAGTACAAGAATTTGGGGAAACAACCCAACCTAAAGTGCTTGCCACACAAGCAAAAAGACCAGAGTTCTGATCCCCAGATCTCCCATAAAATGCAGGCTGGATATAGGTGACCTGTCTGTAATCCCAGTTTCTAAAGGTGGAGACTGAGACTCCCTGGAGCAAGCTGTCTAGCCAGACTAGCCTCACTGGTGAGCTCTGGATTTGATTAGAGACCCTGTCTCAAAAACAAAAAGATGGGAGAGAAATAGAGGTTTCTGGATAACCTCAAATCTCCACAAGTACACATGTGTCCACACTCTCAAACACACATACACAAGAAAAAAATTAAGAGTAGAGGTATATTAAACAAAATTGGTAGCACAAGAAAGTGAACTTATAGAAAGAAAATTAGGTGCTGCAGAGATGGTTCAGGGGTTAAGGCTTTGCTTCATCAAAAGAAACATAGTTTCTTATGGAAAAAGTAATATATTTACTGGAAAATATCTATTTACAAAGTTAGAGCTAAACCAAAGTTTTCCACATTTCCATCCTAACATGTATACATTTTATAAATTTACTAAGTATTCATAGGATGGGATTATAGATCTATTGATAGAAATTTTGAAAAAGTATAGGAACACAGTAAAATGACAAAAATAGCACATCAGTACACTCAGGAAAGACTCAAGACAACAGCCCAAATGAGTCATGATTCACGTGTGTGTTTAGGTAAACAGTCATGTTTCACCTGTGTGTGTGTATGTGTGGGTGGGTGTGCATGTGAACATGGAGGCCAAGATCAACACTCGGTGTCTGTCACCCTGCACCTTTTTTGAGACAGGATCTCTCATGAACTCGAAGCTCCTCATTAAACCTAGAACTCACTCAGCCAGTCCGGAGATTGCCCGCTTCTACCTCCTCAGGGATTTGTAGGTACCAACCGCCCATGCCCAGCTGTTTTATGTAGAAACGGAACAAAGGTCTCCATGTAAGCACTTTACCTAGTGAATCATCTCCCCAGACCCTGGTGGCAGGTTTGTTTTGTTCTGTTTTTTAGATGGGGGTAGGGAGGTCTCACCCTTAGCCCAGACTAGCCTCTAACTCATAGTAATCCTCCATTCTTGACCTCACCAATACTGGGATTGCAAATGTGAGCTACCACACACCAAATGGCTGTATTTCATCTTTATTATTTTTTATTTCTGTGTGTGTGTGTGTGTGTGTGTGTGTGTGTGTCAGAGGGCACTGTGTGTCCTTGTGGAGGACCAAGGGTGACTTTGGGAATCACCCTGGATTGACCCTCCTTTCCCTTCACTCTGGGATTTCCCAGGCTCAGGCTCCACCTTCCAGAGCCTGGTGTTTTTATGTAGGATCTGGGATCCAAATTCAGTTCCTTCTGCTTTCAAGGAAGAGCGTTACCTCTGAATCATCTCTCCAACCCTCACCTTTGAGGGGGAGAAGGGAGAAGTGTCTTACATAGTCAAAGTTGGTCTCCAACATGTAGTTGAGGATGATTTTCAACCACTGGTTCTCTGTCTCTTCCTCTCAAGTGTGGAGATTACAGGCGTGTATCTCCACACCCACCTTTCATTTCAACCAATTGTTTTTAAAATAACATTTGCATCTTAAATGGAATCAGTAGTTTCAATTAGTTTAAAAGATTCCATTTAAAAGAGACCTGATAGATCCAAATTTTAGGCTAAGCCAGAACTGTACACATGTGGAAACTGCAAACTTGGAGTGTGGCTCTGCTGCTAGTGCTTGCCCAGCATGCATGAAGCCCTGGGTTTGATCTCCAGAATCTCACAAGCTGGCTGTGGTGGCACATATTTGTATCCCAGAAGGTGGAAACAGGATGATCAAGAGTTTAAGGTGTTTCTCAGCAATATAGTGAGTTTCAAGCCAGCTTGGGCTATATCAGACAGAGAGAGAGAGAGAGAGAGAAGACACAGAAAGCAGAAGGATCTGAATTGGGATCCCACAAGAACAAGGGTGTCGGCCAGCAGAAATAGTGGAGCTACACTCCGTGAGGCCCAGCCGAGAAACTACAGCATAACAGTATCTTTCACAACCCACATTGCACATAAAGAAAGAAAGTCTGCAAAGGTTATGATTTCCTAAATTATGGAGCTGCTCAATAGGTAATTCTACAATTCATTAACTTTTTGTTAGATAGGTTTACACCCCGGAATTAGCCTTGGGGATGAGAGCAGGTGCTGTAGATTCCGATTGAGATAATAGTAAACCATCCTATTTATATTAGCGATTCATCAAAGGTTCATTATCTTCCCTCTTCCTTTTCCTTTGAGACAGGGCTTGCCCTGTTGCCCAGACTGGTCTTAAAACTCCTGAACTCTGGAGATTCTCCCACCTCATCAACCTGGGCAGTATGGACAGGCATGTGTCACCATGCCAGGTCACTTCTCAATTCCAGTGGAAACAAAATAAAATGAAATACACATTTATCTGTAACAAGTTTGATGTTTGATAACAATTGCTTTACAATAGATTTCTCAAAGAAACTGTCATACCATGAAGAATTCTCAACCATTAAAAAAAAGAGTGCTGATGAAGTTAAAACATTTTTTTCAAGCTTCCATTATTTAGCTTTTGCTGATCTCTAGAGAAAGGATAGCTTTTTCTTTCTTAAAAAAAAACAAAGTCCTTTCCCTTAATGTGAAGATAGATAGGTGGAACTCCTTAGCTCTCGTGATCGACTTTGACCCTATGGAAAGGCTCATTTTTCTTTCAAGATTAGCATGTAGGGCTGGAGAGATGATAGCTCAGATGTTATGACTTTGCCTCACAAGCAAAGGTCCTGAGAAGCAGCAGCGGTGGCCCACACATCTGGCCCTAGTGGGTGGAACATGGGTAGACAACATAAAATAGTTTGCTTTTAACTCAAATAAGCAATGAATCAGAAAATTCTGATTAACTTTGTACTTTTTGTGGAAGGAACTAGTCAGGGCTCTATTCCTTACATTATTATATTTCTATATCAGAATTGTTCTGCTGTGAACCTGAAGTTCTGTGTCCTTTGAATAATTAAAAAAAAATTCTGGACCAATCTTCCTTAGCTAAATGAAAGCAGTGAGGCAGCAACACGATGTAGGTCACCTCTTTCCGACTTTAGTGATTTAACTTTTGTCTAGCAATCAACTATGCAATCATGTGTCAATATAACACCTGTGCTATGGCATGAGTGTGGAGATCAAAGGACAATCCTGAGTGGTTGTTAGTCATCACCTTCCACTTTAGTGGAGACAGGGTCTCTGTTGTTTTTCTGCTGCATATACTAGACTAGTTGGCCTGTGGGCCTCTATTACCCTCTGTCTCCTTCACAACCAGTATCAGCACTGGGACTGTGGAGTTACATGTTTGCACAGCAAGCACTTTAAGCCATCTCTCCAAACAATGAACCTTCTTAAAAAGTATTAAAATATGGGCTGGGGAAATGGTTCAGGGGTTAAAATCTTGGCCTTGAAAGAATGGATCCCAAATACCACATGAAAATGCTAGAAATGTTCAAGTCCTGAAAGGCTGAGCCTAGCAATAAGCAATAAGGAGGTATAGCAATCCAGGATGATTCCAGATGTTACTCTTTGGACTCCACAGGCACACACAGTGACCTCTTGTGCACACACACACACACACACACACACACACACACACATATGCACAAAAAAAGCAAGACATTTTGAGGATTAAGTAAATTGTATTTTTATTTGTTGTAGAACTGTAAATTCTGGACCAACTTTCCTTAGCTAAATGAAAGCAGGTAAGTGGTAACCTACATGATGTAGGTCAATCTTTCCGACCTTCACTGACTTAATGCACAAAGTAAAGGACATTCAGCGAGTCAAGATAGTTGTAAGCACATCAGTTGATATCCAAAACTTTCAGCCAGCTTCAGTTAAATACTTACTTGTCTCCAGCTCAAGAAAGTCTATCTTCACGTAAGAGAATAAATTCAAACCCCCATTAACACTGTTAATGTTCTGAATTTATCTTGTAGTAAATTGATCATGTTAACAAAAAATTTTTCAAAGCACCTGACAATCATACAAGAAGAAAAGTTTAAGAACAAACACATTTATGTTTATACAGATAATTCTACACAAATCAACTCTCACAAATGGATTTCATTTATTGTGGTGTGTGTGTGTGTGTGTGTGTGTGTACTGTATCAGAGTACCACCTTTTTGCTTTGCTCTGGGATTTCCCATGTTCTGCCCATTAAGGCCATAAGTGCAGGTCTTTCCACCTAGCGTTTTTACATAGGACTCAAATTCAGGACCTTCTGTTTTGAGGCAGTCTTAAGCCCTGAGCCATCTCTCCAGCCCCACAAATGGACTTCATAAAAAAACAAATTAAGACCCAGAACAATCATCTTGCTGCAGTCTTAGTTATTGAGTCAGATACAAGAATTATAACACCAGTATCCTGCAATTATGTTCTGCCCATGCAGGAAACGGGCAGGGCCTGCACTTCCAGCTCTGGTGAGTGGGGTCTGGAAAAACCCAAAGGGAAGCAAGAAGGAGGTAGAAGCAATCCAGGATGACTCCTCAAGTCACCCTTGGTCTTCCACCTGGATACACAGTACCCTCTGATACACACATAATAAACAAACAAACTTCAGTTTATGTCAGACATGGTAGCATAGACCCCTGCACCTGGAAGCTTAAGGCAAGATGATCATTAGTCGGAGGGCAGCCTGATGGGTTCCATTAGTGAGTTGGAAGCCAGTCTGGACTACACACAAGACACTTGTCCCAAAACAGACTCCCCAATAACATAAATTCCATTTATCACTGAAATTGAGTTAAAGTACATCTGATTCTGGTAACATGTATTTGGGAAACTCTGGAGCAAATAGACACACACAAACACACAGTCATGGTTTGAATGTGATTTTCCCACACAGACTCATGTGTTTGAATCATTAGTTGTTGTTTGGGAAGGTCATGGCTCATTGAAGAGGTAGAGCCTTGCTGGAGGAAGGCATGTCACTGGAGGAGGGCCTTGAGATTGTTTAGCCTGGCCCTGATTCCCCTAGTAAATCTGCTCTGCAAGTTTGCAGTATCCGTGATGTCTGCAGTGACCTAAGCCGCCTCCAGTTTCTGTCAACCATGCCTTTTCCACCATAATAAATCTCCCCTCTGGAACCATAAGCCAAGTAAGTCTCCTGTTCTGCCTGGCATTTTTACATGGGACTTGGGTTCTGAACTCAGGACCTTCTGCTTGTGAGGTAGAATTTTTACCCAAACTCTTTCAGCCCCCCCCCTTTAAGAATCTTTATTATTTAGTGTGGGGGGTGTGTGTGTGAGTGTCTGTGTGTGTGTGTATCAGAGAGTTCTGCATGTGTTTGTGACTCCAGATTTCAGGAATCATCCTGGATTGTTTCCACCTCCTTTTTGCTTCACTTGGGGATTTCCAAGGCTCCACCTTACAGAGTTGGAAGTGCAGGCCATTGCCATTGCTGCCTGACATTCTTACATGGGACCCAGGATCTGAACTCAAGTCCTTCTGCTTTCGAGACAGAGAACCCCTAAACCATGTCTTCAACATCCAATGTAAATATATTTTCAAGTGTGCATAAGTTCATTCTCCAAGGTAAGTTACATGCTATTCCACAAGACAAAGGATAGAAAAAGCATAAAATAAGTTCTTTCAACACAACTGAATGTTGTAAATCAAATTATAAATCAACCACATTTGGAAATACAAGGAAACAAACAACACACTCCAAACAGCCAATAGATTGAAGAAGAAATGAAAGAAAAGCCTCTAGCATTAATGGAACTCCAGAGCAATATAACAAAACTTGTGAGACATATCCACAGCAGGGCCTGGAGGGAAACCATAACTTTACTTTTAAATTTTTTATTATTATTATCATTTATTCAACTGTGTGCATGTGCGTGTGTATGTGTGCGCAAGTGTGTCTGTGTATGTGTAGAACCACGGACGAACTTCGCGAACCACCATGGACGCCTCCACCTCCTTCTGCCCCGGGATTCACAGGCTCCGCCCTACCAGGACCAGAAGCGCAGGCCGCCCCTGCTTCTGCCTGGCGTCTATACGTGGGATCTGGGATCTGAACTCAGGACCTTCCGCCTGCAAGGCAGAGGCTTAACCCCTGAGCCACCTCTCCAGCCCCAGAAACCATAACTTTAAATAACTAAAGAATGAAAGACTTCAAATAATCTCCTGCTTTAAGATAAGACTGGTTCTTTGAAAAGATTTAAGAAAATTTTCAAGTCTTTAGCTATAATAGCTAAGGAAAGAAAAAAAAAGAGACTACAATTACTAGAACCAGAAATTTAGAAAGGACATTACCACTATTACTATAGCAAGAAAAAGATCATGAGTAATTGAATGCTAAAATTAGATTAACTTCAACAGAACAGACAAATCCCTAGAAAGACAAACTACCACCATCTGGACAGTTATGAAGAGTAAGTTGAATTATAAAAATAACCACCCACAAAGTCCAATTGCTTCTGAATCTTACTTGACAACAAAAGTAAGAACTGATACTAATTTTTCAAAAAATGGAAGAGAGAAAGCACACTTTCCCAATTAATTACTGAGGTCAGTATTGCCCTGATAGCAAGACTGAACAAGACAACACAAAGAAAGTGAACTATAAACCAGAATTTGTTATAAACTGACATGCAAAAATTCTTAATCAAACCATGGTAGCATGGTCTCAATATAATACAAAATCATATGATCATCTTTAATAGACTCCAAAAGAGCATTTTGGTAAAACCCAATTTTGAAAAGGTGTAGCAGGACGCATCCTTATCCTGACAAAGGGTTTCTATGAAATAAAACCAGTTAATACTTAATGGTAGAATAAGATCAAGAAAGAAGATAAAAAATGTCTCTTTCCACCATTATTTAACATTGTGCTGCAAGTTCTAACCAGGACAATTGGACAAACACAATAAATAAAACATATCTAGACCAGAAAAGAAAAAGAAAACTTTCTTTTGGGGCCAGGAAGATGGTTCAGTGGGTAAAAGCATGTGCAAACCTGGCAAATCTGAATCCAATTCTCAGAATTCAACATGGTGGAAGGAGAAAAATGACTTCCAAAAGTGAACTTGTGACCCAAATGCATACCATGGCATGCCAGCGTGCACACGTTCTTTCAAATAAAAATGAAAAAGAAGAGCCTATAAACAAATATGAGAGAAAATCCTTATGAGTTATATGTCAGACAAAGGGCTTGTATTTATATTATATAAACATAATACTAAAGATAACCCAAGGATCCAGATATTTAATAAAGATAAATAAATAATCAAAAACTTCATGGAAAGATACTTAACATCATTAGTCATCAGGGAATGAAATCAAGATCATAAGAGATATCATTGCATATCCATGAGAATGGAATCAAAAGTCAGATAATAGGTGTTAGAAAAAGAAAAACAAGTAGCAATTCCTTGATATAGCACTTGCCTAGCATGGATAAGGTTCTGAATCTGAACCCCAATAGTGCAAAAACACAACAATAAAAGTAACAGGTGTTGGCAAGATTATAGAAGAAGCTCTGCTGGCGGGAGTTTAAATGATGTAAGTGCTTTGAGAAACTATCAGAATGTAGAGTGATGACATTATGCAGCAATTCCTATCTTGAGCACAAGCCCAAGAGAAATGAAACCATGTCCACACAAGTTTGTAAACACACTTACAGTATTATTTATTTTCTGAAGAAGGAAGTAATCAAAATTTTTATCAACTGACAAATGGATAAACAAACATGGCATATTGATGTAATAAACTAAGATTCATTTATACATTTATAGATGAATCTTAAACATGTCAAATAAACTATGCCAGTTGCAAAAGATATGTGATTTTATTCATCCAAGTCCAGAATAGCATAATTTACAGAGAGAGAGTAAATTGTTTGCTCAGAGCTGAAAGTTAAAAAGGATATGAAAAGCCAAGTGTGATGGTAAACATCGGAAATCCCAGTCCTTGGGAGGCTGAGGCAAGATTGCTGAGTTCAAGACCAGCCTGAGCTACAAAGTGAGCTCGAACCCAGCATGGAAAGATAGCAAAACTGCAACATAAAGAAATAAAAAAACAGATAAGGGACTTGGTAGATGGCTCCAAAGGCAAAGTGCTTGCCCTGCATACATGGAAACAAGAATTTAATCCCCAGAACCTGTGTAGAAAAGCCAGGTTTACTGCATCCTTACACCACAGGGACAGGAAGATCCCAATGGCGTGTAGGCTGACCAGACAGTTTAGCCTGCTTGGCAAGCTCCTGTGAAAGACCCTATCTCAAAAAAAAAAAAAAAAGTGAACAGTATCTAAGATGATTGACTTCTGGCCATGCATGTACACAAACCTACACACAAATACACATGTGCATGCACATCCCCACACAAACATGCACCTGCACATACATAAACATGCACAAAAAGGGGGAGGATATAAACAAAACAAAGTATAATGCTCTACATACGTGAAAATGTCACACTGATTGTATGCTAACCAAAAACAATTTTAAAAAGGATGCATCTAGATGGGAGACAATGATAAGGTACAGAGCTTCTTTTAGAAATTATGAAAATTTAAAAAAAAGAAATGATGAAAATTGTTCTAAAATTATGATGGCTATACATATTTCTCAATATCTGACAAACCACTAACTGTAGTTAGTTTATCTAAAATGCAAATTACATCTCAACTGAGCTGGAATAGTAGCACACACCTGTAATCCCAGCACTTAGGAGGATGAGGTAGGAAGAGCTCAAGACCAGCCTGGGCTACATAATAAGTCCCACCCAGGTGAACCTGGGCTATAGAAAAATCCTTTCTCAAAAAAAAAAAAAAAAAAATCAAGCAAGCAAGCAAATAAATAGTGGTAACAAATTCATTTGCTCATATTTTAATCAAATAATTTTCAAAATTTTGACTATAACGTCCCATTTTGGTGACAAAATATATGGGAACATTCACTCACCATATAAAGAAATGTTTTATAAATATAAAGTCTACACTTCATTTAGTTCAAACTTTGTTAAGTAGTTGGGGTTTAAAATATATAACACATTAGGTATTTAATCTTAAAATCATAAATCAGATAGAATTACGTAAAAGGTATCAACCAAATCTCAGAAGAAAATACTAAACATTCAATACCTATATTTAGATGTATCAATTCTAAATACACTTGCACTTTTATTATGGTATATAAACAGTACTTATGTACTTATGTCTTCAAAACAGGATGGCTTCTAGATTGTGGGTTTAGCTATTTTAAAATAGTCTTTAATTAATCTCAAACTGCTTTTTCAAATACCAACTGTTGGAAATCAATACTACTTTTGTTATTGCAGAGCTTAGGTTCATGTTAAAAATACAGGCAAATTTATTTACTGTATGTATCTCCTTAAGTAGAAAGTTGAAATCAATCTTATAATCAATGAAAGAATTACCAAATTCAAACCACAGCATAACCTTTGGGGGGTGGGGGGCTTGGGATGACATGAAATCAGAAATACAAGTTTTTAAGATGAATAATTGATGGTTCATAATTGGTATCTTCTGATTCCAAGTTATCTGGCATAAATCAGATATGATGGCACATTCTTGTAAGCTCAGCTTGTGGGAGGTGGAAGCAAGAAATGAGTGATTTAAGGTCATCCTTGGCTATATAGTAAGTACAAGACCAACCTAAGACCCTGCCTCAAAAAAAGCAAGGAAAAGGTGAAATAACATAAATTCATAGTATTCATGAAACTCTATAAAAAGTAAATTTAAAGAAAAAAATATTCTTTTTGAACACTTCTTGTTAAGAAGTATAAAAGTAGATTTCAAATGAAAATACTTTCCAATATTGTCAGGTTATATATTTTTACAGATTATATCTAAAAATGTATATCTCAATACTTGAAAAATCCTGAAGGTATCTAAGAGTGTTTGGTTAGTTGGAATTGAGGTTAGTTAAGTTTTATTCAGGGCTAAAGAACTGGTACTCAGGAGTTAAGCCTTTGTCTCTGAAGCAGAAAGACCTAAGTTCAGATCCCAGCTACCATGTAAAAATGTCAGTAGAAAAGAGCAGCAGCCTACACTTCCAGTCCTAGAAGGTAGAGCCTGGGAAACCCTAGAGGAAAACAGTAAGGAAGTATGACAATCCAGGATGATTCCCAATGTTACCCTGGACCTCCACAGGAGTACACGGTGCCCTTTTGTACAAACACATACACACACACACACACACACACACACACACACACACACACAGTTTTATTCAATAAGTTCATTCTTTTTTTTTTTTTAATTTTTTTTTATTCAATTGTGCGTGTGTGCATATGTGTGTGTTTGCGCATGTCTGTGTGTGTGTAGAACCACGGACGAATTCGGGAACCACCATGGACGCCTCCACTTCCTCTGCCCAGGGATTCACAGGCTCCGCCCTACCAGGACCAGAAACCCAGGACGCCCTCGCTTCCGCCTGGCATCTATACGTGGGATCTGGGATCTGAACTCAGGACCTTCTGCCTGCAAGGCAGAGGCTTAACCCCTGAGCCACCTCTCCAGCCCTCAATAAGTTCATTCTTGAGAAATTTTAAAAAATGAAGTTTCTGGTATTTTTCTCACTTAGATACATAGTATACGTATTATATAGAAAAGACAGCATCAATATGCTTACCATCAAAAACAATTAGAGATATGTAAGATATATTTATCTTTTTGGCAAGATTTGGAAGTAGGGCATCATGCATGAAAGGCAAGCACCATATATAGATATAGCCTATGGTCCAATTTTTTTGATACTTTAATGTGTTTTAATAGATATTTAACTTATGGTCAGGTATCCCTGTAATTACATCACTTGGGGGGTAAAAAGAGGATCAGTACCAGTATCAGGTTTGGCTAATAGTGTAGTTCAAGGCCAGCCTTGGTAACAAGGAAAAACAAAAGCAAATATGATATTACCATATAAAAGAACACATCAGGAAATTTATCTATGAAATTTTCAAGGAATAAAAATTTTTAAAAAGCATTGCTAGTTTTGTTGGAACACAACTGTAATCCCAGCACTTGGAAGGCAGAAGGACTGCCCAAGTTTGAAGTAGTCAGAGTTATGTAGCAAGACCCTCTCTCAAAGATCATATACACAACAATTACCACAAGAATTCTACTGATCAGTGAATAAGCTGTATTTAAGTAAAGCATAATCAAAGGATATAAATGCCAGACTTTATTAAAGTGCATAACAAGTCAATTTATTTTAGAATTTTCTTCAAAAGCACACTTGAAATACATGTGTTGCTATAGTGCAGAAAGGCAGGAAGCCCAAATTCAAAAATCACATAGCTCTGATCTTAATACAGTCTGCTGCTTTGTATGTGCCTCATAGTTGGTCTCAAAAGTTGAAAATTATAAGCAATTTTCTGTGTAGCTTTATGTGTAGCTTTGGCAACAAATTAAACAAGAATTGCAGTTCCTGTTTTACTAATTCTCTAAAGTCATGTCCTTCTCATAAGAAACATATCATTACCATTTTCAATGACACAATAAGCCAAGATAACCTTAATTCTAATAAAAAAAAAACCAACAGAAGGACAATAGGACTTTTAGTCTTTTAAAACAAGATAAATCATAACTTTCATACTTTCTTAAGACTCATGGATGAAACAACTGAATTAATTATGCACAGAGAGCTAGAGGCATAGGTCAGTGTTGTCACTTGCCTAGCATATGAGGCCCTGGATTTTAATCCCAATACCAACAAATAAAACAAAGCACAAGTCTAAGTCATCACACAGCTTCTTACCAAAAAACTGAATTACTATAGCTTTAATTCTCACCTTCATTCACTTAAAATTTTTTAATACATTTTTTTATTATTTCCACTCATACAAACTTAATAGGTAGACCAGTTCCCTCCCTCCCTCCTCCTCCCCTTGAACCCCCTGCTCCCCCTCCCTCCCTCTCCATCCCCCAGTGCCTCTCCTCACTTAAAACTTTTAAAACTTGCTCCATTTAAAAATATGAGGATAGTATGAGCGGAAATAAAAAAAAATATGAGGATAAAGTCACTCATTTTTCCAAACTTTCTTAAAATTATTCTATCATTTAGATTAGTCACATATATGCTGATGTTTTTAATCACAATGAAAAACAAAGAACAATCTGTATTATAACAAAAAGGTGCAATATTTTTCTACTCAATTCATTTTGAAACAATATTCATAAATTATTAACTTTCATGTGTGATGCTATTACACTTTTCTGTATTACTTTTTTCCTAATCTTACATCAAGGTTTTTCCATACATTTCTGAAAAGTCTCAAATATACCTAGTGTTAAGAGTAACTACAAAAGTAGTAATTCAGCAAAATGCATTTTCACTTATGCAATAAATAAACTATTATGAGGTTAACTTCTCCTAACTTATATAAAATAATCTCATTCACCTATGAAAAATAATGATTATTTTGATTTTACTATGGCTTAAATTCTCAGACAAATGTCTCTTTGATTATTTATTAAATAAGAAAACATTTTATATTTACATTGAACTACTCAATACCTGAAAACAAAGTAGCATTTATTAAAATATAATGTAAATTTATACTAAATTCAACTAAGTACTATACAAGCTTTTCATACTTAATTTTTAACTACATACATGATTTTTTTTTGAAACATTATCAGGTGTACACAAAACTGAAATAATGACATCTGAGCCAGATGCTGATTTAAAATAAACTCAGCCAGAAATGTACAATCCAATAAAACAGCACATAATTCTTATGGAAATGTTAATCCTATAATACCGAGCGATATTTACAAGCAAACATGATCCAAACAGCACATGCAGATTCAGGGTAAGTAAACACTCGAACACGAACTGCCAGTCGCACCTGGTCTCCACGGCAACAGATTATTTCTTCACAAAAAGGAGACCTATATTTAAAAAAAAAAAATTAATGAGAAATGCCATAGGCTTCACTTTACTTCTAGCTTAGTTAGATTTGTGTGTACACACAAGAAGTCACTTGAGTGTGTGTGCCTGTGGATGCCCAAGAGTGACTTAGGGAAACATCTTGGATTGCTCTTCTACTATATTGCTTTGTTGTATGGTTTTCCAGGCTCTGCCTTCCAGGGCCAAACTGCAGGTCTCTGCCATCATTTCCACCCAGCACTTTTATTTATTTTTTTTTTTAATGTGGGACCTGGGATCCGAACTCAGAACCTTCTGTTTGTAAGACAGAGTCACAACCCCTGAGCCATCTCTCCAGCCCCAATTTTTTTAACTTTGTTTTATGTGTGTGTGTGCGTCACTTTTAGATCTTGGGATCTAAATGCACTTTTAGATCTTGGGATCTAAATTCAAGTCCTTTTGCTTATGAGATAAAGGTTTTAACCCCTGAGCCATCTCCCCAAACCAGACTTAATAACTCCTGAGCCATCTCAGATTTAAGTCAGATTTAATAACTGCCTCAATAATATATATATATATATATATATATATATATATATATATGATCGAAGGAAGAACCCCAACTAAGTGAGAGCACACCAAAACTACTGGGAAAAATACTAGCCAAATTATATATATATATATATATTTTTTTTTTTTTTGTTACAGTTTATTTTTTTATTATTTATTTATTCAATTGTGTGTGTGTGTGCGCGTGTGTGTAGAACCAAGGGTGAATTCGGGAATCATCTTGGACCGCTTCTACTACCTCCTTTTTGCTCTGTCCCGGGATTCACAGGCTCCACCCACCAGGACGAGAAGCACAGCCCCCTTCCCCCCCCCCACTTCCGCCGGGTGTTTATACGTGGGATCTAGGATCCGAACTCAGAACCCTTGCAGGCATAGGTTTAACCTCTGAGCCATCTCTCCAGCCCCCCAAATTATATTTTAACATTACATTTCAGACCTAATAAATCAAAATCTATAGTAAGAAATAAGTAACTTTAAGAAGTTCCCATGTAATTTTTGTTATCATTAATATCTTTCAAACTAGCTTTCAAAATTAAGCCAAAAAAACTATGAGTCCCTAAATTTCCTACTGTGGATCTATAAAGTCCTTACCGAAGACATGTGGCAAATGCACGCCTTGCATTTCTGTATACAAAATGTATTGGGAATCCCTTAAATGTGTGACCATCAGGTACAGCTCTCCTTATGGCATCTTGAAATTCTTCATTGCCTGCAGATATACTTGTTGTTCGCTCAAATTCATAAGAAGCCAAAGCTGGTGATAACAGATATGAAAGCTGGTCTTCCCAAACGGTAGTGAGGCCTAGATCCTACAGCAATTAGAAAAGAAAGAGTAAAATACATTAATATCCGAAAGACCTATTAAATACAAATGCTTGTTTTTGAGTCAGGATCTCATTATATAGCCAAAATCAAGCTAAAATTTGCAGTCCTACTGCCTCAGCTTCTTGAGTGCTGAAATAACTAAAAATAATTCAACACAATGATGCTTGTGAAGGCTTTGTATCCCAGTTTTTTTCTTTTTCCATTTTTTTATTAATACATTTTTATTATTATTTCAGCTCATACAATCTTTTTCCATTTTTATGTGTTTATGCATATGTATATGTATGTTCACATGTGTGTACAGGTACATGTAAAGCCCCAAGATTGATATCAGAAATCATCCTTGAAAAAAAAAAACAATAAACCATAATTCATTTATCACCCTATCACCAGGAACCAGGGCAGCCTAATCTCTCCCCATCCCAAAGCTCAGGGAAATTTGCAGAAGAGGGGGCGGTAAGATTGTAAGAGCCTAAAGATGGGGAGGAGCAATAATATGCAAGATACTCCACGCAAATTAGGGCCCAAGTAATCATATAGGACTTTGCATGACCTGCACAATGACCAACATATCATTGACTCCCCAAAGTCTAGCATGGATCATAGGCACTAGGATCTTTAGAGGCAAGGGATTAACAGCCACAATAGTGTTACTATACTAAAGGGGAACACAAGAAAGAGCTCTAGATAATGCTACTCAGTCCTTACACCTCATCAAAGAGGACGACCCAGAGAGAAGTTTGACATGCACATTAAAGGATGCTCCAGGAATCGGGGGGGGGGGGCGTGGGGGAGAGCTCACTGGGAGAAAGGGGGGGAGGGAGAAAGGGGGGAGGGAGAAAAGGGGGGAGGGAAAAGGGGGGAAGGAGTAAGGGGATCCAGGGAAGGATGGAGAGAGGGAGGGGAATGGGGTACCTATCAAGTTTGTATGAGTGAAAAAGAAAGAAATAAATAGAAAAAAAAAAAAAAAGAAATCATCCTTGAATATTTTTCCACTTTATTCTTTTCAAAAGGGGTCTCTAATTCAAAGCCAGAGTTTGTAGATAAGGCTAATCTGGCTTAGCCAGTTTTCCTAGGGATTTTCCGTCTATCTTCCAGGCCACACACTCACCCAGTATTTTATGTGGGATTTAGAAATCCAAATTCTGGCCTTTTGCTTGCATGGCAAGTACTTTAATGACTAAACCATCTTCCCAGTCCAAGATCTTATATTTTTAAAACATCTACTAGAGGCCAAGGAATGTTAACTTCACATAAATAAGGCTCTGAATTCAATCTGAGTACTATAAAATAAGCAAATATTTATTAGGTAAGTCTACTTGGAATAATTCTAGTATGGAAAATAAGGCTAGTAAAATGTGAAGCCATAGTTTGACTTTAAAGAAATCTGATAAAGCTGGGCATTTAGCTCAGTTGTGAGAATGCTTGCATTCAAAAGCCACATAAAGCCAGTTGTAATGGCAAACACCTGTAAATCCCAGCACCTGAGAGGTGGAGACAGGAGGAGCAGAAGGCCAAGGTAATCTTTGATTATACTGTAAATTCAGGCAAGCCTGATATACATGAGATTGTGTCTCCAAAAGAAAGAATAAATCAATAAATAAATCAACTCTGTAAGTTAAATAAAAAGATTTCTTGGGCATTTACTCTATAAAGGGCATTGATTTTCATAAGCTAATGACCAATAAGTTAAAGGCCAGCAAGATGTCTCAGCAGGTAAAGGCACTTATTGCCAAGCCTGAAGCCTAAATTCAATCCTAGAGTCCACATAATAGAAAGAGAAAAATGCACCAAAGTTATCCCCTGACCTTCACATGTATGCTATAGCACACAAATACATGCACACATTAAATAGTTAATATTTTTTTAAAATGGCAACAAGTTGACAGGAAGTTTAATAAGCACACATTCCCATGAATATTCAATGCAATTATAATTTCATTTATAAATTATTGAATGTTTTAATTGTATTATTATCTTTAGGATCTTTAGTGTTTCCTATTCAAGTGTTTGAGCAGGTCACAAAGAATTCTCAAAGGTCCAAGTCAATTTTCATGATTCCTGTAGCAAGCATGGGTCTTACCAGCAGGCTTACAGGCACCATTGACTTAACTAATTATCAGAATTGACACTGATTTCAGTTAAATGAGTAGATGTAAATGATACTGTCATTCTGGTTTTGATTTGCTTTTTCTTGATTACTAATAGGTGCTTATTAGCTTTGTAAATTTTTCATAATATAATGTAAGAACTCTGCATCCAGGCATGAGGCCAGCTTAAACTACATAATGAAACCCTATCAGAGAAGAAAGGAGGAGGGAAAAAGGTAGGAGGAGTGTGAGGGGGATTGGAAAGGGAACGAGAGAAAAGGAAAAGGAGAGGACAGGAATGGAGATAAAGAAATTTTTACTGCACAATAAAATATTGTTTCATTTGTAACAAAACAGTAGACAAAACTACTAGGCAATATGAGGGAAAGAGAAAGTTACAAAAAGACTTTCACTTCCAGCAGTATTCACTGCTGAAAACATATGCTGTATGAGTTGGTGAGCAAGGAAAATGTTAGAAGACAAAGTAAAAGTAATTGGGAGCCCACAGAACATAATAAATCAGTTTGACTTTGATGGCGTCTCCAAATGGAAAACACAGTTTATAAAATAAGGTTAACAGGGAACACTACATGTGAATTACAAATAATCTCATATACAGGTACTTTAGATTTCAGTCCTTTATTGACTAGATGTATCATAAAGAACTTTTTCCACTCCAAGGCTTCATTCTCTTAACAGTTTCTTTTAATCAATGTGTGTTGGTATTTGTGAGTGTGCACTACTGGAGATAGTATATGTTAGGTATTCCCCATTGAATTACATGTATGAAGCCCACGGTTAAGCTCTTAAAGTAAGTTCATCTCTTTTAATTAATCATGCCTGTCTTAAGGTTCTTTATAAAAGAAATCTATGTGGCTCAAAAACAAGAGGTTTGATTCTATTAGTAATCAGGGAACATAAATTAAAGCTAGAATGAGTATATCATTTTATATCTATCCACTCAAGAAATGGAACAAAATAATAAACAAGCCTGAGGATGGTGAGAAAAAAAGGAAAATTTTTTAAAAAACTCAGTATGTTGAGCAGAACAATTATTTAAATAAACCATTTCACCAAAAGATACTCCAATGGTGACATTCGGCAAAAGTCTTGACTGTAAGATGTTAACAAACCTATCATTCAATTCTACAAGGAAATAATCATTTTAGACGGGTTAGGAATTTAGCAATTTTTGAGTCTCAGAACTTTCATAACTTTAAGAAAGTCAAGGTAAAGAATGTTTTGCTTTTCTTAGGGCAACAATAACTGGTATTACTGTATACACTAACATAAAAAGTTAAACACATAAATGAAATGTGAAGCTACAACTGTCTTTGTTGTCAGTTACCTTCCTGTGTTCTGACACTAGAAGCCTCAGCTGCATTTCGATCTCATTACTTGTGGCCGAGGCATCGATGGTGGAGGCACACAGAGGTGGGAAGGGAGGAAGGGATGTGGTAGCTCCTGGAGCACACACAGACTTAATTGCTTCTTCACTCATGGGCTTCCACTTGGATTCATCATTCAAATCAAATATGCAGGTTTCTACTGCATCCGATGGTTGACAATTTCCCAGGAACATCTGATGATTGAAAACACAACCAATTGTTCGATATGGGTATAACGGTTTGGGCTGTTCAGCGAGTGGAGGTTCATCAGGATTGGTAGGCTTGTGGATGTACCTAAAAAAATTAAATCATAATTTCATACAATGAGAATTTTAAAGCTACAAAGGCAGCATCTTACTAAGGAGAAACAAAAAACAAACAAAACCAAAAAAAAAAAAAAAAAAAAAAAAAACACTTAAAGACATAATTATATCTCAGGACAAGAGTTTAATTTTTTTTCATATCTCCTGTCTGGTTTATGTGTGTGTGCATGTGAATCCAGTACATACATGTATGTACTTGCCCATGCATCAATATGATGAAGTCAGAGAGGTCGTCCTCTGTCACTCTCCATCTTGTTTTTATTTTTAACTTTTTTTTCCCTTGTATGTCTGTGTGTACAGGTGTATCTATGTGTCAGAGGTCACTGTGTATGCCTATGGATGCACAAGGTGACTCACGAATCATTCTGAATTGCTTCTACCTCCTTTTTGCTTCACTCTGGGATTTCCCAAGCTCCACCTTCCAGAACTTAAAGTATAGGCCACTGCCATTTCTGCCTAGCATTTTTACTTGGGATCCAGGATTCAATCTCAGGTCCTTCTGCTTTTGAGGCAAAGTCTTAATCCCCAAGCCATTTCTCCTGCCCCATTTTTAATTTTTTAAAGACAGGATTTCTTCCTTAGGGACTAGAGCTAGATGAGTGAAGAGAAATGCCCCTATCAGTGGGGTGGCATGAGAAGGGGTAATTTGGTATGTCACAGAGGCCTGAACCTTCACAAAAGTAGACAAGCTAAAGGAACCCTGGGATCCATAGAAATGGCCAGGCAGGAGGGTGGGAGTGAAATGGACTGATGAGAGAAAAGGAGGGGAGATGGAAAGGAGGGGGAATGAAGGGAAATAAGGATTAGTGGTCAATATGCTTGTAAACCTGAAAAAAAAAATTAAAAAAAGAATAAAGATAGGATTTCTTTTGGAACCTGGAGCTCACCATTTCAGCTATACTGATTGCAGGCCTCAGGGATCCTTCCGTCTCTGTCCCCCAACCCCAACAGCATTGGAGTTACAGGCACACGTAGGATCCAAACTCAGGTCCTTATGCTTGAACAGCAAGCCCTTTACCCACTGAGTCAACTTCAATTATCATCTTTACTGTACAGCACATCTTAAAGATATCAACTTATTCCTTCAACACAGAAAATATTCCATGCATGGTGGAGATCAAGAAACTATTTCAGCTAAAATATTTAAGATGATCTATATTTTATTAGGCATGACTATCTAATATGATTGCTAGGGAGAAACAGCTCAGAAATAAGGTAGCCCAAGTTGCATTTTTAGAGCACTGAACATTTAAAGAAGAGATGAAAGAAACCCGAGAAAGAACATCCAGAAAGAAATAATGGACTTAGTGTCCACTCAGATTATCAAAAGAAATCATGATTTACAACTTGAACTCATGTTCAGATTTGGGAATGATCATCAAAAAAGAATGCCAATTATACAAAACAAAATCAATTTCTTTTTACTAATGTCATGGTAGTGAAGAATATTTTAGAAATATGTATTATCTTATAGCTCAAAAAATTGTGTGGTGCAGGGACTTTCCTACCTATGCTAAGCAAGTGCTATACCGATGAGGTTCACTCCTAATCTTAGTATTTTAAATTATATAAGTTTTTTTCATTTGATGATGTTCAAAGGTGCATGTCTGTTATTGCAGTTACTAGAGACTTTTACGAATTATGTGAAAAATATGTTTTTAAATTTGTGTTTAAAAAAATTTTTTTTAAAAATACTGTATTTATATCTGTATTTTAAGATCTTTGTAACCTTGGTTAACTAACCTGTGTCCTGTTAAGCTCTCCCAAAAAGTGATGTTGCCATCAGTCCCACAAGTCATAACCCAAGCGTGAGGTACTCCTTTTGCCTTAGTCCCAACACAGACAAAGGCTTCTAATCCATATCCAAGAAGAAGGCTGCACAGAAGATTAGCATGATCTTCACAATCACCCTAGAAGATAAAAATCAATGAAAAGTAACCATTCATTTATCTAAAAATTACAAGGAAAATGAAATTTACAAGTTTAATAATTAGTCATCATTAATCTAAAACAATAAAGATACATAATTTCCCCTTTGAGTTTTCCAAATTCTGCCTAATATAATTATATTACTCCTTTTTATCTTTCCTGTAAGGACTCACTATGTAGCCCTTACTGGCCTGGAACTTGCTACATGGAACAGGTTAGTCTCCACCTTGCAGGGGTCACCTGTCTTTGTCTCTCAGAACCTGGGATTACAGGCACATGTAGCTATTCTCAGCATCTGTGGGAAAGTTCAGTTGGCAGAATGCTTGCCTAGCATGCAAAAAGCCTGAGTAAGTTGGGCATGATGATGCATGTTTGTAATCCCAGCACTCAAGAGGTGAAGAAGGCAAGAGGATCAGAAGTTCAAGGTCAGTCACTCTGCCTCAAAATAAATTTAAAAAATAGAGACATATTTATTTTACAAAACTGTACACAGAAAATATCTCCTGTGAAAAAACTAATTAAAATATTAAACAATCATATGTATTATAAAACATGTATTTAAGTGTAGGAAAGATTCAGGTTAACATCAGAAATAACAATTGAGTTTAGGTTCTACCTTCCTTCCTTTCTTTACTAAACTTTTTTTTTCTTTTTCAGAGATGGAAACTGAATCAGAGTGGCTTTCCCCACAAAGTTATTCTATTTAATTTTTTTTATTAACTGCAATACAACAAACACTTTAGCTACTGTGTCACAAAATTAAGACTTTTTAGGCCAACTACTTTCTTTCCTGAGCTTTTTGTCATTAAAAAAAAAAATCAATGACTGGAGAAATGACTCAGGAGTTAAAACTCTGTCTCTCAAGCAGAAGAAGGTCTTGAGTTCAGATCCCAGGTCCACATAAAAAATGCCAGGCAGAACTGGCAGCAGCCTGGACTTCCAGTCCTAGTGAGCAGAACCTGGGAAATCCCAGAGTGATTCAAGGAGGAGGTAGAAACAATCCAGGATGATTCCTGAAGTTACCCTTGGTCCTCCACAGGGACACAAGGTGCCCTTTGATACACACACACACATAAAATAAATATTAAAAAAATCTGAAGTTTAACAATTATTAACTGGGTTTCCTAGAGTGGAGAAAAATGAAGAAAAGTTTAGTGAACTTGAAGATGGATCAATCTAAGAGCAAACATGAAAAAAATGTTTCAAAGACCTATGGAATATGTGATTATCACATTTGATACACATACACAGTAAATAAGTATTTTTAAAAATTAGAGTAACAAGAGAAAAATTAAACAAAAAAAATCAAGAAAAACTTAAAAGACATTAAGTACAGGGAGTGGAGAGAAGGCTAGACGGATAAGGCACTTGCCCCATGTGTGAGGATTGCAGATTGGATCCCAGAATCCATGTAAGAGATAAGCAGGGGTGGTGGCCACTTGGAATCCCAGCACTCGGGTAGCAAAGACTCCCAGAGCAAGCTGGCTAGCTAGCTTAGTCAATTATCAAGTTCTCCATTGAGAGATTGCCTTAATAAAAGTGAAGACCAAGCAAAGACATCCAATGTCAACTTCAGAATTCCACATGCACACACACACACACACACACACACACACACGTACATTTTTACTCACACATATGTAACATACACACACTCCCTACACATATACAACAACCTAAAACAAAACAAACAAAAAGATATTAAATGCAAAAATCATTTATGGGACTAGAGAGATGGCTCAGTGGGTTAAGAAGTATCTGCTGCACAAGCATGAGAACCTGAATTTAGATTCCCAGCACCTGTGTAAAAAAAGTAGGCAAGAGGCTAGTGAGATGGCTAAATGGGTAAAAGCAGTTGTTGTGCAAGTCTGACAACTTAAGTTCAATTCCCAGGACTCACAAGATAGAAGGGAGAGAACCAATTCCCAAAAATTGTCCTCTGATCTCCATATACACACTATGGCGCATACATCCCTGCACATACACACACTCAATGAATAAATACTTTTTTTAAAAAAGCTGGGCAATGCTATGTATGCAGGTAACAGAAAGAGACTGGGAAGAGGAGGGCAGAGACAGATTGTAGAGCTTACTGGCCACCATCCTAGCTGAAAGATAGGGAGTTTCAAAGTCGGTGAGAGACCCTATCTCAAAGGAATAAGGCAGAGAGCAGTAATATACCCAATATCTTCCTCTGATCTCCATATGTATATACATGGTAATCACAAATCACACACACACACACACACACACACACACACACACACACACACACTATTCACAGTATCAAAAACCCAGAAGCAAATTCAAGGAAGTAAATTTTGAATACTAACCTGAGAAACTTTCAAATAGCCACTAAGAGATGGAAATTACAAGGGAAACATGTTCATAGCACAATGTTACAATAAGAAACAAGACAAAATTTTACTTATACCTTACCTATAATCAAAGGGGGGGAAACTATACATACCAAATGAAACAAGCATAACAGATGATCAGTTGGGAATGAAATTATAGGCAATTGCATCTTCACTTTTCTAATACTAATGCTTAAACAAAAAAAAAACTATCTTAGATAATTAATGACTGGAGATAATGACTGGAGAAATGACTCAGGAGTTAAAACTCTGTCTCTCAAGCAGAAGGCCTTGAGCTCGGATCCCAGGTCCCACATAAAAAATGCCAGGCAGAACCAGCAGCAGCCTGCACTTCCAGCCCTAGTGGGCAGAACCAGGGAAATCCCAGAGTGATTCAGGGAGGAGGTAGAAACAATCCAGGATGATTCCTGAAGTCATCCTTGGTCCTATTTTTAAATGTGTTTTTTCTTTAAGAATTAGTGTCTGCTCTACCCTGCTCCACATCCCTGCTCCCCACAATCCTGGCAACTGGGTCAGACATTAACTGTACAAGACCTATGCACGGAACTGGGCTCTGCTTTAGATGTGTAAACTTAGAGAAACATGGTACTGAAACAGTGGAAACAGCAATCTTACATAAGCTTTAGGAGACTTTAATCTGACTATATTCTTCTTCATCAGTAGTAAATTAAGGAAGCACTTGCAGAAAACCCAGTTGCCAAAAAATCCAGTTATAAAGATGATTGGCTAATCAAGATGACATTGAACCTCAGAACATAAATGAATGAAAAGTGTATTATAAATACGACATATCTATCAAGGAGTATTCCTAAAGAAAAAAAGTGACTTACAAAGCAACTGTAATTAGTGAACAGAAAAAAATGAAAGTATCCTTTAGCTTCCTAATGATTGCAGATAAAAACAAAATAACATCTTTTTTCCTTTTCTGCCTGGGACCCAGACTCAAGACAAGGGCGGACGCCCTGCTCCTCAGAAGGTGACCAATCAGGATGCAGCCAAGGGCGGTGCAAGAAAAGCAAAACTGAAAACAACAATAAATTCAGAATACTAAAGACCCTACATTAATCAGCTGGAACCAGATCAGCCAAATCTCTCTCCATCCTAAAGCTCAGGGAACCTTACGGAAGAGGGGTGGCAAGAGTCTAAAGATATGTAAGATCCCATAGTAAAGGGGAGCCCAAGAAGGGGCTCCAGGCTATGCCACTGACTCCTGAACCCTCATAGGGTTGAGGACTCAGAGGGAGATTTGGCATTTACACAAAAGGATACTCCAGCTCCAGGGGAGGGAGGGAGGAAGGGGGAGGCACTGGGAGAGGAGGAAGGAGAGAAGGAAGTGAAAGGAAGGGGGAAGGGAGGAAAGTGTAAGGGGAGATGACTGGAGAGGGGAGGAGGGGAGGAGAGGACGGGGTACCTACTGAGCTTGTATTATTAGGAAAAAAAATAAAATGTGGGAGAAAAAATAAATCTCTTTATTATAATTTTTAGACTCTAGTCTCTGATATTCAGAATTTATGAAATTATTCAAGGTAAGAATAAGTTATAAAAGTTATATATTTCAAAGGTAACATTTTAAGTTTTATGTAATACTGAAACTTGTTTACATCATCTCTAGATCTGGATCTCATTGGAAATAAGAGAAGAAACTACTTGTACAATGTAGGATGTACAGTGCTAATTATCCATTAAGCTTTGTTTTCTAATAACATTAATGCAACAGATTTGCAAAGAAACAAAATAATGAAAAATGAAAATTGGTGAGAGCTGAAGAGATGGTTCAACAATTAAACTGCTTGTTGTTGTCCAAGCAAAAAGGACCAGAGTTCAGATTCCCCAGATCCTTTGCAGAATGCCTATGAGTATGGTGGGCTGTCTGTAATTACAGCCCCAGAAGGCAAAGTCTGAGAATCCCCAAAGCAAGGTGGCTAACCAGACTAGGTCTATTTGCAAGTTCTATGTTTAGAAACATAGCCATAAAACAGTGAAGTGGAAAAGCACTAGATGATTCCCAGTATCACCCTTGGAGCACCACATACATAAACACTCACAGATATACATATGTGCCAACCCAAATGCAAACACACATGCGTGCATCACATATACACATATACATGAAAAATAGGAAGAAAATTATTCTGGAAAGATGACTCAGAATGTGTAAAGGCACTTGCACATAAACCTGGCTACCTAAGTATAATTCTAAGAACCCACATGGTTGTCCTTGACCTCCTCACGTGTACTCTTTTTCCTTTTCCATATTAAAAAAATGAAAACTGGGGGCTGGAGAGGTGCTCAGGGTTAAGCCTCTGCCTTGCAGGCGGAAGGTCCTGAGTTCGGATCCTAGACCCCACGTATAGACGCCAGGCGGAAGCAGGGGCGGCCTGCGTTTCTGGTCCTAGTAGGACGGAGCCTGTGAGTCCCGGGGCAGAGTAAACGAGGAGGAGGTGGAGGCGGTCCATGGTGGTTCCCAAATTCACCCGTGGTTCTACACACTACACACACACACACACACACACACACACACGCACACGCACAATTGAATAAATAAAAAAATGAAAATTGCCATTTGTTTTGATTGAATGAAAATTTCAATGCTTTACAAAACAATTATTTAAATTATACCACCAAATATGTAATATTCCTATTTCATTTGAAATTTAACAAATTAATATATAAGCACAACTTTCGGGAACTACAGCTTGGAAATAAGCAATTTTGAAAAGAAATGTTTAACAGTTTTTTCTAATAAATCACTTTCCATTCAAATGTTTCTTTTACTGTATGAGCTTTATCTTTTATTATACATTTTATTATTATTTCAGCTCATACAAACTTAATAGGTACACCAGTTCCCTCCCTCCCTCCTCCTCCCCCCCCAACCTCCTGCTCCCCCTCCCCTCACCCCTCCCTTCCCATCCCCCAGGGCCTCCCGCCCCAATTCCCAGAGAGTCCTTTCTTGTGCATGCCTGACTCTCCTCTGGGCCCTCCTCTCCAATGACGTACAAGGACCCAGTGGCATTTCCCTGAACCCTTTCCCATGTTCCCCTTAAGCATAGGAACACTACTGTGGCTGTCAATCCCTTGCCTCCAAGGATCTTGGTGTCTTTAGCAGATGCTAGACTTTGTGAGGTCAATAGTGTGTTGGACATTGTGCAGGGCATGCAAAGTCCAATTATGATTGCTTCGGCCCTAACTTGTGTAGAGTATCTTGCAAATCATTGTACCTCCCATCCTTTTGCTCTTACAATCTCACCGCCCCCTCTTCCGCAAATGTCCCTGAGCTTCAGGATGGGGAGAGATTAGTCTGGCCTAGTTCTAGGTGGTTGATATAGAGTCTCTGAAGTTCTGGATTGTGGTTTGTTGATTTTCTTTTGCAGTTTTGCTGCTGTATGAGCTTTATCTTGCAAATATCCACACTACTTATATAACCCCAGACTAAAAAAAATTACTCTCAGTTACAGGTTAAAATCTTTTATAAGTATGTTATAAATTCAGAATAATTATGTACAACTATTTAATTCTATTATGTGTGTATACCTTGTTTCTACAGAGAAAGGCCAGCAGAGTGCACCACTGTTCCTGTTTACCTCCTCCTCCAATAACAGGGGCTCGTTCATAACCAAGGACATTAACAAATCTTGCAGCTTGCCTTGGAGTATCCAAAAGCCGCCCAGCTCGAAGTGGTTTAACATAGGAACATACTGGTCTATTTATCCCATTCTCATCCTGAAGGAAGAGAGAAAAACCATCTGTAATGATAAATTAATCATCCCTAATTATAACTATATATGTTAATGTAAAATAAAATTTTGGATATTATTTAATTAGATGTTTACCTTGCATCTAACCTTGGGCTCCTAAGAGCTGTACATATAATCTCTTTTTTAATTCTCACAATGGCTATATTATTTTCATTTCATAAATGGAGAAAGGGAAGCCATAGCTGTTCCATAATGGAGCCAAGATTTAAAACCTGAACTCTCTGACTCAAAACTTGGATCCAAAAATGGATCAGTGGGCTAGAAAGATGATTCAGGGGTTGATTCTGTTTTGCAAGCAGGTCCTGAATTTCGATCCCAGGTCTTATGTAGAAACGGCAGTGACGCGCACTTCCAGCCCTGGTGAGCAAAGCCTGGGAAATCCCAGAGCAAAGCAAAAAGTAGAAGCAATCCAGGATAATTCTCAAGGTCACCCTTGGTTCTCCACAGGGACACAGAGTGCTCTCTGATACACATACATATATACACGGACACACACACACACACAAAAATTTTTTTTAAAAAGAAAGGTCAGCTCCATGGTTACAAAAGTTTAGACAACTGATACCACAGTGTACTGTGTTGCTAAGCTATTAATATAGAGTAGGTCATATATATTAAAAATATTTTCAATTTCCCGTATTTTCAACTTAATGTTTTCATCACCATAATACCCCACTTAAGTCAAGGTACATCTGTGTTTGAAATTGTCTATTTAACACCTCTGTGGTCACTAGCTTAGAAATTCTGGCTATAAACTAACAAAAATAATATATGTCCAGTGCCCTATCTCTGTCACAAGTTCAATTTACATATATATTGCAAAGTATTCAAATGGTTAATCATGCAACAACATATTCCAAAACATAACATTTTCATTTACTTTAAATCAAATATATTTAAACTTTTTAAATTTATTTATTTTGCGTGTGTGTGTGTGTGTGTGTGTGTGTGTGTGTGTGTGTATGTGTGCGTGTGTATCAGAGGGCACTGTGTGTACCTGTGGAGGACCAAGGGTGACTTTAATAGTCATCCTGGATTGCTTCTACCCCCTCCTTGCTTCACTCTGGGATTTTCCAGGCTCCGCCCACCAGGGCCAGAAGTGTGGGCTGCAGCTTTTTCTGCCTGGAGTTTTTTTTAATGTGGACCTGGGATCCAAACTCAGGACCTTCTGCTTGCAAGACTGAGAGTCTTAACTCCCAAGTCATTTCTCCTGCCCAACTTCCTATTTTAGAAATAAAGTTTTGTTTGGAATCAGTGCATTTTACAAATATAAATTAAATATTTACAACACTATGTCTCAAATACAGGCATGAAGTTTTCTGACATAATTCACAAACCTGTGCAAAAATCTTAACCAGACGTGCGTTGTGTGAGGGTCGGATTTGCAAATACTCTCTCCACCACTGCTTAGCATAAACCAGGAATAATCGTTCTTTTTCTGCAGTTTTCTGACGTTCCAACGCAAGCTTGAAATTAAAAATAATTTTTATATTTCTACACAATATCTTCTAATTATCAGAACATATGTAACAAATCTACTCTTCTCCATTACTGCTACTGCCTTAATGTTAATCTAATCCACTGATTACTTGAAAGAACTTCAGTATTTCCATGCTTCAACAACTATATGAAGCCAGTCTTCACACCATAATCAAAGTGACCTTTGTTTCCTCAAAACAAAATTTCTTAAATAATAAAGTATGTTAATCACTTGCTACCACACTGAAAAACTCTAAGTCTGAGCTTACGAATTCAGATTTTTCTCTCCCCATCCTCACAGACCTTGTATTCTAGGTTGTAGTTCCTACGCTTGGAATACATAAAGCCCAGTCTTAGCATTGCTAAGATTACTAAGTGCTATCTTGTACACTGTTATATCCCTAGCATGTGGCAAAGGATCTGGCACTTTTTAATATCTGTTTAAGATCATTAGGTATTGCTCACAAAATATTAATAACAAGAACTGGAAAGATGGTTCAGGAGTTAAGTATTTGCCTCAAAACCAGAAGGACTTGAATTTGGATCCCAGATCCCTGGGCGAAAATCACAGTGGCCCACAATTCCAGCTGGAAGGTAGAGCCTGGGAAATCTAGTAGAAATAAGGAGATAGAACTATCCAGGATGACTCCTGAAGTCACCCTTGAGCCTCTACAGGTACACACAGTGCCTTCTTCCACAGAGAAACATACCTATACACACGTACATATCTACACACACACACCCCTACACAACTTTAATAAACAATGTTAGCTTTATTGAGAAAATCTGGAAAATTAGAAACAATTTATATTCATGAAACAGGAGACTAAGTTTTCATCATTAAAAATTATAATAGTAAAACCTTCAGACTATTCTAAAAAAATTCTTGTCCAGTTTCAAAAAATGCTCATTTCATTTCCCATACTATAAGAAACAATCTTATAGTAACTTTCTTTTTATTAATCTTTGAGTATTAATCTAAACAAATACAATAACTATCTAAAATTATAAAAGTACATTCCAGGGTAAATACATATTATAATGAAAATAAACACACAAAGAGAAACAATTATTTACCTGTGTATTCACTACTTCTTGAGATAATGTTTGATTGAGTGGTGGATACATTTCAAGTTTTATACTTAGGATTCCAACAGAAACTTTTGATTCTGTGCCTGTTAATTTAAATATTAAAAACTTTAGAACTTTTAGTATTCCATATATTTAGTCAACTGTAGCAGTTCATGCTACATGGTTGCTGATAAATGACTATCGAACAGCTTAAGGGAACAAGGGGTTTTATTTTCTCTTAGGATTACTGGTTACACGCATATACACACAGTTGAATAAATAATAAAAAAAATTTTAAAAAAATCAAAATAAGGCCATGTTTAACTTTTTTCTCATTTGGATGTGTACAATGTGTTCAAGTGCACTCACTTGTGTGCGTAGTGTGTGAACATGTGAAGGACAGAGGTCAACATTGGGTATCATCTTCTACTGCTCTCCACCTTGTTTTCTTAGGGAGGGTAGAGAGAGTATCTCATACATTCCAAGTTGCCTTAGAATTACTACATAGCCAAGAATGACCTTGAACTCCTAATCCTCTGGAGCAGTGGTACTATAGATAGGTACCACTATGCCTCACTTATAAAGTGCTAGGGATAAAAACCAGGGCACTGTGCCTAACAGGCAAGCCTGCTACCAGCTGTATCCCCAAAAACCCATCCACCTTATTTTTACAGACAGGGTCTCTCACTAAACCTGTACCTCAATGTTGGGCTAGACTAACTAGCCAGCAAACCCCTAGTGCACCCGAAGTGGTGAGGTTTAAAGAAAGACACAGCCATCATGACCAGCTTTTTATATGGGTTCTGGGGATCTGAACTCTGGTCCTTATGCTTGCACACTTACTTTATACACTTACTTTATACACTGAACTATCTCCATAGCCCCAAGATAGCTTTTATGAATAAGGTGCAGCATTAGTGTAATTCCATTATATGTCATGAATAAAGTATTAGTAGGTTGGGGGATTGCTTACTTTTCTTTAGTATTTTTTTAAATTTATTTATCCATTCACTTTATGTGTGCACATATGTGTCAAACTTGACCACCTTATTGATTCTCTCCTACCACCATGGGGGTTCCAGGGATCAAACTTGCAAAAGTTTTTAGGCTTGGCAGCAAGTGCCTTTACCTGCTTAATCATCTCTCCAGTCCTATTTTCTTTATTAGTAGTAAGGAGTGTGCAAGATTTTATGGAGACAAATGCTAAATTTTTAAATTTTTTACCTATTTTTATTTTAACATGCATGTGTATCAGAGTGCAACTGTGTGTACTTGTGGAAGATCAAGGGTGACTTTGGGCATCATCCTGGATTGTTTCTATCTCCTTCTGGCTTCACTATGGCAGGCTACAGCCATTTCTGCCTAGCATTTTAACTTGGGACCTGAAATCTGAACTCAGGTTCTTCTGCGTTTGAGACAGTCTTAACCCCTGAGTCATCTCTCCAGCTCCACAAAAGACAATTATGCATCATCTTCACCCTTTACTATTCATCGATATTCCAAGTCTCACTCAAAAATGCTGTACCATATTCTTCAATTACTACTGACACTCACCTGGCATGGTGGCACACACCTGTAATCCCAACAGAAGGCAGGCCTACTAGTTGGACTACATAGCAAATTCAAAACTGGCATGGGCTACACTGTTATAAGTCTATCCAAAAAACAAAACAAACTATACCTCTCTCCCATAAAAAAGAACTACTGGCAGCTGCACTGTATATTAGTGCATCCTAGAAAGTGCTTTTAATATACATGTATTTCTATCTTTCAAAAAAAATCTTATTTTTCTTTACTGCCCTATACTTATTCAAGTTAAGCAAAAAGGTGAAAAAATTAAACTTTTTTATATATTTTCCAGAAAAAATGATTTTCTTTAAGATATGTTAGACTGATTCTACATACTATAGTGATACTACTTACCACTGGAATTCTAATAAAATTGTATTTCACAATTTTCTCTCTTGTCTTACAGAGCAGAGCCACTTGGGGACATAAAATGTATTTATAAAGTGTTATAAAAAGGTAACAATGGCACTAATTATCATACCTACACCCATAAGTTCCACAGTCAGACTGGTCACTCCGTTTTCTGAGCCCAAAACAGATCTCCATTCTAGAAAATAGGATGCTACTAAAGTGGTCTCACCAAATATGTCTGTTTTGATTAGCACCATATGAATTGGATCACTTATTGACAACATCGTTGTTGAATCAGCCATTCTAGTTCCATCACCTAGCAATAATATAAACAAAAGAAAAAGACACAATATTACATATTATTCAGGAACAGAGAATAAATAAAAAAGCTAAGATTGTAGGTTATGCTGTTAATGGACCTAACATGCCCAAAGCCATGGGTTCAATATACACAGACACGCAACAAATTTAAAGTACACTAAACAAGTTTATATAAAATCAAATAATGTAATTTGGTGATGTTTCAGAAAATACGCCAGAGTCTGAGAATAAATATAGTTTTATTTCTATAGTTATCATTTGAGAGATGAGTAAGATTATGAGTTATTTTGTTATGCTACTTATGAATATAGTCAGTTTTCTGATCCTTAAAAGTCTAGTCTACAAAAATATTTAATTATAATATATGCTTCAATAAAAATTCAAATATGTCAACAATATCTTCAAACCACATTTTTCAATTTCTAGAAATTATCACTATACTATGTACACAAAACTGAAATACCTAACATGTTGGAGCTAGCAATTTATCATTAATATTTTCATAAGAAAAAAAGCAAAAAATAGTATGGTACATTCTAAAGTCTAAAATTATGAAGGTATAATTCTGTAGTTTAGTTTATGATTATAAAGCTTTCTAAGTTGACAAACAAAATGTATCAAATGCTTTCATATTCATCTAAACTTTGCCCTTTTTTTGTTTTTGTGTCTTATACATTTTCACTGTGTAGCTCAGTCTGGTCTGTAACTTGAAATCCTCTTGCCTTAAACCTCCCTCCTTGCTTCAAATCTCCCAAAGGGTCAGACTAAACACGAGCCATCACACTCAGCTTTAAATTTGACTTTTTTTTTTTTTAATTATTATTTATTCAATTGTGCGTGTGTGTGTATGTATGTGTGTGTAGAACCACCTACGAATTCGGGAACCACCATGGACGCCTCCACCTCCTCCTTATTTACTCTGCCCTGGGATTCACAGGCTCCGCCCTACCAGGACCAGAAGCGCAGGCTGCCCCCAATTCCGCCAGGCGTCTATACATGGGGTCCAGGATCTGAACTCAGGACCTTCCGCCTGCAAGGCAGAGGCTTAACCCCTGAGCCACCTCTCCAGCCCCCTAAATTTGACTTTTAAAGTTAGAAACCAGGCATGGAAGCATAGGCTTATACTCCTAGCTTTGGGAGACAGAGACAGGAGGATGAAGAATTCATGGCTGACTCAGCTATAAGCTCCTGCTTCCAAACACAAAAGTTACATGCACGGGATGTCTCCTTATCTACTACATCCCTATCAACTGCCTAGCATAACAACAAAGCACATAATGTTAACAGATATTTGCTAACTACTAAGGAACCATTACTTCAGATATCAAAAAAAAAAAAAAGGAAAAAAAAAACTAAACAGAGAATAAAGCAAAGTCAGTAGAAGCCATTTAATAAAAAAAAGGAACAAAAAAAATAAAAAACTAGTGCTATTAATCGACTACAATCTCTTCTTACAGCAAACATTTTTGTGGTTGTTCTGAAACAAAATCAAATAAAGATGTAATTAAATGACTGTTCTGTTCCTTACCTAAACTTTCTCTGTGTACTTCAAGTAAAAAGCCATCATGAAAATCTGGTTCACAGGCACATGGAACAGGTTTTGAACGAAAACGTTGGTTCCGATAATGTAAACATAAAGTAAAAGTTGAACAGACTTGTCCAGGTAAAGGCTCAGGTTCTTGTAGATGTTCCAAGAAAGCTTTTCCACCCAAAACCTGAAGGTAAAGATACCTCCGTGTCGGATCAATATTAGCTGTAAAGTGTAGCAACATATGAGGAAACTGCTAAGTAATTTAAGGAAGATGAACAAAACACTTAAGACATACAACCTGACAGAAATAAAATCAAAGGCTAAATAAAGAGACAGAAAAAACAAACTTAGCATATAGAAGATCATTTGTGCCTGGGGAAAGAGATACATAATAATGTAGTATTCTTTTGGGAGGCATATATTGGCTATTTGCCAGTGGTGAAAAGCAGGTCAATTGCATCTTTGCTTTTTAGCTGTTTATAAAACATCTCATTACCTCCACAAAGCAACTCAGAACAATTATCAACTTTTTAAGTATATGTCAGATAATATTACCATTTTAAAAGCAAATTGGATATGGTATCTATAAAAATGTACTAAAATTTAAGATACCAGTGCTCCTGGTTTTGTACATCTGATGTACTTCATGTAAAACAATATGTATTTTAAATTAATGACAAATTTTAAGTATTTCATTTTGGAAAATCAAAAGACTTTAAATGTTTGTATCAAATGCTAAACGCTACAGTCTATATCAATACTAACTACACCAAAATAAATAACTCTACATACTTTTTTTTAATGTTGATTGCTTATCAAAACCAACAGGTTGCTTTGGAGAATTAGGGAGTTCTTGATCAACACTGTCCTAAAAAAAGAGGAAAAACAAGTTAAAAAATAAAACTCTAGCTTGAAAAAAAAAAAGCCAATAATAGAACAAGACACAAACAAAAGTAGAAAGAATAAGGCCCCTCAAAAGGACTATTAAGGCTACCCTAGACTACTATACTGCTTCAAAAACAAACTTCAAAACAAAAATAAAGCTCTTATTTTCATTGCCTAATTAAAATGAAATAAATGCTTATATAAACAATGATATAACTGGTCACAAAATCTAACACTAAGAAATTAAATTGCCATTAAGTCTTACCATGTACAGAATGTGAAAAACAAAATTTTTACTACCCAAATGAAGGTTAAATTTCTTTAACCTTATATAACATTTGGCTTAAGACTCCATCATAAACTGATTTTGATAAAGTAACATTCACACAACAGAAGCTGCTATTAGGTCAATTTTTACAAGTTGCTTGCTTCTTAAACCTCAAAAACCAAAAAAAGAGGTGCTATTAAAATATCTAATTCTCTGGTGTATTATGAAGTCCACCCTATTTTTATAGTATATTACCCAGGTATTGAGGTCACAGTTTTTCATTATTGCCTCATTTTCAAAATAAGGCCTACTTATGAACTGCACTGAAACCTATCCCATTACTGACCTATTTGTATGAAGATTTGAGAGCTCTTTGTAGTTAATCATCTTAAAGATTTCTTAGTGTATTTATTTTTTAAAATAGTTATCCTAAAAGAACATCTTTAAAAAAAACAACTGTACTAAAAGGTGAACTGACTCAACCAAAATTACTACGTAAAGTTACAGGCCTGTAGAATAAAAAATATCACTTCAGGAAAAAGGAATATCATTGATAGATACCACTTGCTACACTCAAGATACCACCTAGAGTATTTCGACTCAGTCTTGAAACAAGATAATCAGAATTTATTAACTTACAAAGGAGAAGCCCAAAGTATGAACTCTAAAAACAAGCAAATATTTATATTTTTAACTTGTTTAACCGAAAAAAAATCACTCACAGTAACAAAATTAAGTTCTTTCATCACATCATCGATTATTCCTCGACGTCTAAGAGCTTTGATCAGATCTTCTGTTGATAAGTGTTGTTGATCAGGGGCCAATTCTTCCCTTATAGTCTCGGCAAGAATTTCTCTTATTCTGCCATGGACATCCATCTATATAAAAAACTCGCAATATAATTTTCAACATTACAAAGCAACTAAGAATAAAAGTAAGCTTGTAAAAGCGAAGCTTTTGAGCAAAATTCCACAGTCTGAATTTTTGTTACCCATTCCCCACCGACAAGCCTTTTCTGAGACTGCATAGTCGAATAACCAAAAGAACACAGACCTCGAAGTATGCAAATCCAAAAGCGAACTATCTCAGCTTTCAACTCACTCCGCTTGCAACCCACAGCTAATTTGCTTATCAACCTATTTTCTCACCGATAAAGTGGAAAAAGGAAAGGTCTAGAAGGTTCGACAAAAGAGGCTGGAGACTTGGCACAAAGCCTGGCGCACACGCACAGCACAAACAGGCTTTATTACTTCAGCTAACTGTATTCAGTCGAGCGCCCCTGAAACTCGGGGTTCTTCCAGAGGCCCCAGGTAGGATGGAGGAGTTCGTAACCAATCATTCTAGCGTCTTCTCGCCAACTTCTTAGAGTCCCCGGTTTACCTTTGACGATGCTCGCGCTCCCTCGAAGGTTCGCCTGCGAGCTAGCCAACTACCCTCCCCACGACCTGGAGCAGTCCCCAGCCCCGGCTCCCCGGTGCCCTGCACCTCCAAACCCCAAGCCGTCCTTTCGGACGCTCCAGCGCCTCGGTGCAGGTTCTCCGCCGCCCCGCGGCTGAGTATCTCCCGCTAGGAGCCCCGGGGCGGGCGAACCAGGCTGGGCTCCGCGGCCGCTGTCCCGGCCCGCGCAGCTCTCACCTTGCTCAACTGCTGATGGATGAGCTGCTTCAGCTCGGACGCTTTCTCCGGAGGCAGTGACATGCTGGCGCCGCCGCCTCCCGGCCGCTGCGGCCTCCGCCGAGAGCGTCGGTCGCTGGGGAGCCCAGAGCCGCACGGCCGCAGCGCGCGGCTCGGGGGGCGCGGCCGCGTCAGGCCGGGCAGGGCGGGAACCCCGACGGCCTCACCAACTGTTTTCAAACCGCGCGGGACCAGCAGATGGCGGGGCTGCCCTCCGCTCCGCCTGATCGTCTCCGCCCGCTGTCCCAGTCTCTCGCGCGCCTGACGCCCGCGCTCCCGGCGTTTTGAGCGGACCGACCTCGCGCGTGACCCCGAGAGTCCTGCTTGCCCCGCGCCCGCCGCCCCTCCCGAGGACCCTCTGAGTCCTGCGCCCCGGCAGCGAGCCGGCCACCCTCCGGACCCCCCCCTCTGGCTTCGAAGGACCCAGGCGCGGCGCGCCGGGCTCCAGGGACGCGGCGTGTGGTCTCGGTGCGGAGCTCGGGTTCCGCCTTCCCGAGGTTCCGCCTTGCCGAGGCCGGTGGTGTCTTCCGACGCCAGCCTCGACATTCGCTCCGCGGTCGTCATGTTCGTCCCCTGCGGGGAGTCGGTGCCCGACCTAACGAACTTCACCCTCCTGATGGTGAGTCCTCGCTGGCGCTGGAGGCCGGCGCCGTGGGGGCCTGGCACGTTCCCCCGGGCTCCAGGAGGAGACACGTAAACCTGTTTTTGCTTCAGCATTTCTGCCTGAAAAAACAGAAGGGAGGCCGACCTTTGTCAGCGCTCCAAACCGAGGGCTTTGTTGCGCGTGCATCGTAGTGCTTGTGTCTTGCCTGACCCGAGCGGGCTTCCCACGTTACCCTTCCAGTCCGTCTTGAAGAGCGGAGTCACCACGCCGCTGGCTCCGCAGTGTCGCTTGGAGGACTGGCGACCTCGGTGTGCGCTCGCGGCGTGGTCGGTATTCATTTTCAATAAACACCCTATTCTGGTGAAGATCCTGCGAGCTGACACTGCAGCTATTCCATAGAAAGGCGCTAGGATGGTGGCACGAGCCGCGATCTCAGCCCCGAGAAGGTGGAGGCGTCTTGGATCAGCCTGGAGTACATAGGGAGGTTGTGTCAACCAGTTAAAAAAAATTGAAATCGATGGGAGGAACACAGGGCTGTTAAATTTTTTAGAGAAATTAGTCACCGAAAGATGGGATTGGGTGGGCCCTTAAAACAGGGATACATAAGCATGTGAGACTGCAAATAATTTGGAATGACATCCAGAGAATAGACTGGAACTCCTGCGATCTGCAAGACACCCTGGAAAATGCACTTTTTGATTGGCATAAGACTGAGAGACACGGAACTTTTTTATTCATCAGTTATCAAACGCATAACACATTTTTTAAAATGTCCATTTGGATGTAGCAACATGTAACCAGGCTCCTGACCAAGCAAGTGCTTATAGAAAGGTGAACAGGGAAGCTTTATTGAGATGAGTTAAAAAATCAGAGTGAGAAGAGGAGGTAGGGCATATGCATGTATGTATTATTCGTGGAGATGAAGTTCCTGGTTAACCTTAAAATCATTGGAGAATTTGGGCTATGTAGAGGCACAAGAAGAGGATTTTTTTAGAATGAAAAACACGTCAATGGGGATAATTTAGTATAAAGATGATACAAAACAAATCTAGCCAAATTAACAAAATCTTTGAAAAAGGAATTATGGGGGGTGACTAGGAGTTTTGGTAGATAATACTCCTGAGAGGTGGGAGTACACTTAAGGAACATTTTGAAGGCTGAAAGAAGGCATTTGCTGGAAGAGTAAGAAGAGATCACTGGCCAAAGCAAGATCACAAGTTCCAGGATTTTACTACATAGAGTTTGTCTTTAAAAAAAATAAAAACAAGGGCTAGGGAGATGGCTCAGCAGTTAAACCCTTTGCTTTCCCAGCAAAATGATCAGAATTTGGAACCCCAGATCCGGTGTAAAAATGGCTGTGTCCCAAAGTTCCACCCCTGGAAAGCAAGAGCCTCAGAGCATAGCAATAAGATGGAAGAGCAATCTAGAATGATTCCGGTGTCGTCCTTGGGCTTCCATAGGCACACACTTTCAGGTGTCGTTTTGTACACAGCTGCCCATACATGTATACCTACCCATATGCAAAATACACCCTCATTCACTCATGCATGGAAAATAGAATAAATGTGTGGGGAGGGAATGGCTCAATGGATAGGACCCTCAGCACCCATGTAAAAAGTCAGATTTGGCTGCAAACGCACCTGTGACCCCAGCATTGTGGAGTGGGGGGTGGAGACAGGAGAATTTCTGTAGTTTGCTGACCACCAGCCAACTCCAGGTTCAGTTAAAAGACCTCGGCTAAAAGAAGTAAGGTAAAATGTGATAGGATATTTAATATCCTCTGCATATAAACAGCATACACGTGCATATACCTCTCTCTCTTGCATGTACCATAACGTGTTTGTGGAGGATAGGGGACAACGTTCAGAAGTTGGTTCTTTCCTTCCACCCAATAGACTCAGGATTAGACTCAGTTCATTAGGTTTGTGTGCAGGCTCATTTACCTACTAAACCATCTCACTAGCCTACCTCTGTCTCTCTCACATATACGCATACAAACACACACTCAGCCAATACTCTGGAAATGAATCAATAAAAATCTTTATATATTAAATATATTTAGTAAAGGAAGAAGTTTGTTGGTATAAGCACATGAGTAAATAGTATTGCTCTTTTATAAGATATAAATATGAGGGCAAGTTTGGACAAAAATTTAGTTTTATACATGCTAAATATGAGTTGCCTGCATCATAATCACATGGCTATGTTCAGTGAATTGGAGCTCAGAAAATTGTAATAGAGAAGTAAAGAGCTCATGAGGCATCAACCCTCCTGAGGGACTCAGTGCTGGTTGTGGGAAAGGGAGCTACATTCTTCAATGATATATCCATAGATATATCATCTCTGCCCTATTTTAAGATGAATGCTTTTGGATTTCTGACTTAGCTTGGTGATTTGGCATAGGATTAACTTTGAAGAAAATATGAAAAGTATTTTTTATTTTAGATTCATTTTATGTAATGTTGCATACATGATTATAGTCACTTTATGGTATTTTTGCCTCTTAGTCCCAAATCCTTTTCCCTTACAATCCTTCATCTCACCTGCCAGATTCCCTATTTTCAAATCTTCTTACAGGGCAGTTCACTGTGTTTGATCTAATCTGTCTTTGATGACATATGCCTGACATGAATCATGCTCCAGAAGCATACTAAGTCAGTGGGTGTTCCATTAAGGAAAGTATCCACCTTTATATCCTCATCAGCATTAGTCCTCATCAGTCTCTCAGAGAAGTGGATCTTCTTCAAATCTTTGATATTATGGTGAGATGTGATACAATTCTTGTGTAAGTATACATATCTGCCATGAAATTATATATCATGAGTATGTCATGTCCAAGAGATAATGCATGGCAGACTGCCTTCCCACTTCAGGCCTTACAATCTTCCCTCTCCCTTTTCCTCAATATTCCTTGAGCCTTCGGGGTGGGTAGGTGAGGCTTATATGTCCTGTTTAAGGACAAGCAAACCACAAATACTTGTTTTCTGTGTTTTAGCAAGTCTTGCTTTTCAATGATAAATACCTATTGTGGAAAAAGGCTTCTAGGTTGAGTGCTGAATGCTCTTCCAATCTATGGGTATAATCACAGGTATTTACAAAGTGGTTTGGTATATTGTTTTCCTTGCTAAACATTTGTAGTCTGCTCTTTTCTGGTGACCTATTTCCTTTCCTTTCATAGGTTCTTGTTCTGTTTTACAGTAACATGAATGTGTTTCATTCGGACAAGCTGGCCTTAAATACAATCAGAAAGCTATTGGTTGTTCCTTGATACTCATGCCACTGTTAACACTGGTGTTCACCTGCTACCATGGTGATTGTTATTGTAACTTGTAGGTCCCACAGGTTGATAAGACCTTTGATTGTGTTTCTCCCCCAGTAACTTCGACAATATTCCTTGGTACTATATAAGCTATCCAGTAAGAAGGAAGTTCCCAAACCAGTTGTAGCTAGTGTTTGTTCATGTCTTGTGATCTATATGTATTGCACCTTCAGTAATAGGGTCTTAAGTGTCAGTTTTTGGAAGGTAACCAAGAGCATTGGCAAATGCCTCTACTGTTTGGGGGGCCTTTGAGACCGCTCTAACCAATAACTTATCAGGAAGTGTCACATTCCTGTTACATATGGCTTTTTTTAATTGTCACTGGGTCTAGCAGGACATTTTCATTTGTTTTTTCCTATTTTTCTCTCTCTATGCTCCTTTGCACACGGACTGCCCATTCTTATTCCTTTTCTAAAAGAATTTTTTTTTAGCTGCGTTCTTTAATAACTTTATTTTTTATTTTATTTAATGTGTGTGTGTGTGTATACCAGAAGGCACTGTGTGTCCCTATGGAGGACCAAGAGTGATTTCAGGAATCATCCTGGATTGTTTCTACCTCCTTCTTGCTTCTCTCTGCGCTTTCCCAGGTTCCGCCCATCAGGGCCACTGCTATGTCAGTCTGGCATTTTTATCTGGGACCTGGGATCCAAACTCAGGACCTTCTGCTTACAAAACAGTCTTAACCCCTCAGCCATCTCTCCAGCCCTAAAAGAAATATTATAAGGTTCCATTCTACAATCTTAGGACTTTTCTTTAGTCCTTCCTACGTACTTTTCCCTATTATTCCCTTCCCTCATTCTACCTGCCATAGTATCCTATATCTCCCTTTCCAATCGTTTTACCCTAACCATTCCTTACCACCTTCTCTCTCATTGGTCCCTTTCAAATTTTCTGGTTCTTACAGTAATTCCGAGCTGTCATGTTGTGAAATGTGAATTATCCCCCACAAGCTCATGTGTTTGAATCTTTAGTTGTTTGGGAAAGTCATAGCACCTTTAGGAGGTAGAGTTGCTGGAAAAGGGCAGTCACAGAGCAAGGGCCTTAAGGTTGGTTTAGCACTGCCCTGCTTGAATGAGTGAATCTGCTCTGGAGCTTGCAGCTTTGCAACTCTCAGCCTCCTTGAGCTTCTAACACCAGCCATGCCTTTTCTGCCATGAAGGACTGTTCTCTCCTCTGGAACCATAAGCTGAATAAATCTCCCTTTCCCCCCTTAAATTGTTTGAGCCTGAGTCTTGTCTCACAGCTATAGAGAAGAATAACTAATACACAACCCAAAACTTCAATCAGGAGATGATTGCTAGCATCTGTATATAAGAGAGAACATGTGGCATTGTCTTTCTGTGTCTGATGTACCTCGCTCAATATTATATTTCCATTGTGTATTTGTACCACATTTTCATTACCCATTCCTTATTTTTTTTATTAACTGATCCATTTCTTAACTATTGTGACCAGCTTCCCTTTTTTCACCTCCCCTTCCCCCAGTGTCTCCCCCCCAATTCCCAGAGAGTCCTTTATTGTGTGCACCTAACTCTCCACTGGGTCCTCCTCTCCGATGACATATAAGGACCCAGTGGCATTTCCATAAGCCCTTTCTCTTGTTCCCCTTAATCATAAGATTACTACTATGGCTGTCAATCCCTTGCCTCCAGGGGTCTCGGTGCCCTTAACAGATGCTAGACTTTATGAGGGCAACAGTGCGCTGGACATTGCGCAGGGCATGCAAAGTTCCATTATGTTTGCTTTGGCCCCAACTATTGTTGAGAATCTTGCAAATCGTTGCTCCTCCCATCCTTTTGCTCTTACAATCTTACCGCCCCCTCTTCCGCAAATGTCCCTGAGCTCCAGGATGGGGAGAGATTAGGCTGTCCTAGTTCTATGTGATTGATATAGAGTCTCTGAAGTTCTGGATTGTGGTTTGTTGATTTTCTTTTGCAGTTTTTCTGCTCCTGCAATTCCCTTCACTCCATTCTGCTGGGCACTGTATGTCACCCCCTGGCCAGAGACAAAAAGCTATTAAACTGGAGTCTTGTTGTAATAGCACATTCAAGGGTAGATGTAATAGGAGTAGGAAACCTCACTGAGGGCGGGGTCCATTACCCATTTGCAAAATGATTACTTTTTATCTGCTAGACTATATGCCCTCCCCTTCTGGTGAGATCAGGAAAGAACGTCTGTGAACTTAACCAGGTTTCTCATTACTTACTTGCAGACCTTGATGGAGGCCTATTTTCTCTGCTGTAACATGGTCTCCTCTCTCCTTGTTTCTGGTGTGGCCCTCCTAACCCATCTCTCTTGTTCATAATCCTTGCAATTACTGTGTGACATAGGTTTACTTTTGAGTGTCCCAATGTGGGCTGGGCGAGTTTGGTACTAGGAGCCACCTATTAGGGAGTACATACGGCGCTTAATTTTCTGGGTTTGGGATACTTCACTTAATATAATTCTTTCTAATGACATCCATTTCCCAGCAAATTCCAGTAATTCATCATTTTTGATAGCTGAGTAGTACTCCATTGTATAGATGTACCACAGTTTCCTTATCCACTCGTCAACTGTTGGACATTTAGGTTGATTCCATGACTTTGCTATTGTAAACAGTGCTGCTATGAACATGGTCGAGCTTGTGCTATCGAGGCGAACCTCTGCTGCTTGGGGGGTTATTCCCAAAAGTGGGATAGCAGGGTCATATGGCATTTCAATCTTTAATTTCTTCAAGAATCTCCAGACTGCTCGCCAGAGTGGCTGTATGAGCCTGCATTCCCACCAACAATGTAGGAGAGTTCCCCTCTCCCCACATCCTCTCCAGCATTTGTCGTTGTTTGTACTGTGGATTTTTGCCATCCTGACCGGGGTGAGATGATATCTCAGGGAAGTTTTGATTTGCATTTCCCTGATGGCGAAGGAAGTGGAGCATTTTTTAAGATAATTGTTAGACATTTTAATTTCATCCCTGGTAAAGTTTCTTTGAAGTTCCAGGGCCCATTTTTTAATTGGGCCAGTGTTTTCCTTGGAGTTTAATTTTCTAAGTTCTTTGTGCACTCTGGACAGTAGAGCTCTGTCAGATATGTTTACCCATTCCTTATTAATGGACATTTTGACTGATTCCATTTTCTGACTATTGTGAATAGAGCTGCAATGAGTATGGATGAACAAGTGTCTTTGTAATAAGATACAGACACTTTCAGGAATATTCCTAGAAGTGTATAGCTGAGTCATATGTAGTTCCATTTTTGACTTTCTGAGGAACTTCCACATTGATCTCCAAATCAGCTGTACTAGTTTACACTTCCACCGTCAATGATCGAGGTCCCTTTTCTCCACATCCTCACCAGCATTCTCTGTTGTTTGTGTTCTTGATCTTAACCATTCTGACTGGGGTAAGATGGTGTAAGGGTAGTTTTAATTTGCATTTCTCTGATGACCAGGGAAGTTGAGTATCTTTTAAGATATTTGTTTGTCATTTGAATTTCTTTTTGTGAGACATCCCTGTTTAGTTCCGGGGACCATTTTTTAATTGGGCTATTTGCTTTCTTGGTGGGTTTTTTGTTTTGTTTTGTTTTGTTTTTGAGTTCTTTGTATACTGTGGTGATTAATCCTCTGTCAGAGTCATAGCTAGCAAAGATTTTTTCCCATTCTGTTGGTTTCCTTTTTGCACAGTTAAGTTTCTTTTGCAGAGCACAACCTTTTTAATTTCATGAAGTTCCACTTGTTGGTTATTGGTCTTAGTTCCTAAGAATTTAGGGTTCTGTTTAGAAAATCTTCACCTAGGACTATCAATTCAAGTGTACTCCCTATTTATTCTAACAGATTCAAGGTTTCAGGTTTAACACTGAGGTCTTGATCCATTTGGAATCAATTTTTGTGTAAGGTGAGAGATATATTTACATGTAGATGTCCAGTTTTTCCAACACCACTTGTTGAAAATGCTCTTTTCCCCAGTGTGTATGTTTCACACCTTTGTCAAAAATTAATTGGCTATATGTTTTGGTAGCTTATTTCTGGGTTCTCTGTTCTAATCCATTGGACTATATACCTGTTTTTGTGCCAGTAGCTCTGTAGTATAGTTCAAAATCCAATATAGTGATAACTCTAGCAGTGCTTTTATAACTCAATATTGTTTTGGCTAATCTGAATCTTTTGTCCTTCCATATGAATTTTGGGTTTATTTTTTCAAATTCTGTGAAGAATTATGTTGGGATTTTGATTAGAATGGCATTCAATCTGTATATTGCCTTTGATAGGATGGTCATTTTCACAATTAATCCTACTGATCCATGAGCATGGAAAGTCTTTTTACTTTCTAATATTCTCTTTAATTTCTTTCAGCAGTGTTTTGTAGTTTTCATTGTATAAGTCTTTTACTTATTGGTTAAATTTATACCAAGGTTTTTTGGGTTTTTTTTGAGGCCATAGTGAAAGGCATTGATTCCCTCATTTCTTTTTCAATGTGTTTGTCTCTAGTATATGAGAAGGCTACTGATTTTTTGTATGTTGACTTTGTAGCCTGCCACTTTCTGAAAATGTTTATGAATTTGTGTAGTTTCTTGCTGAAATCTTATGGATCTCTCAAATGTAGAATCATTTCACCTGCAAATACGGATACTTCTTCCTTTCCTATTTGTACCTCTTTTATCTCCCTCTCTTGCCTTATTGCTCTGGCTAGAGCTTCAAACACAATATTGAACAGGAATGGTGATAATGGACAGTCTTTTCTTGTTCCTTATCTAAGTGAAAATGCTTCAAGTTTTTCCCTATTTAGGAATGATGTTTGCTTTAGGTTAGCTTTATTGCGTTAAGGTATGTCCCCTCCATTCCTGTTCTCTCCAAAGCTTTTATTATAAAGGGATGTTGAATTTTGTCAAAGGCCTTTTCTGCATTGATTGAGAGGATCATATGATTTTTGCTTTTGAGTCTGTTAATATGATGAATCATATTTCTTGATTTACCTATGTTAAGCTATCCTTGCATTTCTAGAATGAACCTGACTTGATCATAGTGTATGATCTTTGTATATGTTTTTTTAATTTGGTTTGCAAGTATTTTATGGAGGATTTTTACTCTGTGTTCATTAGTAATAAGTCTTTCTTTGTTGTGTCTTTTTTGGGTTTGGAGTCAGTAATACTGACTTTCTAGAAAGAGTTTGGGAATATTCCTACTTTCTCATTTTTATGGAATAATTTGAGGAGTAGTGATATTCTTCTATGAAGATCTGGTAGAATTCTGCCCTGAATCCATCCAGTCCTAGGCTTTTTTTAAGTGGGAAACTTGTAATTACTTTTTTAACTTCATCACTTGTTATTGGCCTCTGTTTAGTGTATCTATTTCATCTCGATTCAATTTTGGAAAGTTGTATGTTTTAGGAATTCACCCATTTCCTTTAAGTTATCCAATTTAGAGGAGTATAAATTTGTAAAATATATCCTTATGATTCTCTGGATTTCTTTGGCATATGTTGTGATTTCCCCTTTTTCATTTCTAATTTTATTGATTTAGGTGTTCTCTCTTATTTTGGTTAGTGAAACTAAGGGTTTATCAATCTTGTTTATCTTCTCAAAGAACCACCTCTTTGTTTCATTGATTTTTTTTTTTTGTATTGTATTTTTCAGTTCCAATTCATCTTGGATATTTGGATCTTGAATATTTCTTCTCATGTGCTACTTCTAGGATTGATTTGTTCCTGTTTTTCTAAAACTTTCAAGTGTAACATTAAGTCATTTATTGAGATTCCCCCCCTTTATGAAAAGCTATAAGCTTTCCTCTTAGGACTATGCTTAATGTGTTCCATAGATTTTGGTAGGTTGTGTCTTAATTTTCATTAGACTCAAGGAATTTTTTTAATTTCTTTTTATTTTTTCCTTGACCTATTCCTTATTCAAAAATGTATTATTTAGCTTCCATGAGTTTGTGTGGTTTCTGTTGTTTCCTTTGTTGGTTTATTCCATGGTGGTCAGAGAGTATACAGGGAATGATTTCAATGTCTCTGTATTTATGGAGGCTTGATTTGTGCCCTAGTATATGGTCTATTTTGGGCTGCTGAAAAGAATGTTTATTCTTTAATGTTTGGATGAAATGTTCTGTTAGGTCCATTTGGATGAAATGTTCTGTAGATATCTGTTAGGTCCATTTGATTTATGATTTTATTTAACACTGATGTGTGTCTGCTTAGTTTCTGATCAGTTGACTTGTCCACTGGTATGGATGGAGTATTGAAGTTTCCTACTATGACTGTGTTTGAGTTCATTGGTTGTTTTGCTTCCTGTAATATTTGTTTGATGCATTTGGGTGCTCCTGTGCTTGGTACATATATGTTTAGGATTGTGGTATCATCCTGATGTAATATTCCTTCAATCAGAAGTAATAGCCATTTTTCTATCTTATGATTTATTTTAGGTTGAATAGCTCTCTTTATATCTTATGGTTTCTCTTAGTTTGAAGTCTGTTTTGTCTGATATTAAAGTGACAACTCCTGCTTTTTTCCTATTTCCATTTGCTTGGAGTGTACCTTTCACCCTGAGAAAGTGAAATGTGTTTCTTGGAGGCAGAGAATTGATAGGTCGTGATGTTTGATCCAAGCTGTAATAAGCCGGTGTCTCTTGATTGGGGAGTTGAGCCCATTGACATTTAAAGTTATTCTCAAAAGGTGTTTAATGGTTCCTGACACTTGTTGATCTTCTGGTGTTTATATTTTTAGTCTTTCATTCAGCTCTTTATTTATTTATTATTTATTCCCTTAATCTCTTTGATTTGTTTAATCTCTTTTGGGGGGGAAACAAGGGGTTTTATTCTTTGTTGCAATTATGGTTACAATTTTTAGTTCTTCATCTTGGTGAGAGCTCATACCAACACCAGGAACTAAGGGACCGGCTACACAGTATCCGTAGGATTGTTGAAAAGGGTGCACATTTCATTTGCCAAACTGCATATCTGCCTAAGTATGCTGAAGAATACCAATGTACTGAACCAGTTCTGTCCATCTTATCCATCTGCCTAGGGAATTGTCCCATCCACCATGAGCTGGCTCTTGGTACATGAATCAGACATTCTCCTACAGGCTTATTCAGGGCTCACCCTAACTACTAATTCTTTACAAGTGTGCCCAGAGCTCAGTCTGAAATTATCAATTGGCATCTACATATCTAACTATCACAGTAAACAAATGCTAAAGACATCTTTGACTGAACACATAATGTCATTCAAGTGCTTCTCCCTACATTTCCATTTTTTTCACTGCTTCACCTAGGTCTAAGACATATATTCCAGAATGTCCACAGTAACAACAATACATTCTCTAGATAAAGAGAGAATTATTTTGTACGTCAAAGTATCAAAATATTCCATTAATTGTAGGTGAAATTTAATGTTTTGGGTTTTTGTTTTTGTTTTTTAGGAAAAGACTAGCCAGGTATCATGGTGCATAATTATAAATCCCAGGATTCTGGAAACTGAGACAGGAGACTTGCCACATTCTTCTCTTTCATCTGTGCATTCCTTCCAGTATTCCCTGTAGCCCTGGCTACATGGCTACTTTGGAATATTTTTTTCCCACCTTCTATTACAACCAACAGTTTGGATGGATATAATAGTCTGAATTAGCATTTGTGTTCATTCATAATTCATATTATGCCTCCACAAGCCCTTCTCACTTTTACCATTTGCATTGAAAAGTCAGTTTTGACAGGTTTGCCTATGTATGTGACATGGTCCTTCTTTAATTTGCATATATGGTGTGTGGCCTATCATATACCATGGGGTATTTCTTTTTCCTGGATATTTGATGTTCTGTATGCCTCTTGAATCAGGGTGGGTATCTCTTTCCTTAGGTCAGGAAAATTTTCCTATATTATTTCGTTAATTATGCATAATGGATCTTCCTCTTGTATGTCTGTTTTTGGGATACAGTGTGTTGATCTCTATGTTGGGCTTTTTGATGGTGTCCTAGAGTTCCTGTATGTTCCACTCATTGTGTTTTTCAATTTATCAGTTTCTCTGACTGACTTATCAACCTCTCTTATCTTATCTTCCAGTTCTGAGACTGTCTTCTAAATGATCAGTTTGAGACTCTCTATAGAATTTTTTATTGTACTATTTGAATTTTAATTCCAGTGTTATTTCAGCCTGGACTTTTTTTAGTGTTTCCATATTTGCTTGCAGATCACTTTGGATTTTCTTCATTGTTTCCAGATCTGTTTATTTGTGTTTTCTTTCCTGAGTTTGTTGTGGTGTTCTTCAAATTTATTTAGGCTTTTATCTGTGTTCTCTTAGAGCTGTTTGAACATGTTTATCAATCTTTGGAATTCATTTTCCTGATTAAAGCTCTCTTGGATACGTCACAGTGGACTATCATCATCTGTGGGAGTTGAGACCTTGAGGTTGGTGATTTTGGAAGGAGACATATGTTTTCTTAGCTTCTTGTGTTTTTTCTATTTTTCCTGTGTGATGTTGGCATCTGGAATTAGGTTGTTGCTTATTTTCTTTGATTTATATTGTTATTTCACTTGTGTCTGCTGCCTGAGTTAGGATTTCTATTTGCATATACTGCTTTTAGGATGGATATATGTTGATTGAAGTTCTTTCCAAAATTGCTGAGATAGTCATTCTCTATCTAGGATGCTGATGCTGCAATTTCAGTAGTTAGATGATGTTTATAGTATTTATGTTTTGTTTTGTGCTACTTATCAAATGTTTGTGCATTCACTTGAGACAAAAAGTAGTGATTCCAACATTCTGTGGCTGTGGGAGAGTATTGATGTTTCTCAAATGAGTTTCTTTTTTTTTTTTTTTTTAATTTTTTTTTATTATTTATTCAACTGTGCGCATGTGCGTGTGTATGTGCCCGCATGTGTGTGTGTGTCTGTGTGTGTGTGTGTGTCTGTGTATGTGTAGAACCACGGACGAATTCGCGAACCACCACCGAGGCCTCCACCTCCTTCTGCCCCGGGATTCACAGGCTCCGCCCTACCAGGACCAGAAGCGCAGGCCGCCCCCGCTTCCGCCTGGCGTCTATACGTGGGATCTGGGATCCGAACTCAGGACCTTCTGCCTGCAAGGCAGAGGCTTAACCCCTGAGCCACCTCTCCAGCTCCCTCAAATGAGTTTTCTAAAGTTACTATTATGCTGTCTTGTTAAACCGGAGCATATTTTTGTCTTTATTCTTGTAGTTTGGTGTTTCATGGGATTGTGTGTGTGAGATTGGGGATGGGCATAGAGTGCAGCAAAGGTAAACAGAGTTTAGAAACTCAACTTTAAACAGGAAGGCTGAATGATGGGAATGCTCAGTCATCATCCATGCTCTAACAAGTGCCCATATACATGCAAATACAGGTGGGCTATCCTTATGAAATTAATGGGCCATATTCATACCCAAAAGGAAAAAACAGATATGAAAATAGGAAGACTAGTTGAGAAGAAAAAGGGTTTTGATGGAAAGATGAGAAAAAGAGATCATTGGCAAAAGCAAGATCATTCTCCAGACCTGGGCTACATACATAGAAAAACTGTCTTTAAAATAGTAAAACAAGGGCAGGGGAAATGGCTCAGTGCCTGAGATGGGAGAGACTCAGAGGAGGGATGGAATCTGGTAAGGAGAAGAGACTTAATTCATTTTATACATGTATGAAACTCAAAAAATTTTAATTAAATGAGAAAATTGTGGAATATAGGTAGACATTTGGCAGTTTGACACTTCAGAATCATGGAACAGTTTGTGTGTGTGTTTCAGTGTGGAAAGATAATTACTCCAACATCTGGAATTAAATAGATGAGCAAAAAAAACAGGAAGATAAACCAAGATTGTTTTGTTCACAGCTTTTCCCCTTGCTTTACCACTGCCCTGACTGTGTTTGTGCCAGGTTCGTATGTGGCTATGCCCTCTTTCCTTTCAAATTTGTAGCTATTCATCACTTAAAGCAAGCCTTTCCTTGGTCACCCTGCTTAAAATAGCAACCACATCCACACTTACACACTAACTATATTTTTCTCCATAGCACATAATACTGTATGTTTTAGTTTCTTTTTACCACGGATAAACTACTCCCTTACTAGACTGGAAGATACACAAAGACATGTTTGTTGGTTTGTCATGCTGCATGAGTGTCATGGTTTGAAGTGTGAGTTGTCCCTCACAGGCTCACATGTTTGAATCTTTAGTTGTTTGGGAAGGTCATGGTACCTGTAGGAGGTAGAGCCTTGGGCAGTCACAGAGGGTAGGCCTTAGGTTTGATTAGTCCCTTCCTACTTCTGGGAGAAGTCTGCTCTTGAAGTTGGCAGCAGTGTTTAGCCTACTTGATGTTTGCAATGACTTAAGCCTTCTCCAGCTTCTGCCAGCCAGCCATGCCTTTCTGACTATATTGGATTTGTATCTCCCCTCTGGAACCATAAGCTGAATAAATCTCTCTTTCTCCATTTAAGTTGCTTGAATTTGAGTGTTGTCTCACAGCAACAAAGAAGAGTAACTGCTACAGTGAATATCATGCTCTGTGTCTGAGCAGAAGCATTTAGTATTTTGCTGTGATTATTGTCTTCTATTTAAACTTTTAAAAGTGCTGCTAGTTTTGGTAACTCAGGCATTGCACATATGTTTCTTTTTTTCTTTTTAGCCAGCAGTATCTGTTGGAAATGTTGGCCAGCTTGCCATAGACCTGATTATTTCCACACTGAACATGTCTAAAATCGGTTATTTCTACACTGATTGCCTGGTGCCAATGGCAGGAAACAATCCCTATGCAACTGCGCAAGAAAATTCAACAGAACTCAGCACTAATACTGAAGGTGGGTCTTTGTCATGCTTCTTTTTTTTTTCATTTAATTTAATTTTTATTTATTATTTTTATTTGTGCATGTATGTATGTATAAGAGCTGTGTGTGCCTGTGGAGGCATAAAGGTGACTTCAAGAATCATCCTGGATTGTTTCTCCCTCCTTTTTTGGTTTGTTCTGGGGTTTCCCAGGTTTTGCTGTCCGAAGTTGGAAATGCAGGCTACTGCCATTTCCACCTGGTGTTTTTATAATCTTAACCCCTGAGCCATCTCTCCAACCCTCTATTGTGTTTCTGTTATGGGGTGGACTTTTTATTCACTTATTTATTTGAAGCAAGGTGTAGTCCAGGTTGGCCTGGAACTCACGAACCTCTTGATTCTGTCACCTAAGTACTAGGTGTGAATAATCATGCCCAGCAAATGCACTCTTAAGAAAAGTATAATGACACATATATATGAAGATAATTTGATGACCTGAAAATTAATTTAAATCATAATTAAAGGAAAAAAATAGATTACAAGTCAGACACAATGACACACCACTATAGTCCAGGTACATAGGAGGCTGAAACAGAAGGATTGCTTCAACACAGGTGTGCCAAGTCTAGCCTAGGCAACATTGTAGACCCTGTTTCAAAAAATTACTCAAAGGCAAGAGCTAAAGAATGGCAGATGGAAGGGAATTTTGGTAATGATTTAATTAAAAACTACAAATTTAGTTTGACGTAAAAAAGACTCCAGGTGTGACATATTCAAAAGTTATAGTAATATATATAATACATAACTCAGAGACCAAGAAAGCTCATGGCAAGGGGCTTGGTAGGCTTGGAAAGAAAAGATCAGGGGTCCAGTGAGATAACTCAGTTGATAAAGTGTTTGCTATACAAACATGAGAAACTAGGTTTGATATCCAAAACCCCACATAAAAGGCCAAGTGTAATGGCATGTACTTGTGATTACAGTATATTGAAAGTGGAAACAGGCAGATCTCTGGGGCATAATGGCCAGCTACCCTAGCCTAAGCAGCAAACCCCAAGTCCCAAGTGAAAGACAGATCCTGTCTTAACTAACAAGGTAGATGACTCCTGAGGAATGGTACCTGAGATTAGCTTCTGACCTCCAGACATAAGTGCACATGAAATATGCATGCACATCAGCATGTACAAAGAGAGAAGAAAATCACTCGTAAATAAACTAGAGGGCCTAGGGCAGCGCAGGCTCAGCCTTTTCCCACACCATATCTACTTTCCTGTGAGCCTTTTCACCCTGGCTCTGAAGAACAAGTACTGTGTGACCAGATGTGGTCTTTTTCTGTTGTGTTCTTTCATTTTGTTTCTGTTGTTTTTGAGAAAAGGTCTTATGTAGCTGAGAACGGTCTTGAGCCTGCAGTCTTCTTGCTTTCATCTTCTAAAGCTTGGGATTAGACATACAAAATAACAAAAAAGAATATTCTTTTGATGCACCCATTTACTTTATGCCAACTTTATGTCACAATCACAAGTAAATCACATTGTCCTTCTATATCCTTGGTTCTAGGGCTTTTCTCAACAGCAGCTCCTGGGCCTGGAAAGTTGCTGAGCATATAAGGTACCTGCTCACAGACCTGGAGATCTGAGTTCTATTCCCAGAAAGTCTACAAGGTGGAAGGAAGAACTTGACTTTCAAAAGTTGTCCTCTGATTTCCACATGTACACCAATTGAATATTTTTTGTAATTTCTTTTTTTTTATTATTATTTTATTATTTATTTAATTGTGCATGAATGCGTGTGTGTGTGCGTGTGTGTATGTATGTGTAGAACCACCGGCGAATTCGGGAACCACCATGGACTGCCTCTACCTCCTCCTTGTTTACTCTGCCCCGGAATTCACAGGCTCCGCCCTACCAGGACCAGAAACGCAGGCCGCCCCCGCTTCCGCCCAGTGTCTATACGTGGGGTCTAGGATCTGAACTCAGGACCTTCTACCTGCAAGGCAGAGGCTTAACCCCTGAGCCACCTCTCCAGCCCCTGTAATTTCTTTATAGTATCAGAAAACTTATATCTGAGCACGGTGGCCAAGTTCTGTGTCCAAAGCAACATTTTTCTTTCTTTGATTCATACAGGAACTTCTCGTTTATAGAGGCAAAATTGAGGAAAGGAGCCTCAATCTGCAAGTAGGCTCCTTGTAGAACCTGGTAAATACTATAAATTCTAAATCCAGGTATAGTGGTGCATGTCTGTAACTCAACACTATAAGGTGGAGATGGGTAATCAGGAGCTCAAGATCACTCTTGGCTACATAGCAAGTACAAAACCAGTCAGGGATACCTAATATCCTATCTCAAAACAAAAAATGATGAATCCTTTTCCAGAAGAAAAGTACACATTTTGGGTAGCTTTCTCCTATAGTTCACTGCTTCTATAAATTCTCATGAGTATTGCCGTTGTCAAGAGAGAAGAGAGAAGCCCATCAGAAAATAAAAAGTTTAGCTCTCTTTTAAGTATGAATTTACTTGTCATGATAATATTCCAATTTTATAATTAGAATTAAAAGAAAAATAATTTTGTTAGCACATGTGTTTTAATATGTTTCCTAGTCTAGGCACAAATTTCTGGACTCAAGCAATCCTCCTGCTACAGTTAAGGTCTTAATTGTCTAATTGAAAATAATTTTTATATTTTCTTATAGCTAACATTTAGAAATGAGAATGTTACTTATAATAAAGCTCACTGGTAAATTTTAAATCATTTCTAGAGTATTTTAACTAATCAGTATGGGACATGTTTTAGAGCCAGATGCAGTAGCACATACCAGCTGCTCAGTAGGAAGTCAGCCTGTCCAGCACAGTAACAACTCATCTACAAAAGACAGCAAACAAGATCTAAACATATTTTAGAAAGCAGGCTTGTGCTTGCCATGTCATACGTGTAGATGTTAGAGGGCACCTTTGAGAAGTCTTTTTTCTCCTTTCTATTATATCAGCTTCTGGAAATTAGTTGCCAGGCTTGTGAGCAAGCATCTTATCGCTAAAAGTCTTCTCATTGACCCAAAGCTTGTATTTTAATTCTTAAAACTATTTAGGTTCAAAAACTTTTAAAATTCAAATTCTTATATATCAGTAATTTTAACTTGCCAAGTCCTTTTATTTTCTTTGTTTTGTTTTTGTAGTATATTCATTGCCTTCAAAGAAGCTAGCGGCACTTCAGTTAAGATCCATTTTTATTAAGGTTAGTATGTCTGTTTATTTACCCTTTTAAATTCATCAAAGCATAATAGCAAAATACAAAGTCAGTGTCACTTACTAAGACTCAGTAATCATTTCTGTCATGTTATATGTACACTTAGGAAAGGTCTGCATCTGTAGAGAAAAAATCTCATATTTCAGGCATGTTACCATCATTTCATTTTTTATCAAAAGGAACTATGACATATATCTTGAGTGATAAATTCTCAATGCAGGTAACTGCTAAAAAATTAAATATATAAACCATGTATTTATCAAAGTATACTCCAAACTACATTCCTCATTCATGCAAAATGGCTGTCTTCTGTCCTTAGTGCATGTGTGTTTAGAATTGTGGTATCTTCTTGGCAGATCGTTCTGGTTTTTTTGTCTCATCTGACTAACAAGGTTTGGCATCTATTTTGTTAGATATTAAAATAACTGCCTACTTGTTTTCCTTGGAATAATGGATTTCCATCCTTTTATCCTGAGACACTGTCTGTCTTTGATAGTGATGTGTATTTGTTGAAAGCAGCAGATACTTGGATCCTGTTTTCTTAACTAGTCTGCTAGCCTGTGTCTTTTACTTGGGTAGTTAAATCCATTGATATTTAGTGATAGTTTCAGATACATGTATTGATTCCAGTCATTCTGGTTTGAGTTTGTTTTCTTCAACTTATATTTGTATTGTTTGTTGTTCTCTTTTTGACTTTTCGAAAGTGGTTTGTTTTTCACTTCAGAGTGTAGTGTTCCTGATAGAATCCTCTATAAAGCTGATTTGGTAGTTATGTATTTCTTTCACTTATTTTTGTCATGGAAAGTTTTTACTTCTCCTTCAAGCTTTATGGATAATTGTTCTAGACATTTTATTCTTTCAGTCTTTAGAATTCATCTTGCCATGCCCTTCTGGCTTTAAAAGCTTCTGTAGAATAGTCTTTGGTTATTCTGATGGATCGCCTGTATGCGATTTACCTTTTTTCTTTTGCAGCTTTTAGAATTTTTTCCTTTGGATCTGTATTTTTAGTATCTTAACTATTTTTTAAAATGTCTTGCGGAATTTCCTCTCTGGTCTTGGCTATTTGTATGCTACTTGTCTTTGTGTGGGCATCTCCTCTTTGTTAGAGAAGTGTTCTTTGCACTCTTGAACTCCTGAGTATATCTTTGGTTTAGAATTCTTCTCTATGCCCATGATCCACAGGTTGATTTCTTTATGGTATCCCAGAATTCCTGTATTTGACTTTCCTTTGTTTTAGCTTTTTCAATTTCTATGTGTGAGTGATCTAGTTCTTCTGTCTTTTCTTCAAGTTCTGATACTGTTTTCTGTGTGATCTATTCTGTTGATGAGGGATTCCATAGAGTTTTTTGTTTGATTATTCAAAATTTTCATTTTCTTTTTCTTTTTTAGTGTTTCTATTTTCATCTCTAGAATTGTTTTCCTCATTTCATTTAATTATTTGTGTTTTCTTGGAATTCAATCTGTTTCTTCCATGAGTACATTTACATGTTTGTTTATTTCCTGGTTGTTTTCTTGGAGTTTGTTAACTTACTTATCATTGCTCTTTTGAAGTGAGTCTTAAATTTTTAAGTTGGCTTTCCATAGAAACATTTCTATTGGTTGGTGATTTCAGTAGATGGCAGATGGACTGGGTTTTTCCATATTACTTGTGTTTTTCCATTGGGATTTAGGCATTTTGAATTGGTGTGTTGGTTTTATTTTTGGTTTTCCTTGAACCTGCTAAGCAAAGGTGTTACTGGTTCTTCCTATGCGTTTCAGTATTTGTAGATTCTCTAGCCTGGTGACTGGTCAGTTCCTCAGGCTGCAGGGCACAGCAGGACTGTGGGAGTCAGACTTTTCCAGTGCCTGATACTCAAGACCTCCCCGTACTCATTGGGACAGCAACTAGTAGGTTGGTTCCCAGTCCCACTATCTACCTCAGTGTCAAACTTCTCTGGTGCCTGATACACTAGTTCTCTCAGGACTTACAAGAATTATTTATTTTATAAGTGATTTGTTACATAGATATTTTTATAAGCTCTTTATTTGTCACTGTATCTAATCCTTATAATAGTCTTATGGAGCAGCTACTAATGTTGTCCTCATATGACATAAAAAAGCTTAAAAAAAAACTAAAAATCCAGAAAGATGTGCCTGAGACCCAATACAGTCTGTTGACCTCAGCATCCTGATTCAAACCTGATTACAGAACCTCTCTGGCCACTGTTCTTTATTGCTCTTATATTCTTCCAAATCAGCTATTTTATCTACAACTTAAATTTTTATGATTAATCTTAACAAGCTGAGAAAGATTAACTTGTCATATGTGTTATTCTTTCTGTTCATGTAACATGCCATATATACCACACAGTTCCCCTCTTCTAAACAATCCAAACTTAGTCTATCAATGTAGTGCATATCTAAATGGTAAATAAGCTTTCAGAAATAAGAATAGGGGCCTTTGATTTAATGTTAGAGTACTTTCCTAACATGTATGATAAGATCCTGGTTTCATCCAGTACTAAGGAGGAAAAAACGTATTTTAAAGAACAAAGACATTCTCACAATCTCAGTGACTTTACTTTACCCAAGAAAATAGTATTCGGTGACTTGCAAGTGTTACCCAGTGTATTCAGATTTCCTCAGGTGTTTCCAGAATAGTTTCCAGTTCTGCAACCAGTCATGAGTCCATTTGGTAGTTATATCTTTTAGTTCATATCTTTGAAGGTTGCTCCTCTCTGTTTTTCTCCATTTTGATTCTTTCGAGGAATCAAGCAAAACCTGTTGTTCATTACTTAGCATTCATCTCATTATTTCCTATGATCAGGTTACAACCGAGAAGCTCCATGGTAACTGCTCCAGATACTCTTCCATTGTTTCGATCAAATCTTCTGACCTAAGCAACCTAAGAGAAAGGCATTTATTGTTTTTGGCTTATGATGGGATAGAGTCCATCATGGAGGCATGGTAACAAGAGAGAGTAGGGCACGGGAGGTAGGTAAGAGAAGCAGAAAGCTGGCCAGGTCATCAAGACTCGCCCTAGAGCTGGACTTCCTCCAGCAAGGTCCAAAATCTTTCCAAACAGCACTATCAGCTAGGGACCAAGTATTCAAAAAATTATATTATTCCCAATTTATTTCAGAATTATAAGCGATATTAAATATTTCATTTTCAATTTAAAGCAGTAAGTGGGTCTGACAGTACTAATAATTTTAGGATCTACAAATTTTATCATTGTCATATAAAGTTGATAAACTATTACATAGACTGTTTTTACACCCTTGGATTTTACTTTCGTGTTTTCTTTTTAATATCTCCATGACACACAAAGTATAAATCCAAGTCATTCTGTGAAAAACTGCTGGCCTGGGTGAAAAGTAGCAACTGTTCCAGAGTTATTGTTCTTTCAAGCAGCCATTCCTATCACCGCAATGATACACAGCTTCGCAGGTATGTTCTTGCCTTTATTATGCTATAATCATTCTTTATTGAAAAGTTAAAAATTTAAATGCTAAGTATATCCTCTCTAACTGGAATTTAGAAAGAGGATGATAAAAGGTAAGAAAAAAAGCATAATTGGGTAGATCTATATTCAATCATTCTTATTTGTAGAAATCAGTTTAAGTATATAATTCACTAGCTTGTCATTTTGGTGGGGGTTATGCTTGCATTCTAGGGCTTTGCCAACCCAAGGCTTTGCACAAGCTAAGCAAGCACTCTACCAGTAAGCAATATCACCATCCCCCCAGAAAAAAATTTTAATATAAATAAAGTATACCAGAAATTTAAATGTAAGTTTTTATATCTTACCATTATCAGATTAAGTGATAAAAATATGATGTGAAAATACTCTTAAACTTTAAGGTTTCACTTTTCAATTCATTTAGATCATGACTTAATGTTTTCTACACCTATGAAGTCAGGATGGACAATATCAAGATGTTTCTAGTCATTACCTTTCAGAATTGATGGCAGAAAGGAACATCATACTTTTACAATGTTTTTTCCATGGTTGGTTTATGTTTTCCTTTTTCCTTACACTCCCTCATAAATATATAAATAGTGAGCTACGGTGATTTTTATTCATTTGTTTAAATTATCCTCTCATAGTCCGATGAATTCGTGTTTTGTGTTATGTAACAATATATGGAGATCAAGATTTTAGTTTAAAAACTGGAATTGGAACTAAAAACTGGAATTGGAACTGGGTGTGGTGGCTTATACCTGTAATCTCATCGCTGGAGAAGCTGGGACAGATAGATTGCCACACATTTGAGGCTAGCCTGGTCTACAGTCACAACCTGGGCTACAGTATGGAATCCTGTCTCAGACAAAAATAAAATAATGATATTTGCTTTAGTGTTCATATTTATGAATTTTTCAAAATTGAATTTTACGATTATTTCTAGCACTCCTTTTCGGTACCTACTTACACCTTGTATGAAAAAGAGTGTGCAGAGTAAAATTAAGAGCCTTAACTGGCAAGAAATGGAAAGAACTCTGTACATTCCTGAAATGACGGATTCTGAGTTTTGTGTACGTATTCCTGGAGGTGGGATCACCAAAACACTCTATGATGAAAGGTAAGTTTGTCTGTCTGTCTCTCAACAGACTCTCATGTAGCCCAGACTGACTCTATAGCAGAGATGACCTGGACTTCCCAGTGGAGGCTAGAGCACTTCCATTCTTGGGGATCTCGTGTGCTGGTATGAGCGGTACTAACAGTTGTCTACTTTTTCTCTCTCTGTGTGTGTGTGTGTGTGTGTGTGTGTGTGTGTTGTTTTTATTTTTTAAGATAGGTTTTATTTTTTAAGATAGGTTCTTAGTTATATAGCCCAGACCGACCTGTGTTAGTCTCCTAAGTAGTAAGATTGCAGAGTACAGGTGTGAACCACCTTGCCCAGCTTCCTCCACCTCCATTTTCTTTTAAAATATTTACATAGGGAAAGGAGAGAATGAAAGCATAGACAAAAGTCAAAGGACAACTTTCAGAAGTTCCTTCTCTCCTCCTACTATGTGGGCTTCCCAGGATCGAACTCAGGTCATCCTCTCTGAGTTTTTTGAGACAGGTGTCATGTAGTCTACCTGACCCAAAACTCGCAATAGTACTCCTACTCAGTCTCCAAGTCCTAGTAATGCCCAATAAGATCAGTTCTCTGTCCTCCTCCTACAATGAGGGAAACAAGAGGCCTGAGTAAGTAACTGTTCCAACATGTCCAATAAGTGAGACAACTCGGGCTTGAGTCCTGGCATTCTGTCCTTGTGCCTGTTATTCCAACTGATTGACTTAAAAGTGGGATAAATATATCTTAAAGGTTGTTGGGACTGAATTGTAAAATTGCAGATAATGTTTAGCATGTTAAAAAAAAAAAGGCTCAATAAATAGTATCTGTCTGAAGGAGTAATTTTCTTTCTATTACTGTTGATATTGTGTCCCATCACTGCTTTAGACTTAAGGATGGAGCCAGACCTAGTGTCTGGCACATAATTGTGATCCTAGCGTATGGGAGATAGATGCAATAGAGTCAGGAGTCAAGGTTACTCTAAATTGTATATGGAGTTTGGGGGCAGTCTGAGCTATAAGAAACCCTGTCTCAAAGCAACAGGGGAAAAAAGTTTTGTTTGCATATAGGTATGTATAGAAGAGGGCACTCTGTGTGCATGTGCAGGACCAAGGGTGACTTTAGGAACTGTCATGATTGTTCTCTACCTCCTTAATGCTTTGCTCTGGAATTTTCCAGCTTCTGCCTTCCAGGGTCAGAATTGCAGACTGCTGCCATGTCTGCCTAGTGTTTTTAATGTTAGATCTGACCTGAAGTCCTTTTGCTTGCAAGGCAAAAGCTTTAACCCCTGAGCCATCTGTTATTTTCTTTTAGTCTCTTTTCTGTGGTGCTTTTGAAAAGCACTGTCTTCTAAATTAGGTTTTTGAAGTTGATCAGAACATGTATATGTGTTGTAGCCAAGGACAGATAGGGTGACTTTTCCTGAAGTTTGGGTTCAGGCAGAGACTTGCAGGATGGATGTTATAGGTTCCAAGGAGTTAGAAAAATCATACAGGAGAGTGGATGGTAGGTCAGTTTGCTTATGACGTGAAATGTCTTTGCCTCAGACTGGGCAAGAAAATTGACCTGTAAAAAGTGCACAACCGAAATAAGCATCTTCTATCTTGGGAAATACTGAATTGTTCTTTTTTTTTTTTTTTTTTCAGCTGTTCTAAGGAAATCCAAATGGCAATTCTGCTGAAATTTGTTTCAGAAGGAGACAATATCCCAGATGCAATAAGTCTTGTTGAGTATCTTAATGAGTGGCTTCAGATAGTCAAACCAAACGTAAGTTATTATAACAAAAATCTTTGATTTAATTAGTATTATGTTCACTAACTTGTGAATTATATATTATATTGGTAGACCAAATAAGTCAAAGTTTAAGTTGAATAAAGGCCTATCTCTGCATAAAATTGAGTTTTTAAATTGAACTTTTGAAAAGTTCTGAGAGGACAGTTAACCAATCTCTAATTTACAATTATTTCGTAAAGCTGCTTTCATACATGTAAATCTTAAATTCTTCAGTCTACTCATTCCTGCCTTAGGAACTGTGCCACAGAGAGTCTTAGAATAAACAAGTAATCTGTGGAATTTAGTCTTGTTTTTGGAGAATAAACAGTATTGCTATGTAAGCAGTATTGTAGTGAGTATGTGTCTTGGAATGAGCATATTTTTCTTTATTGTGAGATGAGTGGTATATGTAGGGAATGAGCCTTTAGGCAGAACAGAAGCACAAGATAGCAGTCTTAAATTGGTGCTTTTGGGGGAGAAATTGATGCAGAGCATACCACCTCATTCCTTTTTTAATCCCTATTTCCTTTTTTTTTAAAGCCTAGATTAGCCTCAGAGTCACTGTGTATTCAGCTCCTCATCCCTCCAGCTCCCTGTCCCTCTTAAATTTGATTTTACTTGATAACCTTATTGGCATACATTGAGCTGAGACTTCAAGAAATGTATCTTCATTTGATATGTAGATCTATAGAAACTTACTGTTTCATTTTTCTGAATAGTAAAATCTAACCAAAAGTGTGAGAGCTACTAAAGTTTGGAAAGGTTTAGAGTATGTGTCATTTTTCCATGCAGAGCTGCAGCCCCGTAGGACCTGCCTCACCATGGAGAATTCCAAGTTCTTGGCAGCTGCTCTTTGGCAGTGGGCTTCCACCTGCACTCTTCTGATCTGATTTCTTCAGTCCCAAGAAGCCTATTACCAGCACTGCTATTAACTGTGAGCTGTACAGAAATTTGTACTACCCAAAAATATGTTAGAAAATATTTGTTTTCACAGAAAACCTCAAACTAAAGATGACAACAAAAAAGTTATGCTTTCCATCATATGCACTAAGTGTAAATTTTATACAATAAAATTTTATTTCCTAAGAAATGTTGTTTGAAAAGTATTTTTTAGAATTTTTATTTTATTTTATTTGTGTGTGTGTGTTAGAGGGTACTGTGTTTACCTGTGGAGACCCAAGGGTGACTTCAGAAGTCATCTGGATTGTGCTGCCTCCTTTTTGCTTTGCTCTGGGATTTCCTAGGCTCCACCTTTCAGAGCCGGAAGTTCAAGCTAGTACCATTTCTGCCTGGATTTTTTATATGAGCTCTGAAGTCTAAACTCAGTTCCTTCTACTGGAAAGGTAGAGGATTAACCCCTAAGCTATCTCCAGCCTAAAAAGTATCTTTTTTTACTAATGCTGTACTAACTTCCTATTTTTTTAATGTTTAGTCTTTTAGTGTTTTATATATATATATATATATATATATATATATAAAATAGTAAATTCATTATGTTTTCAATTTTATACAAAGCTAATGAGCATGAAGGTTAGATTGATTCTGATAGAGAAATATTCAGCGATTGCACCACTGTTGTCTTTAGAAGGTCATCCAGACTGACAGCAGTTGGCAAATGGCTCAGCAGTGAGGTTGCTCGCTGTGTGATTGCTAGAGCCCTCCAGGTGGCAGGAGAAAAATGACTCCCAAAAATTGTCATTTGAGTTCTACACACATCACAACATGTACAGCCACCCTCACACAATAATTTTTTTTTAATCAGCAAAAAATGTCAGAGGTAAACTACATTGTGGACCACATGGGCTTAACAGATGCACATCAACAGTTGAAGTTGTTGAACTAACACGATGAATATGTATTTTTCTCCGTAGCCTGTGGGATCTTCTCTAACATGGATTACAAAGCATGGCTTAACAAGTAAAAAAGAATCCAAATAATCTCCTCTAGTGTATAAGGGCTTAGTAAGTAAAGTAAATCAGATAGCAAAGAAAATAAAAAGTTCCTGGACCCTGAATGATAAATCCTTCGTGTATGGTGTGCTTAGGCCAGATGCTCTATCTCATGCATCCAGAGAAAACATGTCACAAAATAGCATGAACATAGTAACACTAGCCGGGTATGGAGCAATGTTGAGTTCATTTGTGTATTTGTTTTGGTGGGGTCTGAAAGAAGCTGACATAAAGACAAATATCAGTGAAACAGAATAGAGAACCAGGAGTAAATCCTTACATTTTTAGTCAATTTTTTTTTCATGTGTGTGTATCTCTCTCAGAGGGCATTGTGTGTCCTGTGGTGTGATTTCAGGAATCATTCTGTATTGTTTCTACCTCCTTTTTGCTTTGCACTGGGATTTAGCAGGGAGGGATATACAGGCTGCTGCTGCTGCTGCCTGGTGTCTTTACATGGGACCTGGGATCTGAACTCAGGACCCTTTCTTGTGAGACAGTCTTAATCCCTGAGCCATCTCTCCAACCCTTAGTCAAATGATCTTTAACAAGGGTGCATAAAGTAGGGAGAAAGGAATCTCTTCGATATCTGAATTTCAAAAATTAGATATCCACAGGTGGAAAGATGAAAACAGGCCTTTATCCTATGCCAATGACAAAAGAAACTCAATGGATTAAAATCCTAAACCTGAGGCCTGAAACTAAAAGTAGAAGAAACAATAGCCTTGATGTCCTCTGACTTCTATGTGTATGCTGTGGCTCCTATTTACATGCAAAAATACACACATCATATGTACTACACACATCAAACACATACAAATATGCATTTTATACACATATGTGTACACACACATCAAACATCATACACAAACACACATCAGACATACATGCACACACACATAGGAAAAAAAAAGAAAGTGATGGCCTTGGGTTCGTTGGAGTGGTGATGATTCCTTTATGAGATATAAAAGACATAGGCAACAAACTATACAGCAGACAGATAAAGCTGCATCAAACTTAAACACTCCATAACAAAGAGAAAATAAAATAACAAGGAATGTAATAATAAGGCAATATATAGATTGGGGAAAAATATTTGCAAATCAGTAAAGCGTTACTATATAGAACACAGAATTTTCAGGGCTTTTTTTTTCTTATATATTATTTGCTTTTGTTCGAGACAGAGTCTCACTCTAAAGATCTGAATTTGATCCCAAGAACCAATGTGTGGTGATACATGGTTGTAATCTCAGCACTGGAGAAAAGATAAGCAGAGTCCTAGTGTTTGCTGGCCAGACAGTGTTGCCTACTTGGAGAGTTCAAGGTCAGTGGTAGATCTGTCTCAAAAAACAAAAAAGTAGATAGCATCTGAGGTTGTCTTCTGGCCTCCAACACATGTATGCACACCTGTAAACACACAATAGGTGCCCTAGCATACATGCGCGCGCGCGCACACACACTATAAAATCAAGATTTGGGGCTGGGGAGACAGCTCAGTGAGTAAGGTCTTTGCCCCACAGCTTTTTAAGACTGGGGTGCAGATCCCAAGAACCTATGTAAAAGTTGAACAGCTATGGCAGCCACCTGAACTCCCAGCATTTGGGAGGCTGGGGATATAGAATCCCCAGGGCAAGCTGGTTAGCTGGCCTAGCCAAATGAGAGAGCTCTGGGTTCATTTGAGAGACCCTGCTTTAATAATCAAAGTGGAGAGCAATTGAATGATACCAGTTAACAGTTACTCTGAATTGCTGTGTATAAACTCACAACCAGACTGGAACAAGGAGCTTTTATCTTGGTTTACAATAGTCTGGTTGCATTTCCTTGTCCAGCTTGGCAGGAGAGTCCACACTAACACCAGGGACTGAGGGAACTGGCCCCACTATACGCACATATCAGCCGAGAGAGAGACAACCTTCACTTGCCAGACCAGCATGTCTAGCCAAGTGTACAGAAGTATGCCAACTATCTGACCAGTTCCCGCCGACCTTATTCTACTTTCCAGGAACTAGTCTGCCCACCTAGCTGGGCCTATCCCATCAGCTAGGCAATCTGCAAGTTTACTCTGGACTTAACTACTTCTCTACAAATGTGCCCAGAGCTTGAGCCCTCAATCATCAAGTTGACACCTGTGACAATTATGACAATACCCAATATCAACTTTGGGCCTTTATCTATTCAACCCCTGAAGTACATTCTGTTAATACAAAACCGTAGGAAAATAAGTCCTGGGCTGGAGAGATGACTCAGAGGTTAAGGCTGTCTCCCAAGAAGGTCCTGAGTTCTGATGTCAGGTCCTCTGTAAAAACACCAGGCAGAAACTCTGGGCCTGCACTTCAGCCCTGGTAGGCAAAGCCTGGGAAATCCCTGAGGGAAACGAGGTAGAAGCAATTCAGGATTCACCCTTGGATTAGCAGACAGAATAGAGTTCTTATACTAATGGGGAGCCCAAGAAAGGGCTCCTGGCTATGCCACTGAGTCCTTGCCCCTCATTAGGGTGGAGGACTCAGAGGGAAGTTAGGTATTCATACAAATTGATGCTCCAGGGGATGGGAGGGGGGAAGGGGGAGAGACTGGGCAAAGGGGAGGGAGGGAGAGGGGTGAGGGCAGGAGCAAGGAGGGAGAGTGTAGGGGGGGACTGGGGAAGGGGGGAGGAAGGGAGAGGATGGGGGTACCTATTGAACTTGTATGATTGGGAAGAAAAAATGTAGGAGAAAAAAAAAGTCACCCTTGGTCCTCTACAGGAACATACATTACCCTCTCTGATACACACACACACACACACACACACACACACACACACACACACATACACATACACACATTAAAAAAAATAAAATCTTAATATTCTAGGAATTCTTCAGCCTTCAGCCATCAATCCACTTGACTACTGAACTGAGCAGCTACTGGCAGCCATCGTTGGACTACCTCAGCTACTAGCAGCAACTGTTGGACTACCTCGGCCATACTGTTAGCCAACTTAATATATTCCCTATAATATATATATATATATATATATATATATATATTCATATTCATTGTGTTGATTCTGCATCTCTAGAGAACCTGATTAATACAATTGTTTACTATTATTCCTTGCCAAATATTGTTTTAGTAGTTTTTATTGCAACACACAAAGTTTAGTTATATTTTGGGCAAAAAGACTTTGTGACCCAACCAGAGAAATGAAACTGAACTTTATACTTGGAGTGAAAAACACTAGGTTCTAAACAAATACATAATAGAAAAACACCATCCAAGCTACAAATAAGTTGTGAATTGCCTACATAATTTCATTAGTATTTCCATAATTCAGAATAGTACATTCTGACTAGTCAAATGTCCACTTTTAAAATTTGTGATTAATTTTAGAAAATAACTTTTACCTAAGTAGCTGTCATAAAGCAGAGAATATGTTAAAGTAATAAACAAGCTCCTTTTTGGCACACACAGAACTCACACATATACATACACTCAAGCAAAAATGGTCCTTTTCACTGAAAAAAAGCACTTTTACAGTCGAGCTTACTGAGCTTTCACATTGTTTCTCTGGGAAAATGGAAGCAGTGCTCATCGAGCATTAGCAAATACAAAAGAGCATGAAAGCTTATGAGTGTTGTCATAGTTAGGAACAGGTGTCAACTTGACTGTTGAGGGTTTGAGCTCTGGGCACATTTGTAGAGAATTAGTAGTTGAGTTAGGCCCAGAGCAAACCTGCAGGAGATTGTCTAGCTGATGGAGAAGGCCTAGCCCATGGTGGGTGGGATTAGGCCCTGGAATAAAATACAGACAGCTGGATGAGAGAGTCAGCATCCTTGTGTACACTTGGTCAGACATGCTGGTCTGGCAAGTAAGGATCGTCCCTCTCTCAGCTGTTGTATAGAGATGGTGTGGCCAGTTCCCTCAGCCCTGGTGTTGGTGCATGCTCTCCCCTCAAGCTGGGCTGAGAAGTGTAACCAGTATAGTAAGAGAAAATAAACCCTTTGTTCCCTTAAGCTATTTGATGGTCATTTATCAGCAACCATACAGGCGAATTGCAACAAGTGTCATTCATAATCTTCATAGAGTTAAAAACTGTTGACTTAGTGTGAGTCTGCCCTATTTTAAAATACACATATAAGGCTGGGCACATGGGATGGACAGACCTTCAATCCAGCACTCAGGAGGCAAAGGGAAAGGACAACCACATGTCTGAGGCTAGCCCATCTTCACAGTGAGTTCTGGTTCAGCTAGGGATGTCTTTAAAGGACAGTGCTTCTGTTACAGATCCACATATAAGCCAGGCAAGTTGGTACACATCCCAGAACATGGAGGTTTAAGGCAAAAGGATTTCAAGTTCAAGGCCAGCCTTGAGCTGCACGAGATCCTGCCTCAAAAAAGTAGAACCAAGATAAAAACTGCACATATGAAGATGTATAGCCAACTTTTAAGACAACTGACGTTCATGTATATGTATAACTTAGTATCTTGATTTGTTTTCTTTTGTCTTTTTGATACTGGGGACTTAGCTTCAGGATGCTAAACACTACCATTGGGTACAGTCGGCTTCAGAATTTTTTATCTAGTTTTTAAAAAGTTTTTTTTTTCTGTTTCATTTTGTGTTATGGTTACATTTTAGTGCCTACTTGACAGTTGCAGACTGTTTGGGGCACATCTGTGCAGAGTTAATGGGTGGAGCAGACCCCTGAACAAGTTTTCAGATACTCGACTAATTGCTGTGGAAAACCCAGTCCATAGTGGGTGGTACTGTCCAGTGGTAGACCAGATAACAGGAAATGCAAGGAGGGAGGGACTTGCTCTTCCCTTATCTTATGTCGATCCTGTGAGTATCATTCACTTTTGGAGCATCGTGGCTGTCCTTGTCCCTGCTACCTTTGGAGCCTGGTCTCTACGCCTTGCTTCTGTTGACTGTTCATGGCTGACATCATAGCCCAGTGTCTTTGCCCCTCCAGTGAGTAGAGGCTCAGGTCCTTCTTAGGATCATTCAGCTTTGTGGGACATTCCGGTCAAGAAAGAAAGCAGCGACAGGCGACTACTTTGAAGGACACTATTTTTTATTGAGTTAATTTAATAAACATTATATATATTACATTCTAGAGATTCTGTTCTTCAGAGAACCCCGACTAATACATTTTGCTTTTTTGTTTTTTTAGATACACTTGTATCTGAGGATGACCTTGAACTCCTGATCCTGCTCTCACCTTCCAAGGACTGGGACTACTGGCATGTGGCCCCTGCTGGGCTAAAATTTATTTAACTATATAAATGATAAATACATTTTCTGTATTAAGAAAAATCTAATAATACAAATGTTAAATGTTTCCTTGCCCACCTTCTTGCCATATGCCTCTCTTTGAGAGTGATACTGATTTTAGTTTGCCATGGTCGTCTCAGATTTCTGTATATTCACATTAGAGAACTTGGTAAGGGGATTTAGCTTCCAGCAGGAGGAACTATTGTCTCTTTCAGTGTATAAGTTGTATTTCTTTTTCTTTATAGAAATGTGTCCGGCATACATACACACACACACAGACACACATATACATACACACACACACACACACACACACACACGCATACACGCACAATTGAATAAATAATAATTAAAAAAAAGAAAGAAATGTGTCTGGGTGTCATTTACACAATGCAGAATGTTATATCAATTCATACATGATTTTGCTTTACTGAATAGTTTCTAAACTAAACAAACTTTTTTTTAATCCAAATGGAATAATTTATTGCTAGTCTGAGGCTTGCCTTGTTTTACACTTAAGTAGATTTACACTGTTTCCATAAAGCACAGATGCTGACACTGCTGCTTTTAAAGGGTTTTAATAGTGACCTATCAATAAGGCAATCATCTTGGTAGCAAACTTTTATTTAAATCTTACATAACTCAAGCTTTATAAAAAGCCAACATAATTGAAAATTGGGTCTTCCCTCTAAAGCCTGAAGTATCCAGTTAATTTAAAAATAATCAAACACTAAAACAACAAAACCCCTGCAGCAGATCCTGCTGAAATATGAAAAAAAAATCTAAATGAGCTTTACAAAAAGTTATTTTAGCTCAAAAGCTATAAAATCAAAGTTATCTTAATTCTACAAAGGGTGAGGGGTTCATACCACCGCTTCAGAACCTCATCTTTGGGGGCTGGAGAGGTGACTCAGGGGTTAAGCCTCTTCCTTGCAGGCAGAAGGGCCTGAGTTCGGATCCCAGATTCCATGTATAGACCCAGATGGAAGCGGGGGCGGCCTGTGCTTCTGGTCCTGGTAGGGCGGAGCCTGTGAATCCGGGGGCAGAGTAAACAAGGAGGAGGTGGAGGAGGTCCATTGGTGATTCCCGAATTTGCCCGTGGTTCTACATGCACATACACACAATTGAATAAATAATATATATATAAACTTTAAAAAAAAAAAAACTCATCTTTTTCATTAAATTTGGCCACAAATCAAATTTTCTGTACTTCCAGTGTTCAGGAAATCCTCTTGAAGAGGACAAGTACAAACAGAGGAGTAACTGCCTAAGCGAGTAGGACAGTGTTCCATAAGAGTGTGCAAAGAACGGAGAGTTCAATCTCTGGAACTTGATCTGGACCTTGAGCGAGATCTAGAACGGGACCGTGAAGCTCTTTTTGGCGGAGGGGACACAGAACGGGCCTTTGAGGGTGGAACAGGTAGAGGTGAATGGGAGCGAGACTGGCTCCTTGATCTGGATCTGGACTTTATATCACCTTTGCCATTTTCTTTGGGGGACCGAGAGCGAGGCCTGCTTCGGGATTTCTCATACTCATCCTTCGATCTGCTTCGGGAATGGGAATGAGAACCCGGATCCGACTTGGGCTTAGATTTACTTTTTGATCGAGACTTCATGCCTTTTGGTCGAGACCGTGATCGACCTTTGCTCCGTGACCTAGATCAGGAGCGACTTTTTGAGATGCTTCGAGGTCTACTGCGGCTTCTCCTTCGACTCCTATTTCGTGACCTTCTTCTAGCTGGTGACCTAGATCTGCTTCCTGAGTATGAGCGCCTATGGCTTGTTCTAGGCTTATTTTCAATAAGCCTAATATTTCTGCCATTTATTTCTGTACCATCCAGTTTATCCAAAGCACGGTTCATATCAGAGTATGAACGAAATTCAATGACACCTTCATTGGTGCGTTCTTTGTGCGCATCAGCATATGTTACTTCACCTGCTTGCCGCTTGCCAACTGCACCGACTAGAAAGGTTTTCTACAATAAGTCTGTGTTCTGTGCGAACAGGTGATCCATATTTGTCTCTGCCAGAAGTTCTCCGACTGCTGCATCCACCTCCACCACTGCGGCTTCCCTGGCTGTAGCCATCGCGGTCGCGGCGCGGACCCCGGGCGCGCTCCGAACACGCACTCGCTGCAGAGCTCCTGGCCGGTCAGCTCGCAGACGGCGTCGCGGGAGTCCTCGAACTCCACGGAGCGGTATCCATGTTTAAGATCTACTTCGAGAAGGCGGCCGTAGCCGCTGAAAAAGCGCTAGATGTCCTCCCGGACGTAGCTCAGGCATCCTACGCAGACGCGCGGCATGTCCGTGGCAGCCGGGACCCCGAGGCTGGCAGTGGAACCGCGGGCCCGCAGGGCGGTGAGAGCCGAACGCCATGTCCAGCCACACAGTCAACAAGCTTTTTTTTTTAATATTGGGTTAAAACCCTGAAATCCAGGGCGTGTGTATGCTGAGCACATACTCCACCGCTGAGTTATGTTCCTTACCTGGTAAAACAATATTTAAAATCTTGTGTTCTTCCTTCCTTCATTTTTGTTTTTTAAACTTTATTTGTTTATTTGTGTGTGTGTGTGTGTGTGTGTGTGTGTGTGTGTGTGTGAGAGAGAGAGAGAGAGAGAGAGGGCACTGTGTGTCCCTGCAGAGGACCAAGGATGACTTTGGGAATCATTCTGGATTGCATCTACCTCCTTGCTTCACTCTGAGATTTCCCAGGCTCTGCCACTTGGGCCAGAAGATGCCAACGTTTTCCATCTGGCATTTTTACATGGGACCTGGGATCTGCACTAAGGACCTTCTGCTTGTGAGGCAGAGTCTTAACCCCTGAACCATCTCTCCAGCCCTGTTTTTGTTTTTTGACATCAAGATTATATGATTTGTGAATAATGTAACTACTTAGTGTGTTTTTGAGGAGAAAATTTTTGCTGACAATATAATTACAACTCTTTTTTGGAAAGGAAAATTAATCAGATAAAGTGAAATGAGATGTAAGGATGAAACTTGTATTACAACAGGTCCAATTAAATTTAAATTCTAAATATTAAAACATAAACAAAATGACAGTATTTGAAGTTTTTTAAGTAGACTATTTACATATACATATATTTGTTTCTCCTTGCCCAAATGATGTATTGTCAATGTTAAGTGTAGTTTTGTGTGCACATGTGTGAATGTGCATACATGTTTGTGCTCATGTGTATACAAGAGAACATTTGAGTATGAGTTACTGTGGAGACCCAAAGGTGACATGGGAAATCATCCTGGATTGCTCTACCTCCTTATTGCTTTGCTGTGGAGCTTTCCAGGCTCTGCCTTCCATGGTCAGTAATATAGGCCGCCACCATCTCCACTTGTGGTTTTCACGTGGAATCTGGTATCCAACTCCAGACCTTGTGCTTTCAAAGCAAAGGCTTTAACCCCCTGAGTCATCTCCCCTGTCCACATCACATTCTTCTTTTTTTTTTATTTACACTCATACAAACTTAACAGGTACACTGGTCCCCTCCCTCCCTCCGACCTCCCACCGCCCTATGTCCCTCTCCTGTCCCCCTCTCCCATCCCCGGAGCATCCTTTAATGTGCATGCCAGACTCTCCTCTGGGTCCTCCTCTCCGATGAGGTGCAAGGACCCAGTGGCATTTCCCAGAACCCTTTCCTGTGTTCCCCTTAAGCATAGGAACCCTACTGTGGCTGTCAATCCCTTGCCTCCAAGGATCTTAGTGCCTTTAGCAAATGCTAGACTTTGTGGGGTCAATAGTGTGTTGGACATTGTGCAGGGCATGCAAAGTCCAATTATGATTGCTTCGGCCCTAACTTGTGTGGAGTATCTTGCATATCATTGCTCCTCCCATCCTTGTGCTCTTACAATCTTACCGCTCCCTCTTCCTCAAATTTCCCTGAGCTTCAGGATGGGGAGAGATTAGGCTGGCCTAGTTCCAGGTGGTTCATATAGAGTCTCTGAAGTTCTGGATTATGGTTTGTTGATTTTCTTTTTCAGTTTTGCTGCTCCTGCAATGCCCTTCACTCCATCCTGATGGGTATTGGATGTCACCCCCCTGGCCAGAGATAAAAAGCTGTTAAACTAGAGTCTTGTTATAAGAGTATATTCAAAGGTAGATGTAATAAAAGTAGGAAACCGCAGTGAGGGAAGGGTCAATCACCCATTTGCAAAATGGTTACTTTTTATCTGCCAGACTATATGCCCTCCCCTTCTGGTGAGATCATACCCCATCAGTTGTAAATGATCAGGAACGAAAGTCTGTGAACTTAACCAGATGTCTCATTACTCACTTGCAGTCCTTGATGGTGGTCCTATTTTCTCTGCTGTAACATGGTCCCCTCTCTCCTTGTTTCTGGTGACATCACATTTTTCTTAAGAAAAACAATTCATAATGGTTCTCAAGACATCTCTAAAGATTTGCCAGCATCTTTAGCCTGTGGTGACCCTGCTGTGCTGGTTTTTCTTTCCTCCTCACAGCTGTTAACGGTTTGAATACTAATTAAAATAGGCTGGAGAGAGGGCTCAGAGGTTAAGACTGCATTGCAAACAGAAGGTCCTGAATTTGAATCCCAGGTCCCACATTAAAAAAAAAAAAATTCAGACGAAAAACATTGGCATCCTGCACTTCTGGCCCAGGTAGGTAGAGCCTGGGAAATTCCAGAGTGAACTAAAAAGGAGGTAGAAGTAATCCAGGGTGATCCCAAAGTCACCTTTGGTCCTCCACAAGGACATACAGTGCCCTCTGATAAACACACATACACAATAAATAAAATATAAAAAAATAATAAAACAAAATACCCTGAAATGGCAATGAGGTGTCCTAGTTCTGACTGCAAATAGCTGACTCTCATACAAATGCCAACCCTCAATTTTTAGCCTCTAGACGGAATCTCTATAATAGAACTTCAGCTTCTAAAATAAAGGGATATTGTTGGTTATGTTGTACTCTTAATCCTGTAGAATTGTCTGTGCTCTCTTGATCTTTTTTTCCTCACAAGTTAGTTGTGGTTTCACGGCATCTGGTACATTACATACACTTAATAAATACCCGATGGGGGGCGGGAGAGGTGGCTCAGGGGTTAAGCCTCTGCCTTGCAGGCGGAAGGTCCTGAGTTCGGATCCCAGATCCCACGTATAGACGCCGGGCGGAAGCAGGGGCGGCCTGCGTTTCCGGTCCTGGTAGGGCGGAGCCTGTGAATCCCGGGGCGGAGGAAGTGGGAGGTGTCCATGGTGGTTCGCGAATTCGTCCGTGGTTCTACACACACAGACACACACACGCGCGCACACATACATACGCACACACGCACAATTGAATAAATAATAATAATAAAAAAATACCCGATGGGAAAAGCGAGTGATGAGGTGGTCAGTCAGGCCCATGTCATTTTCACGTGCTATTCAGGCTCCACCCACTTGGCTTCGACTGGCCCATTCTCCTCTCCATCCGTTCTTTGGTTTGTCCTGTTTCCTGTGTATAGAAACACATAGCCAAGCTGACTGATTGAAATTACGTCAACAGATGACTTAAAGTGGAGTTAAAATGAGGGCCTAGGCTGTCATTAACTCGCAAGCAGTCCCATTCTTTAGAAGTATCCCAAGGCCATGGTGCCAGGATTCAAAATGTACATACACCTCATCTACAAGATTGCTATAAACACAGAAATTATTTGTAATAGAGGAAACTTGCAAGCAATCATAAGTGGAAATCAGTAAGTTCTGGCACCTGTGTGCAGTAAATATAACAGTGACCTCCCCGCAGATGTCCATGGAAATAAGATGAAATTACACAACTATAAAGTGGATATGTCTGTTTAAAACACTCTTTTGTGGCTAGAAAGATGGCTCTGAAGTTAAACCTTGAGTCTAAAGAAGAAGGACCTGTGTTTGTATCCCAGGTCGCATGTAAAAACGCCCGGGAAATGGCGGTGGCCTGCACTCCTGGCCCTGGAAGGCAGATCCTGGATGATTCCTGATGTCTTGGACCTCCAGAGGCACATCCCTCAAATGTCCTCTCCTACATAGAGTCACACAAACATATATAACTGCACACAAAAAATTCTGTATTCATGCTATCAATTCTCAAATATGTATTATCACTCAGTTTCCCTAAACTCGACATCTATATACCTCCTGGGAAAACTGAACCAGGTATCTAGGAGACGTCTCATGTTGGTCAAACTGTAACCGAGTCAGTCTCTTAGCCAAGTCATCTCCTCCCCTGTCTCCTGCTGAGAATACAGGCCAGCCTTGCCTTCCTCTTGCTTTGCATAGGTGGTCACTGAGTGAGTACTGAAGGCTGGTGTGCATTCCAAACTGGCCACAGCTGTCCATCTGCACAGCTGCTTTCTTAGGCTATATCCCTTATGCCCTGACTTCACTACATTTCTGTCATCCCCCAAAGCCAGACTCCCCTGGAAGGAAGCAAGTGAGTGAATCCTGTAAGTCTAGTCCTTATAGGAAGTCCTAGGAAAGATCAAGGAGAAGAGTTGGGCAGATCCCTAGGGGAGCCAGCAAGTGACCGACCTATGTTTAGCCATTGTGCATGGTGACCTGGGCCACAAAGTCCCCTCCTCATTCAGAGGGTCACTGCATTACTTATAAACCTCTTGAGGTGCACAGTTGAGGCACATCAGAATATTTTCTTTCCAGGGCTGGTGGTTGGTACTCTGCAGACACATTAAATGTCTAGGCTGAGGCAAGAAACTGATAGAGGAGAGTTGGCTCTGTCCTGAGTGATGGCCGTCCTCGAGACAGCTCTCAGACAGATTCCTGTCAGTACTACAGACAGACATTCCATGACACATTGTTCTGTCTTTAAAAAAGCATTTGATTTGAGAGAAAAGAGAGAGGTGGGGAGGGAGTGGGAGAATAGGCACGCATGCCAGAGTACACATATGGACGTCAAAGGACAAGTTTCTGAAGTGAATTCTCTCCTACCTTGTGGGCTCTGTGGGCTCCTAAGATGGAACTCAGGTCACCAGGTTTTGTGCAGGTGACTTTACCTGTTGAGCCATCTCACTCATTCATTTTGCTTTTATTGTTGCTTTTATTTTTATTTTATTTTCAATTAAAATTTTTTTCCATGCCTGTGTATCTGTGTATATCAGAAGACACTGTATGTACCTGGTAGGCTCAAGGGAGACTTCAGGAATCACCAGATTGCTCTACCTCTGCTTTGCTCTGGAGTTTCCCAGGCTCCACCTTCCAGGGCTGGAAGTACAGATTGTCGCCATTTCCACCTGGGTTTTTTTGTTTTTGTTTTTGTTTTACTTTTCATCATTTATTTTATATTTTTCTACTTTTACAAGGATATTGAGTATTCATTCCAGCTTCCCTCCCTCCCTCCCTCCCTCCCTCCCTCCCTCCCGTTTCCTCCCTTTCCTTCACCATTTCCTCCAACTCCCTCCCTCTTCTGCCTACATGCTTCTATGAACCTCCTTCTATGTCTACTCCTGTGGGAGCTCAAATCTCCGTGGTATATCAAGTTACCTATTTTCAGGCATGATATGTGCATGTCCCTTCGCTCATCCAGCTTTAGACTCAAAGGTTTCCACTATAAATTCTGATTCTATGGCTATAATTGACAGCTGCCTATAGAGCAGTTTGGTGTACAGTCTTCCTACCTACAGATTTATTGGCTAGCTTCCCTATTAATCTATTTCCTTCCCTTTTTTTAGGTTCTTGTTCTAGTTTACAGTAACAGGGATGGGTATCATTCTGACAAGCAGATCTTGAGTCCAATAGAAAGCTGTTGGTTGTCTCCTTGATACTCACGCCACTATTACACTGGTGGTCACTTGTTGTAATGGTGATTTATATTGCAATTTGCAGATCTCATGCCACTGATGGGGTTTGTGATGATTTCTCTCACCCAGCAGCTTCTAAGCATTCCTTGGTACTGTCTGAGTAAGTTATCCAGCAAGGAGAAAGTCCTCAGACCAGTTCTAGTTGATATAGTTTGCCCATTGTCATAGTTAAACACAGGTATCAATTTAACTGTTGAGGATTTGAGCTCTGGGCACATTTGTGGAGAATTAGTAGTTGGGTTAAGCCTAGAGCAAACCTGTAGGAGATTGTCTAGCTTGATGGGGAAGGCCCAGGCTATGGTGGGTGGGACTAGGCCCTGAACAGATGAATAAAATACTGAGAGCCTGTTGAGGAAGTTGGCATCCTTGTACATAATTGACCAGACATGTTGATCTGGCAAGTAAGAATCATCCCTCTCTCAGCCATTTTGTGGTGATGGTGTGGCTAATTCCCTCAGCCCTGATATTGATGGATGCTTTCCTGTCAAGCCGGACTGAGAACTGTAACCAATAATTATAAGAGACAATAAACCCCTTTTCCTTAAGCCGTTTGATGGTCATTTATCAGCAACCATGCAGGTAAACTGCAACACCCATATTCTGTGATCCATTTGTGTTGCATCTGCAATAATAGGGTCTTACTGACAGTTTTTGGAGAGCAACCAAGAGCAATGGCAAAAGCCTATAATGTTTGGGGCCCTGAAGACCTCTCTGACCAACATTTTATAAGGAAGTGCCTCATCCACCTGGGGTTTTTATGTGGGGTTTAGGATTTGGACTCTTGCTTGTGAGGCAGAGGTTTAACCCCTGAGCCATCTCTCCAGCCTCCCCCCCCCCAAAAAAAAGACAGCGAGTGGGCACCTGCCCATCATGGTACTCCATGTCAGGAATCTGAGAGTTCTGTTCTTTCTCTCCTCTAATAAACTCTACCTTAATGTTAAAAAAAAAAAAAAAAAAAAGACAAGAGCGTCTCACTATGAAGACTAGACTGGCCTGGAACTTACTATGTAGCTCAGATCTAGAACTCATACAATCCTCCCCTCTTGCAATTCAGGCTCAACCCTCACTGAGGCTGTGGTTTTTCTAACCCTGTGTGATAGTTAATCCTGGGTGTCAATTTGACATACCTGGCATTAACTAAGATCAGCTGAGACCACCTGAAGAGATTATCTGGATAATACAAAGATCAGCCCCAGATCCCATCGGAACAGCCATTGGACCCTCCCAGTAGTGGACCACATAAAAGCCGCTGAATAGAATACAGAAAGAGACACACACACACAGAGACAGAGACACTCCAGAAATTCTCCATCCATGTGATATCTGCTGTGACTCTGGGTGTTCTCTTACAGCAATAGTTATACCCTGTCAGCCTCAAGAGAACTTAACAAGGAGATGTAAATCTAAAGGTCAGAGCTTATAGTGACAGTCTCCCCCTTGACCTGGGTCATATTAAGTTCTTAGTCACCATAAAAACTTCCCAGAAGGACTGTTACATTCCTTAAGGTAGATAATTGTCAGAAAGGGTTCCCTTCTTTTTGTTTACGTAAGATGTACATAGTTACACGTGTAACCCATCTTTCAGGGCTTCTGATTTGCTGCTGGCTGTGACCAGTGAGTCAAAGCCCTTTAGTCAGAGTATTAAGTCGACTTCTAGCATTCATCCCACCATCATGCATCCTACCATGCCCTGACTCAAGGGCAGATTGTTCCCAGTCAGAGGTCTGGCCCACGCTCCTTGAAGTCTGCATGTGTATGAAGCACAGAGGTTGCAGAGTGGAACCATACGCTAAGGTCATTCTATTATCACTGAATGGCCAGTGTTTGAAATGGAGTTTGATATTTTGATATTGTTTAGGATGAAAAGACTTAGTGGTTCTTGAAGAAAGGAAGGAAATGCTGGTCTCTTTCATCTGCCGATCATTCTCATCCAGGGCAGCTTTCCACTTTTCCTGTCAATGTAAGTCACTCCTCTTGTCCCAGTAACCCCCACATACACTTTCTGTGTTTTTAATTTTTAAAGCAAGGTCTTGCTCTATAGCCTACACTGGCCTTGAACTTGCTTCAGTCCCCCTGCCTTGTCTTCCAAATGCTAGGATCACATACACAAGCCGCCACACCTGGCTTAAGTTTTTTTTTTATTTTTAATTAATTATTAGCAGCAAGAAAGAGACACAGAGAGATACACGCATACATGCCATGGTACACTTTGGAAGCCATAGGACCACTTTCAGATGCCAGTTCTCTCCTTCCACCATGTGGGCTTCAGGGGATGGAACTCAGTTCGCTAGACTTGCGAGCAGGCATCTTACCTGGTGAGCCACCTCACCAGTCCAAAGCCATGTTTTTTAAAACCTGAAATGTCCCACTTCTTCATCTTCTACCTCCTTGGAAAATGTGTCCTCACTCACGTCAGTGGTCATGCGGGCCAGCAAGCTCTTCCCCACCTGGTCACTGTCACACATACCATCTGGATCGTGACTTACAGGGCATCACATTGATAGGCTATTGATACTTTCATATATTTTCACTTTTGTGTATATTTGTGTGTGTGGTGCTTACTCATGTGTGTGGATGTGGATAGATGTACAATAGTGTATGCATAGGTCAGAGAGTGACCTTGGGTGGCAGCTCTTGCTCCCATCTGTTGGAGACAGAATTCCTTAGTTTTGCTGTACCGTATATACCACGCTGGCTGACCAGTGGCTTCTGAAGACTCTCCTGCCTGTGTGTCCACTCTGTGTAGGAGTGCTAGGATTGCAAACATGCTCATTCCATTATCTTCACCTCCATATAGGTCCTGAAACTTCTAGCTCCATGTGCCGTGAGTGCTTCGACCAGCCCTGATGTTTCATACCACCTTTGGAAACTTCCAGAATAGATTCTTTTTTAGACAATAGAAGGAAACTTCTAACTTCTGTAGGATTTATCATGTCTAGTGGTTCTTCAAGATTTTTTCCCCTCAGACAATTTGTTTCCCAGTGGCACCAGCATACTTTATTTGAAACTGCACAGCTCTCCAAATTACTGTTACTTTGTCCTGAGCTTTTGGTGGAGTCAATGGAAGCTGGCAACAGATCACAAAAAAGCCCCAGGCTACAATCCACAGACTTGCTCTTCACCATGAAAACTGCTACCATGTGGCTTCTTGCTTTTCTGAAACATTTTCCACTATAGATTGATCCAGAAAAGTGCCAATAAAACCAAACACTCTTCTTCTCAAACGTTCCATACACGGCAGCTTCCCTACATTCTCTTGAGGTTACTCCTGAAGAACAGTACGTCTCCCGACCCCAGGATGTTCAGGAGTTGCCTGCACCTCCCCGAAGCACCAGCCAGGGGCGGTGCCAGCTAGGAGCAGGACCAGCCAGGGCCAGTCAGGGCCCGCCAGGAAGCAATTCCAGTTCTGATTCCAGTATAGTCTTTTCAGTCTTCCAGCCCACATCCACCAGGTCCTGCCCTAGGCTACATGCAGGCTCAGTTTCGAGTAGTCCCCCGTGTCCCAACTGTGTGCATGTACATGTGTACATGGGTGTGTGAGTGAGAGAGAGAGAGAGAGAGAGAGAGACATTGCCAGATTTGCACATAGGCACCTTTACCTGTTGAATCATCTTGCCAAGATTAATTTTATAAAAAATCAATAAAATTTAATTAATTTTATAAAAATTTAATTTTATTTTAAAAATTTATGACAATACTTCAGGTCTGCTTTTATTTCCTTTTTCTTCCTCATGCTTTTTCTTCCTTCACCACATGCATTTGTTTTTTTGGCAGGTGTATTTGTGTGTGTGTGTGTACGTGTGTGTTCCATATCAAATGGCACTGTAAGTATCTGTGAAGATCCAAGGGTGACCTTGGGAATCATCCTGGATTACTCTACTTTCTTTATGCTTTGCTCTTAGGTTTCCCGGGCTCTGCTGGAAATGTGGGCTGTCTCCATTTCTGCTCAGCATTTTTATATGGAATCTGGGATCTGAACTCGGGTCCTTTTGCCTTCGAGATAGAAGCTTAAACCCCTGAGCCATCTCTACAGCCCCACCACATGCATTTCTTACAACTATTAAGTCGCTTCGTTTTGGTAAGGTGCCAGTTTATCCCTAAAACTTTGCTGGAATCAAAGTATGACAATTGCCAGTGTTAAAACCACAAAATATTTACTCAGTACAGCACTTTAAGTGTTAGACATTTGGCAATTATACCACATAAAAAGAGGAAAGATGCCCCTTCTACATGCTTGGGATGAGGTGCTTACTAGTCCCCATCTGGCAGTTGCACACTTGTTCAAAGGGTATCAGAGGTGATGGCAGCAACTTCAGATGACTCTGGGCACCATGACATGGAAGCCTGCATGTTGTGCCAGGGTCATGAACCATATCACCCTCTCTGAGGTCTCATAATCCTAGAATGGCAGGTCCACCTGACACAAGTGAAGACGGATGCACTGTTCATACTAGACATGTTCTGTAATTTAGAATGCAATTTGTCCCCAAACTTGTTATGATCACCCTTGTTTCCTTAGGCTGTATGATCCATCAGTTTTACATTCAGTGGTTACCTCTTTCCTGGTACCATTAGATCCAAGGGTGATCTGTATGCAATGAAGGTTGTTGATACTCCACATGCAGATTTTTTTCCATTAATATGGAAAAACTTTGTCTGTACCTACACAATAGGATAAGTAGATACTTAGCTCTTTTCATTCTTTGACATATCTTTGGATCCAGGTATTAAACAGATTATTCTGCTTGTTTGCACAAGGATACAAGATTGTCCTTTGGAATAGACAAAATCAAGATCATTCATTCTACTACATGCTTGAATCAAGAAAACAGGAAACTGACATGCAGCATAAACCGGATGCTTCCGTTTAAAAAATGCTTTATCAGGACAGGAGAGAAGACCCATCTGTTTTAAAGAATATGACTTCAGAAACTTTTAAAAGTCTTCCAGTACCCTGAATCGAAACTTGGGCCAGATAAAACTAACCATATATTTCAATGTAGTTGCTGACTTTGAAGAAAAAAGTGTAAAACCTGGACTAAGCAATGTGGTCACAGGATTTTGGAACTTCATTCAAAGTCTAAAGCACACTTCACGATGTGAATGGAAGTGTTCCAGAACCTAAATAAACAGTCATGAGCACTTAAATTCTCAGGAAGACCTAAGACAAGATCAGTGGCAGAGTGACATTGCTGCAATCAAGGATATTGCTAGTGCAATAAAAGAACTACTTGATATAGTTAATAATGTCTTCAAGAAATACCAACAATAGGGCTGGAGAGATGGTTCAGGGGTTGAAACTCTGCCTCACAAGCAGAAAGTCCTTAGTTCAGATTCCAGGTCCCATATAAAAACACCAGCAGCCTGAACTTCTAGCCCTGGTGGGTGAAGCCTGGGAAATCCTAAAGCAAAGAGGAAGTAAAAGCAGTCCAGGATGATTCCCCAAGTCACCCTTGGTCCTCCATAGGGACACACAATGCCCTTTGATACACACACACGCACACACCAAATAAATAAATAAATAAATATTTTTAAAATTTTCTAAAAAAAAAATTTCAACCAATGAGGTTGATGTGCAAGTCCCAATGCAAAGATACAAGTAAAATGAAAAAGCAATACAACATTCCTCCTCCAAAATTTACTAATCTCATAGTAATAGTCCCCAATGACAGTGATTTTGATGAAATTCCAAAGCACCAAAAAGAATGATAATAAATGTTTGGTGGAAGAGGAAACATATTCCTGAATTAAGACCAGGGGAATGTAAACCAATAACTGAATGCAATAAATCAGTGTAGGATATGAAAATGGAATTCATAAAGGGAAACACTGAAGAAAAACCAAACTGAAATGATATATAAAAGGTTAAGTGCAAGGGCTGGAGAGCTTGACCAGTGGCTAAGAATGCTTGCTGTATATCACAGGAGGACTTCTGAAGACCAGCACCACATAGCACACTAGGTGTGACCTCAAACCTGCCTGTGACCTTAGAGCTCAGTGCAGGAAAAGACAGGATTGCTGGAGCTTGCTGTCAGCCTAGTCAAAAAGCAAAACCTCTGACCATTCATGTTTCTTTTCCCACCTGCTTACACAGGGTAAAAAAGAAACAACCTTTCCATTTGTTACATGTTTCAATGTCTAAATCCTGTGTTTCATGCTGGCCAGTTGTTGCTGGTGTCTCTAAGGATATTGTGTTGTCTGTCTGATCTGTTATCACCTTAAATATATATGCACATTGGCATAGAGGTATGATTTCTCTTTGCTATGTGTTTTAAAGGACATTTTTTATTTTTAAATTTTATTTTGCGCATGCACACGTGCCCCTATGTGTGTGTGTGTCTCAGTGGGCACTGTGTATTCCTGTGGAGGATCAAGGGTGGCTTTGGGAATCATCCTGGATTGCTCCTACCTTTTGCTTCACTCTGGGATTTCTCAGAGAGAGAGAGAGAGAGAGAGAGAGAGAGAGAGAGAGAGAGAGAGAGAGAGCTCTTGGGAGGAGACTCACACATGGGTGGAGGTCAGAAGACAACTTCCAGATTAACATTCCCACCATGTGGGGCTTCTAGGGATTAAACTCAGTTCTCCAGATTTGCAAGCAGAAGCCTTATCCATTGAGCTATCTCACTGGCCCTCTGCCTGGCATTTTTATGTGGTATCTGGTATCTGAACTCTGCTTGTGAGACAGAGGCTTAAACCCTGAGTCATCTCTCTGGCGGCCCTACAGGGACATCTTTAAGTTCACAGATAATGTAACTTACTGCCTAATAAAAACCATTTCTTTCCAGGTTATACAGTTTCTGTGATATATCCTAATTCTGTGAATCTTCATTTATTCCTAGACGGCTATTTCAACAGGTGTTAATAATGGTCAAAGGTTATTTAAATTAAAATTCCTAGGATCAAAATTCTGATCTGTTAATAATATTAGATTCTGTTTTCAATGATAAAGTTTTCCTAAACATTAATCTGCTTTTGGTGATGCTTTCAAAAGTCAATTTCCAAAATTGACCAATTATATGTCTTTTTGTTCTGCATCATAAATTGATAACTAATTTAAAAAATGTTGACTAATGAAATATAAGTCCTTGTCCACAGGAAACTCTCCCTCCTCCAATCAAGGCCAACTTAAAGATATCCCTGTAGGGCCAGAGACCCCTAATTTCCACCATGTTGTTAGATAAACTAGATAATTGACAAGCTCAATGCAGTCTCTTCCTTCCTGGATACATTAGTTTATGCCTCCTGATCAAACCTTCAATTATAATATTTTCAGTCCTTATATGTACACCTGTCTTCTTAATTTTCTTGTTAGTTTTGTGTCTTCTAGTTAAGACCCACTAAGTTTTAACTATCCCATGGCCTCCTTGATTCCTCTGGTCCTTGTTTTGAGGATATCTGACTGCTGTTTCCTCTTCACTATGGGGCACAGGGGACAGGACTAGATCACTCCCATCTGTAACCATTCTCACACTGACCCTACATAGCAGGAAGTAGTAGAGACGACATGTATTGCCCTTTTTCATCAATAAAAGACTGAAATGAATTCCCTTTCCTTCATCCCCCATATTCAAAGCAGTTTCTGCGTGTTGATCACTGCCCCTAACAGCAAGCTGGCACTGAATCCCATACTCCATGGTGACAGGGGCTGAGACAAGGACTGGCAGCAAACTCCCCTTTGGTCCTTCACCCTGCCCTCAAGAACAAGCCTATTAAAAGCTTAACACCTCTCTCAGTCACCGCTTTTTCTCCCTTAGAGAATCTGTCTGGTGGTATGTAATCACCAATAAATTTCTTCTTCCCTTTGAAAGCACAAACAAAACAAACCACCCCCACAACCTCCAGGTTCAGAGTAAAAAAAAATCTGCCTCTATAGAGTAAGGTGGACAGTGACAGAACAGGACACCTGACATCCTCCTTTGGTTGCATGAGAATGTGAACACACATGTGCATAGGGCACACACACACACGTGCATACAACACACACACATGCATACAGCACACACACACACACACACACACACACACACGCATGGGGGAAGGTGGAAGAAAGCGCAATGAAGTCTTACTAGTAGAATAGGATTATAAGGAGAATAGAATATCAGGATATCAGGATTTGAAAACAAAGTCGAAGAATTAATAGTAAAGGACAACGATAAAAATTTGTTTTGAACAAAATAAGAGATTTTTGGAGCATTGTGAAAAAATAAAAGCTATAAATTATAGGTATAGGAGAACTGCATGTTAACCAAAAACCATCACAATATGTCACACTCAGTCACGTCAAAGGCTTTTCTGAAATGCTTGATTTCCCACATGCAAGCAGGTTTTCAGTTCATTTTTATCATAACACCAGGAGAATTTTAATATTTGCTTATGTACCTGTCAGTTACTCTAACTTTTCCAATGTAATAATTGAAGCTTCTATCTGTATAGTGCTTGGCATATAAGCTTCAATGACTAAAAATTTAAAAAAATACTCTTGTCTTTTAAACATTATCAAATGAGTTTCATGTCCTATGTGGTGGCTTACAGAGTTGCCCTATGGGTGAGAAAAAAATGCAGATTCAAGAAAAGATCACATAGATAGATAAGGGGCAGCAGGCAGAGCGGATGGGATATGAGACCACAGCCTCCTGCTGAGAGACAGTGAAGAATCTCGTTGCCCCACTGCCCGAAGCTTTATTTCTATACAGAAAGTGACAATCAGGTTACAAGCTGGGGTTACGGAACCTCTGACTTGTTGGAAAAGGAGGGAATGAACGTTCTCCTAGCTTCCATTGCACACACTGACAACCAAGCTGTGCCAACAGAATCAGCATTTCTGAGGTATGCATTTCCAGTCTGAGAGGCAACGTCGTATGAACCTCTCATATCCATGGAAAACTTTTGACCTCAAGTTTTGGCTTTAAGTCAGAAAGAGACTCCAAAAGTATCAGTGGGTTAGACCACCACTTCTGTACTTTTGTTTTCATGAGAATTCATAAATTTATTATCCGTAGGTATTCATTACACTTTTCTTCAGATGAGCCTCCCTTTGTCATAAGTACCACTTTTCAGTAGGTAGCACTCCACAATCAAATGAGCAAATCCATGAATAAGGCATCATCTCAGTAATGCCAGATGGCCTGGCATTGCTTGCAGCTGTGAGGGATAGGCAGAGGGCTGTAAGAAATGTGTGTGAAGTGTGCAAGGCTTTGGATTTAAAACTACAGCAAAATGTTTAAGGTGTTGGTAGAGAATTTGAATAGGCTAACAACCAGATCTTTTTTTTTTTTTTTAAAATGCTGAGAAGAGGCTTAAAGAAATGGCTTAGTGGGCAAAATGTTTGCTTTGTAAGCATGAGGGCCCAAGTTTGTATCCCCAGGTGTATGCCTGTAGTCCAAGTGGTGGACATGGGAGGATACAGTGGGTCTCACTTCTCACTGATTAGCCAGTGTAGCTGAAATGGTAAGCTTCAGGCTCAGTGGGAAACAGCCTGTTATCCTCTGGCATTCGGTTTTACCCATTTAGGTGAGTGCACTTGTGTACACACGAGAGGAGAGAGAGGGGAGAGAGGGGAGAGAGGGGAGAGGGGGGAGAGAGAGAGAGAGAGAGAGAGAGAGAGAGAGAGAGAGAGATGTTCAGAGTAGATTGGGATAAATACCCAGGCTGCATCAGAAGCAGGGAGACAGTCAGTGACCAAACTGGATACATAGCCTGAATAGAGGAAAGGCGAGATGAAAGAAATACTGTTCAGTTTTAGTTAGGACTAGATTTATAGTTTAGAACTCTGAAGGGAGAATTGGTCTGGGGTCTAAGAAGTCCCATGCAAGAAGCTTAAAGGAACAGACTTGCATAGAGATGAGACAATCCAATCAAGTTAAAATTCAAAGAACAAACTCTTTGAAAACTATAGTCCTTGTTGGGCAGAACTGAGGTGCAAAAAACTCAGATTTTACGTCTAGTGTAAGTTCTTTGCCTTGTTGACATCATTATAACCACGGAATGGATGACAATGTTCCTAACAGACAACTTGGTATGACATAGATGTTGATGTTGATGACGGATAATTCTTTAATGCTTTGCTGACATATGGGAAGATTAATGTGGTATTACTTTGTGGTATAGTTTTTCACATTAATAAGGATTTAGGGAGACCAAATATTTAAGAGGAATAGATATATATATGAATAGCAAGATTCTGAGTTAAGGTACTGGTCTGAATTTCTTGAGACATCAACAGTATTGAAAAATTACCTGAAAGTGATCGATGCACAACCTAAACTCAAGACTTGGTTGGTGGTGCGTGAATTACTTTTCCTGCAGATGCCACACAACTATCTCAATGAGATGTTAAGTCACCTTTTGGAAGCAACTTTTGGCTTCCTTATACAAGACACATGTGCTTACTTCGGCAGCACATACACTAAAATTGGAACTATAGAGAGAGGATTAGCATGGCCCCTGCACAAGGGTGACACTCAAATCCATGAGGTGATCCATATTAAAAAAGAAAAAGAATGTTTGGGGAAAACACCAAACCCAATAGGCAGAACTGTGTTCATTTGCACTTAATAAAAAATTACTCTAGCCACATGCAACCCTATTTTACTTATTCGCATTTTCCCAGGTAACAACGTCAGAACTTTTCTCTTGTTGCCACATAACCAATATTTAGAACCGAAAGATTATTAAAGGGTAGCTAAAAAATCCAAAAGCCAAGTGATGAATATTTTGAATTGATTCCAACTTAAATATTAATTGCTAGGAATAAAAATTTGAAGAGGGTTGTGGAGATGGCTCAAGGGTTAAAACCTTTGCCTTGCAAACAAAAGGACATTAAATTTGGATCCCAAGTCCCAGGTAAAAGAGATATGGCATCAACCTTCAATTCTGGCCCTGGAAGACAAAGCCTGGGAAATCACAGAGCAAAGAACTAAGCAAATAGATCAATCAATCCAGGATAATTCCTAAAGTCACCCTTAGGTCTCCACAGGCACACTTGAGTGTCCTCTGGTACATACACACAGACAAATGTGTGTGCACAAAAAATTGAATTAAGTCCATGAAAAAATTTGCATTATTGAAATGGAGCTGTCCTAAGATAACACACACAAGCCAAAATTGTCTATTTAATAAAAATATTTAATGCTGCCAGAAAGTATAAAAATACAGTAGGAATGGCAGTGCAGTACAAAGTAGTCTCTCCTGATTTATTTTCTTTACATCTTCTACATTTCATACACACATTAAAAAAAATGCAACAATACATCAAATGAAAGGGTTTGCAAAATCTTCTGCTGGTGGTGGGTGCTCTTCATTCCCTGGATGTAAAGTTTACTTTGTAAACAGACAACTTGTGAGGCAATCTACAGGTTTAGCAAGCCTCACTTTTGAAAGTTTCCGGAGTGGGCTTCAGGTCTTGCTTTGCACATCAAAGGTTCAAAATTTATAGCTGCAGAATATTCTCAAGTCATGAGTATTTAGGTGTCTGTCAATCTTGGCCTAAAACATAAAATAAGAAGTCATCTATTCAATTCGTATTCACCAAACACACAGATGTACATATAGATACAAAACATGAAAGAACACGGAAAAAAAAATCAACTAAAAAACCCACTTCAGCATGTCAAATTCAACCTCACTAAGGGCTCTGCTGAAATGCTTGGTTTTCAATAAAATCAGTGGTGAGATACTCATTGAAAGTATCATTTTCTTCTTCAAAAACAACTAACAACTTTTCAGGCCATTCCATTTTATTTAGGAAATAACCTCTTTGTTATGATACTAAAGACAGACAGTTAAAAAAAAAAAAAGTAGCCACATGAATATACCAAGATTTTACAAGAGCTAGACTTACCCATACTTTTGAATTCAATGAAAAAGTCTAATCCAATTTGGACAAGCACTGTGTAACACTGCTAAAGATATTATCAGTATAAAGTTGGATATAAAGTTGGCTTGTACGTTTAAATCAAATTTTTAACCAAGACATTTTGTCCTGAAGTATAACACCAATGGTTGTTAACTATAGAACTAAATAAGACATTTGAGCAGTAGTATAGTAAAAGAAAAACGCAGACATAAAATAGATGACAGATTTATTGTATTTTTACGTGAAAAGGTAAAAAATATATGAAAGCGTAACAAGTAATAGATAGGGATTACTATTGCTCACAGCAGAGTTTGAGATATTTCCCAATTTAACTTTCTTGAGATATTTCCATTCTTGCATGAACTTTCATGTGTGTGCACTCACATACAGCCTACATATTTAAACATTTGTTGTTATTGTCTCTCCACACGAATAAATAGGAAATATAAAAGGTATAAACCAATCTATTTCCTTTAGCACCTACCCCAATACTTAGAATGAATTTTCTTCCTGTCTACTGGCTCCTCCCTCCCAGAAGGGCTACTGATTCCAAGCAAGCACTTCTGATGGTCTACACAACCTCATTTCATTTTCCAGTACCAATTTCTCCAACATTATGTGGTCATTAAGAAATCACTCTCATTTGATGTCAGTGGATCATAGTTAATTACCATGAATGCTTGTTTCCAGAATCTGGAACTAAAGCAGTTATTTCTGACTGCAGCAAAGTATTTATTCCCCAAAATAACAGAATTCATAATGTATGAAATAGTGCTTTGGCTTATAGCATTCAGGTGCTCCATTGTTTAGTGGTACTTTAAAGTATTTCACAGTTATTTTTTAATTATAAGTAACAAAATAAAGAGGATTATTTTGGATTTTTAAGGGCAAAAGTGGTTGTCTATTATTTCCCCACTTATATTATGACAGATTTATTGTATTTTTACGTGAAAAGGTAAAAAATATATGAAAGCTTAACAAGTAATAGATAGGGATTACTATTGCTCACAGCAGAGTTTGAGATATTTCCCAAGTCTGTGTGGCACAATGTGAAAAGCACAAAACTGGAGGAATTTATAGCCTGTAGTTTGCATCTCAGCTCCATTATGAACTGGCTAAGCAATCTTGGGTGAGTTATTCTAACTTGGTTGAATGCTTTGGAAGTAAAGATCACATTATCCAATTACCAGAAGTGTCACAAAGCTTTAGTTTAGATTATGTATTTCAACTGATTGACAGGTCCTTTCCTAATAGTCTGCTAAAAATATTCTTGCCAAGAATAATACTTGTTTATTGTAACAAAAGGATAATGGGTTTTAAAAACATTACATTGCAAGTACTGTTTTGGGGGTAAGAAATTTTAGGTGAAATCCTGGAGAGGGTCAACTTGAAACAAATGACTTTATTTGCAAGATGGGAAGAACAAATGACCTACTGTTTAGAAAACTCTTTATATTCACTTAAATGTATCTTTACCATTTTATTTACAGGATGAAAATGAAACAAATGGAGAGAGCTGTGCTGGGAGCCATACACTTGCTGTCTCCATGTTGCAGTAGTGTGCTTGGGCTAGAACACTAATTTTTTTTTCTTTTAATTTTCTGGTAGCATAGGAGATTGAATCCAGGACCTCTTACATGCTAGGTAAGTGCATAATCACTGAGCTACTGCCCTGATCTAGACTAAGGCACTCTCATTTGGCCCTGGGAGTCATACTTCATTAAAAGTTGATTTTGCTATAGGACATATACCAGTATTCTATTGGGATCATCCAGAGATAATCACAGACAAGACAAACATGCTTAAAAAAAGCATGGCTTCCTTTCCTGAACTTGCCTAATAGAGCTTTTAATAGTCATTTAAAATATCAACTGTATCATGGGTCTGAAAAACCTGTGTAATCATGATGACTACTGAGAACTCAATGCTTCTTTAAAAATAGTCTATGTAAGAAAAAAGTCCCATGCAGTTCTTGCAGCAGCCCCAAACATATGTAAAGTAGACAGCACCAAGGCAGAAAACAGTCCATCCAGGGATCATGAGGGCTCTTAAAAATGATTAAGCACCAGTGACCAGTATTCTCAAGACAAGTAAAAGCTTCCCACACCAGTCACTGCTTCACTTGGCAACGTCCTTGTGCTAAGCAAAGAGCATATACTAGGAGAAAAGGGCTCTAACAACACAAGGAAAAAGTGCCACATGTGTCAAGGCCACTGGGTCCTCCAGAATTCAGAAGTCAAAGACTGGTAATCATTTCTTTTGAAAAATGTGAGAGAAAACCCTTGTATAGAATGTTGTCAATGTGCTACAAACTCAGGACCCAGTCTAGGAAAGGCAGGCCAACAGGCATGCAGGGAGCTCCCTGGCAGAGAAGATATGGGGACACAGGCCCAGTCTCTCTGGCAGCACATTTGCCTACTCACACATTCCCTGGAACAATCACAGAGGCTGAGGTGTTTTTGTTCCATAAAAACTGCTCTGAAGAAAGGTTATGAAATGGAATCAGATTCAAATAAGTAAATCAGAGGAAAAGAAGAAGCAAGTCATCCAGCCAATGACTAAGGCTTGCATTTCACGTTAGAGAAAGTTTACTGTGAGGGAAAAAAAACCCTACATTTTTATTTTGGAAAAAAAATTATTTACAATATTATATATCCTACAACCTAAACAACACAAAGCCATATTAGGACATCTAAAATTTAGAGACTTTATTAGGTGCTGATATTTAAATGAAAATACATGACAGACATTTCTGCTGGCACTTAGTTGGAGTTTAGCCCTTTCTTCCTAGCAGGCTGTAACAGACTGTACAGAATCTATGTCTCAGCTACATATTACACTCACTCCGACTGCATATATGGCCATAGTAGAACAGAAGCAAAGTCCAAATGAGGTTTATTGAAAGCTTTCTATCTTAACTGAACATTTAAAGAAACAGGGTATGAAAGCACATTTAGCTCAATACTATATTTTAAAGTCTCTTTAAGATTGACATTTGAAAGTTTAGTGCAGTAATGTGCCTGTGGTATTAGTTACTCAACAGGCTAAGGCAGGAGGATCATCTCAGTTGAAGAATTTAAGGGCAACAGCAAGACACTCAAAAAAAAGAAGAAAAGAGGGGTGAGGGAAGGCCATGAGAGGTAGAGACTGGGGGATCTCCAGAGGCTTTCATGTTAGCCACTATGGCTTTCATGGTAGTGGTGAAGAGATGGGGTCTCAAACAAGGTGGGAGGACGAGGAATGACACCCGAAGGCTGTCTTCTACACCTCCACACAACTGCCACGGCACGATAGGAAGGAGCACCTGTATTCATACACATGCACATCACTTATGAAAGATCTCTATCTGAAAGTAAAGATGAAGGCAATCTACATTTTCAAATCTGTACAATAACCTGACAGGCAAATTTGGAAATGTATGTGTTAAATAAAATATACAATGGTCAGTAAAATATTTTTAATGTCATCAGAGTCTATTCTGCATTTATGTAGAATCCAGAGTGATTTTTATAAGAAGGAAATCAGCATCAGCCTTTCTGTGTCTGGCACACAGTGAACGACCAATAACAAAAGGAAGCCACAATCACTGTGAACTGATACTGAAAGAAGGAACTGATATAAAAACTAGAGGACTGTCTATGTTATAACTGATTTTTAAAACTGTAAACACTATTAGATTCATACTAACAACTATAATTTAAGACAAAGGAACAGTCAAATGTATGTTGAGAGTCAGGATCCATTTTTCAAATGCACTGTTAAGCATACCTCTTTCAACAGAAAATGATTAAATGTTCTTCCTTCTTTTTTCTTGGCTCATTCTTTGAAAAAAATGTTAATACATAAAGATAGAAGAATCAGTATGTAAAATCTCTTCTGAACACGAGAAATCATCTTTGTGTTATACTAAAGATTTTTAAAATCCCTTTAAGAATATAGATTGGTATTTTCATTTTACATATGCATATTACACAAGAATATTTTTATACTTAGTTTGAGCAAGCATAGATAAATTCAGTAGGTGAATGGAATATGTAGCCAACCACAACACAAAGACTGTGCCAGTTTAGAGCAGATGTGGACATGTGTATGTAAGTGAAGGAATCTTTTTTGTAATAAGCCCCCCCTTTTTTAAAGCACACTTTTTTTTTTGCTTAATTTGTTTAAAATGTCAAAGGATTTGATTTTAAAGTCAAGTCACTTCTACACTCTATTAGCAGTAATTACCATGCAGATCTACGTACACAGCATTTGAAGTGCAACCGTCAAGGCTTTTTCCTCTGGGTTTTCACCAGAGAGGGTAGAGCTACTATCTGTCTCTGACTAGCACAGCTCATTTACAGCGCTGGAAATGCTTTCGTGGGCACTGCTACTTGATTATGTATGCTCAGAATTAGTACCTGGATGCCACAAAAAATTACGTCTGTAAAGCTGTAAAACTGTTTCAATTTCCTTTAAAATCTTCAAAGATCTGCGCGGAGAAAGGAAGAAGACTCCCGGCGACGTTCACTAAGTGTTTTGCTGTATTGAATGTGATTTTAGAACTACCACACATCACCTAGCAGAACAAGGAGCAGGAAGGCGCAAAGCTTATATGCTAAGTTTAACCAAGCACATTCACCTAGCAAAGGGGCCAGGCACAGTCTTCCATATCAGTATTTATTTTTTGTAATGTTTTTGATTAGAGTTTTTTCAATTGGGGTTTTAATAAGGCCAGTCTGTGTCAAATTTATAGGGTAACACACTGTATTTATCAACACATTAGATAGAAAACTTTTAAACCAATAATCACTTAATTCTAAAGCAAAGGGTCTTGATGTCTAAAAACAAGTTTAATGCAAACAGACCATGGAAAATGTCCCTCTTACCTGTTGTTCAATCAAGGTCATACATAGGGCATAATTATATGGAATTAGGACACAGCACACATTATATAAACCTTATTTAATATGTATCTGTTTTCAAATTTTCAGTACTCTCAACATACATTTGTAAATTCAAAGTATCTATCTATACCAAAGACTTTCAAGCTCTTCTTAAATAATAGTAAAACCACCTTTAAAATAATTAAGCCTATGCAGAAATCCTACATGTTATATAAAAGAAACAAAGCAGAGCAAGAGAGAGAGATGAAGTCATGGTAGCTTGGAACCTTTCTGCCACTTCTTGGTGACCCTCTGGAAATCCAAAGCGCAGAGTTTAATAACCATTGGAAAACCTGTTAGCACTTATGCTTCAAAAATACTTGTTAAGAAGTTAAAGGGACAATGTTAGGGTTTGCACATTATTACACTATTTATTGAAGTTAGAAAGACCTGAAAACTTTTTATTGCAAAACTTGAGTCTAATGAACTGAGATCATAGATCATGAAACACTGCTTTTTTACTTACTAATCATGACTTACCCCATTAGGGTAATTACATCAATATTTTCACAAAAAGTAAATAATATAAGTCATGCATTGGGCTTTACAAAAACCAATTTTTCTTTCTTTTTTTGCCCCTTTGATTTTTTTTGAGACAAGTATCTTATGTAGTTCAGTTTAGGCTTACTTGCTAAGTAGATGAAACTGAATTTGAACTCTTGATACACATGGGATTACAAGTGTGTGCTACCATGCCCAGCCAAAAAACCAATTTCTTATTCTTGGTGTTGTCGCTTCCCTTTTCCTAAATCCCTCCTTCTCTTCTCTCTTAACTTCCTTCCCACCACCTAGCTATACAGTCTCAGCTGGCTTTAAATCTGCAAGCCTTGCCTTAGCTTCCCAAGTCCTGAGATTATAGGTATGTGTGATCACCTCCTATGGAAACTATTTTTTTACAGTCTTGACCAACTGTTACTTGACTAGCCCAGAAAGAACTCTCCTTCAAGACATAATTAGGAAAAGTTTCATTCTTTGCTTTCCTTTTTAAGGCAGAATAGCTCTACAACACAAACAAAATGGAGATGTAGAAATTGCATATTCACATTCTAACTGCTCATATCAGTCTTTTCTTTAAGAGAAGGGAAAATGTACCCAGTATACAATTGAATCAACACACAATTTATTTTTCTATAGTAACAGATTTTTAAATTGAACTTTTAAAAAGTACATTTAACTACAAAAGTAAGATTAAATAGGTACTTACAAAATATCCTTACCCTGAAACGGTGAAGCACATAAAGTGTTGATGCTCAGATCAGCAGTACGATATACATTATACATGTTATTTAAAGAATATTTTCTTTCCATTAGTAATGTAGAGAAAGCCACAATATTTATTGCTTAAGTGCAGGTTAAAATCCATAGTCTCCAAAAACAAATCCTTGTGATAAAGGATTCTCACTCAATATTGGCCGTGTGAAACATGCTTGACATGTATGAATACAGTTGTAAAATGTACCAGTTTAACACACACATATGTCTTTATTTTGAGCCGTTTACAGTTTGGGTCTCAGAAGAAACCTGCAGTAGAATCCTGAGATGTTGGGCTTGTGACTGCAAATATCCTTTCTGGTTGATGTCTATTCTACTGCACCGTTTTGGGGGGTATGAAGCATCTGCTGCTAACAGACCAACCCTTGAGATTAATGTAGCACTGTCAGCTACTAGTGCAGAAACGTGCTGTTCATTTATAGGGTATTTTGTTGGAAAAACAGTGTCCAGCTAACCAACGCGCCAACCAAAATGACTGACACAAACCCCATCTTAGTGAGAATAGGCTGCCAGTATAACCACCTTTTTCTTTTTCGTTCAGTTTCATTTAGCCTCTGTTTCATCTGCTGCACCTTCTGAGCTGTAGTAGCCTTTCTGTCCTCTCGGATCCGTTTCCGCACAATACTGTGGATAGATAAAAACAGATGAAAGGAAGTACACGCATAGCAGGCCTTAGTTAACAAAAAGGCGCTGGACACCAACAACATCACGTGCAGCTGCATATTTTTCACCTCTTTCAAACACTAGAGCAAAAAATAGAGAAAGCCTCATTGCTCCAAATGGCCGGAGACACATGTTCATAATTCAGCAACAATTTCTGATATAATTATATTAACACTTCTAGTAGGATCTGAAGTCAAGCTGAACATTTTCTTTTTCCAACTGCCTCCTTCCTTCCCTTCCTTTCTTCTCCCCTCTCCAGTCCCTTTCCTAATCAGCTTTGAGGAAGACAGGAGACTACACAGGATCTGGTCCCTTTTGTGATCACATCTGAGGGTTCACAAGAATCCCTGCTTTTTAAAAATTCTTTCATCTCCATGAATATTATGTTTTGTGATGCCCATTCTTTTGTTTATACATATTTCTAGCTCCAATTTTCCTGTTTGATCACAGGCATGCACACCAACCTATGCATGGAAAGGAAGAAAAGAGGATAGCCAAGGCTAACATGTTGCTAAACTTTTCTGAAGAGGAGGAGAAAGTAGATGATGATGACAATGAAGACCATAAACAAACAAACAAACAAAACACCTCACAAAATCTCCCCTTTTCACTTACTGGGTGCATACTGGGTTTTTCCAATGTTGTTTCTAAAGCACTGCTTTGAATATGCAGTATGATTAAAAATCTTGTCTGCCTCTTCAATGTATACTACATTAAGAAACAACTTTCTTTTCCTGGTTCAAATATTTAACCTGGATCTAACCATGAAGAATAATGGATAGAGAAGTCCAAATCTTAGTTATTCTACAAAACAGCGTATCAAGCAAAGGGAGGAGCCTTGATATGAGGCTGGATTATTTATTTTTGAGTCAGTATCATCTTATTACCAAGACTGGCTTCAAATCTGAGATCCTCTGCCTCAGCCTCCCAGCTGCTGGGGGGCACCATGCTTAGATCTGATTTTTTTTTTCATGGTTGGGATCATGAAAATTATTGTAAAATTAGATTAATGGTTATGGCCACATTAACTCTGACAATATATTAAAATCCACTGAATTGAATACTTCAACTGAGTGAACTTTATGATACATAAATTATAGCTCCATAAACGATTTCTTAAAAGCTGGACTTTTTTTTACATAATCAGAGAAATTTGAAAATGAACCATATGTTAGAATATTTGAGCAACATCACATTATTTTGTTATATTGGAATTTTCACATATTACTGATATTACTAATGGGAATACAAAAATAGTACAGCTGCTATAGGAAACTGTTTTGATAGTTCCTCAAAATATTAACCATGGAGTTACCATATAACCCAGCAATTCTAAATTTAGCTGTATCTCCAAGTGAATGGAGGATCGTGTTTCCAATATTCTTCTGCTACATATAACTTTGTTTTTCTGAACGATTTTTCTCTACTCTCCAAATTCATTCTCTGTCTTTCTTCATGGTTTTCCTATTTCTCTTCTATTCATTTCTTTCTCTTCTTATCCCCAGTAGCTTTTATATTTTTTAAGTAATTTATGTAAGCAACTCACAATTTACTAATGATTTGTTTATTTAGGTACTTGTTTGCCCTCATAATATACTAGAAACAAGACTGTGTTTCACATTTATTTAAGTCTTATGGTATTTTCACAAATGTTTTTCATTTTACTTACATAAAGTTATCCTTTGTTGTGTGAATTCTATTTGAATATTTACTATTCTGACTTACAAAAATAAATGCCCAGAATTTAGTCTATGAATTAAAAGTTTATTATGACAAAAATGTTATGTACCTGCTAGTAAAAGTTATTTGGGTTCAAGAACAAGCAATATACACGGAAGAAAAGGGAGCTAACCTTCCATGTCCTTGTATTGCTCTTGCCAGGAATCTAGAAATACCATCAATCACGATTTAATTTATGGGGCATCTTTACCATATATTTTTATTATATAGCATACAAAAGTATCAATAATGTACATCTGGTATCTTATAGCATCACATTTTACCATATAAATGCAATAATGAGTTTGTTAAGTGACAAGATAAAGGAGTTTAAAAGGGTTTTTAATAGTATTTATGGAAAATGGTTGGTTTAGGAAATTTACAATTCCATACTAAATTGTTCAGTGCCATTTTGGAAAGCAAGAACCTTTTTTAGTACATTATAGACTATTATCAATTTGTGATATAATAAAATCTTTTTTAGCTCTCTGTCCCAAAGGAATTGTGCCTATATAATAATAATCGAGCAAGAGAGACCTGATCAGGTATTCTCATGTACCTGTGTTATGTAGCCCAAGTCAACAGGCATGCTGTCTGTGGACCCCATCCATGAATGTCTCAGCAAAGACACTCAACACTATAAGAAGTGCACAGAAAGGTACATATGACATGGGTTTCATTTACTCTCTAGTTTCAGTGACCTGCCTATGTGGACTGCACTATAACTGGCTTTCAAACTGAGCACTGTAACAAGCAGCAAGAAATATTTAAACATTACAACAGTGACCAATCACACATACATACAATTATATATAGGATAGTCACATATGACGATTAAAACACATATATTTGGAGGATATTCAGTAATAAACATGAAGACTACTGTGCTGTATGTTCTGAAAGCTGAGTTCTTTCAAGAAAAATTTTATTTTATTGAGATCTCTAATAAAAAGCTTTCTTTCAGTATTAAACTTTTTATGGGGTTTATATAATGAAACCTTAAAGGATAGTCTTCTTTTCATATTCTTGAACCAACCTTCCCTACTCTTTCTCATTTCCCTAACCTTTTTTTCCACTAGCTATCTTAGAACCTTTCCTTTCAACAGCATCCTCCCTTCCCACAAAAACACCAACCTCAGAAAGAAAAAGAAAACATCTGAACACATGTGTGCATACATATCCACTTCATAATAATTTTTTCAATTACTCTAACTCGAGTAACTTGACTAATACCCTTTGTATGTGAAACTTGACAAGGAGAGGTTTAGCTAAATAGGATTATTAATATGGTTGGTTTGTGCCTCTAAAAATTAAAATAATGTGTTTGCTTTGGCAGCACATATACTAAAATTGGAACCATATAGAAATTAGCATAACCCCTACTCAAGGATGACAAGCTAATTCATGAAGTGTTCCAAAAATTGTTTTTTAAAACTTTTTTTATTATTTATTCAATTGTGTGCATGTGCGTGTGTGCGCGTGTGTGTATGTATGTGTGTGTGTGTAGAACCATGGACGAATTCGGGAACCACCATGGACTGCCTCCACCTCCCCCTTGTTTACTCTGCCCCGGAATTCACAGGCTCCGCCCTACCAGGACCAGAAACGCAGGCCGCCCCCGCTTTTGCCTGGCGTCTATACGTGGGGTCTAGGATCCGAACTCAGGACCTTCTGCCTGCAAGACAGAGGCTTAACCCCTGAGCCACCTCTCCAGTCCCACCAAAAATTATTTTTAAAAAGAAAAAATATTAAAATGCTTTTTAAATATTAATTCTAATTAATACTAATTCAGTCATAAAACTCATTTTCCAGAATTTTGCACATGGTACTAGTCAGTAAGATAAACACTAGGAACATGAATTTTATTATTGAAAGATAAAGGGATAGCTCTGATTTAAAATATTATGATTGGAGCGATAAATGTAATTCAGTTGGTAGAGTGCTGTATAGCAAGACCACAGGTTCCATCCCCAGCACCACATAGTGGGAGTGGTGGCGCTGGAGAATCAGAAGGCTAAGATTATCCTTCACTACAAAGCAGGTTTTGGCCATCCTGGGATACAAGAGATCATGTCTAAACAAATAAGAAAAATGTACATAAGAAATGTACATATGAAAATGCTTCTAGGGCTGGAGAGATGGCTCAGGGGTTAAGACACTTCCTCGAAAGCAGAAGGTACTGAGTTCAGATCCCAGGTCCCATGTAAAAACACCAGGCATAAACACTAGTGGCCTGCACTTCCGGCCCAGTGGGCAGAGCCTAGAGAATCCCAGAGCAAAGCAAAAAGGAGGTAGAAGAAATCCAAGGTGATTCCAAAGTCACTTTTGTGCTTCCACAGGGACAGTTCCCCCCCCTCCCGCTAAATAAAGTTTAAAGAAAATGTTTCAAGAAAAGTATGCTTAAAGTGAAAAGATGTAAGTAAGGAATACTGTTAAAAAATTATAAGTATTGTGTATGTTTCAATGTTAGTTTATATAAAAATTCAGGGTAAGTCATTTTTCCCTCCTGATTGTTGAACCAAGATCTTTGTGCATACTAAATATGAGTTCCACCACTGAGCTATAAAAACTTTAGTCCCAGGAAGGTGAATTTTAGAATAGTAAATACAGAAGGACAGCTGAACTACACGGAAGACCTTAATACTTTTACCTCATGGCCTATCAATGTAACAAATATGACAAAAAAAACTTCTAAAAGATGCAAGCTACGGAAAGAAATAAACTATGTAAAGAAAGAAAAAAGTCAATTAGAGAAGAGAGGAAGAAAAAGAGCTCATTCAATTTGCTAGGTGACTAGCTAATAGTGTAAGGCAAAGCAGGAACTCTTTTACCATGTGAATTGTGAAGTGTGAAGTTTGCACTCAGGTTGCTAGGTCTTGCAAAAGTGTCTGTATTTGCTGAACTACTTGCCAGTCCATTTAATTTGCTTTTTTATTCTCAATGCTTGGACTAGCTTACACATGTGAAATCAAAAACCAAAAAATATAAATTGATATTTCATGTAATTTTGGGAGGCAAAAGATTCTTTTTTTCTATAATGCTAACATTTATAATTTTATTAAAGGCATATTGTCAATTATAACAAACATTCAGGGATTATAAAAATGACAGATTGTGATGGCTAATCTCAATTATCATCTTGATGACACCTAGAATCACCTAAGAGACAAACCTCCAGACACACAGATGAGATATTACTAAGGTTAAATTAGCTTTCAGACTATGGGTAGAACCATTCCTTGGACTGGGATCCTGTATTGTACGAAAAGGAGAAAGTTATCTGAGTACTTAGCATTCATCTCTCCTCTGCTTTCTGACTATAGATGCAATGTGACTAGTTGCCTAGCTCCTAAAACCTTGACTTCCCAGGTGTGATGGAATAGTATGTAACCTTTAACAAATTAACTCTTCCTTCACTTGCCAGTTAGAGTACTGAATGAACCATGACAATAGGAAAAGAAACTAAAATATGGGGATTCATTTTTACCATTTATTTTCTGTACATTACCATTTATTTTACTCTCTAACTACATTACCGTCTGTGCTCAAATTAGTATTGTTTCTGCACTTGATTTATGTCTTTCTCAATACGATTGAAAACTCTGAGAAAATGTCATCAATAGTACCTAAGCACTCTTACACATTACTTTGCACTCACTACACTTACTAAGATCAAAGAGCTTCATCTTTTTGAATAAGTCACCATACGACATTTACCTTTCACTATTTTCCTCGATAGTATCTTGCATCTTAGAGGAAAGTCCTGTACACCGATCACCTGTTAGCGTCTCTTCTGGACCTATTCTGTTTCCATTGTATTTTTCAGTTGCTATTTTGTTTGGTGAAAGATCAAAAGCAGGAGATAAATCTTCTTTAGAAAGTTCTCGCCACTGTTTCTAGGTAAGGAAGAAAAATAAAATTGAGTTTTCTATAAATCAGAATTTGCAAATGGGTAAATTGTTCAAGTTAAAAAAACCTTACACATGCAGCACTATTAATAGCCACATTATAGAATCAACCTAGGTATACAACAACAGAATAGATAAAATGTGACATACATATACATGAAGTTTTCAACCATAAAGAATACAGTAATGTATGGATATAAAAAAAATGGATACGACTGGAAATAGAGATAATCATATTAATTCTTGGAAGTACAGTAAAGCTAAGCAGACAAAGGGAAAAAGAAAGAGCAAGAAAAGGGAGGATACAGGGGTTGAGAAAGGATATATACTCAACATATCATACACTCAGGGTTAAAAGGAAAGTGCTTCGTCTAGTAGCTATGAAGATTATTAAATTAAAATCTCTGCCAGGGATAATTCCTCCTCCATAAATTACTGGCCAGGTGTCATGGTTTGAATGTGAATTGCCCCCACAGATTCATGTCTATGAATCTTTAACTGGTGAATGTTGGGGAAGCTGTAGCATGTATAAGATGTTTCACTGCTCAAGGAAGACACAGAGCAGGAAAGTGAGTCTGGAAGCTGAGCCCTGCTTCCTGTTTGTTCTTGCTTCCTGATGGATGTATTCATGTGAACCAGATCCCTGCTTCTGTTTGCTTTCATCCATATTCTCTATTATTTGATTCCTACTGCAATAAACTATATCCTGTCTAGAACTAAGAGTCAAATAAATACCCCCTTGTTCCCTAACTTATTTGAGTCTGAGTATTTTCTCACAATAACAAAAGAAAAAGAGTAACTACAACATCAGGAAACCCCTGGAGTACCCTGAACAAGCACAGGTTATTGGTACTACTTCTGGTTGCCCATCTGATTTATGCCTCACTGTTGAAGACACCACATACTTCAGTTACAGGACACAGAAATCCTGGAAATGAGTTGGAAGCCTTTCCCCTGCTGCTGTAGTTTTCATAAGTGCCAGAACATGTTATGCAGTGCTAGGGGAGAACTGTCATTAATAGACCTGTGTTTTATATTATCAGCCTAGCAGACAAGGTGTATCCACTGATACAACAGTGATATGACTATTATGAAGATAACCAACTAATTTCTGATTAGATTTAAGTCCTTCTATATAGGAAGGAATATGTCTGGTACTGAAAACCTGGTCAAAAGCCTATAGATCCTCACAGATCTAGATTTCAAAAAAAATGTGAGTTGAGTATGGGGTGCCTGAAGCAGGAGGATTGCCAATTTGATAATGCCTAGGCTATGCAAGACTATCTCAAGAAAACTCCCAAGAAAGTAACAAAACAAGTATGTGAAAAACCCATTCATACACTGGAATTTCTAGCTCACCTCATTATTATGTAAGGGAGGAAAAAAAGAAAAGGGTATTAACATAACCACATTTCCACTTTTCCCAGAAAATGCTATTTTTACTTAGCTACACAGAATTCATATTTAAGGCAAGGGATTAACAGCCACAATAGTGTTCCTATACTAAAGGGGAACACAAAAAAGAGCTCTAGGCAATGCTACTGAGTCCTTACACCTCATCAGAAGAGGAGGACCCAGAGGAAAGTTTGACTTGCACAGTAAAGGATGCTCCAGGAATGGTGGGGGAGAGGGGGGAGACTGGGAGAAAGGGAGGGTGGGGGAGAAAGGAAGGAGAAAAGGGGAGAGGGAGCAAAGGGATCCAGGGAGGGGTGGAGGGAAGGAGGGGAATGGGATAACTATCAAGTTTGTATGAGTGGAAAAAAAATTCATATCTCTTTTAGTCTTTATTTGTAACCGATTTACAAATAGTTGGTTCTGCTGGCTGTGGGAACACTCAATTATAATCCTACCATTTGGGAGGCTGAAGCATGAAACAAGGTGAGACCTTTTTCAAAAAAAGAAAAAACAGGGCTAGAGAAATAGCTTGGTGGATTAGGTGCCTGTTCAAAAACTTGGTGACCTGAGTTTGCTCCCCAGATGCTCACATGATGAAAGGAGAAACCTGACTTCTGAAAGTTGTCTTTGGACCTTGGTATGTATGTATGTGTCTCTCCTGCTCCTCTTTCTCTCTCAAATAAAAATAAAGATAAGAAACAATGACGAATGAGCAATAGGAGTTAAAAAAAAAAGACAAAATATAAAACAAAATAATAGCAAACAACAACCAAAGAGATGATTCTATAATATGCTGTGGTACAGAAGGCAGTAGTGTAACAGGCGCAATTAGGCTAAAGACTGGAGAACATGGAGCTTTAATCTGGGTGATAGCTGGAAAAAAGATCCCCAAGGAGAGGAGCAGCTGGTGGAAATGAACAATCCTGAGCAAAATACAATCCTGAGCAAAATAATAGCAAACAACAACAACCAAAGAGATGATTCTATAATATGCTGTGGTACAGAAGGCAGTAGTGTAACAGGCGCAATTAGGCTAAAGACTGGAGAACATGGAGCTTTAATCTGGGTGATAGCTGGAAAAAAGATCCCCAAGGAGAGGAGCAGCTGGTGGAAATGAACAATCCTGAGCTCTGGTTGAGTTTTAATAATGCCTAAGAGAAGAATCAAGTGAACAGTGAAGAAGAAACTAGACAACGGACTAGGCCTGGGAATTAAAGTCTTTGCCTTGGACCTGAATTCAGATAACATGCTAAAATGCCAGGTGGAAATGGCAGTGACCTGCACTTCTGACCCTGGAGGGGGTAGCTTGGGAAATCCCAGAATAAGCTAATAAGAATATTAGAGCAGTGTCACTCACCCTTGAGTCTCCTCAGATACACACTCAAGCATCCTCTTGTGCATATACACACACACACCCCAAAGTAAACACTTATGGTCCCAAACATTTTCAATAAAATATTCTTGACTTATATACTTACATGGCTAGATAGTATCTTTTCTCATTGTTTGTAAAATACAACTATCCCTCTTAACTCTATAGTTTCTGTGAATACTAGGCAATACGGACATATTCTGAACAGCTCTTCAATTTCTGTAAATACTAGGGATATAGAAATTCTTTATAAACCTTTTTTATATATCAGTTCACAATGTAATGTAAGTAATTGAGTGTTGCAGACATATTAAGAATGTTCTTAAACCATTCATTTACTAGAAGCTAGTATTTTTACTTATGATTAATGTAATTTTAGCATTATAACCAACTCTATTATAATTATCAAAAAAGGTTTTTTAGTTATACATGGACTCAGGTCCAAGGCAAAGACTTTAACCCCTGAGCCATCTCCTAAGCTCATCTTTGGAATTTTTAATATAAACTTAAACCTAAACTAGCTGAACATCCCTAACCCCCAAATCTAAAATGTTCCAAATCTAAAATGTGTGAGGTCAAGTCAGTGATTCAGAAGTTGTAGGTATTAGATGGCTAGATCACAGATGCTCGACTTCCACCTACATATGTCTAATATAGATCACAAAGAAAAGAATCTTGCTATTTGTTTCTACTTTACATTTTGCCTTAGTTCATCACATGGATTTAGAAATACATAAGTCTTCAAATGTACTGTCAGTACTGTGTAATACAAATATCTTCATGGAAAATAAAAGCCACCAGCCACACAAATGCAGAATTTTAGTAGTACTTCATTATGTTTGTCATAAGTACTAAAGTCAGTCAGTTATAAAGTATCTGTTATATAAAGTATTCTTCATTCCCACATTAAGTGCCAAAAGAGAGTAAAAGTACCCATGTTTGGTTTATTTCGATAATTAAATGCTTACATCCTTTCTTATGTGAGAGCTTTTCAGTGAGATGTTCCTTTCTCTAAGGCTAAGCATACATGAACATGCGCATTTAAGTTATATAATTTTAAGATAGCCAGCCAAATGTACCAAAAATAAGGACTGAGATGGAGTACAATAATTGATGCTAATAACATTTAATAAACTATTTTTCCTCCAAGAAAATTTACCTGTATATTTGAATCTCCTTTTATGTATTTTGCTCCTTCTATTATAGCTAGGTAAGAGAATCGGAGTTGATCTGGTGTCTGAATGAGTCCCATTCGATATTTTCTCATATTCAGTAAGACTTGTTTAATGTTAATGTCATCTGCCTTTTCCATCTGCAAGGAAGGTAAAAGTCAAGTTTTTAGTTGTCTGAGCCCAGGGAACAGAAGCAACACAAGTCCTACTGTTCAAATGTTTCCCCCTTCTTAAAATAAGGGTTAATTTAGCACACTATAGAAACCTACTCATCATTCTCCCACCTCAACTGGTACATGGAAGTTTTCTAATTCTTTAACTAATAAGTGATTCCAAACAGTATCTCATTCATTCTGGCCAGTATTATATGAAAGGAAGGACTTATGATTACTTCTAGCTATTGTAAGGGCAGCTTCATTGTATTTGTTATTTGTTTGTTCGTTTATTTATTTAGGCAGGGCCTCATGGACTGTCCTTGAACTACATTTACATCCTAAATGCCTTGATTACAGGTATGTGCAACCATATCTCATTTATGTGATGCTGAGGAATGAATCCAGAGTTTCCTGCATACCGAACAACTGACTGACACATTCTTGGGTGTGATTAGGTTTTTTTCTTAATTTATTTGCCTGCATATGTGTATGTGTGTGCATGTATACATGTATGTTTGACAATGGAATCTATTTTGTTAAAGATTTTGGTAAGAATAAACCTTTTTGTCCTCTCCTTCATGTCTGGACTAAAGACAAGTTGTCTGGATAGCCACATGTTGATGGCTATCTCGAGATGACAGGAAATAGTCACAAAAAGCTTCAAGGTACAATAGCACTTCTGAGCTATCACACTGGTTTTAAAAACTTCCCCTACACTGAAATAGGAAGAAAATGGTTGGTAGGAAACAGGCGTAAACATAAAATTCTGTTTTCAGATTCCTCCTTACCTCTGTGCTTGAGGAATGAACTTGCTAGGTGAATACTCCATCACTGGATACACCTCAGTCTTACATTATCCAGATTTAAAACTCATCATTAACGGGACAGAAAGATAGCTAAGTGGGTTAAAGTAGTTGTGTACAAACCCACATTCTCTCTAATAAATAAATATTTATTTAATAACAACAAAATAGAAACTAATGATTTTAAACTTGACAGGATTCATTTTAATAAAATTTATTTTATCTTTGTGTGTGGAGATTACATGTACATGTGTATGTATTTCTCCAAGTGTGTGGGGATGCATGTACATGTAATGCACACGTGTACAGAGGCCCAAAGTTGACAATGAAAGTCTTCTCAAATGCTTTGCACATTTTTTAATTAAAGTGGAGTCTCTAAATGAGAGAGTTAATGGCACTTTCTAAGTAGACTGCAAGTGCTAATGCAGTGTTATTATTCTTGACTTTCCTGTGTGGGCCCCCAAAAGCTATATTCTTTCTCCCCTGGTCATTCCTAGCCACAACTTGAATTCAGACCCCTTTTTTCCCTTTAAGATTTTTTTTTTTATTTTGGACATAGGGGGCTTCTCCTTTTCCTGACACCCCTTTCTCACATTTGCCTTCTTTCATTCTATGATCAAACCTGTAATACCTTGTATCTTGATTTCTATCATCTATTCCTCCTCCATTTTTTACAGCTTGTATTAAGATTATTAATAACTTGGCAATTTAGTAAGTCACTGCCTTGAAGGTCCTGTGTTATTTTACTTTTTCTATTTGTCTTAGCTATCCCTATAAAATGTAGGCTTCATTTCACTGATCTAATATTCCTGGTAGCACAAAGTGGATTTTCAGACAATTAAACTGAGCAATCTTCATCAATAGGAACACTCTTGGTAGAACATGAGATACTGCATCTTTAATGAAGCTAGGAATTAGATTAAAAAGTTGATTCTAGATATATCTACTGGATTACTTTGCCACTTTTTTATATATATATACTACAGTTTAAGAAAAACTTCAATTGTGAACTAGAGAGATGGCTCAGTGGATAATAAGGAGCTTGCCCTATAGGTGTGAAGACTATAGTTTGGATACTGTTGCAGTTTGCCTGCATGGTTGCTGATAAAATCATCATCAAATAGCTTAAGGAACAAGTCCAGCTTGACAAGAGAGCTCACACCAACACAAGGGACAAGGGAACTGGCCACACCATCTCTACAAAAAAGCTGAGAAAGGGATGATCCTTACTTCCCAGACCAGCATGTCTGGCCAAGTGTACACAAAAATGCCAACTTTCTCAACCAGCTTTCTGTATTTTATTCCAGGGTCTAGTCCTACCCACAATAGGCTGGGCCTTCCCCATCAGCTAGACAATCTCCTGCAGATCAGCTTTGTGCTTAACTCAACCACTAATTCTCTACAAGTGTGCCCAGAATTGAAACCCTCAATTGTCAAGTTGGTAACTGTGCCCAATTATGACAGATACCCAAAATCCATGTAAAAGGTGGGTAGGCAGCTGCTAGCAGTCCTGAGATAAAGAAAGGAAATTCCCAGTGAAAGCTGGTTAGGCTAATTTAGCTGACTGGCAAGCTCTGGATTAAATCAAGCAATCTTCCTTTGATACTAAAGGTGGAGACCAATCAAGAAAGATTCCTGGTGTCAACTTCAGGCCTTAATATACACGTGTACATATGTGCACATGTGCCCATACAGGCACTCCACCCACCCACACAAAAACAAAGCAAGACAAAACAAAATCCCTTAAGATTCTAAGGTGTGACATCAGAGTTTTCTGCAGCTAGCAAAAAAACAAATCAACAAGACTAAAAGGAGGTCACCAGAAGCACTTACCAGAACAAGGCAGGTGTCAACAAGAGAGAAGGTGCCAGAGCGTCCAATGCCTGCACTGCAGTGGATCACCGCAGGCCCATGGTCAGGATTCAATGAGCCAGACTCTCTCACTTTAAATAAGAAATTGAGAAATGAAGCTGGTGATTCAGGGACTCCAAAATCTGGCCAGGTGGTATAATGAAAGTGAGATATTGTTCTGGTTTCACCACTCTGGAAAACGAAATCAAAAGAGAAGTTATTCTATCTACATACACACACACACACACACACACACACGAACTATTTTTAAAAGTATGTTTTGAGTAATGCTTTTAGGTCTATAGTTTATACTGTGTTGTTTTTTTTTTTTTTCCAACTTAGTATATAAACGAGGGGAGATTTTCTTTACAGGAATGTGTGATTTATTTGTTTTCCTTAATTTATGTCTCATGAGTAAATATTTTTTCTATTTAAAAATGCCATAATTTCATTTTGCTTACTATTTTCTTAATATAGAAATACAAGTTTTTTATTTTTATATATAAAATCTCTATATGATTAATCTTTTTGACACTGCTATGTAGTGTCTGAAAAGCAAAGAATTTAAAGGAAAGATCTTTCTTTACATTTCTAATTGAAACTATTCCTCTAGTTGTTATTTTTCACCATGGTAGTAATTTTCACTTTTAAAGCTGTTTATAGACCTTTGCTGATTTGCTTAAATGGCCTTACCAATATACGAAATGCTTCCTGTCTCTTATGAATGCCTGAATGTTCCTGATGGTCTTTACTTCTGACTAACTCATTATGAAAATGTTCCTTAGCTGTCTTGCCAACTGCCTTTTGCCCTAAGGAGCACTTTTTGGCTGATATTCTTCATTTCTGAAAACAAAGCAGCAATGTTCTAATACATCTTGATAAAAATTTTTCAGTTTTATTATAGGATATTTCTAGAGGAAGCGTAAAAGCAATATTTTCCAATCTTTGTAAGTTTAAGCAAAAGATCTTTATAAATAAAAGATCGTTATAATATCTTGCTTTTTAATAAAAAAAACTTCAGTAGAAATTGTCTTTTACTAAATTTTTTCCTATTTTTCAGTAGAAATTAAGACTTAAATAGATTTGAGTTATAACTTAAGACCCTTGGTTTGATCTTTAGCTTGTCTCTAAAACACAAACAACTCCCTTAGGCACTGATACAATGAAGTACTTTTAGGGACCACATCTATTTATTATTTGGAGACAGTAAAACTTTTTAAATTTTGTTTTTGTGTTGCTGGGGATGGAACTCAAAGCATCATGTATTGTTCCACTAACTTTATTCATTTATTTTGTGTGTGTATGTGTCAGAGGACATTGTGTGTCTCTGTGGAGGAACAAGGGTGACTTCGGGAATCATCTTGGATTGCTTCTTCCTTTTTGTTATGCTCTAAGATTTCCCAGACTCCACTCACTAGGAAATGGCCACTGCCATTTCTGCCTCGCATTTTTATATGGGACCAGGGATCTTAACTCAGGTCTTTCTGCTTGTGGGGCAAAGTCTTAACCCCTGAGGCATCTCTCCAGCCCTGGCATATTACTTTTAACATCTAGTTTTCTAATTCTCAATATATGATGATCCACAGGTTCTCAATATACTGAAAGTCCTAAAAGATTTCTCTATCGCTAATGAAAAATATTTCTAGATTACAAAACTTTTTTTTTTGTAATGTGATATTAAACTCAGGGTTTCACACATGCTAGTTCCCATCAATGAACTAAATGCCTTCAGCCTTAAAACATTCCTTTAAGTTTTTCTTGTTTTGTTTAATTTTGAGACAAGTTTTCACTATGTTGCCTAAGCTGGGCTTAAACTTGAGATCCACATGTATCTACTCTGGAGTAGATGGGACTGTGGGTAATGGTACCAGGTCTACCAGGTGTAATTTCAAAATCCTGAATTAAATATGCCAAGCGAAAGAAGCTAAACCTAAAAAGCTACACATTATTTAAATTTATACAACATTTTTGAAAAGAACAGAAACCAGATTATAAATGTCAGAAGGCTGGGGATGGAGAGAAAGTTTGACTCTATGTAGGCAGCCCAAAAAATTTGGGGGTGGGGAAAAAAGAACAATTCTGTACTTTTATTATAGGCCTGTTCGTTCAACTGAACACATTGCCTGAAGTTCTATAACTATACACCAAAAAGTCACTCTTATTGTATGCAAAATAGTAAAGGAAATTTGAAAAATTCATAATTTTAAAAGCTAAGCCATAGCTTCCTTCTACAAAACTGTCAGTGGAAAATAAATATAATACCAACACAGGAGTGGCTGAAACAGGTTAATCTTACATTAGACAAAATACAGTTCACATTCGGTTATCCTTCCCTTCAAATGGAATATAAGAGTTGAACTGTTATTTTACTTTGGATTTTTTGAGTAAGGGTCTCACTATATAGCCCATGTTGCCCTCAAACTTGAGATAAACCTCTTGCCTTGGCTTCCAGAGTGCTAGGATTACAGGTGCAAAACGATGTCTAATCCAGTGGGTGTTTTTAACCACCTTTTTTTGTTGTTGTTGTTACTGACAACTATCCACACAGTGCCAACACAGCGCTGGCCTTGATACTGTACGTGTGTGTACACTGTGAACATGAATTAGATCCAGTATGACCCAGACTGGACATAGTTAGCTTACCAGGCTGTGTGGTCCAGCACATCTCTACTGCTGTGTGATCGATCACTGTTTCTGTTCTCTAATTTCAAATGTATTTCTACTTTACAATTCTAAGCAACTGCATACTTGTTCTCTGCTTATGTAACTTTGCCTCAAAATTTGTAATGTCTTTACTTTTTAAAAATTCAGGTCATGCTGCCTAGGATGCTTGAGGTCAATTTCCAGACATACTCATTGGCAACTTGTATAATATACAATCTTTCCTATTACTAGATTTTTGAAAATCAGAACTTTTCTTGTCTTACTATACAACCAAAGAAAAGAATTTTTAAAGGTTAACTTTAATTTATTCTTATTAAAAAAAGATAAAGCTACAAAATTATCTAATTCAAAATCGCATAACCACATGAAGGCCAACCCACATGTTTGCTACCCTGATACAGAAATGCTTACTTGCATGACAGAACACTGTTTTTTCTTAGACTGGGGGTGGTGGGGAGAAGAGAGTATAAGAGGAAAGAAAATTTGCTAATGGAACGGGAGTGAAAAGTCATCTTTCTTCTCTGTATTCCAAACACTAGATTCACAACTCATGTCAAAACTATGCAAGCAAACTTTCCTTTGCATAGTCAGCAGGCATCTCTGTTATCATCCCTCATCCCCCAGTCATTCCTTCCCTTGATTTCCATCCACAATTAAAATTATGTGGTTGCCCCTGCCTGCACTCATTCCCACATGCCTGCCAAGTTTCTTTATATAGCTACATCTTTTTTAAATAAAAAAAAAGATTTTTATGTCTTTTGTGTATCATAAGGTTCTGTGTATCCCTGTGTATGACCAAGGGCCTCTTTGGGAATCATCCTGGATTGGTTCTACCTCCTTCTTGCTTCAGCTCTGGGATTTCCCAGACTCTGCTCACCAGGACTGGAAGTACAGGCTGCCATGTTTGCACCTGGCACTCGAACTCAGAACCTTCTGCTTTGCGAGACAGAGTATTAACCCTGAGCCATTCTCTCAACCATATACAGTTGCGCTTCTTATACATTAAGCACATAAATGTCAGTAGTTTGATGTTCTTTTTAATGCAAAATTCCACTTACATTTTTTGGAAGAAAGCTTTAAATGTAAAGTTTTTGAATGCAGTTCTCAAAGTTACTACATATAAAGGCTAAGAATAAGAAGCTGGGTAGACATTAAAGCAACGGAGGGCTGTTAGGTCTGCAGCAGCAATTTGAATATTCTCTTGAAAGCCATTCAAATTCAAGTTAACATTTAACTGTAAATACAGAAGATTATACATTTCTATAAAGTCTATACACTCCTATGAATTTAGTTATTATTTCCACACTTCAGATAAGGCCAACGGAATGAGTTTCTAAAACACTTTTAAGTCCTATTTTTGTAATCTCTAAACAGAGTTAATGATAGTACTTACCCTATAAATAAAATTTATTAATTAAAAATTTATTTAACTATTACTTATTCCTGTCATGAGGAATAAATGAAATAAAGAATGAAAAGTGCTGACATTTATACTTAGGAAATATTTAATAGACCCTGGTTATTTCTAAAACAACTATACCTACTAATTGCTTTTTTGTAATCTTCAAAAAACTCAAATTATTTATAAAATTTCCATTTAAAAATTCCTCACTGAGAGCTGGAGAGGTGGCTCAGGGGTTAAGCCTCTGCTTTGCAGGCGGAAGGTCCTGAGTTCGGATCCTACGTATAGACTCAGGGCGGAAGCGGGGCAGCCCGGGTTTCTGGTCCTGGTAGGGGGGAGTAAACAAGGAGGAGGTGGAGGCGGTCCATGGTGGTTCCCGGATTCGCCCGTGGTTCTACACACACACACATACAATGCACACACAAGCACACACACGCACAATTGTATAATAATTTTTTTTAAAAAATTTAAAAATTTAAAAAATTCCTCACTGAATAGATCTTCTGGCTTTAAAAAGTACAAAAATTTGTCAACTTATCTCCTAAACATGTCAAATCCATACTATCACTATACTGCCTTAGTTCAGCCTCCAACTTATTCTTTGCAAGATCATTATATTGTGACAGTATTGACTGTAACTCACATGGAAAGAGTGATAGAACTCACCAAATCAGGAATGACAAAATAATCATGCACAAATTTGCATTCTGAAGAGACAAGCAATACGCAGAGAGAGGCAGGGCTCTCTTAAGAACTGACGTATTAATAATAATATCTAAGTCTTTTAGCAGGAACAACTACACCTGCTGTGGGAGGGCAGATTACAACTCCAGGCTGGGCAGAATGATAAACTTCTGAACTAGATGTGGGATTTCAGGTATGAATGATGCTTTAAAGCATTACAGAATGATCACCCTGGTGTTCTAAGAACAATCATTTGGGTGTAGTGTGCCTGACAATAAACGGTGTAAATGGCAGAAGAGAGTAATATACAAAGGCAGCAGATAAGGATCCAAACATATACACATATACAAATATTAAACTAATACGGCAAAATTTGATCACTAAAAGAAGACTCAAGAATGAATGTGTCGGGGCTGGAGAGGTAGCTCAGGGGTTAAGCCTCTGCCTTGCAGGCGGAAGGTCCTGAGTTCGGATCTTCCGAATGTACAGAGGCCGGGTGGAAGCAGGGGCGGCCTGTGTTTCTGGTCCTGGTAGGGTGGAGCCTGTGAATCCCTGGGCAGAGTAAACAAGGAGGAGGGTAGAGGTGGTCCATGGTGGTTCCCGAATTCGCAGTGGTTCTACACACATACACACACATACATATACACACTCCCACACACGCACAATGAATAAGTAATAAAAAAAAAGAATGAATGTGCCCATTATCTTTGGAAAGAAATGTAAGAAAAGGGCCAATGAGTGACTAGAGGACGTGCAGGATATAAACACTCTAAAAGAGGAAGACATTCTAAAATGTTGAATTCCGATGGGATCAGCTAGTACAAACAAACGTGTCCAACCTGTGGTCCAAAACGTGTCTAACCTGTGGTCCAAGATGGTATGCAGTCAGGGACGGCTATTAATGCATCCTAAGACAATATTCTCACTAACTTAAAACATTGAAACTTCCCTCCTTCCCTCCCGCCCTTCCTCCCTCATTTCTTCCTTCTGGGTCACTAGATGGTGTAATGCTCAACTGTCAACTTTGTATAATGGCAACATTTTGTCATAATGTCAAGAAGTTGGACATGTCTGGTACTATTCTGAATCAAATTCTAGCTGAGCATGCAAGTAATTACATATTCATTCTCTTTGAGGTAAATCTATAGAGACAGAGAAATGGATAGTAAGCATAATATTAGTATTCCTGGAATTTGATAAAAAAAATAAAAGCTGGCCAACTGTATTACAGAAAATATTGAAGGGCAGCTAAAAAGAAAAAATCTGAATGACAAATAAAGGCTTTATATGAAAAGTACCCCTCCCAAACTATCATTCATGTAACTTAAGCCTAGGGCTTTAATGAGAAATTCCTTCCTTTGAGGCAAAATGTTCAAGCTCTCTGCTCTAAGTTAAGACATTATTAAAAAGCTCATGGTATATACTTTCACTGCTCAATTAGGCTGCTGGTCTCTTAGAGCAAAGCACCTTAGACAAAAGCTATGGCCTCAGTCCTGTTAACAGATACAAAACCAACTCCTTTAAAAGTACATTGGTTCTTATCAGCCCAAGTACCTCAAGAAAGACTTGCCAGGCAGGCAGCCAACACCTACTTAATCAACACTTGTTATCTATCTTTGTTCTTTTCATTGGTAGGTGCTCCTGAGGCCCTTTTCCAACTATTACTATTACAAAGGAAACAATCATAACAAAAGGTAGTAAATGATTTAACCTTACAGCAATTCTACGAAGAAGAAGGTACATCATTATCCTCTTATTATAGAGGATAAAACTGAGACACTGAAGTGAAGTAATATCAACAAGTCACTTAGGAGGTAGTTTGCATTTAAGCTTAGGTACCCTGAGACTTCTAGAGTGTATGGACCTAACTAAATACAATTTTGTCTCTTATACGGAAATATTTTTCTAACATTCATAATTCTTAATCAAAATTTTGAAGCAGAATATGAACTACTCCTATTTCATTATAAACACGGGCTAACAAATCCAACAGATACTTTATTGTATCGCACAGATGTTAACAATGAAAACACAGGGATTGGCCAACTCACATGATGACTCCGACTTCAAAAAGATACTTGAAAGTCAAGAATCTTCCTTTAAGGCTATGATTCCAGCACTCTGGAGGCTGAGGCAGGAGGATTTTTGCAGGTTACAGATCAGCCAGGGCCACAAAGCAAAACATTGTCACTAACAACGAACTAAACTCTTCCTTTACAAGAATTAGCATCTTGAAAAAAAAAAAAAAAGGTTTCCCCATGTCAGAGGTTAGGAAACCTGCATTTGAGTTTGTTCCTACTACAATCTCTCGTGTGTGTCTTGTGTATATTGTGATTATAAACTGGAGAAGTCGAAGAAAAAGAATTACTGCATGTTTGGGAACATCTGAGGAACAGAGACTCTGTCTCAAACAAAACAAAACAAGACAACCCCCATAAAATATTCCATTTTAATGTTATTTGAAGTATAATCGGTTCTCAATTAGAACAGTTACAAAAGTGCAGAAACATATCTATGCCCTTCAGCTAATCAATTTTAATACCATAAGCATATAGAGTAACTTGGGATACATACTAAGCAAGATGATTTCAAAAACTACAAGAAGTTAGAGGAAACAGTCTGCTTCTGGGGATAAGTATATACATTCCTGGCATCAAAGAGTTATGGATGTTATCTCAATGTAGTTTATGAATGAAATAGTTTATACAAATATTATCTCAATGTAGTTTATGAATGAAATAGTTTATACAAATATTAAATACAGTATCAGCAATTTGTAAAACAAAACAAAAACAAAAACAAAACAATTGGGGATGAGGATATACTTCAGTTGGTAGAGTGGATGCCTAACATGCCAAAAGTCTTTTGACTTTGCTCCAGGCACTGAATTAAACAAGGCAATATAGAGGCAAGAAGATCAGAGTTCAAGGTCACCCTGGGTTACTGAGGAAGCCTCCACGCCAGCCTGAAATACAAGAGATCCAGTCTCAAAAACAAAACCCTGTAATTCTTAACTCTTTTTTAGGTGAACCAGAAGGTCACATAGTAAATAAAGCTTATTTGAATAATGAGAAACTGAACGAAGGAAAACCAGAACTTGTACCTTAAGCACACAATACATAGCTACACTTACTTTTAGAAATCAACCCTACAAGGTATTTCCACACACCTAAAAAGCACATATACTTTATCTTCTCTTCCTATAAAGTGATCACATGTTAATTATTACCTAATGGTTAATTAAACAGTATTCACTTTATAGACTAGATATATTCCTAAAGTTAACTTGACCACATGTCCCTGTTTTTTAGTTATCCTAGGTTCTATTAACAACCCAGAATTTCTTACTTATATTTTCTAACTTATTCTAATTATATAGATAAGGCAAAGGAGAAAAATGGGGAAGGAAAATAAATGGTCTCTCTGATAATCAGTGTGATAACAGCAGGTTTAAAACCTACCATGTCTCAACCAAGTGTCAAGAATGATTCATGTACTTCTGAAAAAAGACCTAAGTAAATGTTCTTTGATCATAGGCCACATTTATTTCACCATTTTTCTTCAACTAAATAAGACTGCATTCTGTGAGAGTCACTTATTTACAATAGTCAAGCAAGTCATTTTCTTGATTATTTTGCTGCTCAGGAACTATTTTTACTATCTATTAGAAATCAGGTGTTTGGACACCTATTTTCACTTGATTTCCACAGGAGCCTAGAACTAGACAATGCCCATTTCATAGGTGAAGTGCCTCAAGCATGTAAGCTTGGTAAGCACTCTACAACTAAATTTTATGAGATGCCCACTTTTACTTTTTTTTTTTTTTTTTGGTTCTGGGGATTGAGCCTAGGGGCCAAGAACAACCCTTGAGCTATACCAACAATTTACTCCTTTGAATTTTTAATAATTTTCAATTCCCAATATCAACCTGAATATTGAAATTCTTCATTTTTAGGACTTTTTGAGAATACTTGCAGAGTTACTACATACAGGAACATAATAATCACAGATATCTAGTAAATCTAAATCTAATAATAAAGAGCAATTCTTAAAACCATTACATAAAGTGAAAACTTATGGACAAGAAAAGTCTTACATTGATATTTTCTAATTGTAGTAGATGTACTGTATAATATGACTTCACATCTTCAGATAGGAGCTTCACACTGAATCCTGTTTCTTTAAACAGCATCTCTCGGTCATCTGTCGGCCAGTACTGTGCACATTTAACCTAAATTTAAGAATATTAATTTATACACATTATGAACCCATAAAAACTGAAAAGGGAAACAATCCTTACAAATACACATTACACACTTTCAGGTGTCCAAACCTAAGAACAGTCACCACTGCATTTGATTCAGTAGACTGACTTATTTTTTTCATATGTATATGTGTATAGGGTATATCTATGTGTGTATGTGCATGCATGTGTGCGGGGGATTCTTTCTTGGGCTGGAATTACAGTCAGGCCAACATGCTCATTTGGCATTTTATATGGGATCTGGGATCAAAAATCTGATTCTTTTGGTTTCATGATAAGTGTTTTAATTGCTGAGCCATTTCTCCAATTTCAAGGCTGACATTTTTATAAAAATCAATTGTTTTTTAAAAAGTAGAGCAGGAGAGATGGTTCAGGTGTTAAGACTCTGACTTCTAAGCAAAAGGACCTGAATTTGGATTCCAGATGTCACGTAAAATGTCAAGGAGAAACCATGGTAGCCTGCACTTCCAGCCCTAGTAGGAGGAGCCTGGAAAAATCCTAGAGCAAAGCAAAGAGATAAAAGAATCCAGGATGATTTCCAAAGTCAACCTTGGTCCTCTACAGGGACATACGTACCCTCTGACCCCCACACGCATACACACACAATAAAAGATGAACACAGTTTCTTAAATTTTTTTCCCATTCTTAAAGCACAACAATCATTTATTTTTAAAAACACCGAGATTGGGGCTGGAGAGGTGGCTCAGGGGTTAAGCCTCTGCCTTGCAGGCGGAAGGTCCTGAGTTCGGATCCTAGACCCCACATATAGACGCCAGGCGGAAGCGGGAGAGGCCTGCGTATCTGGTCCTGGTAGGGTGGAGCCTGTGAATCCTGGCGCAGAGTAAACAAGGAGGAGGCGGTCCATGGTGGTTCCCGAGTTCATCTGTGGTTCTCACACACATACATGCATACACGCACACACACACACACATACACGCGCACAACTGAATAAATAATAAAAAAATTTAAAAAAACAAAAACAAAAACAAAAAACACCGAGATTGTGCAAAAATCAAACAGCACTTGAAAAGGCTTTCTTTCAGAAGAATTTCCCACAATTCTCTGAATTTATTATCAAATAATACATATTTAGAAATAGTGCAAATTTACTTAATATAGGAAATTGTTATTCATTTATTAAATTTAAGTAATTGGTAAAATTAATTCAAAAGACAGAATCTTCTTATAATTGTTATTCAGGTTAAGTACACATTTTGAGAAATGGTGGGACCACAAGTCTTTAGGAGTCTGGAATATTTGTGTGCATATACACACACACATGTATGTATATATGCATGTGTGTATATATACATACACATATATACACAATAAGATGTATTGTGAGTAGGATTAAGTCTTAACACAAAACTCATAGTTTCACTGGGAAAAAAAGAGCAGGAACTTTTTTTAAAAAAGCTATTTCTCCACCTATAAACAATAAAAATGCCTACAAAACCCAAAAATCCCAGAGTAAAACAAAAAGGAGGTAGAAGCAATCCTGCATGATTTCTGAAGTCACTTTTGGTCCTCCAAAGGGACATATAGTGCTCCCCCCCCCACACACAAAAGTTTAAAAGAAAAAAAGAAAAAGAAAAAAAGCTTCCAAAACCAATAAATAATATAAGATGCCAAAAAAATTTTTAAGTGATACAAATGAAACAATATAAAGAGGAATTAGAAAAATTCATAAACAAGATGACAAAACACAGAAAAAAATTACAAGTTATACGAACTGTTTCAGAAACAAATATCAAAGGATAAATAGCAGATAAAGCCTTAAGGAAGAAAGGCAATTTAAAGAGAGAAATGAAGAGAAGAATAGGAATAAGCAGATTAGGTCAAATGTTAAAGAAAGAAAAATCAACATATGCATACTCAGAAGGGCCCAAAGAAAACCAACAGAATAAATGTTCACAATTATGATTTAATAAGTCTTTCTTTAAAAAAAAATTCAAAGGGCAAAACTATTCATTTGCAAAAACTGACCCAGAATCATAAAACACTAAGACATATTTTGGTAAAATTAATGGTATTTAAAGAAAAGGAGGAAAAATTAAAATCTTTTTGATAATACAGGTAAAATGAGGAGCAACAGACTTATAAAAGAAATAAAATAATATATCCATTTGATTTGATAGTAATCTGAAATGTCAGAAGGAAGTAAAGTAATAAACTTAAAAAAGGAGACAAGAATTTTATACTCTGACCAAATAACTAAAGTATTCAAGTTGCTGATAAACTCTGACATGAAAGAAATCAGAGACTAAAATACCCATGAGTCTTTCCTTATGACTCACTGACATTAAGTGTTAGACTATGTGAAAAGGCATCAATAAAGACATGACATATCCAAGTTGGCCCTCTATATTCTTGGATTACAACCAACTTTGAAAAAAAGAAGTGTCAGGAAAATAAAAATCTGCATTCAAACAAATATAGATTCATTTTCTCTATAATTAATTCTGAAATAATAGAAAGCAACTATTTACACAGCATTTATACTGTATTAGGCATACCTACAGAAATAATCCAAGTGTAAGAGAGTCTGTAGTAATACATATCCTTATTTTATAGTGATCTTGAAATATACTGCCCAAGTATTTATTAATAGGTTCCTTAAATAAATGGTCACTCCAAGTCTAAGGTGGCAATAGCTGAAGAGGAACACACAACTGGTAGTATTCCAGAGAAAAGACAGCCAACAGAGAATGAGGTACTTGTTAAAAGGACTCAGGGCCCAATATGAAGGAACTTCTGCTAGCAAATACAGGAATGATTTGATCATAGTAATGATAACACAGAACAAAGGGATAAAATGAATAAAATGTCTAAGTTTGCAATAATTCCTCTTCCCTATTATTCTTCCTCATTAATAAAGTTCAAACAGTGGAAACTCACACAACAAAATAAATAAAACAAAACAGCAACACCCAAAAAAACCCAATCAGACCTTTCAATTAGTCGTCTAATGAAAATATTACAAGAGAAACAAAGTTTGAGTGAGACCTGTCTCCTATAATATGTATTAGACACAGTCAGTTAATACTGAAGTTTCTTTTTTGCAGATGTATACCAACAAAAAACTACAAGACAGAATTAGAGACTCACTGTTTGTAAGCCTTAAAGTCATAAGAACCAGTCAGACATTACAGGCTTCTTGACACACATTGTAGTATCACTGGAGGAAAATTTCCTCTTAGGTAACTATACCTCAATCTTAGAATCTAGACGTGGCCACTATAAATATGATTTCTAGTTTTAGTAATAAATTTTAGACTCAATAAAAAAATAAAATAAAATAATGAAGGTATGAAATTTACAAACTATCTAGTTTGCAATGCTGTTCAAACAAAAAATATCAGTACCACAGAGTTTCTAAATGAGTTCGGCAACTCTGAAAACCTACTATAAGACCAATGAGACAGCTCAGAGGGTAAGGCACCTACTGGCAAACATAGTGACCTAAGTTTGATGCCTAGAAGCCCATGTGATGTATATGTACACTTTCTCTCTCCTAAATAAAAACAAGTATTTTTAAAAAGAAAAAACACAATAAATGGCCATGTTGACATTACTGCAAATTTTGGCATGTCGATTTTATTTCAGATTAGAAAACAAGCTACGCCTGAAAACCAGTAACTATTTTAGGAAAAACTAAATCAGGGAAATGAAGAAGTAGAACAGCAAAATTACTTTAACACTGGAGAACTTAAAGGACACTACTTTCTGATATGCTTGTTTACCAGAAAAGGAATCTAAAGCTGTATATCTAAAGGTAAATCTTAAAGTCACACCATTTTAAATAAAATTTCAAAAAACTTATATTTGTCCATACTGATTACTTCATGAATTAAAAGCTACCTACAATTTATAAAGATAAAAAAAACCTTTTTAAATTTTTCTAAGATTTTTATAATAACATATCCTGTAAATCTTAAGGAATCTAAAGATCTATGTACTCTACTTGTTCTATTAGGTCTTGGAGATTAGTAACTTGTAATTACTGTATAAATATTGAAAGAAAAGAATGAGGAAGGGGAGGAGCTGTAGAGATGACTTAGGGTTTAAGACCTTGTCTTGAAAGCAGAAGGATTCCAGATCCAGTGTTAAAATGCCAGGTGGAAATGGTGGCAGCTTGCACTTCTGGTTTTGGAAGGTGGAGTCTGGGAAATACCAGAGTGAAGTAAAAAACAATCCTTTGGGCCTCCACAAGCACACACAATACCTCTGATGCAGGTATACTCTCAAACAATAGATAGATAGATAGATAGATAGATAGATAGATAGATAGATAGATAGATAGATATAAATAAAAATTTTAAAAGTAAAATTGAAAGTGTAAATATTTAGCTAATACTCTGTAAAGAAAAAAGATAAAGCACAAGAATGGGACTTAGGAAGGTGGACATCCTGCATATATAGTCTTATAAAATCTCCAAGGAATACACAGAGGAAAGCTGGATAACACCTAACAGAAGAGGTGTGTAACAGCTAAAAATTTCTAGCCTAATAGCAAAGTGAAATAAGATACTTAAAAATGGCAAAAAAGGAAAATACAGAGTCCATCCTGGAGGGATTAGACACAACCCAGGGAGCACCCCACACTCAATAAGAGGGACTTGAGGCAAGCATAAAAACTAAGTAACTTAGAAAACTAACATTGTACTCTTCAGTGACTTTTTTTTTGAGGATTAAGGCAGTTTATTAGAGGTCAGAAAGAACAGAACTCATGGACATGGAGTCTGGGAGGGGCAAGTAAGTCAGTGATAAACACTTTAAAAGGGAAAAGATAAAAGGCAACAAGGAGAAAGAGGGAGAGATTCCAGGAAAACCCAATATACTGGACAATCTATCAAAGCAGCAGACACCATCTTAAAAACATGCCAGCTAAATTGGTGGCCAGGTGGCGTCAAACTCTATGAACCATAACATTCTTTAGAAACAGACCAAGTGTCATGGGATTATACACCACCCAGTATTCATGAAATGGATAAGCTGTTTGAGGGCCAGGGAATGCATGGCAATGTAGATTAAGGTTCCAAGCAGCACAACAGACATCAGAAAGGACAATTCAAAAGCAGGGCCAACATTCCCAGCTGGATCATGAAAATGGGACCAACATCTGTAACCTGACTGTATAAAGAGACTGCCAAAGATGAAGCAGAGTGCTTGTAATCCAATTCCTGAAAGACTGACAGACCAATACCACAACATAGACAAGAAAAGAATTCAAACCTTTACTTCTGAAGGACCACTCGGAGGAGAGACCAGCAACTATGACCATACTGTGTCATGAATGTGACAGGCATAAGCCCTGGGAACTGCCAAGGGAGGCAACGCTTCAACCAGAAATCAGACCACAGTACATTCAGACTCTATCTCTATGCAGTCCTTCACATTTATCCCTCCATTATTTAAAAATATCCAATGCCAACCTAGCAGGGCAGCTTAGTCCTGCTCTGTTCCCAACCCATCTTTCTTTTTTAATTTTCTTTTTGATAGGCTCTTTCCGGTTTGTGGGGTGGATCGCTTAGGCTATTCAAATGCACTTCTTTACCTATTTTTCACGCCTTTTCTAGGAAAAAAAAAACCTTTTATCACTCCTCTGCCCTTACTCTTCTTTGTGTACAAAAAGTATAATACTTAGTTATTAATGTCTCAGTGAATGAACACCAAAGCTACTGCTTACTTACTAAAGTGATTAGTATTTAAGCTGTGATTGTGATTGCTATTTATTATACATTTACAGTGGCTCTAGTCTTAGTGGTCACTTTTAAAGATAATATTCCTCTTTCAGGGGGTTATCAGACACCAACTGAATAGAGAGAATAAAGCCTTAACTCTACTACTACCTAATTCACCTTGAACATAAAAACACATTGAGAGAAAGAGATTAAAAGAAAAATCAGTTGAGATAGTTCCTGCTTATAAGTCTGATAAACTATGTTTGATACCTGGAAACCTACATGGTAGGAGGAGAAAAATGACATGCACTATGACATGTATTTGTGAGCTTTCTCGTGTGTTTTCTATCTTTCTCTCTCAAATAAACAATAAAAAAGTTCAAAAAACTACTGAATTTCAGATGCACGAGTCTTAATGAAAAACAGAAGAAATAAGAAACTCCAAGGCAATATTCCTCCTCCAAAATTTACTAATCCCATAGTTATGTCGTTTAATGAGAATAAATTAGATGAAGTTCTAAAGAATTAATTCAAAAGATAAAGCATGTTCAAAGAAATCAAAGAGGGTTGCTGTATTTAGATATAAGTGTCAACCTGTCTGGCAAGTAAGAATTGTCCCTTCTCAGCCATTATGTGCTTACGGTGTGGCCAGTTCCTTTGACCTCTGGTGTTGGTATGGGATCTTCTGCCAAGCTGGATAAAGAACCTGACAATTTTAAGGAAGAATAAAATCTCTTGGGCTGGAGAGTGGCTCAGGGGTTAAGCCTCCGCCTTGCAGGCGGAAGGTCCTGAGTACGGATCCCAGATCCCACTTATAGACGCCTGGCGGAAGCCGGGGCGGCCTGCGCTTCTGGTCCTGGTAGGGTGGAGCCTGTGAATCCTGGGGCAGAAGGAGGTGGAGGTGTCCATGGTGGTTCGCGAATTCGTCCGTGAGGAGGACCTCCCCCTGCGCCCGGGCCCCGCCCCAGCTCCCCTCCTGTTAAATAGCTCCACGCTGACACCCCCATCCTCCCTTCCCCACCCCGCTCAGCTGGCAGGGACGCTTGCCGTACAGCGGGGCCTCATCCTGACCTAGGTAAGCTCCGCCCGTGCCCGCCCACCAGAACCCCAGGTCAAATAATTCAGTTTAGTGAAATTTAAAGATCTTAAGAGTTAAAACGACAATGCCAAAGTCAAAGTGCAAATCCATGAGAAGCAACACTCAAGTAAACAAATTTCCCACTGAAGGAATTAATCCCATAATGTTAGACTCCAACAAGAACAAATCCACGGAAAATGGCCAAGAAAGCCTGACCCAGGATAACGACTTTCAAAATATGATCATTACCATGTTCAATACTATGAAAGAGGAAATCCGGGAGGAATTACATAATCGAATCAATTGCTTTGAAGAGGAATACAACAGACACTTGGAGGAGTTGAGAAAAACAGTGCAAGAAACAAAAACTGGCATAGAGCAGTTAAAACAGACTCAAGCAGAGTTTAAAACTGAGCTACAAGACAAGTTATCTTCAACCCAGAACTCCACAGAGAGTCTTATCAACAGAACTAAGGAAGCAGAAAACAGAGTTTCAGACCTTGAAGATAAAGTGGGAGTACTAACCAGCTCAAGGGAAGAGGTTGTTAAAGCCAAAAAGATACTAGAGAGAAATATCCAAGAGATAACATGCATATTCATGCAAGAGATAACATGCATATTCATGGAATACCAGAGCAAGAATCTCAAAATACCACCCCTGAGGAAATTTTTCAAACGATCATCAAGGAAAACTTTCCTCATATAAAAAAAGAGAGGCCCATCCATATACAAGAGGCATTCCGCACCCCAAACAGATACGACCAAAACAGAAGCACACGCGGCAAATAATAGTTAAAACACTCCACATTCAAGATAAAGAACTGGTGCTGAGAGCTTCAAGGGAGAAAAAACAAGTCACTTTTAAAGGTAAACCTATTAAATACTATGAAAGAGGAAATCCGGGAGGAATTACATAATCGAATCAATTGCTTTGAAGAGGAACACAACAGACACTTGGAGGAGTTGAGAAAAACAGTGCAAATTCTGGCAGGGATTTGGACAAATGCTTGTGGGAATGTAAACTAGTCCATTTACTATGGCTATCAATACGGAGGTTCCTTCAAACAACTGAATATAAATCTACCAAATAAACCGGCTATACTATCTTGGGTATTTATCCAAGGGACTCTTTAAGTCAACAGTATCACAGAAAGACAGTTGCCTGTCAATGTTTACTCTGGCAGTATTCACAATCGCTAAGTTCTGGAACAGAAAAAGGGATCAAGAAAAGGTGGCACAAATCACAATTATTTTCTTTTTTCCTGCTAAAAAGAACAAAGTGATATCACATGAATATGGAGGAAAATGGAGATAATAATGTCAAGAAATTAAGAATCTCAGAAGGCAAATATGCTTTCTCTATTTGCTTATCTACATAAAATCTAGGCTATATATATAGAGTATGAATAATAGAAGTGAAATTGTCTTGGGAAAATGAAGGGGAGTAATGAAAAGGGAGAAAGGAGGGAAATGTAAAACTGGGGATATGGTGGGGAATATGTACAATAACACATATCTGCATGAAATTATCTTATAATAAATATACATGTAAAATGAATTTATACAATGAAAAAAATTTATAATAATAAAAAAAAAGAAATGGATACATTAACTCTCTGGTTAGAGACATCCAGATCACTAGCCTTTATTATTAAGTCCAAATGAACAAAAAAATTCATCAACTCAATGATTATATACATTACACAAAACTATCAGTATTAATTATCACTCACCGATTCTTTTTCTACAATTCGGTTTAACATGACAACTGCTTTGGTCTTTTGCTGCCACACCATAAGCCAGAAGTGACAACATGTATTAGGAAGTGGACCCTGTGAAAACAGAATATGAACATATCAGGGAAAGGAGCTGGAAATGAGTAAAGTGGGCAAAACTTCCTTTCAAGGATGCCTTTGGTATGCATTAGTGCAGTCAGTGGATTGGGACTTGGCAAGTAAATCAAAACTTTAAATACATTTAAATTCAAAATCCAATATGTACTCAATAGAATTTTGGCAATAAATGAATAAAACCTTTTATTTACTTATGCAGAAAAGGTATTTTGGAAGTATCTCTATAGCTTTCAAAATTGAGAGCTGGATAACTTAGCTCAGACAGCTGAGAGTGATAAAATATACGAAAGACTTGTTCCAAAGAGAGACAACTTGGTTTGCTGTTTCTGATATTGTCCCTATTATTATGACTTTGCTGTTATCATCAAAGGTGGCTACAGCATTCCTGCATAATACATAAAGCCAGGTTAAAACAATGAATAAGAGCAGGTGGTGGGTCATGTACTAGGCAGCAAATGATGTCAGCAAAGAAAATGTTTATCTCTTTCAGTTTCTAGAACAGAAAGACAGGCCCTGCTTCACAACCTAGGGAATCAATGGGAAATAGGCCACTTTGTGTCATAACTAGTCAGCTAATCGTCCATGCTAAATACAAAGGGAAAAATGGAAACCATGAAAGCATCTGCGAATCAGTTTGTCGTGCCTCAATGGGAGAGTGTTTAAGCAGAGTTAAAGGTGAACCATAGTCCATGATGCAAAACGCTATGAAGGAAAAAAAAATCAAACTGTACTTCCAATTATGTTTACAATTTTGCCAAATGATAATATAAGCAAAATAAAAAGGACAAGAGATGAAAAGACACACTCAAATTATTAATTCTTATTTATTTTACAGAGTTCAGGATGAAAGACAGGGCCTAATGCATGCTGGACAAATGCTCTACCACTGAGCTTAGCAAATTTTGAATGAGTAAAGGTTGAAATTAATAAAAGTGACTCTAAATATACAATCATATCACAGAGCAATGTAACTCACAGAGTGAGTATCGGGGCAGACTAGTCCAGAGTTGTAGCTCCACATACAATACAGAGTTCAAATGTTTCTACATGAAATTATCTTTAGTACATGTGCTTCATAACATACAGCCATACTTAATATACACTGCTTATGTGAATAAACTCAAAGTTAACTTGCAAAAATGCTAGAAAAAAATAACACAATCCCCAGTAAAATTAGTTCCTCTTTCTTCTTCTTCTTTTTTTTTTTTTTTAAATCATTTTAGCAGTGAAATCCCTCCTTATTCTACCTTCATTATTGGCTTTTAAGACTACTAAATATAGTATATAAATATAGTATAATATAAAGAACAAAGATTTTTTTTGTTTTTCAATCAGAGAAGAAGCAATTCTCCTCTCAGTTCTTTTATCTGCTAACAGTACTACAGATCATCCTCCTTCCCCTAGCAGGTTTAAACCAGTGACCCTTCCCCACATGCCCTACCAGAAGCTTGCTGCCAACTTTTTAATATGAAAAATGGAGGGGGGAGGAGGAGGGAGGGAGGGAACTGGTGTACCTATTAAGTTTGTATGAGCTGAAATAAAAAATGTATTAATAATAATAAAAAAGAAAATAAAAAAAAAGAAAAATGGAGATAATATACCAAGGGACTGATTATAAAATCATAAAACTCAGGAGCAAAAGATGATTAAATCTACTAGGCAATGAAAAACTATCAAAACGATAGAGGTAAAAAACATTAAATGTAATTTTTTTATACTTTAAACTGTTTTCTTTCTGAGTATGTACTGTGCCACATAATATGCTATGTACAAAGGTAAAAACATGACTAAGATGAAGTCTCAGTCCCTTAAAGCATGTATGGAGGACAAGTGTCAAAGGGTTAAGGGGAAATCTTCAGATCTCAGGGAATAGGAAGGCCTAAAAAGGTAATTATAGCAGAACCATAAAAAGTTATGACCAAAGGGAACACAAGGTAGTGCTGACCTACTTTTGGCATTTCAAGCCAAAAATTTAGAACACATCTGGGAAAAGGTAAACAGATCTGTGAGGTGGAAGTGGTCAGAAGTGTAGTAAGCCATACCTGGCAGGAGGAGCTGATGATAAGGAGACACTTTACAAAGCACTGAACTGATACATGTGGAACTGAGATCTGAGGTCAGGTGGCAAACTAGAAAGGACACACAAAGATGGCTTTACTTTTATTGAGAGAAAGGAGGGGGGTTGATTTGGCTAATAAATAAATAACCCCAACCAGATACAGAATGTGTAGAATTAGAGGTCTAAAATATCAGAGTTACAGAGAATATAGCAAGGAATTTAGAAGAGAAGAAAAAGCTAGACAAAGGCTTCTGAATTCTCATACTCTAAATGAGTGCGGCTCTATCTTTTGGGACATGTAGCAACAGTTCCCAGAGACAAATGATTTTATTTTCTTTTAAAAAATATTTTGTTTATCTTATGTGTGGGTATGTATGTGTGGGTATCAGAGGGCACTGTGTGTCCCTGTGGAGGACAATGGGTGACTTTGGAAATCATCCTGGGCTTCTCCCCCTGGCCGGATACAAGCTGCACTATTTGCCTGTATTTTTTTTTTTTTTTTTTTTTTTTTTTTTTTTATTCTTATTATATTTTCAACGGTGTGATGTGCGGCGCGGTCTTTTGTGTGTAAAACAGCAATTCGACCACTGACGCCTCACCTCCTTTGCCGGGATTCACAGGCTCGCCCTACCGGCCAGAAGGCAGGCGCCCCCGTCCGTCTGGCGTCATACGTGGGATCGGGATCCGAACTCGGGATCGCCTGCAAGCGGACTAACCCTGGCACCTCTCAGCCCTGCTGTTTTTTTGTGATTGGATCCAAATCAGGACTTTGTTTGTGCGACACAACACTGAGCCATCTCTCCAGTCTTAAGACAAATGATTTTAAAATAACTAGGTTATTAGTTAATCATCTTCTTTATCATAATGGGATTTTGGGTTCTTTATAAATGATTACAAATCCATTACCATGATTAATGACAAGCAGTTAATAAATCCCTCAACAAAATATGCAATATTTGCCATAATGTGAGCCATTATGAGTTTCTCAAACATCATTCCAGAGATGACAGACAGATAATAGAGATAAATACTTAAGAAGCTAAATCATTTATCCGAAAGAATAGGTAGGAATAGAGTAGGAATCGTGGGTCTCTCGTTTCAAGTTCTGATTTCATCTTACCTGTGGCAAGACCTTATAAGATGACTCCTCTGTAAGGTAAGGATTAACAATGTTTAACAGAGATGGTTGCTTTTTTGAGCTTTACATTATATATTACTGCTTCTACCTCCTAAGTGCTGGCATTTACAGGCATATGTTACCATGTTTCCTTTTTTTTTTTAAAATTAAATTCTATTTTGTGTGAACAGTGACTGCCTGCCAGAGTTGATCTTGAGTGAGGCCCTGGGCCTAATCCCTGCACTGCTAAAAAGCAAACCATGGTCCCAAAATTTGAAGTGTAGAAGTGGGGGCAGCTAAAATAGAATCTTGGGAAAGATCAGTTTTTAAGGACTAAGAAAAGAAAGAACCAATAAATAATCCTGGGGAAAATAATAGAGATGAAGGAAGGATTATGCTAATGATTTAGCTCCTCAAATCAGAGCAACGCCAAGTCTAACATAATTATACTTTTCTACATTTACATGCTCCAATTTTTTCAAGAAGTAAATTTTTAGCTCTGAATATTGGTTTATTAAAAAAAAAAAACACCAAATGATGGAGAATGCATGTAAGAAAAACTGCTACTACCTAAAACTGAAAACAGCAAATTAATGTTTCTTCTCTCAATCCCTATAAATGACTACCAGTAAATGGTATGTGTATGATTAATTCATTTAACCCATTTCAGACCTCTCAGTGAAAATAAGGTTGCAATAAATACATCTTTATGTCCCTTGATATTTCTCAAGTGAGCTTTCTCAATCAAGGTAAGTGACTACTGAGTATGTTTCATTTATTTGTCTGCTTGTTTTTTCCCCCCCAATTCACTGTATGACAGAATTATGCTAAGTCCATGTTGGACACTGCTCAACCTTCCCCTCTCCCCCATACCCGTGTTTAGATTATATAAATTGTGAGGTTGTCAAAATTTGTGACTAGAGACAGAAAGAAATTCTACTCATTGCAAGAAAATGGTCACTTAAGCTTCACCGAGTTACAACACTGAAAACCGAAAACTTTCAGCATATTGTTCATAGGTAGACCAGTCTCCACCAGGAATTGACACAGGTCTCAATGTAGCTGAATTACTTCTTCATATTCTGGATGCTCAAATATCATTGCAGGCCAATTTGTTTTCAAATGCTTTCACTACACTAGTTTCTTGTGATTATAGTCATCAGCAAGCCCTTGGAAAATAGTCAAGGCTTTTCTGCCGACTTTCTGTTGGACTCTTTCTTAAATGGAACCCAGCAGGATGTTAGGTCATCATCTTTACATACATCAGCAAAGAGGTTAAAAGAGTAATGTTCTAGATAGCAGACATATTATATGATTCTTTTCCTCAGTGGAAAGTGATTGCAGAGAAGAAGTGTTAACACTAGAGACAGGATAAGACATGAGAGCAGGAGTCCAGAAGAAAAGACTGCTAAGTACTTGGTGGTTGTTCAGTGATTTGGACCCACTTTTTAAAATCTTAGCTGTTTTCAAGTTTTACGGATTGAGAGTTATAGCGCCTAGCTGGTGGATAAGCACAGTATCTTTTCTAATTTGTATTATCTATCTTGACTTTGTCCTATGAAGTGTGAATAGATATATCTAACCAGATTTCCCATAGATTGTTTCTCTTTTCCTTTTTGGTTTACTGGAATGGTCTTATCTCAAGAAAAATAATTTGTTTCTATGAGTTACAAATACTGGAATGGTTCACAATCATTTGAGCTTCAGAAAAAAAATTCTCAAGTTTTTTCTTTCAAATAATAGGTAATTCTATTAGGCTCTTTAAGATTTCTCTCTCTCTGTCTGTCTCTCTTTCTTTATATGTTTGTGTATCAGAGGGTATATGTATTCGTGTGGAGGACCAAGGATGACTTGAGAAATCATCCTGGATTGCTTTCAAGGGCTTCACAAGTCAGAAGCTGAGAAGACCAAGTCACTAACAAAACAGTAACAAGAACTTTGCACTATCTGAAGAGAGTTGGACCAAAGCATTTCAGAATTCAATTCACAGACATATTAACAACTTACTTTTTATTTTATGTATTCAAAGCCTCAAAACTACGCTTGTATCTGATTTCATAAACAGAAAAAACTGAAACAGTATTTCATTTGCAAAAGTCAAAATACATCTTTAGCCATGTTTTAATGTGCAACAGTCACAAAACTCCATTTATTTGTTATTTTTTCAGTATCATAGTACTTGCCTGTGTTAAGATGTAATTCCTTCGTGCCTCTTCTATGTCAACTAAGCTGGCATTAATATAATCATTTTCAGTATTCTGCAGTTTAACACGACTGTGATCATCTAAAAATAGAGAATGAAAAACCATGACTGTCTTTTCAACTTATCATTTCTTTGTGTTTAATGTTAATACTGATATTCAGTTAGATAAAAGAAACAAAACAAAAAAATTATACTGTAAAACAATAGAGATAAAGCCCAAATTATTCCCCATTTTCATAAAGCCACAACATAAAAGTGCTTCTGTTTGACAGTAACCTGAAAAACTAACCAATGTGAAATGCAGTATGATGACTAAAGAAAGCACTTACCTTCCCAGAAGTAAAAGAACACTTAGCTTCTCAGGTCTAAGAACTGTGTGGTTCACATTCAGAAAAGACAACTGGCCTCAAACAAATGAGATTAGATTTCATTTTATTCATTTCTCTGCAGCTTTGCATCCAACTATATTTACTAATTTTTAAACAACTATGCTTAGATTAAGTGTTAAAAATACCTGGAAACATTCCAACCATATTCATTTAAAAAAACAGTGAAAAACTTTTCATTACTTCAAGACTATGCTAACAGGTTAGATACATTTTTATTAAGATAAGACACGTGTCTAATCAGACACACATATCAGTTTGGTAATTGAAGGTTGAGCCTTTAAGCTCATTTGTGAAGAACTAGTAGTTAAGGCAAATCCTGAGTAAATTTGTGGCAGGTTATCTAACTAACATGGTGGGTGGGACTATTACTTGGGGAAGTAGATAAGGTTCAGGTAGTTTCAGAACAGGGCCATGCTGGGAAGGAATTAGAAGGCAATCCCCCATGCTGGGAAGGTCTTTGAAGGATGTCCTCCACTGCTAGGATTATCCTGAAAGAACATACCCTAATAACCTGAAGGAGTAGTTCTAATCATCCACAAGAGATAAGGTCTCCAATTTCCCTTAACTCTCTGTTTACGTATGACATAATATGGAGATGAGCTCTTCATTGAAGAAAAGCTGAATTCCTCAAAAGAAAATGCTCACAAGAAACTGGGCTGAGCCCCAACATGAACAGAGCAATGAGATGTAGGGGACCAAAAGCTTCAATCAGGTTTGCCAAAACTGGAATTAACGGGAATAAGGAAAAGCCACTTTTTTTGAGCCTGCCTAACCCTATAAATACCCCTGGCCTTGGCAGCAATCTTCAGCTCTCATGTCACTCAGGGACTCCCGTGTCTGTGAGATACATTCTTTCTCTTCTAATAAACTCTGCCTTAATCATCTACACGTATTCTGCTCTCAATCTTCAACTCCCAAACACAAGAACCTGGACCAAAAAAAACCCCAAAAACCTGTAACAAGGTGTAAAGGGCTGGTTGAGTACTTCAGCATACAGGCAATACAGCAAGCAAGAAAGTATGTATGTCCCTCTTTCGATGTGTATGGATATGGTATGGCCAGTTCCCTAGGCTCCTGATGTTGGTACAAAATCTCCTGCCGTACTGATGAAGTATAAATGAGAATTGTAAACTGGAATAAGCCTTCTTTTCCCCTAAAGTGTTTGAACTCTGAATTCATTCGGCAATGGGAAAATGAAACTAACACAATTTCTAGAAGTAAAAATTTTAGAATGTATACTAATTAAAGATCCCCAAAAACAAAACTTGACCTTGTATTTGGATTAAAAAGGAAAAAAACAAAAAAACCCACAGGAAAAGCACTTACTTATCACCAAGATTAATTTAAATTTATAATTCTAAACATGAAAATGTCACAAGCATAAATAATTACAAATTGAAACACATACCCCTCAAGGATATTTACTCACTCTTTCTCTCCACTGTTGGTTTTAAGATAGGGCCTCATATAGAGGATGGCCTTATCTACTTATTTTCCTACCTCTACCTCACAAATAATGGTATTACAGGTTTGGCCCACTACTTTTAACCTAAAACTATCTACCCTAGTACTATCTCCATATGAAAGAAAATGTTAATGGATTTTGTTTCTCACATCAATTTATTTGAGATGTTTCTGCTGGACAGAACCCAAGACCTCTGTAAATATTACATATCATTTGCCAACAGGAAAAACTAAGATCTTGTTATAGTAAATCATATACACTAGGTTTCTGGGAAAGATGATGTCAGCAAGGACTTTTTAAAACAGTCACTTTTTCTTTTGTTTCTAACAGTTCAAACACTCTTTAACTGTTACATTACGAAAACCTAATTAACAAAATAAAGACCACATGTCTCCCATATCAACAGAAGAATATAGGTTTTTAGAAAGCTACATAAATGCCAAAATCCAGGTTCCACTACAATGCATTTCCCCCTCATGTTGCAATCACAGAAAAGAATACAAACCCAAGGCTACTCACATACATTGCACAACTGAAAACAGCCTTTAAGCCTTTAAGTCTTTAGCCAACTGGAAGGCTCAGTTCCAGGGGGTGCTGAGAATTCTATTTACCCTGACTAATGCTTTTTCAGACCCTGGCAGAGCAAGGGGAGAGTAATTTAATTTCTATTGGATAGCTAGTACAGTTAGGAATGTCCTGGTCCAGTGAGAACCACGCCCACCATCATTCCTGTCTTTACCTTACTTTCCCAGTAACACAGTAAGAGATTGTGGCTCCACCCACCGCTCTCTGCTTGACTCTATCCCAACTCTTTCTAATCTTAAACTACCTTAGGCTATGGATTCTTCCTTGCTTCTCTTGTGTTTAAGTGTCCAAAAGTGTCTTTCTTCGTCTCTCAGTTTCAATAAAATCCCTGCTTGTACTTCTCAACGTGTTCTGGTTCTAATCATTGGTTCTAGAACACAAGAACCCCAAGGAAAAGAAATCCCATAACATACGAAGAAGCTAAGTCTGGGAAAAGATCTTCAGCAATTTGTCTTTAACCGTATTTGACAGATACATTGTTTTTTGAATTTACTAATACTTTCCTTCAGTCTTTAACATCTGTAACCCCCTCCCAATTTATACATACAGTAATCACACATAGATTATTCCTTGGAGCCAGTAGGGAACTGGATGCTACTGGAAGCCACTAGAGTCCTGTAGACAGGGCTTATTTTCTAGGCATTTAAAAAAAAATTTTGCAGTGAAGGTCAGGGGAGAATTTTTAGGAGTAAGTTCTTTTCTTTCAAGCAGGATAGAAAGCAGATCGACAGATTTGGTTGGCAAATCCCTTTACTCACTGAACCATCTTTTAGGTCCCAGAGGTTTTTTTTATTTCTTCATGTAACATTAATTTACCTACCTGAATGTGAAGGGATTTTCTCATGTTTAATAAACTAAAAAAAATTTTAGTAGATGACAATAAAAAATAGTAATCCTGGGGAAAATTCTCTTATAGCTCTTTAGAATTATTTGTAATTGGTGGTTGAACATGTATTTTCTTCCCAGGAAAATAATGTACAGCTACTCTCTAACACTATATAAATACATTGCCTTCTATTTAATTTTACTAAGAAGATTAGAAAAACAACATTTTATATGCCTTTTGATTCAGAAGAATCTGATATCTGAAAAGATCATACATGTGCACATTTCAAGAAGTTAAAGCGTGGAAGAAAGCCTATTTATAAGAAGCTGTGACTTTACAATTCATAGTATTTAGCAAAGAAAAAGTAGGACACTGACTATTCACTTACTAGGAAATCATTTTCATTCAATTTGAGTAATCTGTGAGAGCAGATTCAGGTTTCTTGACAACATAGGATTTAAGTGATAGATCCAGAACCAGACCTCAAAACCAGAGACCCCACTTCATAGATCTGAGATCAGAAACAGTCCTCTAATTAACTGGTGACACACCAAGAATGTTAATAGGCTCTGATAAGGAAAACAGACAATTGAAGAAGCTCCTAGCTATTCTGGGACTAACTAACTGATCAAACCAAAATCCCCCGCTTCCCCGTTCCAACTGTCAAAAGCTTGCACCCTGACTCAAGGAAATTGCTGCTCCCTCACTCAACTTTTGGAAAAGCTTCGAGAATAAACTTCAGACTTCGTGAATGAAACTTGGGCTCATTTTCTATCTTCCTTCCCCTGCCCCTTTCTTTCTTCTTCTAACATAAGCGGTTTTTTTTTTTTTTCTTGCTACACTACTGTACATCAGCCCCAAATCTGTGAATTGTTCGTTTCAAGGGAAATGTGTGACTATTTATTATTTAAAAAAGCAGAAAGCTACATACTTTCTCCTCTTCCATTATTTATTCTGCCCAGGAATCTCTGAAGTGAGATGGTCAAATGATAAAATTCCACAACTTCTGGGCTACAAAGCTCACAGTATCAATCATAATTATATGATTACGGTTACTTCCTTCTTCCCCTTCTTTTCAAGGATGCAGGAATGGGAAAGGAAGACAGTACCAACCAAACTGTATGAAATGCCACAAAAGTAAATCTTACCTCTAAATATCTAACAGCACTAGTAGCAGCATTCTCCACCCCCATCTCCCAGTGGGGTATCACCTGTTCATAATTCTTATCACTTAATGAAAGAAGAAATTCCATATCTAATAGAAGTGCAGCTTATAAATTGGATAAAAATCAAAACAACTTCTGATTAAGAGTTTCTCTGCCTCTCACCCTCGGTGCTTTCTGAGAAACAGTTTAGTCTCTTAAGAAGTGACTTGCTGTCTGTGGCCTGAGTTGACAATTTAGAAGTTTCTTCTTTTGACATTGTCATAATAAACCAAAAACGAAACAAAATAACTCTGTAAGCTTCACCTAATTTTACACTATCTTGAAGGCCTCTCCTATTAAGTTTAGGACATCAAAAATGATAGAGGATTCACATACATTATGGCAAAAACCAATAATGAATTTATAAATTGAGCAAAGAGAACAGTCAATTCTATTAGTATAAAATTAGTTAGCAGTAAACCTTTCTCTTAAATGTTCCTGTTCTCTATCATAGCTAAACAATGTTTTCAAACAATGTTGCCATACATATATTGTACTTCTCTGCCAGAAACTCAAAAAGTACTTTATTCATACATCAGAACTATTCAACTCTAAAAGTAAATTGTCACAGAATGATTTTGTTTCATAAACTGTGCAATGAACCAAATGCAAAGCTAAAACTAAACCCCAATTCACCATAAACACTACCATTATTAATAAAGAAATATTAATAAAGAAATATAAATCTTAGCACACATAAAAGTAGAGTTCGACTATCTGCAAAGAAAATTCTATTTCCAGAACTAGTATGTAGGACTATACTACATTCAATGTCTGTGCATGCTAGAAGCACTGTGTAACTCATCTTATTGTGTTATCATCTCAACACTTCTGTATGAAGGACTATATTCAATGTCCAAGAAGCACTGCGTAAGTCATTTTACTAGGTTATCATTTTAACACTTCCTATTTCCAACTTATATATTCATTTGCTTCTCAAAATTAGAATAGACTCACAAACGCCTATTTTATTCATAGATTGTAAGCATTATTTTAATGTTCAAGTTACCTCCATTTTGGTGGATTTCAAGCTGGCCTTTGTGCCTTGCTAATACCCACAATCATTTTTTAAAGCAAGCCCTTAATCTCTGGATTTACACTTTTGGCTTTTATTTAGCTAGATAGAGTCTCCCTATGTTATCCAAGTTGGCCCACAACTCACTATGTAGCCTAGGCTAGCTTTGCGTTCACAATCTGTCTGCCTCAGTCTCCTGAATGGGGACACAGGCATGTCATGCCTAAGGATTATGACTCCTTATTTTTACTCTGACTTAACCCTAGAGTCAGCCAGTCCTCCTCTTAGTGGTAAATGAAATTTGGGTATCAAAAGCTAAGAATATCCAAATGTTTAAAAGGTATCATTGCTTTCAGTACTTCTCAGTGGACAACACTAACACATACAAATATCCATTTACATTCATACCTATCTTTACATGTGGGGTAAGCACTGTATTATTGAATTACATCCCTGGTTCTATATGTACATCAATACTTACTATGCCCTCAAACACTAATACAGTAATTCAAACCTAACACTACAAGGATCATTCTAGCTCATTTGTTGCACATTGTTTTCTTTTTAAGGACAATATCGCGTTTACTTACCTTCCACATGTGGCCCTAACCCAAAAGTACTTTTGACTAAATTATTCACTGAGATACAAGTACAAAATTTTTAATATTCCTATTTTTAACATCCTATTCATAATCAGAATTTTTAATTTTTTTATTTTATGTGTGTGTGTGTGTGCACACGTGCGTGTGCGTGTGTGTATCAGAGGGCACTATGTGTCCCTGTGGAGGACTAAGGGTGAGTTCAGGAATCATCCTGGATTACTTCAAACTCCTTCTTGCCTCAATCTGGGATTTCCCGGGCTCCGCCTACCAGGAAGTGTAGGCTGCCACCATTTCCTCCTGGCTCTCTTATGTGGGACCTGGGATCCGAACTCAGGACTTTCTGCTTGTGAGACAGATTCTTAACCCCTGGGCCATCTTTCCAGACCCATAATCAGAAATTTTAAAAAATAAACTATAAAGAAAGAAAAATGGAAAGTAACATATAAGAATACATACTTAGAGAAGGAGAGACAGCTCAAGGATTAAGTCTCTGCTTTGCAAGAAAAAGGACCTGAGTTCAGATCCCAGAACTAACATAAAAACACTGAGGGTAGTGGCCTATACTTCAGTCCCTAAAAGGCAGAGCCTGAGAAACTGCCCTCTACTATATACATATACACACACCTATACCCATATACACACTCACAAAATAACACCACCTATTTAAATATATTTAAAAATTATATACTAAGAAAAAAAGGCTCCATGTTTTTCCAAAATGTTGGGTAAAAGGGTCTAAGTCAACATATTACAGAAATGCACATTTACATTTACTGCTGAACTACTCAACAACAGCTAAAAAAATGAAACCAGACTAGATGGCCAACAGATGAATGGATAAAGAAAATGTGGTACATAAATGCCCAAGAATTTTACTCAAACATAAGAATGAATGAAATCATGACATGGAAATTGGAAATCATTATACTAATTAAACTAGACTCTCAGACAAGCACTCCCAAGTTTTTCTATCATATATAAAATCTGAACTTAAAAGAGAAAAAGGGAGGGAGGGGAAAAGAGATAAAAAAGGAAAAGTGTGTGTGTGTGTGTGTGTGTGTGTGTGTGTGTGTTTCTGTGTCCCTGTGTAAGTTATGAAGGCAGAAAGAGAACCATGTGAGATATTAAGATACAGGGGGAGGGAGAAAAAAGGAAGAGTAATGGAATACATGAGACACAGCAGAAGGGGAACTATGTGGGGAGTGGAACAGGACCAGCAAGAAGAGATTTGAGAGGATCATCAGAGAGGAATATGAATTGGAACAAGGTACAATGACCTGTATATATGAAAAAAGTATCATGAACCCCATTACTTTGCATGGCAACTTCAAAGTTAATAGAAATAAATGAAAAGGACTTAATTAAAAACATTTTATGAGAATCACTGTTCTAAATCAGAAAGTAGCAATATTAGTACCAAACTAGGGATAAAATACAATACAAGAAAAAGTTATGAGAATAACTGTTCTAAATCAGAAAGTAGCAATATTAGTACCCGACTATAAGGATAAAGTACAATACAATAAATAGTAACTTCTAGGAACACTTGCTCAGAAGAGTGACCCTGACTTTATCTTCAGACTTTTCAGTGTTTAAATGTTTAGGATGAAGAAGGTCCTGGGTTTGACTCCTTGCACCAAAAAACAAAAATAAAGAAAAAACACAACACACAAACAACAAAACAGACAAAAACAAACCTTAAAAGCACTTAGGTAAGGGGCGGACAATTCAGTCTGGGAGGGTAGGAGAAGGCAGCTGTACTTATTGAAATAGGTGAAGGAAGGGATAAAAAGGGACATGTGAGAAGAAGTGGGACATTCAGGCACATACCTGAAACCTAATGACTTGGGAAGTAGAAGACTGTAACTTCAAGATCTACCTTCTGCCTAGAACTAAACACTGAGCTTAAAGGCTAACCAGGGTTAACTAAGGATACCCAGTGCCTCAGAAAAATATAAAATATAAAATAAATAAAAATAAAATAATAAAAGGACCCTAGTAGTATAACACTTGCCTAATACGCATAAGATCCAGGGTTCCGCTCCCCAGTAACACAAAGTAAAAAAGTTTTCAGCAATGAGACTCTCAGGCATTAAGCTGACATTTGATCTTTATTTTTAAACTTTAGACAGAATAAAAAAAATGCTAGTATGGGACCACTGTAATAGCTCAGTGTATAAGACACACCTGCTTGAAAACCGACCAACCTGAATTCAATCCTGGGAAGTCCACAAGGTGTAAGGAGAGAAGTGACATCTGCCCTCCACCTGTGTGCCAGAGCATGTGTACACATGCCCTCTCTTACCCCATTCCTCTCTTTCTCCTCCAAATAAATATCAAAAAAGAAAGTGACAGCAAATAGCTACCACAAACTTAAGCTAAATCTATGTTCTGATATTATCAAATAACTGAATTTAGATAAGTCCTAGATGAATGTACTTTATCTAGTTCTTAGAACGCAGTTCTATATATTTTCCTGACATAACAAATTTGATAGTATTGCCCAAATCTATTCTTCTCTTTTTTGGAGTAAGACAAATTTCTCATATCTTCATTTCTTCTATTGAAAGCTAATAGTAGTTTAAAAGTTTCAATGATGAACCCTGGAGTCTATAGAAGCATATGAGTGAAAGAGTGGGAGGGAAACTGGAATAAATATTCAATATATTTGTAAAAGTAGAAAAAAAATTAAAATAGGAAAGAAACAGAAATAACCCTCAAAAATAAAAGTTTCAGTGAGTGGGGAGGTTGGGACAGAAGTATGGGGTGAACGCAGGTGGAAAGAATGAAAAGACAAATAGTAGAATGCATCCTTTTAAAGTCTGGTGTAGACATGTCCACATGCATATGTTGATGTATGAAAGAAGAGAGAAAGGGAATATAATGGAAGAGTAAGGCATATATATGTAGTGAAGAGAAAAGCAGAGAAGATGAGACTAGAAAGATGAGGTAAAGCAGGACTATGAGGAAAAACAGGACAAAACACAGGAAGAGAGAAAAATAGGCTGTTTTTCATACTTCAGAAGAGGATGTATAGAAATGGAGGTACATTTCCTGGGGGTAGAACATAAGTTGAAAAGTTATTTCTTGATTCTAAACTTTTTTCTTTGTAGAACTGAAGGCAAAAAAAAGGTGATATTCAAGTGGTGTGAAGATTAGGGTGAGTTTAAGAGATGATCTGCACATGACAAAGCCACAGCTGACCTGCAGGGACATTAATGAAGACCAGAAGACAGAGAGCTGACCCAAGACTCAGAGTCATTAATCCAAGAGTTACAGAACACAAAAAAATCAATATTCTAAGACTGTGGCTTTACAGGTCAGAGAATTAAAAAGTCCAAAGATGTTAAAATAGTTTAAGTAATAGATGGATAATGAAAGGAAGCAGTATTACTATAATAAATGAAAATTGAAAAATTAAAGACCCTAGAGAAGTGAAAGAACAGACATATTAGGAGTAAAGCAGGACTTAAAAAAAGGTGCTGGCATACAGAAAGTAATCTTCAAGATAGCAGAGTTTAAGATCTCAAGAGCGTAGACAGCAATGGCTGGCCATAATGCAGAGTACCAGAAACTCAGTGAGGTTCACCCAGAATCAGGCCAACCTAATCTCTCCCATCCTAAGGCTTTGGGAACCTCGCAGAAGAGGGGGTGATGAGATTGTAAGAACCTAAAGATGGGAAGGTTTGCTTTTGGACAAGACATTCCACTCATGGCAGGACGACTGCTGCATCGACAACTGACATACCAACATGCCCCAATAGACTACCTAGGAACTCAAGAAAGGTAAGAATATATAGTGGAAACCTTAGGGACTAAAGCTGGATGAATGAAGGGACATGCCCGTATCAGTAGGGTGGCCCACAGAGAGGCAATTTGGTATGCCGCAAGAGGCCTGAACCCCCACAAAGGTAGACAAGCCAGAGGGAGCCCTGAGGTCCATAGAAGTATATAGGTAGGAGTGTGGGAGGGAGTAGGAGGGAAGGAAAAGGACAGGAGGGAAGGGGATGGAGGGACACAGGAAAAAAAAAATCTCAAGAATCAGGCAGCTGGAGAAACAGTTCAGGGGTTAAGCCTCTGCCTCACAAGTCGAAGGACCTGAGTTTGGATCCTTGACCCCAGGTAAAAATTCTAGGGAGAAGTGGCAGAGGTCTACACTTCCTGACCTGAAGGGTAGAGTCTGGGAAACCCTGGAAAACCCCAGAGCAAAGCAAAAGGAGGTAGAAAAATCCAATGTGATTCCTGAAGTCACCCCTGGGCCTCCACAGGGACACACAGTGCCTTCTGATACACACGCACACACACCAAAAAAAAAAAAAAAAAAAGTTTGAGACTACCCTCGGCCTGGTTACTGAGTAAATCTCTGTCTTCAAAAGAACAAAAACAATGTACTAAATAAATAAATAAATAAATAAATAAATAAATAAATAAATAACCCAAACCCTCTTTTTCACTAGACACTGTCTCCTAAAACAAACTGTAAAACATTTACATGTATACAAACACATGGTACTTACATGGGCTTACATCTCTGTATCTGTTTCGATTTCTGTTTTCTGGAAACTTGGCCACTCTATGAGGATAGTCATGGGACTCATTTCGAATTTCCTTAAAATAACAAAAATATATTTTAATATCCTTTTAAAATTTCATATAGTAAAACATATTCTTCAGACAGTATAGAGTAACATTTATTAAGCACTTATGATATGCCAAGTACTGAGTAATGCACATTGTCTATGTTGGTCCTCATATGCTTTGAGAATATTTGCCAAAGGTCAAATATCTAGTGAGTGGCAGCCTTGGGATCAAATCAAGGTCCTCCAGACTAAAATCTGTGCTTTTTTACATACTTATTATAGCTCTGTCAAATACCTACAAATAAGTGTGAAACTCTTCGTGTAGCAAAATTAATACAGTGGAAATATTAGCAATGTTAGGTACAGGCGGCAACCTGACAGCTAAGGGTTTGACTCTGGGAACATTTGTATAGAATCGGTAGTTAAGCCCAGAGCAAACCTACAGGAGATTGTCTACAACAGATTGGATAGGAAAGCACAGCCTGTGGTGGGTGGGACTAATCCCCAGGCAGATGAATAAAATGGAGGAAATTGTTTAAGAAAGGGGACACTCTTTTGTGTACTTGGTCAGACATGGTGGTCTGGCAAGTAAGGACTATCTTTCTCTCAACTGTTAGGTGATATGATATGGCCAGTTCCCTTGGCCTATGGTGATAGTACATGCTCTCCTGCCAAGCTGGACAAATAACTATAACCCAAGTATCATGAAAGAATAAACTCCTTGTTCCCTTAAGCTGTTCTGTCATGATTTTATCAGCAACCATGCAGGCCAACTTCAACACACATGATATTTATATACTAATTGAAACATGGTATCTACCTAAATTTTAAAATTTATTTTGTCTTTAAAATTTTATCTATTTTTCATTTTTATGACACATAATTACTATTCTGAGAGCAGAAATAACTCCAAAATTTGTTTTTAAAACCGTAAATGATTAGAAACAATAGGTAGGCTCACTTCAAGACCTGTAAAGGTCTCTTTTCCAGACGAATGTCTATACTGGCAATCAGTTACTGGTGTGACCAGTATGGCCAAGTATTGTATCCTAGATAAAATATTCTAAGAATTTATAGGTACAATCCCCTCATACACAAAAATGTGTGCTTTAACAATGAAAATGCCTGCAAATGGGACACTGACCCCCCCCTACTGCTATGTCCTATTCCTATTCTTCCATCTACCTTTGAGTCTCCTCTTATATTAAGATCTTCTTTTAAACAGTCTTTTATCTTTGGTTAGAAGGTGACCTTCAATATCAATCAGGATGCAGCTAAGGGCAGTGTAGGAAAAGCAAAACTGAAAACAACAAACCATACAAAGACCCTTCATTAATTACCTGGAACCAGACCATCCTAAAGCTCAGGGAACCTTGTGGAAGAGGGGGCAGCAAGATTATAAGAACCAAAAGATGGGGGGGGACCAACAATGTGCAAAATATTCACACAAGTTAGGGCTGCAGTAGCCATAATAAAACTTTGCCTGACCTGCGCAATGGCTGACTGACATGTCAACAACCCCCCCAAAGTCTAGCATGGATCACAGGGAAGAGGGCTCCAGGCAGTAGGATCCTTAGAGGCAAGGGATTAACAGTCATAATAGAGTTCCCATACTAACAGGGAACCCAAGAAAAGGCAGCAGGCTATGCCACTGAGTCTTTATCACTAGGGTGGTGGACTCAGAGAGAGGTTTGGCATTCACACAAAAGGATGCTCCAGGAGCTGGAAGGGAGGAACAGGGAGACACTGGGAGAGGGAGAGGGAGGGAAGGGGGTGAAAGGAAGGGAGAAAAATGGGGGGGGAGGAGTACAAAGGAGGAATAGAGAGGGCAGGAGGGAGGGAAAGGCCAGGGGTACCTATTGAGCTTGTATAATTGGGAAAAAAATAAAATGTGGGGAAAAAAACAATGAAAATAAAGGTTTGCTCATCATGCTACAAAGAAGAAAAAAATTAAAACTTAGGTTATCTGATAAATCTTTATGTTAAGTATAACTATTCAGTTTCTTTCTTGATAAATGCCTTTTCTGCAACAATTCATAAGCCTCAAGATAAATCATTTGGTTCTTATTTTTATTCTTTGATCCTAGTGTAAAAGTTCTTCATTGGAGAGTCAAGAATCAAAATATTTTCTACATATGGGGCTGGAGAGGTGGCTCAGGGGTTAAGCCTCTGCCTTGCAGGCCGAGGGTCCTGAGTTCGGATCCTAGACCCCATGTCTAGACGGGGTGGAAGTGGGGGCGGCCTGCGTTTCTGGTCCCGGTAGGGCGGAGCTTGTGAATCCCAGGGCAGAGTAAACAAGGAGGAGTTGGAGGCGGTGGTTCCCGAATTTGTCCGTGATTCTACACACACAAATACATACGTACACACACGCACATACACACGCACACACGAATCCACGCACAATTGAATAATAATAAAAAAATTTTAAAAATTTTCTACATATATTTGGTTTAACTTTTACCTAACTTTAAGAAACTTTAAGGTGCCCTTGCCCCTCATGGAACTCCATGTCTGGAGTCTATGAGTAGTTCCGTTCTTTCTCCCCTCTAATAAACTCTGTCTTAATCCTCAAAAAACAAACAAACTTTAAATTGAAGAATGAATCCCTAGAAACTCTTTCCAGCCCCTGGAGAGAAAAAAGAAAAGAGAACATTTTATAGGACCAAAAAATAACATCCTAAAAATAATTTTTTAAGTTGTTATTATTATACCACAAAACCAGCACACAAACTTAGTACCCAAAGTTCTAAAGTTTTATTTGCTTAAAAAAATGTCATTAGGGCTTGAAAGACAGCTCAGGGTTTGAAGACTGCCTCACAAGTAGAAGAGTTCAGATACCTTGTCCCACATAAAAAATGCCATGCAGAAAAGACTGCACTTTCAGTCCTGGTGGGTGGAGCCTAGGAAATCCCAGAGTAAAGCAAAAATGAGGTAGAAGCAATCTAGAATAATTCCTGAAGTCTTCCACAGGGACACACAGTACTCTGTGATACACACATACAAACATACAAATAAATTTTTTAAAAAAAATTAGTCTTTCAAACAAAATCATTGTTGACCTCATTGATACTATTTTATCCTTTTTTTGTCACAGTATTTTTGTTCTTGTATTTGTTATAACCCTTTTTCCCAGGAGTTTTAAATGATGGAGCACAACATACAAGTTCTAACCTGAATGCTTCAATTTTCTTAAAAGTGAACAAAATAGTTGAGAACACTCTGTAACATACAAAACATTATCAGTGGCATGATGTGCAAGAGAAATTTAATTTTATACTTTCCAAACACAAAGTTATCAAACTTAATTTCATTTAATTTTTTTGCATTTATCAGTTGCACTTACTTTAGCATAAATCAAATTTCCACACCTATTTGTGTCTATTTCAAAGAATTGATGAGATTGTCAAATTTTAATTACTACAGATTAATAATAAAGCTACATGTAATAGAAAGGCAAGTTCTCCCTGTCTCCCCATTTGTGTTACAGTTCATGATACTTTAATTCATTTTTTCTTCAAGCAAAGTACACTAAAGGTTTATTCAGACAAATCTTATAAATTTTGGCGTAACTGTAAATGGGATTAAAAAATTCTATTGGTTATGTTTTGAGGGGTTAAAAAACAATTGGCAGTACAGCTTCCTCCTCTGTGACACTTAAAATGATCTTTCGTTTATCTGCTAATATACACCATTTTCAAGAATGATGCTTACCTGTTCGTATTGCTTAGCTCAAAGAAACACAATTATGTGAACACTATAACAAATGGTTACTGATACTGCAAAAATAAAAGATGGTAGGAGAGCAAGTATAGCAGGAGGAAAGATTTAAAATTTATGAAACTTAATAAAATAGGCAAATCCCATTCCAAATCTTCAGGCCTAAAAAACAGTCACAACGTGAGTATATTTTCTTTTATCAGCTAATAATTCAAAGAATTCTAAGGGTGAATCCATTCTCCCTGATTTCTTTCATTTCAGTGACTGTAAGAAGACTTTCTGGAAAGCCCAATGAGTTAAAGAACAGTCTCAGAGACAGCTTTAGCAGTCTATCCTAGTATTCCTTCTTTTTTACTTAAGCTTTCTGATTTGATTTTCTGATTTCCAAGAGTGTGACTAGAGGCTTCCCTTACAGTTAAAAATAGGTCTGTACCATATTGTGGCCAATGGAAATGAGCAGAATCACTGGGAAAATTACAGGAAAAAAAATTTGTTTTTCTTTTTTTCTTTTCAGTTGAGAGAGTGTCTCATGAAGTGTATATGCAATGACTTTGAACTCTTGATTCTTTTGCCTCTACTTCCCAAGTCTGGGTCATGTACCAGCAGGGACGCACAGCAAAGTTTGGAGAGATTTCTCAGTGTTATGTTATAAAGAGGGGTGCTCCTGACAGCCACTGAGTAGAAGATAGAAGTTCTGCTGTTGACCATTGTGCAGAGAACAGAACAGCTCCCACAGTCAAGGATTAGCCAGTCCAAACCATTAGGAGAGCTGACAGTTGAGAAAGTTTGTTATCAGTTTACTGCTGATAAAAAACATTATTCATGTAGTCAATTTAGAAATAGTTTATGGAAACCACCATGGACTGCCTCCACCTCCTCCTTGTTTACTGAGCCCCGGGATTCACAGGCTCCGCCCTACCAGGACCAGAAAGGAAAGCTGCCCCCCCCTGCTTCCGCCTGGTGTCTATACATGGGGTCTAGGATCCAAACTCTCACACACGCATACATAGACACATACACACACATAATTGAATAAAAAAATTTTTTTAATTATTGAAAAAAAAAGAAATAGTTTATGGGTTGGTTGACTCTGCTACAGGAAAATAAAGTATTAGTGGTAGAACATAGAGCTAATCTTACCACAAAATCCTAGTGTTGGTTTTCCCAGCACCTTTTGAGAAACAACATACGGTTTATTGCTTATACAACATGTTCGGAAAGTTATGTACCTTAGGTGTTGTTTTAAAAAATGCCTTACTAGTGGCATATGTTGTTATGGTTGGGATTTCATTGCTCTATTACTTAGACACCTGATTTAGCTGCATGGCAAGGAAAATAAAGTCATAACCAACAACAGAGGTTTATGTTCCTCATGTGGTGAGAATCCTAGAGATGCAAGTTCAGGATTATTATTCTGATTTCCTGATGTCACTGATGAGCCACCTTTCTATTTCTGCTTTGCTTTTCTCAGAATTTGCTTTTTTATTTGGTAGTCATAGGACGATTCCTGCCTACATTCAAGCCTCATCCTAGACAACAAAACCTGTGTTCCAAATATACCCAAGTGAGGACAAGGGCTCCTGAATATTCAAAGGCTGATACAGGAGGAATGCTGAATTCAAGGGGGGAGGGGAGAGAAGAAGAAAAAAATCCCTCTCACCTCTTAAAGGAAGTAGAAATGTTGTATGATTTCTCTTTGGCATTATCTGGAATCACCAGCTCCTTCTGGCCATGACTTGAACATAAATGAAAGCAATACCACATACCAAAATCAAGTGACTAAAGGGTGGAGAGGGAATACAGCCTGAAGCTATACACTGGAGAAAGGATGATTTATATTCTATTTACATGGGACAGCACAATGTTCTATTACCCAAAATGCTACACAGAGAAGTGTAAGACTTAAAATTTACTTCACAAGAATACTCTAAAATGTGATCATATATATTTTCCAAAGTATTTTTCTTTCTTTTTGAGACAAATTCTTATTACGCAGCCAATCTGAACTGAATTCCCAATCTGCCTTTGCTTCCCTACTCCTGTGACTGCAGAATGTACCACTGCACACTCAATGCCCAAGGGTGACTTCAGGTGTTAGCTTGGATTGTTCTACCTCCTTACTGCTGTGCTCTAAGACTTCCTAGATTCCACTTTCCAGGGCTGGAATTACAAGCGCCACCATTTCTGCCCAGTATTTTTACATGGGACTTGAGAATCTGAGCTTAGGTCTTTTTTCTTTTGAGGGAAAGGTTTTAACCCTTGAACCATCTCTCCAGTTAAATAACTTTCATGCATATTCTAGTATGTGTTCTTAAAAAAATGTAGTAAAGCAGCATCATATGTATTCATTGGAGAGATACTCAGCACATATTGTCAAAAATTAAAAGTTGCAGGGCTGGAGAGGCGGCTCAGGGGTTAAGCCTCTGCCTTGCAGGCGGAGGGTCCTAAGTTCGGATCCTAGACCCCATGTATAGACAGCAGGTGGAAGCGGGGGGGGGGGGGGGGGAGAGCCTGCGTTTCTGGTCCTGGTAGGGCGGAGCCTGTGAATCCTGGGGCAGAGTAAACAAGGAGGAGGTGGAGGCGTCCATGGTGGTTCCCGAATTCGCCCATGGTTCTACACACACACACACACACACACACACACACACACACACACACACACACACGTATACACGCACAATTGAATAAATAATAATGATAATAAAAGAAAAAAATAAAAAAATTAAAAGTTGCAAAGAATTACTATTTCAAGTTTATACTTGCATATAAAAGAACTATGTATTATTAAATATATATAATTTCTTAAAAAGATAGTCCAGATAGAGTTATTTGTGTTTTTCAGCCAGAGGCTAAAAAGGTGTGCTTTTAAAAGTCTTGGAAATTTTCACTCACTGTTTCATGGTTTTTTACTGTTTTAGGGTTTTATTTTTGTTTGTTTGAATCTAAATTCCTTGATCTTTGAGGAGAGAGGACTGGATGTCCCGCTTGGAACTGAGTGATCCACAGTCATCTGAGGCTGACATTCTTTTGAAATTATATTTAAGTATGTTGTCACTTAGAACTGATGATTTTACAATATCTACTCTTCCATAAAGAACAAGGTTTGTTTCTTCATTTATTTAACTCTTTTTGTCACTTAATGGAGTTTTTATTTTATTTTAAATAAACTGAATACCTTTTTTGGTAAGTTTCTTGTTATGCTTTTCTAGTCTTTTCTTCTTTTACTAATTAAATTGTTCTTTCCCTCTTAATTTAGAAGTTAAAATATCATTTTTATTCTATGGACTGGTCTTATATTATTTATTACACTTTTAGCCCAGGTTGGCCTGGAACTCACTACACAATCAAAGTTGGTCTCTTAATTTTGAAGTTAAAGTATCATTTTTATTCTATGGACTAGTCTTTTTTTTATATTTTTTTTAAAAAATTTTTATTATTATTATTATTTATTCAACTGTGTGCATATGTGTGTGTATGTGCACGCGTGTGTGTCTGTGTGTGTCTGTATGTGTGTGTGTCTGTGTATGTGTAGAACCACAGACGAATTTGCGAACCACCATGGACGCCTCCATCTCCTTCTGCCCCGGGATTCACAGGCTCCGCCCTACCAGGACCAGAAGCGCAGGCCGCCCCTGCTTCTGCCTGGCGTCTATACGTGGGATCTGGGATCCGAATTCAGGACCTTTCGCCTGCAAGGCGGAGGCTTAACCCCTGAGCCACCTCGCCAGCCCTCTATGGACTAGTCTTAAATTACTTATAACACTTTTAGCCCAGGCTGGCCTGGAACGCACTACACAATCAAAATTGGTATCAAAATGTACAGTAAAAGATGCCGTAAGTTCTTATATTATTTATTACACTTTTAGCCCAGGTTGGCCTGGAACTCACTACACAATCAAAGTCGGTCTCTTAATTTAGAAGTTAAAGTATCATTTTTATTCTATGGACTAGTCTTAAATTACTTATTACATTTTTAGCCCAGACTGGCCTGGAACTCACTACACAATCAAAATTGGTCTCAAAATGTACAGTAAAAAATGCCATAAGTTCTTATCCTACAAAAGTTGAATTTATGTCTTTATGTGATGTTACTGTGATATTACACTTCTGTTTATGGGAGAATTTTGCTTCCTACACAATGTTGTGAAGTCTACTCCTATGTTAAGTTTTTCTTTGTAATAATAAAGTTTTTAAGAGACAAATTCTATAAACAAACATATTAAAACACAGGAAATATTCAGGGAAGCAGGCAGGAAAGCTGAGAATCAGAGCTTATCTGAAAGCCCCCTCAATAAGCATCAGTTCACCAAACTAAGCAGTTGAAACCACAAGGGAAGTGCTGTTTTTCATACACACTGAATCTGCAGGGCCGGAAGAACTATGGTGGAGTGGAGGGGTGTGAGGCAGTACCAGGAAATAACTACAACCTCTCCACACCACACCAGAGGTTACAGAGACCAACAGATCCTCCTCACATGTTCCTCCTCATAGTTTTAACAAGCTCTAAACTCTGTGGTTCCTAAGAGAATCCAACTTTCTCCCACCACATACTTTACCCACCTCCATCTTTTTTTTTTGTTTTCAAAGTTGATCTAATACCTATCCTTACCAGCCCTTCTTTAATTGCACACCGAATTTTACTAACTGAAATACAATTACATATTTTAATATCCAAGAGTTATACAAGTCAAAGGGCCAGTATTGCTAATTGGATAGTATAACATTTGCATACGGATAATATCCAGCAGCTGTGGCTGATATCATAGTAAATATCCTACCAGTACCCTGAACTTTTGGACTTGGAAACTATTTTCTGAATTATACTATCAATTCTACCATGTGAGTCCCACTTGACCATTGCAAAATACTTCAACTGAAAGAATACAGCTTATACAGGCACAGAAAACATAGAAAGTAAATCTATCTCTGAGGCCACAGGAAAGAATTAACCACGCCAGAATAGTTAAGCAACAAGAATTAAAAAACTAGACACTATAAAAATGAACAAAATGGCAGAAATCAATACACACCTTAATAATAATTCTGAATATTATCGTCTCGATTCCTCAAAGGATCTAGAAGCTGGTAGCCAAAAAAAAAAAAAAAAAAAAAGTAACCATCTATATATATTGCTTTCAAGAAACATACCTTGCCACAACAGACAGACAAGACACTGCCTACAGGAAAAGGTGGGAAAGCAAATCCATCTAGAGCAAAAGTGGCTGTCAATGTTCCGGTATCTGGCCAAACACCAAACCAGAACTACTGAGAAATGATAGGTTACTTCATGCTGATTAAGGGAACAATCCAAGAGGATTGCAATTCTAAACATATACACTGCAAACGTTTGCATACTAATGAATGGTGTCCCTAGATGTAAAACCACAGTTTAACCTCAGCATGACAATAGTGAGAGACTGCAATAATCCACTTTCACCAGCTGACAGGTGCGGTCCAGACTCCCCCCCACCCCCGCAAATTAAATGGTAAGGCTGAAGAATGACTGAAATTGATTTTGTCTCCATCTTTGGGTCTGTATACACATACACATGCTCTCATGCACACTCGCATACATGAGCACCAACCCACATGTTAACACATATATACACACACAAATGAAAAAATGGGCATAATATTATCTACACCATAATATGGCTATAACAACTAAACTAATTAAATACTAACTGGTCCATCCTAAATGATTGATAACTATCAGGTAGAAGTATCAACAATAGAGTAGAACTGTACTAGCAGCAGGAAACAAATATAAATGCTGCAGATAAAAATGTTTGCCATCACAAGTCTTTCTCCATAAAATCACTAAAATAAAATGTTATTCTTGTCAATGGCACAATGGCAAACATTATGTGATTATAATTTATTAGGGACATTATGTTAAGGAAACACCCTTTGGGGTATCCATTGAAAGAACGAGCTTATGAGCAAGGTAGGAGAACGTAACTGCTTTGGTGCTTATTGCAGTCACATACTCTGGCAGACTACAGGGCTTGCATGTGGGCCTGGCTCAGTGCGATCACCCTTACCATCTGCCAAGACTATGCCAAGAAAAGAGATTTTTCACAATTAGCCCTTTCAGCAACATGTCTGATATCAATGTTCTTCAAATGAATGTATCACCTTTTTAAAAAAATCTTATCAGCAACTCCACTTGTTTTAATACCCTTTACATTGAATAAAAAGAATCATGGTATTGAAAAAAAATTAAATGACATTATAGGTAAAATGGACTTACATCTATAACCACTGTGTGAAAAGTCCTGAAGAAACTCAAAACTGAATGAACATGACATAAGAAAGGCTACATGTGACAACCTAGAGTCAAAATTAAGTAGGGCAAAACTCAAAAGCATTTTCACTAAAATCTGGAACAGGACAAGGGTACTCAAAAGCTCTTTCCTATTGAACACATAACCTGAAGCTAGACCAGTAAGAGAAGCAAAAAGAAGGAAAACAAGCAGGAAAAGAAGAAATACTTGCAGATCACATCATTTTACACTAATTAAGAGATCTTAAATAATCCACTGATAAACACTAATAAGAGACTCTAAATACTCCACCAGAAAACTCTTAGAACTGATAAAACACTTTCAACAAAGATTCAGGAAACAAAATTAACCATTAAAAAAAGAGTAGCCTTCCCATTTACTGATGACAAACACACTGAGAAAGAACTCTGGAAAACAATTCCATTTGTAATAGCCTTTAAAAAAGAAAAAAATCCTTGGAATAATCCTCAGGATGTAAAAGAAAAAGAAACTGAGGCAGATAACAGAAGATAAAAGAGTGTGAACAGAAGTACCTTGATGCTCCCTGAAGACATATGTGAAATTTTCAGTGTTATGCCCAAGGTACCTTCCTACTAGTAATTGACCAAGTTTTCATCATTACTTTTGGTTAACTCACCATAACTACAGGGTAACATCTGATTGCCAAAGATACCAGACACCTTGGTCAGGAATTAGAGAAATCAAGCTGGAAGTGAGCTGGAAGCCTTCTCTATGCTAGCTAGTTCTTAATAGTTGCAGAAAGTGATATGCAGGCTCCTAGGGGTGAAAATTCAGTGCTCAGCTCAAAAGGAGAACTCTACATCAATCAACCCCTTGCTCACAAGGCTCAGGGAACATTATCAAAGATGGGAAGGAAAGAATGTAAGAGCTGGAGGATTAAGCACTGTACATACCCTGTACAACACCTGAAAAAGATCAGGCCAGTCAACATTCCATCATGGATGGGGGAGGAATACACAAAGACCCAGACCTCGCTGAGAAACTACTGGCAGTAAAGGGGCCTGGGTCTTCAGGGATGTGGTTAATGATAGGTTGTCCACATATCAGTGAATGGCTCTATATGCATTTGCACATGGACAACACTAACTAGGCTCCATGGGTTATTTAAAAAAAAAAAGGAGGGGGGGGGTGAAAGTGAGAGAGATATTTGAGGGAGATCTGAGAGGAGTGTGACATACATTCAATCAAGACACATTGTATACATATATAACATTGTCAAAGAATAAAATTATTTTTAAAACATGACAATCATCCTTCCTCAGACTCTCAAGTGCTGGCATTACAAGCATGAGCCATTATGACCTGCTTAGTCTCAAGCTCTTTAAACAGGTTTGATCATGCATTTCTCTACCAAAAGCATACACTAATAATGTCCTATTCAAAAAACTATGGTTAGGGCTGGAGAGATGGCTCACAAGCAGAAGGTCCTGAGTTCAGATCCCAAGTCCCATGTAAAAACACACCAGGCAGAAACAGCTATGGCCTGTACTTCTGGCCTGGTGAGCAGAGCCTGGGAAATCCCAGAGAAGTGCAAGGAGGAAGTAGTAGCAATCCAGGATGATTCACCCTTGGTGAAGTCCCTTGATCCTCCACAGGGACACACAGTGCCCCCTGAGACACACACACACACACACACACACACACACACACACACACACCACACACAAAATAAATAAAATACTAAAACAAAACAAAACAAAGAACCCCATAGGCCAAAGTCCCCCATTTTCTTCAAATAATCTAGAACTTTGGATCAAATTGTTTTTAACTTTTGAATTTTTTTTATGTGTTCATGTGTATAAAGGGGCACATGTGTGTATGCCTGTGCATGTGTGCATCCAATTTGTGTGATAGTCAGAGGACAACCTCTTCTTATTCTCAGCATGCTGCTCACCTTCTTTGGGACATGGTTGTCCTGAAACCCACGGATTAGGTTAGATTGGCAGCAAACGCCAGTGATCCTCCTATTTCCACCTTTCTAATGCTGAGATTACAAATGTCCACCACCATGCTCGGCATGAGAATTGAACTCAAACCTCATGCTTTCAAGAACCTTTATTATCTACCCTGCCCCCTTTTTGAGTATTTTTTTAATACATTTTTTATTATTATTTCAGCTCATACAAACTTAATAGGTACACCAGTTCCCTCCCTCCCCCCCCCCCCCCCCCCCCCCCCGAACCCCCGGCTCTCCCTCCCCTCACCCCTCCCGCCCCATCCCCCAGTGCCTCCCGCCCCAATTCCCAGAGTCCTTTCTTGTGCATGTCTGATTTTCCTCTGGGCCCTCCTCTCCGATGACGTACAAGGACCCAGCGGCCTTTCCCTGAACCCTTTCCCGTGTTCCCCTTAAGCATAGGAACACTGCTGTGGCTGTCAATCCCTTGCCTCCAAGGATCTTGGTGCCTTTAGCAGATGCTAGACTTTGTGAGGTCACTAGTGTGTTGGACATTGCGCCGGGCATGCAATATCCAATTATGATTGCTTCGGCCCTAACTTGTGTGGAGTATCTTGCAAATCATTGCTCCTCCCATCCTTTTGCTCTTACACTCTTACCGCCCCCTCTTCCGCAAATGTCCCTGAGCTTCAGGATGGGGAGAGATTAGTCTGGCCTAGTTCTAGATGGTTGATATAAAGTCTCTGAAGTTCTGGATAGTGGTTCGTTGATTTTCTTTTGCAGTTTTGTTGCTCCTGTAATGCCCTTCACTCCATCGTGATGGGCACTGCATGTCACCCCCTGGCCAGAGACAGAAAGCTGTTAAACTGGAGTCTTATTATAAGAGCACATTCAAGGGTAGATGTAATACTTATACCCAAAAGTGGCCTTTTTGAGTATTTTGAAAATATTTTTGCTACCCATGCAACTCACATCTGTACAGCACAGGTTGGCTAAACAGAAATATCACTGGGAGTCAGAGGCCAGTCTAGATCAGAAAATGAAATCATATCTCAAAAAATGAGAGAGAGAGAGCAAAATTCTTATTACCTAGAGTATGGCAGTAATTGAATTAATTATGTTTTACTTGGCTTCACTGTGCAAACATACTTTCAGCATTTGGTTGACATTTCTCTATCATCTAGAGTGTTAGAAAAAATAAATATATTTGTTCTTCTTAGTGGTAACTCTTTCTGAAGTTTTTTCTTTAATCTGAATATTTATAAAATGCGTGCCTTTTTAAAATCTTGCATTGTAACCTTTGTTCTTGAGGTGCAAGGCCTTGTGATCGTGGCATCATCCTTCCAATACATCATACTTACTGTCTCATGGGTGCCAGTCTCCTCGACTCTTACAAGAACTCCTACCACAAAGATTTGGAATGTTTATGCATTCTACATGATCTCTCATCATATCCCCTTTGAGTTCTGAAAGATCTTTCTCAAGCCAACTAAGAGTTCTATCTACTCTGCTAGTCAGTCTTGAATTTTTATGTGTGTGTGTGTTCGAGTGCACATGTGCATGCATATCCACATGTGCATGTGGAGATCAGAGGTCAACACTTGAGTCTTCCTCAATTTCCTTCCACCTTATTTTTTGAGACAGAATCTCTAAAACTGGACATTGTTGGATTTGCTAGACTGTCTGGCCAGTAAACCCCAGGGATTCTCCTGTCTTTGTCTCTTCAGCACTGAGATTTGAACTTTATAAAAATTTATTATTTTGTGTTTGAGGACAGATACAGGCATGCATGTGTGTGAAAGTCACAACACAATTTTATGGAGTCATTATTCTCCACACATCTTTACAGAGTTCCAGGAATCAAACTAAAGTCACTAGGCTTGTACAATTTGATGGGTTAATCTCAACTATCAACTTGACACAATCTGGAACCACCTAGGAAAAGGGCCTTGGTGCATGCCTGTGGGGTATTATCTTAATCAGGCTGAGGTGAGGAGACAAACCCACTACTGGTAGCATCATTTTGTGGTGTGTGTGTGTGTGAGATCCTGTACTTTTCTATATTAGAAATTGAGCTGAGCACTGGCAAGCATGCATGTATTCATCCATTGCCTTATGTTCCTGACTATGGATGCAATATGGTGAGGATTGAACACAGAATCTTCTATATGCTATATCCTCAGGTTACTCAGTTTATATGAACAATTAACTGTTCTTGATATGTTAGGAAACTGAATTAGAGCTTTTATTTTTGTTTTGTTTTGTGAGACAGAATAGGGTCTCAGTATGTGGCATTGGATGGCCTGGATCTTATTATGTATATTAGGTTGGCCTTAAATCCAGAAATCTACCTACCTTTCCCTTCTGAGAGTTGGGATATAGATGTGCATCACTAAGCTGGCAGTTTTCTTTATTCCTTACAATGTTTCACACACTTTAAATAACCATCTCAGGCTGGAGAGATAGCTCAGGGGTGATGATTGCCTTGCAAGCAGAAGCCCTTGAGTTGAGATTCCCAGATTCCACGTAAAAACACCAATAGTGGTGGCCTGCACTTCTAACCCTGGTGGGCGGAACTTGGGAAATCCCAGAATGAAGCAAAAAGTAGTTAGAAGTAATCCAGGATGATTCCTAAAGTCACCCTTGGTCCTCCACAGGGACACACAGGGTTGCCTGACATGAGTACACACACTCACACACACACAAAAGTTCTTTAAAAAAAAAAAAAAAAAAAACCAGTTTTGAGATAAATTTCCCATATTTCCAATAACATTTATTTATTCATCTTTTAATTTTTTGTTAAATTTTTTTATTATTTATTCAATTGTGCATGTGTGTGCAGGTGTGTGTGTGTGTGTGTAGATGTGTGTAGAACCATGGGCGAATTCGGGAATCACCATAGCCACCTCCACCTCCTCATTTACTCTGCCCGGGGATTCACAGGCTCCGCCCTACCAGGACCAGAAACACAGGCCGCCCCCGCTTCCGCCCGGTGTCCATACGTGGGGTCTAGGATCCGAACTCAGGACTTCTGCCTGCAAGGCAGAGGCTTTAACCCCTGAACTACCTCTCCAGCCCCCTCATCTTTTAATTTTTTAACTTTGTACCCGAACTCAGGACCTTCTCCTTGTGAGGCAGTCTTAATCCCTAAGCTATCTCTCCATTCCATCTTTTTAAAAATAATAATAAAAAGCAAATATAAAGCATATATTGGCACTTATTCACAGCTGTGTGGTTGTGCATACTGTTTACTATTAAAATCCCCTACCTCAAATACATGGGACCCCCTTTAGTATCTGGTAATCATAGGGCACTGTATGTCCCTATGGAGAACCAAAAGTAACTTTGGGAATCAAAGTCACCCTCTTCTTGCTTTGCTCTGGGATTTCCCAGGCTCTGCCTACCAGGGCCAGAAGTGCAGGCTGCTACCTTTTCCACCTGGTGTTTTTTTTTAACATGGGATCTGGGATTTGAACTCAGGACCTTCTGCTTGCAAGACAGATTCTTAACCCCTGAGCCTCCAATCCCCTATCACCTTTTATTGTTTATTTTACTATCATTTACACAACTGTTCTGAATAACTTTTTAAAAATCAGATTCCTTGATTACAAAAGAACTATTAATAAGTACAAAAAGAAAAGCATGTTACACTTAAAGGAAATGCAAAATGAAGTTTACTTTTGCTGGAGAAGAGTGAAAAGAACAGTGCATGAATATACCTGAAGCTTGAGCACAAACATGCCTCCAAAAACAGAGGGCACAAAGTAGGCACTAGATAAAACATCTTATGGAAAGACACAAAGATTGGCCAAGACTTATTAAAAATAAGCCAATGAAGAATGAATGGCCTATGTAAGTTGTAGGAACTTGAACACAAGACTTACGATACATGAGAGGGAAATGCAAGAAATGAGATGGACAGGTGGAGCCATAATACCCAGACAACTGTTCACATTTCATTTATCCAACATAATACAAAAAAATCTATAAATTATGAAGATACTGTTCATCCACCAGGCACTGACAATGAGAATCTATTGCTGAAGTCACTACATGTGTCTAATGAAGGACATGGAAAAAACAAGAGGAAACTGATCTGAGAACTTCCTCTTTGTTGTTCATCTTACAGAGTACCAGAAAGTAATGTTCAAGCTGCTGGGAGGACAAGAATGATCAACAGGCTCACCTCACTATGAAAAACTGCAAACTACAGGGCAATCATCCTGGCAAGAGAGTTGACTATGAATGCTATAGTGGTGTGAATGTTATGGGGGTAACCAGCTGCTCTTTATTGAATCTAAGACTTATTCTACATCAAGAAACACATGCCTGTTATTATAACCCAGGATGAGACACTGTGGAAGGGGGAGCTGTAGCTCTAGAGTAACAAACTACCTAAGATTTAGCTATAAGGACAAGGCATCAAATTGCTATTTAAACACTTCTCATATATCTATAGTTTAAAGCAGCTCTCAGCCCCTGACCAAGAAGCTCCCTTTTGTAATGGCAAGTTTCTACTACACAGAATCATAATATGCCAACATACAGAGAATAATATGACTGTGAACTGCTTTAGCTCTAAAGAAGACATCTAAGTCACATCCCCAACAAAGGGCTCAAGTAACATCATGGAAAAGGGTACAGTGGGAATATAAGAAAGCAGGGAGAGGTGTGGCCAGATGGTGTCTTCTGACAGGACAGGGTTGCTGCAACTGTGTTTACTTTCATGAACCACAAACAAGATTGGGCCTATCAACATTTACTATGAAAGGAAAAGGTAATCTCAAGGTGCACTACACACCTCCCTCAGAGACTAATGAGGACTAATGCTGGATGGAATGAAGTAGAGCTACTTTCTCCAATGAATACTCAGGCTTGCACCAGCAAGCACCCAGTCACATGCCATTAACAGTAACCCAGATGAGACTTAGTAAACTACACATAAAGGGCACAGAGCAGGAGAGAGAAGGTTTGTAGTGGGGAAATAGTAGGGAGTTGACATTGGCTAATAAGGGTGAAAATGACACAAATTCATTGTATTCATGTAAGGAGCTTTATGAAGATAGTACTATAATTGGGGAGATTATTCAACAAATAGCATGATGTAATCAGGTAATACAAAATCATGTGTGCATTGTATACAGTAGCAAAAACAATCTAAAAAGGAAATAATCTTCCTTATAAGAGCACCAAAAAAAAATACTTAGTAGTTAATCAAGAACACAAAAGTCTTATAAACTGAAAAGTTACAAAACAAAAGGAATTAAAGACAATTTAAATACATGAAAAAATGCTGTTTATGGACTATTATGTCATTGCAATACTATGTAAAGCAATAAACTAATATAGTCTCTATCAAAATACTAATGGTGGGCTACAGATGGTTCAGGGGTTAAGACTGTCTTGCAAGTGGAAGATTCTGAGTTCAGATCCCAGGTCACACATAAAAATGCCAGACTGAAACAGCAGCAGCCTGCACTTCTGGCCCTGGTGAGCAGAGCCTGGCAAATCCCAGAGCAAAGCAAGGAGGTAGAAAAAAATCCTAGGTGATTCCAGAAGACACCCTGAGTCCTTCACAGTAACATATAGTACCCTCTGATACACAAGCATGCAAAACAAAGTTAAAAAGAATGAGCTCAGTGCCAGCCCAGGTAAGTTGGTGAAACACTATTCCCCTCACCAAAAACAAAAGGAAAAAGAAAAGAAATATCCTGTATAATATAGTAAACCCAAACTGTCCATTTTCATCATTATTATTTAGGATCGTCAATGTTTTTCCCTTTCTTATAAAATTAACAAATTATTCCCTTTAATTCCTAAGCTCCCATCTGCTGCTCACTATAATGGTTAAAAGAATATTCTATATGCATAGGTATCAAGTTTTTTTGTATATTATATATATAGAACACAGTTATGATCTAAATACTGTTTATCATATTATACAGTAAAATAGTACTGTTTCACCCTTGAAAGCCTAGGGAGATAATAACAGCAACAGAGATTTTTAAAATGAAAAGCAAGATTCAAAATACGAGCCTGTATTTTCCAATTTCACCTGTTAAAATATAAATCAAAGCAGAAGCATTTTTTCATGTTTTGGAATAACTTGCAATTTCCTAAGGTCTATTTCAGATAATAACCCTGCAAGGTAAAACAGCATTCTAATTAAGATTATAACAAAAACAACTGCTGCCACTGCTCTCTAACATCAGAGCCAGCTGAAGGAGAAGGCTGGTAAGTAAGGAGGGGCGTCTATACCATTGCTTTTATCAAGCAGACTGCTAAATTCACCTGTAGTGAAGAATCCAGGAAACAAATGGCTACAAGAACTGCTTGCAAGAGTGTGTTTGTTATGTGAGAGACTGGAAGAAAACTCATCATTACTGGCCTGTTTGGTACTGTGACATCATGTAATAAGAAATATCAGAAGTCCATCCAATTTCTGATTCAGAACTCCCTTTCCAGAGTCTGGTGTGAGAAATTGTTCAGGGCTTGAAGACAGAGTTGGCTTCCAGAGTATGGGTAGCTGAGTACTGAATTTAACCCCTAGAAAGACAGAAATGACTTCTGACGTTGTCCTCTGACCACACAAGTATTTTTTTAAAAGACTTTTCAAAAAGTGTAAGTAAAAATTCTCATTCTGTATTAATTCCAGCTTTTAGTTACATCTAGTTTTTGCTCAGAAACAAAGTCTACTTTGCTAGCCTCATTAACATTACCAAAAATGTACAACTCCTAATCAACATCATCATGAATATCACTCAATGTTGTTATAAAGCAAAATGTCCACTTAAACATTTTTTTCTGTTCAGTAGAGTTACTCTCAGGAAAAGTTTCTCAATGCAAACTATGTTTCTAAGATAACATGTGTCTGTGTTACATCTAATTCACCACTATTATGAAAGGGGAAATCATAGGATGATGTGGAAGATTTTAACAGGTGCTCACACCAGCTTGGGCTGGTAAGTCCGGAAGGCTCCCAAAGGAAGTGCAACTTCAGGCATGAATAAGAGGGTTAAGCAAGAGGGGAAAGAAAAGGGGGAAAAGTTTTGCCAAGGCAAAGGAAATTACATTTCTAAAGGCCTCAAGGGGAAAATGAACACAAGCCATTTCCAAGAATAGAATGTAAAAGAAAAAGAGGAAGAAAATGATACAGGAATTGAAGTCACAGAGGCAGGGCGTGTGGCCTGATGAACCAGAAGAAACTGAATTTACACTGTGGGTGTGGGAAACCAACCATCAAAGGGTTTAAGAGAAATAATCTTTTTTTTTTCTTTTTTTTGCAATCTCTCCCTTCTTAAACTTCCACTTAGGTTTCTAAGAAGTCTGCACTACTTCCAAGCTTCTGTTCTCAACTCTGGCGATCGTAATACACTGAAACTGCTTTTTATATCACGTGTTCATTGGGCTACTCAATACAATAAACCCTTTTGACCCTGATCGTTATTTGTTTCACCTGTTGCACATAACCCTTGAGACTACCAACTCTCCACATTCTTCAATTTACTTCCATTCCCTTTCCTCAGCTATTTATCTCTAGTCTTCACTGCCAAGTTCCCCTGTTCTCTACTCAACTCCCTTGTTATTGGTTGTCAAGACTGTGAACTTAGCTTCAACTTTAGCATGTCCAAACTCTCTGTATCTTACCTAGGTGATTGCAATGATTAGGACCTTGAAGTCTAAGACTTTAAACACCACTTACATGATCATGATTTCCAGAATCACTGAACAGTTTAAAAAACAAACCTGGGCTGGAGAAGTGGCTCAGGGGTTAAGCCTCCGCCTTGCAGGCGGAAGGTCCTGAGTTCGGATCCCAGATCCCATGTGTAGACACCGGGCGGAAGCGGGGGCGACCTGCGCTTCTGGTCCTGGTAGGGCGGAGCCTGTGAATCCCGGGGCAGAAGGAGGTGGAGGCGTCTATGGTGGTTCGCGAATTCGTCTGTGGTTCTACACACACGCACACACACACACAGACACACACGCGCACACACATGTGCACAGTTGAATAAATAATAATAAAAAATTTAAAAAAAAATTAAAAATAAAAAACAAACCCAAGGCTGGAGAGATGGTTCAGGGATTAAGCCTCTGCCTTGAAAGCAGAAGGATGTTTAATTTGGATCCCAGATCTTACACACACACACACACACACACACACACACACACACACACACACACCCCTACTCTAGTTTTTAAATTCTGTATTTTTCTTATATTCCTCTAGTTAAAGCCTATGTCTAAGGGTTCAGCAATTTAGGTTTATTCAACAGACTACTTCTCTGCGCTACCTGTCCATACTTAGTCCCATCCAACCAACATATCTAAAGGACACTTATGAGTTTAAAGTTCCTTAATGAGCCCCAACTAATTAGCTCATATTCTAACCTACAATAGATTCCTAGGATCTGCTATTCTCCAGTAGCTCAACTTCAGGCTAAAACTATGGTAGGTCTCCCCAGCATTCTATGCTGTTTGGTCCTTGCACACACTTTCTTCCTAGCATGCTAATTTTCTCCCCTTTTCTTCATCTATTTAACATGCAATTCATCCAAAACTTCGATTAGGGCCTCCCTTCTCAAGAAAGCACAGGTACACCTTTCAGGAAAATATAGAACTCCTAGATACTCATTCCTTCAGCACCCTGTACCTAATATTGGTTTTCACATCTTTTTAAGCAAGAATTTTAATTTTTTTTTGAGACAGGGTCTTTTGTAGCTTAGACTGGCCCACAGGATGATACTGAATTTCTGATTTATCTTCCTCTACCTACTAGTGCTAGGATTACAGGCATGTACCACCACACTTGGTTTATGCTGTACTAGGGTTTAAACCTCGAGTTTTGTGCATTCAACTAACTAAGCTACATCCTCAGCCCTCACTTTCATGTTTTTATTTACTTACTCTATTAACTACTTCTCACTAGATTGGATCCTAGTGAGCAGCAACTTTTAAACAGGTATCTTGGTATGCTATGAAGAATGGTCTTCAGATTCTGAGACTCATACTGCCTACTGCACCAAGAGGCCAATAAGAGAATAAAATCAAAGTTGAACTTGCAATGAAGTCTTCCAGATTCACAGAATGCCTCAGAAATGTCACAGAGACCCAACCTGTCAACAACCTTCTTAAAGGTTCAGAGTAAAAGCTGGAATGCCACTGAAGGTCAGTATATACTTTCAGCATGTATTTATGAAATGCAGATGGATGTTCGAAGGCACTTATTCAAACTATGATTTGCCTTCCATTCTTAACTTTAAAAGTCTATGACCTACATTACACCACCAGTGTGCACAGCATGATTTCTACTAACCAAACTCCTATCCTTCCAATGAGGGGAAAAATAGTGCTGGCACTGAACAATTAACTTACAGTTCCTGGGTACTAGTTCACAGGATGGTTTCTTAAGGCCTTGTAACTGAGTAAGGAATTTTCAGTGAATGAAAGTATATTTTTTGAGATTTTTTTTTTTGTGTGTGTAAGGTTTATGTGTGGATATGTGCATGTGAAGGCCTGAGATAAACATTACATGTCTTCTTCAGTCTCTTTTCAATTTATTTTTTGAAAAAGGGTGTCATGTTTTTCACTGAACCTCAAGTTCAGTGATTTGGCTAGGGTAGTTGGACCTTGAGCTCCAGTGATGTCTCCCCTCCATTGTACTGAGATTACAATGTGTGCCCAGATTTTCACTTGAGTGCTAGGGATTCAAACTCAGGTCTTCACGTTGGGTAGCAAGCACTCTGTACTTAAAGCCACCTCCACAGCCATCATTTCTTTGAGACAGGGTCTACATTTGGCCCAGGTTGGCCTTGAATTCTATATGTAGCTAAAGATGACCTGGAACTCCTGAGTTTCCTGTCTCTACTTTTCAAGAGTTGGGATACTGGCATACTCCTGGCATTTATTTATTTCCTTTTGAGACAGACAAATACACTGTAACTCAGGCCTGCCTGGAACTTTTTGTATGTAATTATTCTGCTTCAGCCTCCTAAGCGCTGGGTCACAAACATGAACCATGACACCCAGCATATGTGCCTTCCCCCCCCCCAGAGGAGTCACTATTTTCATTAATTTCTGAAAGATAATAATAAAATATTCATACCTGTAATCCCAGAATTTGGGAACTGGGGAAGAAGCACTACCAGGAAGCCAGCCAGATTCTGAGTTTGCCCCCTCCAACCCACCAAAAAAGAAAACAAATCAAACTTAACTAAAATGTTAAACTAAATTGCTGTAGCATTAAGCTTTCTCTTCTTTATTTTTAATCTTTATTAATTAATTTTAATTTTGAGAGAGAGAGAGAGTGTGTGTGTGTGTATGAGAGGGCACTGTATGTGACTGTGGAGGACCAAGGTGACTTCTGGAATCATCCATTCCAGAAGCACAGATTGCTTCTACCTCCTGTTTGCTTTTCTCTGGGATTTCCCGGCTTTGCCCACCAGAAGTGCAGGCTGCTGCCATTTCTGCCTGGTGTTTTTACGTGGCATCTGAACTCAGGACCTTCTTCCAATTGTGAGGCAGAGTTAACCCCTGAGCCATCTCTCCAGACCAGCTTTCTTTTCTTAAACCTGCTTCCTATACATTATACATAAGCACTTTTGAGACAGCAGTTTCTAAAAGTAAATGAAACTCCAGAAGACACAGCTGGAGGCTCATAACAATCTGCTTGAACGTGCATTTAAGATTTTCTACAATTAAACCCAACATGGTGGTGCACGTATATAGTGAAGGCAGGAAGGTCAACCTGGGCTACATGGGACCCTATCACAAAATAAAACTTAGATTTTCTATAATTGAAAAACTCCTTACCAACATTCTTTAAAACTGGTGCCTTATTTTATGTATACTAAAAATGGTGAAATTGAATATTTAATATATGTCTGCTAATGCATTCAAGAAAACATTGTTCTAAACAAAAAATGACAACAGAAATATTCTTTATTGTTATCCAACTAAATGGAATGGGGAAAAACCCTGGATCATCTAGAGCTACAGGAAAGCTTTTTCCACTCATTTCTCTTTCGTTTTTATTTTAACTATACGAATAAGCTAGGCATTAGCAGCAGCATTAACAACTCACCAATAACTAAATTCAGTCATAGGAATGTTAATGATTAAGCAATAAAGTATAATATATACCAATCATTTTTATAATGAGAAAAGTTTTCTTTGAATCAGGAATCTACTAGGTGGGGAAAAAACTAGCCCCAAGTGTGCGCACTACAGATTACATCTGCATGAGCCGCACAGACAAGATTCTTCTCCGGTGATGAGAAGGGGAAGCGGCGGTCTTCGGCGTGTGGCTCCTGGTCCGTGTAAGGGTCACTCCTGAGTCTACTCCCAGCACTATCTCTGTTCACGAATGTGCTCAATCAAGGGAAACGCCTAAGATCTGTGTGGTTCACTATACCCGGCACGTGTCAAAGGTAATTTACGAGAGGACGACACTTTTCCTATCACTGCACTAACAGAACTGGAGTCTCTGGTTCCGGGGAGCTGCCGTGCGAGGGAGCGGCTCCGCCAGCCGCTGGAATGCCCGGAGAGTTAGACCCGCGACACCCCTCGGGCCCGGCTACCGCCAACCGCCGAGAGAAGCCCGGGTCTGCAGCGCCGCCCCGGCCCGGCCCGGCCGGCGCCCGCTCGCCCGCCCGCCCGCTCCGGATCCCTCCGACCCTCCACTCGCCGCCGCACGTTGCGTGGCTTCCCGCGCCGCCGCCAGGCGCCGCTGTGGCGCCGCCTGCAGAACGGAGCTTCCCCGAGGCCGCCAAGAGCGGCGAGCGCGCTGGGCGCACGCGCGCCCCTGACGCGGCCCGCGCTCCGCCACTTCCGCCTGGGCGGGAGGCGAGAGAGAGCCGGCAGGCGCGAGCTTGGGGCTTAAGACGGCCGGGGTCTCCGCCCGGGTCTGCCACTCACCAAGTACAACGGCTGCCAGCGGCACTGAGCGTCCAGTTCCTCGAACTCCTGCTCGATGGTGGCGGACATGACGGCGCTGGCGCGAGCCAAGCAAGCGACGACAGAGAGACTCAGGCCCCGCTCTATCCGGGGAGAGCGCTGTCGCTGTGGCGCATGCGCGCTCTGCGCCCGCCCCGCCCCCACGCCGAGCCTGGCCGCTCTTGGGGAAAGTACCTGGAGCGTCGGACGTCAGCGCGCCGACTGGGCGCCGCGTGGTTCCGACGTCGCCGGGCAAGGGGCGGGGCGGGAGCTCGGAGGCGGGGCCCGAAGGGTGCCCAGGTGGGAGGGGCGGGGCCGGGAGCCGCCGGGAGGCTACTGCAGACAGTGGCTGACCTGGGGTCGTGGTAAGAAGGGAGGTAGGGTGGAAGGTTGAGGGCAGCTGGAGTGGTCTGTAAGAAAGTCCCTTGAAACTCGCCTGCACGCTCCGCCATCCTTGCAGCCCCAGTCTTACCCTTTGTCGTCTTTGTTTTTCAAAATTCAGTGAGTTCTATTTTGAACGTCATGTAGGTCTGTGTAATGGCCTGTGCTCAACTTTGGAACCCATTTCCTAGCCTCGAACCAACAAGTTTTGTGCTTCATAAACCGCTATAGGAAGAAAAAAAGCAACCTCGACTGGCATTTGAGAGGACACATCTGGCTTAGAATACGTTCCACAGCTTTAGAAGGACTGTTAGCTATACCAAGGACATATGAGTCCTCGGCTACCAAACAAATGCGCTAGTTTCAGAAATTATCTTGCCTCCGATTTAAGATTACTTATTAATAGTGTATTCATGTACTATATCTCAGCATCTTGGCAATCTTTTTCCGAATGTGGGTGTGGGCGTGTGGGTGTGCGCCCATGGAGGCTCAAGGGGTGATTTCAGGTATCATCCCAGATTCCTTTACTTCCTCGCCGCTTTGCTCTAGGGTTCACCAGGCTCTGCCTTCCAGGACCAGAAGTGTAGGCTGCTGCCATTTCTGCCCCATGATCTTTATGCGGGATAGGGAATTCCGGATCTGAATGCTGGATCTTCTGCTTTGGAGGGGGCAGAGGCTTAACCCCTGAGTCATCTCTCCATCCCAGTCATTTTGATAGTCTTAAGAAATGTGAAGGCGTATTGCTTCTGGGCCTTTTGGCCAAGATCGGGTGAAGAAATGTGAAAGAATAAATGCCAACCAGGTTGTCCAATATTGAATTTAAAATTTTATCAGCAACTAACTTCAGGCCTGGTTGGTAGAGCCTGGGAAATCTCAGAAGGAATTAAGGAGATAGAAGCAATCCAGGATGATTCCTGAAATTACTCTTGGTCCTCCATAGGCAGAGACACCAAGGCACTGTGTTCATTCCCAGCTCCAGGACAATAAGAACAAAATATAAAGTAAGCACATGTAGCTGTCTAGTGGCTGCTATGTGGCAGAATACATTTCTGCCATTAAAAACAGTCTCTGGATTGGGTTGGGTTTCAGATGGGGTCTCTTTAGCAATCTGCACATATACAGGAACACAGACGTGTACACACATATAAAAATAAATTTTTTAAGGACCATGCTGAGATTTGCAGGTATCTGTCACTACACCCTTCAAGGAATTTCTTTGGGATAGAGCTGTTTTTAATGTTTTAACAGGACAGAAGAATGTCCTTAAACTTGGTGTGGTGAGATACTCCACTAGCTTTTTGTCTTATAGGAGGCCATGCCTAAGAAACAGTGAAACTCTGTCTAAAAAATAAAAGGAATCTGCAAGTAAACCATCATATTAGTAAGTAATTTGAATGCAAAGTCAATTTAAAAAAGAGCAATTATATTTTTACACAACAGCAACAAATGGAAAATTAATTTTCTAATGTCAATTATTCGGGGAATATTTAAAACTTTATTTTTCTGTGTGTGTGTGTGTGAAGGCACTGTGTGGAATGCCTTGGTTCCTCTACCTGTGGAGGACCAAGAGTGACTAGGAATCATCCTGAATTGCTTCTACCTCCTTTTTTCTTCCTTCTGAGATTTCCCAGGCCCTACCAACCAGGGCCTGAAGTGCAGGCCACTATTTCCACCTGGCGTTTTTACTAGGACCTGGGATCCGAATTCAGGACCTTTTGCTTGTGAGGCAGAGACTTAACCCCTGAGCCATCTCTTCAGCCTAAAGCATTTGTTTGACAAAATGATAGAAAGAACAAAAGCTGAAGCAGAGGATCATGAATTCAGGGTCAGCCTGGGCTATGTAATGAGGCTAAAAATTACTGACAACTTCAGGCTGAAACCAGATGTGGTGCATAGCTATAATCCCAGCCTTGGGAAATGAAGATAAGAGAATCATTTCAAAGTCATTACACTACATATTTTGTGAGACTCTCAACTAAAAAACAAAACAAAAAAACCCAAAAAACAAAATGTAAGGATATATGATATTAGTACTATGAGAAGGACATAGGTCAGTACTGTGAAATTACTAGTATTTCAGAGTGACCTCAATGAATGCCAACTATCTCAAAAGTCTGATCTGGAAAAATCTGATCTGGAAAAAGTCTGATCTGGGAAAAAACTGATCTGGGAAATGGAGCTTTTATTCTACTATGCTAAGGCTTATTTCAAAGATGTAATTAAAAGTTATTTTTAATTATTACTGCAAAGATAGACAAAAGAATGGAACGCAATGGGATCCAGAAACAAACTCCAAGAGTAAAAATAGCAAAAAACAAATTTGAGGACATTGTCCAGATTTCAAAATCTGCTTATAAAGACAGATCAGGAAATTTTATTAATTTTCCCACCTTCCCATGCATAAACTTAGAGCTCCACGCATGTTAGGCAAGCTATATCCCCAGCATCCAAGGACTTTAGGACTTTGTTACTTTCATGATTTGTTTATTCCCCCCATCATTTTTTTATACCACAAACCCAAGGCTATGTGTATACTAGACAAACACTCTACCACTGAATTGTAGCCCCAGTTATTTGTGCTTTTGTTTTACTTTGAGACAGGGCCTTACCAAGTTTCAGCAGACTGACTTTGAACTCTTTCTGCCACTGAAGCAAACTTTAAACTTGCAATCCTACTGCCTCACCCTTCCAGGTAGATGGGATATCGGGTCTGTGTGTGTGTACAGGCATCTGTGTGGCTTATATTTTGTCTCCTTTAGAAAGTGGACTGGAGAGATGGCTTAGGAGTTAAGACTGCCTTGAAAGCAGAAGGTCCTGAGTTTGGATCTTGGATCTCACGTAAAAATGCCAGGCAGAAATGATGGCAGCATGTTCTCCCAGTCCTGAATGAGGAAGTCTGGGAAAGCAAAGAGGAGGTAGTGCAATCCAGAGTGATTCCTGAAGACACACCCAGTGCCCTTGATACATGATTCACATATACACAAGACACACACACACACACACACACACACACACACACACGAATTACAAATAGGGGCTGGAGAGGTGGCTCACAGGTTAAGCCTCTGCCTTGCAGGCGGAAGGTCTTGAGTTCGGATCCTAGACCCCACATATAGACAGCCAGGCAGAAGCGCCCATGGTTCCACATACATACACACATGCATACACACACACAATTGAATAAATAATAGTAAAAAAAAAAGTTTAAAAAAAAAAACAAAGATCTAAAAAAAAAAGAATTACAAATAATAATAAAAAAAAAGGTCTTAGCATTTAGCCCAAACTGGCCTCAAACTCGATTTAGCCTCCCAAGTACTGGATTATAGGCATGAACTATTATGCTATATATAGTATTATGTTGATGGAAGGAAAAACAGGCTGATTTCATAATGTTTGACAGCTATTATAATGGGAAAATGATTATGTCTTTGGTAAATGGTGCTAGATCTATGAGCATGTTTCCTTTTATATGAAGTTCAAAAATAGGCAATAGGATATGGATTAACACAGTAAGGGTAATGTGAGATCAGTTGGGAAGGAACAGGAGAACCTACTGGAGTCTTGGAAATATTTTGGTATGGGTGCTGAATATACTATTGTATATATAATATATATATTTTATGCATATGTATATTAATCATTAAATTGTATGAGTAAGATTTTTAACTTTATGTTAACCTCAATAAAATTTAAAATTCAAATAAAAATAAATGGTACTAATTTCTTTAAAAATGAAAACTGCATATAATTTCTCATACTGCATTTTAATAGTGAATATAGTGAATGTAGCAAGACCGAATTGCTTTCCAAGCACATAGTGCACTTTGAATCTCTAAAATTGTCAGCAACTACAGAGTATTGATAGGGATCACTTAGGATTAAGATAGAGAAACTTTTCATTCTATATTTTAGAGCTGTAAAGAATATGTAATGCTGGGACTAGAGAGATGGCTTAGGGGTTAAAACCTCTGCCTCAAAAGCAAAAGAATCTGAGTTTGGATCCCAGACCCCATGTAAAAATGCCAGGTGGGTATGGCAGCTGCCCGCACTTCTGGCCCTGGAAGGCAGAGTCTAGGAAACCACAGAGCAATCTAGGATAGTTCCTGAACTCACTCTTGGGCCTCTATAGGTACACACACTTAAGTGCTGTTTTCTATACACAGGTAGACACCCACACAGGAAAAAAGGAAAAAGAATGTTTGATACTTGGGTTTTCCAAAATGGTCTTTGACATTTTGCCCCAGGCTTTTTGCTTGCTAGCATATGTTAGGTCACTAATGTAAGTAATGTCATGCAGACTCCAAAAATGATTTACAGAGACCAAATAAATTATGAGTTTTAAAAAAATCAGCTAGGCATGGTAACACATGACTAATTCCAGCACCCAGGAAGGCAGGAGAATCAGGATTTCAAGGCAACCCTAAATTAATTTTGACTTGACTTAAAACAAACAAAAAAACCCACCACTTTAAAACAATGAAAGAAAATATTTCAAAAACGATTATCTAGCACAACTACACTGATAAGCTTTAAGTTTCCAAATGGACTGTCATGATTCCTGAGTGAGATGACTATCAATTTATTGATGTTAAACTCTAAAATGTAGTCTGCTGGTTTCAGTTAGTTTTGTCAGTAGAGGGCAGTGGAGATATATTGCAAGAGAAAAAGGTTTACTAGTTCCCCAGTAAGCAAGCCCTCAGTGGGCTTCTGCACCCTGGAAGGCTCTACAGTAGCCTACAGCCATAGGCCCCCTCTAGCACCTTATGCTTTGGAAAGTTTTGTAGCAGAGTTTTCTCCAATGAGATATCTCTCAATTTTCCTATGCATCTTTTATATGATTTCCAACAAGCTCCAAGGCAGTAGAGCCAGTGGACTGTGGTCATCCCCAGTACATCTTCTTGGAACCTATGAACGTGGCTTTCTGTGGAAAAAGTTATTTTTAGGTGTAGTTAAGGCAATTGATGTATAGTAAGAGCATCTTGAATTATCAGGGTGTATACTAATATAATGACAAGTGTCCTAAAAGAATGGCAGAGAGAATTGAGAGAACAGGAATAAGGAACAGTCCTGTAGATACTTGATTTTGGATTTCTGGCATCTGCAACAATGAAAGAAACTGCTGAGGAGCATCATTTGCTTGATAGTGTTTTATTTCATTTTGTTTTTTGAGATAGAGCCTCATATAACTAGAATGTCTTTGAGCTTGCTTCGTAGCTGAGGATAACCTTGAACTTCTAATCCTCCTGCTTTTCAAGTGCAGGGACTGCACTGACTAAACTGCTTTTAAGTCACATGATTCTTATGATTTGTTATAACATCCAGTGGTGTGAGAGCTCCATCAAGTTCTACCACTGCAGTATCGCAGGGAATGGTCTGCCATTCAGTGAGCCAGGAGCAAGCCTAGATCTCAGCCCTGCATGAGTAGGAAGGGAAGGAGGAAAGGAAAGCCCCTCAGACCTGTCCACATGTGATTTCAAGTTCTCTTACTAGTAAATCCTCACCACCGCAACTCTCTATTGTGATCTTTTTATTTTTAATTAATTTAGTGTATCTGTGTGTATATCTGTGTGTGTGTGTGCGCGCCTGTGTGTGCCTATGGAGGCCCAAGTGACATTGGGCATCAGCCTGGCAGCCTGGCATCATCATCATTCTACCTCCTTATTTCTTTGCTCAGGAATTTCCCAGACTGGACCTTCCAGGGCCAGAATTACAACTTGCTGCCATATGCCTCCCATATTTTTATGTAGATTCTGAGGATCTGAACTCAGGTCATTTTGCTTTCAAGACAACGATTTTAACTGTTGAGCCATTTCCCCAGCCCCTAAAACTTCCTTTTTTACACATAAAATATCTTTTATTATGAATTACACACAATAAAAGCTTCAAGACATACTGTGTCCCATTTTGAAATTATGTAACAGTTTTGCACTCAAATATTTTCAGCCTATCATTTGTTTCACCTTCACTAACTATAATCCACAAGTTGTAATATAAAACCCGACATTAATACTTGACAGGATTTTGATGTGTGATAATAACTGGATATTGGGCAGCATTCAATTAGAGTATCAGTGTAGCTTTTATTCATCAAGGGAAAAAAAACTTGATTCAAGTTCCCCAAACAAATGTGAGAAATTGTTTTGGTTTTGACTTGGAAATAAGGCCAAAGTAAAATATGAAAACAAAGCATTTCCTTTTGTGAGGGCTGAATCAGCTCACATTCCAGGCAAGCAGCTTCCCCAAGTGGTGCTTTTTCAGTTTTTGGGGTCTACCAAGCCAACCCCTTGGCTGTCCTTGTGATGCTTCTTCCTCCTTCCCACCCCTCGCCTCTTTTTCTCTTCATTCGCCTTCAGCCTTTTTCTCTGCAGCTGGTTCACCACACTAGGTACAGTCTGAACTGGTCTAGAAGACTCTTCTGGCTTCTTTTAACCTCAGTCTATTTTCATGTCATTCTTTTCACCTTCCAACTCATCTTGCATTTTTTTCTTGGGAATATCCAGGACCTACCACAGTTACTATCTCTTGAACTTCTTTCATTAAAGCATCTGCTGTCAGCTTTGAGAATACTTTAAGTCTGTTGATTCCTTTTTTGGGGGGAGGGGGGCTTTTTTTCTCTTCTCACTATACATCTTCCTTTTCCTCTTAACTCCATAAGCCTTTAGCCATGCTTTACCTAAGAAAGAAGCTCACACTATAATAGCACCCTGACAGAAGCTTCCATTCCTAATAATTCTTTTTTTATTATTTGTTTATTTAATTTTCCCAATCATACAAATTTAATTCCACCCCCTCATCCCCTTGCTCCCTCTCCCCCTTTCCCCCTTCCTTTCACCCCCTCCCTTTCTCCCAGTTCCCCCATTCCCCCCAACCCCTGGAGCATCCTTTACTGTTAATGTCAAACTTTCCTCTGCATCCTCCACTCTAATGAGGTGTAAGGACTCAGTAGCATTGCCTAGAACCCTTTCTTGTGTTCCCCTTTAGTATGGGAACACTATTGTGACTGTTAATCTCTTGCCTCTAAGCATCCTAGTGCCTGTGATACATGCTAGACTTTGGGGGAGTCATTGATATGTCAGTCATTGCGCAGGTCATGCAAAGTCCTATTACGGTTCCTGCGGCCCTACTTGTGGGAGGTATCTTGGGTATCCTCCCATCTTTAGGCTCTTACAATCTTACCGCCCTGACTTCTGCAAATTTCCTGGAGCTTTAGGATGGGGAGAGATTTGGCTGGCCTGGTTCCAGGTGATTAATATAGGGTTTCTGATGTTCTGAATTATGGTTGGTTGTTGTTTTCAGTTTTGCTCTTCCTGTACCACACTCTTGGCTCCATCCTGATTGGTATTGGAGGTCACCTCCTAGCCAGAGATGAAAGGCTGTTAAAATGGAGTCTTATTATAAGAGTAGATTCAAAAGTAGGTGGAATAAGAGTAGGAGACCTTGGTGAGGGGGAGAGGTCAGTCTCCCATTTGCAGGATGGTTACCATCTACAGGCCAGACTCTATGCCCTCCCTGACTGGGCATCTCCCTGACTGATGAGATCGAACCCCCTCAGTTGCAAGTGACTAGGAAGGAAAGTGAGTGGGCCTAACCAAATGTCTCTCTACTTACTTGCAGTACTTGATGATGACCTATTTTCTCTGCTGTAGCATGATCCCCTCTCTCCTTATTTCTGGGGTGGGCCCTCCTTCCCCCTCCCTCCTGTTTATCTTTGCAATTACTATAGGTATTACAGAGATTTACCTTTGAATATGTCACTAAGTAGGTTTGGTAGTAGGATCCACCTATTAGGGAGTACATATGGCACTTAATTTTCTGTGTCTGGGATACTTCACTCAATACAATTTTTTCTAATTCCATCCATTTCCAAGCAAATTTCATTAATTCATCTTTTTTGATGGCTGAGTAGTATTCCACTGTATAAATGTACCGCATTTTCCTTATCCACTCATCAACTGTTGGGCATTTGGTTTGATTCCATGACATTGCTATTTCTGCTATGAACATGGTCGTGCTTGTGCCATTGAGGTGAATTTTTGCTTTGTGGGAGATTATTCCCAGAAGTGAAATAGCAGAGTCATATCACCACTAATCACCAGAGTGGTTGTATAAGCCTGCATTCCCACCAGCAATGTAGGAGAGTTCCCTTCTCTCCACATCCTCTCCAGCATTTGGCATTATTTGTATTTTGAATTTTTGCCATCCTGACTGCCATCTCAGGGAGGTTTTGATTTGCATTTCCTTGATGGCCAAGGATGTGAAGCATTTTGAAAAATATTTGTTAGACATTTCAATTTCATTCCTGGTAAAGTTTCTTTTGACTTCCCAGGCCCATTTTTTAATTGGGCCATTAATTTCCTTGATGTTTAGTATTCTAAGTTCTTTGTGCACTCTGGATAATAGAGCTCTATCAGATACATGGTTAGTGAGGATTTTCTCCCATTCTGTGGGTTGCCTTTTTGCTCAGTTTAAAGTCAATTTATCTGAACAGTAGCTCTTTAATGTCATAAGATCCCATTTGTTGAGTGTTGGTTCTAGTGACTGTGCTATTGGATTTCTGTTTAGGAACTGTTGGCCTAGTCCAATCAGCTTGAAGAAGTTCCCTACTCTTTCAACTAGGATTTTTATAGTCTCTAGCCTAATATTAAGGTCCTTGATCCATTTGGAATTAATTTTTGTACATGGTGACAAGTACAGGTCCAGTTTTAATCTTCTGCATGTGGACATGCAGTTTTGCCAGCACTATTTGTTGAAGATGCTGTTCTTTTTACACTGGATTTTTTGGGCCCTTTTGTTAAAGATCAAATGACTGTAATTGTGTGGGCTTATATCTGGGTCTTCAACTCTTATCCATTGTGTCTATTTTGGAGCCAGTACCAGGCTGTTTTATTAATATGGATTTTTAGTATAGTGTAAGGTTTAGTATGGTGATACCTCCAGCAGTGTTTTTGTTACTCAGGATTGTTTTTGCTATCCTGGGTCTTTTTTGGTTCCATATGAATTTTGAGATTGGTCAATTTCTTTATAGAATTGCTTTGGGATTTTGATTGGTATAGCATTGAATCTGTATATTGCTTTTGGTAGGATGGTTATTTTTATGATAATGATTCTGCCAGTCTAGGAGCATGGGAGGTCTTTCCACCATGTGGTGTTTTCTGTAATTTCTTTCTTTAGGATTTTAAAGTTTTCATTGTAAAGGTCTCTTACTTCCTTGGTTATACCAAGGTATTTCATTTTTTTAGGGCCTATAGTAAGTAGGATTGTTTCTCTTAGGACTTTTTCACTGTTTTCATCTTGGGCGTATAGGAAGGCTACTGATTTTTGTATGTTTATTTTGTATCCTGCCACCCTGTTGAACTTCTGTATTAGTTCCAGAAGTTTCTTGGCAGAGTTTTTAGGATCACTCAGGTATACAATCATGTCATCTGCAAATAGAGATATCTTGACTTCTTCCTTGCCTATTTGAATCCCTTTTATCTCCCTCTCTTGTCTTATGGCTCTACCTAAAACTTCCAAGTACAATATTGAATAGAAGTGGTGAGAGTGGACAGTCTTGTCTAGTTCCTGATTGAAGCGGGAATGCTTCAAGTTTTTCCCCATTGAGTATAATGCTTTGCTGTTGACTTGTATACATCTTTTATTATGTTGATAAAAGTTCCTTCCATTCCAACTGTCTCTAGGGTTTTGATCATAAAAGGCTTGTTGGATCTTGTCAAAAGCTTTTTCTGCATCTACCAAAAGTATCATGTGGTCTTGGACTTTGGACTGGTTTATATGGTAAATTACTATTATTGATTTGCGTATGTTGAACCAACCTTGTATGCCTGGAATAAAGCCTACTTGATCCCCGTGAATGATTTTTTTGATATGTATTTGAATCCGATTTCCTCAGATTTTTGTTGAGACTCTTTGCATCTGTGTTCATCAAAGAAATTGGCCTATAGTTTACTTTTTCAAGTGTATCTTTATTGGGTTTTGGGATTAAGATGATATTAGCTTCATAGAAAGAATTTGGTAGAATTCCTTCCTTCACAATTTGATGGAACAGTTTAAGAAGTATTGGTGTTATTTGTTCCTTAAATGTGTGGTAGAACTCTGTGCTGAATCCATCTGGCCCAGGACATTTTTTGATGGGAAGATTCAAGATTACTTCATCAATTTCCTCATATGTTATAGGATGATTTAAATAATTCAAAACTTCCTGATTCAATTTAAGTAAGTTGTGCTTACTTAGGAATTCATCTATTTCTCTTGTGTTATCAAATTTCACAGAGTATAAGTTTTTAAAATATGACCTTATAATTCTCTGAATTTTTTGGGGTATTAGTATTGATAACTCCATTTTCATTTCTAATTTTGTTAATTTGGGTTTTCTCTCTTTTGTTTCTGGTTAATTTACCTAGGGTTGTATTAATCTTATTTTTTTCAAAGAACCAGCTTTTTGACAGGTTGATTCTCTGTATCATTTTCCTTATCTCAATTTTGGATATTTCTTCCCTGATTTTGCTAATCTCCTCTCTTCTACTGCTTTTGAGATCAGATTGCTTTAGTGTCTCTAAAGCTTTAAGCTGCATTGTTAGGTTATTTATTTGTGATGTTTCTGTATTTTTGATATAGGCATTAAGAATTATGAACTTACCTCTTAGGACAGCTTTCATTGTGTCCAAAGATTTTGATAAGTTGTATATTCATTATCGTTCGCTTCTAAGAAATCTTGAATTTCCTTTATGATTTCTTCCTGAACCCAATTCTCATTCAGCATCATAGTGTTTAGTTTTCAGGAGTTAATGTATTTTCTGCTGTTTGTTGTGTTGTGGATGTCAAGCTTTAGACCATGGTGGTCTGACAGGGTACAGGCTAGAATTTCAACTTTCCTATATATGTTCAGATTTATTTTGTGGCCCAATATGTGGTCTATTTTGGAGAAAAGTTCCATGTACTGCTGAGAAAAATGTGTATTCTTTGGTATGTGGGTGAAAAGTTTGATAGAGATCTGTAAGGTCCATTTCAGTAAGGATTTGATTAAGTTCCAATGTGTCTCTGTTAAGTTTTTTACCTGTTGATCTATCCCATGTTGAAAGGGCAGTATTAAAATCCCCAAGAATTATCGTTTTGGGGTTGATTTCTTGCTTTAGATGCTGTAGCATTTGCTTAATGAATGTGGAGGAGCCCGTATTGTGAAGTCTTCCTGGTGAATTGTACCTGTGACTAAAATGTAGTATCCATCTTTGTCTCTTATGATTGTTTTTGGTTTGAAGTCCACTTTGTCCAGTAGCATAATAGCTACCCCTCCATGTTTCCTGGTTCTATTAGCTTGCAGAATTTTTGACCAGCCTTTTACTTTTAGGATGTACCTATCTTTTATGGTGAGATGCATTTCCTGAATGGTTGTGATTTCTAATCCAAGTTTGTAATCTGTATCTTTTGATTGGAGAATTAATTCCATTGACATTTAGTGTTATAATGGAGAAATTATTTTTAATTTCAGACACTTTTTATGTTTAGTGCCTTTCATAAGTGTATTATTTGGCTTTTAGGTTTTGGTAGTATTATACTTCCCTTCTGTCCTTCTAGATGTGCTTATTCTTTTCTTCAAGCTTGAGTATGTTTTCTAGCATTTTTTAAGGCCTGGTTTGGTAGATATGTAAGTCTTCAAGTTGTCTTTATGGGGGAAAATTTTTCTTTCACCCTTGATCATGACTGATAGTTTTGCTGGGTATATCAGCCTGGGTTGATATTTGTGCTCATTCAATACTTGAAGTACGTCTCTCCAAGCTCTTCTGGTTTTTACTGTTTCCATTGGAAAATCATTTGTTATTTTAAAGGTGACTTTAAATTTTGTTTTTTTATTATTTATTCAACTGTGCGCATGTGCGTGTGTGTGTGTGTGTGTGTGTGTGTGTCTGTGTATGTGTAGAACCACGGACGAACTCGCGAACCACCATGGACGCCTCCACCTCCTTCTGCCCTGGGATTCACAGGCTCCGCCCTACCAGGACCAGAAGCGCAGGCCGCCCCCGCTTCTGCCTGGCGTCTATACGTGGGATCTGGGATCCGAACTCAGGCCTTCCACCTGCAAGGCGGAGGCTTAACCCCTGAGCCACCTCTCCAGCCCTTTAAAGGTGACTTTAAAATTGACTTGTTTTTTTTTCCCTTGAAGCTCTCAGCACCTTTTCTTTGTCTTGAATGTGGAATGTTTTGACTATTATTTGCCATGGTGAGTTTCTATTTTGGTCATATCTGTTTGTGGTGTGGAATGCCTCTTGTATTTGGATGGGTCTCTCTTTCTTTAGATGAGGAATGTTTTCCTTTATGATAATTTCAAAATTTTCCTCAGATATGGTATTTTGGGATTCTTGTTCAGGTATTTCATGAATGTGCATGTTAGGCTTCTTCAAGGTGTCCCATAACTCTTTTTTTTATATTTATTTTTTTATTTCCACTCATACAAACTTAACAGGTACATCGGTCCCTTCCCTCCCTCCATCCCCTCACTCCCTGTGCTGCCCTCCCCTCCTTCTTCCCTCCCCATCCCCCAGTGCCTCCCCCTCCCATGCCCGGAGCATCCTTTAATGAGCATGCCAAACTCTCCTCTGGGTCCTCCTCTCTGATGAGGTGCAAGGACTCAGTGGTATTTCCCAGAACCCTTTCCTGTGTTCCCTTTAAGCATAGGAACACTACTGTGGCTGTCAATTCCTTGCCTCCAAGGATCCTAGTGCCTTTAGCAAACGCTAGACTTTGCGGGGTCAATAGTGTGTTGGACATTGTGCAGGGCATGCAAAGTCCAAATATGATTGCTTCGGCCCTAACTTGTGTGGAGTATCTTGCATATCATTGCTCCTCCCATCCTTGTGCTCTTACAATCTTACCGCTCCCTCTTCCTCAAATTTCCCTGAGCTTCAGGATGGGGAGAGATTAGGCTGGCCTAGTTCCAGGTGGTTGATATAGAGTCTCTGATGTTCTGGATTATGGTTTGTTGATTTTTTTTTCAGTTTTGCTGCTCCTACAACGCCCTTCACTCCATCCTGATGGGTATTGGATATCGCCCCCTGGCTAGAGATAAAAACCTGTTAAATTAGAGTTTTGTTATAAGAGTATATTCAAAGGCAGATGTAATAAAAGTAGGAAACCACGGTGAGAGAGGGGTCAATCACCCATTTGCAAAATGGTTACTTTCTATCTGCCAGACTAAACGCCCTCCCCTTCTGGTAAGATCATACCCCATCCATTGTAAATGATCAGGAAGGAAAGTCTGAATATTCCTCTCAAGTGTCTTTTTGGCTTTAACAACCTTTTCCATTGAGCTGGTTAGTTCTTCCACTTTGTCTTCAAGATCTGAAATTCTATTTTCTGCTTCGTTAGTTCTGCTGATAAGACTCTCTGTTGAGCTCTGGGTTGAAGATAGCTTGTCTTTTTGTTCGAGTTTAAACTCTGCATGACATTGTTTTAACTGGGGTATGTCTATTTTTGTTTCTTCAACTGTTTTTCTCATCTCCTCCAATTGCCTGTTGTGTTCCTGTTCAAAGTGGTTGATGCAGTTATTTAACTCCTCCTGGATTTCCTCTTTCGTAGTATTGATCATGGTAATGATCAGGCTTTGAAAGTCATTATCTTGGATGTGGCTTTCTTGGCTATTTTCTATGAGTTTGTTCTCGTTGGAATCTATCATTATGGGGTTAATTCTTTTGGTAAGAGATTTGTTTTCTTGGTTTTTGTTTCTCCTGGATATGTGCTGTGACCTGGGCATTGTTGTTTTATCTCTTAAGACCTTCTTTCAGTTTCTGTGTGTTTTTGACTGAACTGAATTAGTTGGTATTACTACTCTGGAATGGTTATTACTAGTGTTTCCCTTGGCGTTAGGTATGCTTGCCTGGTATTGTTGTTATTTCCTAGATGAGACTATTAGACTCTTAGTTCATCAATTAAGTCAGGTTTAGTAGACGGGGAATGAAGATTAGTATGGTAGTGCACTTTATCATTTTGTACCTTGGTGATTTGTGAGGGTAAATGGTATAGTCCCCAAAGTTGTATACATTTTGGGGTGGCTATATGAGAAAGTTAAAGTACAATGACTAATAATTGAAAGAAACAGGATGGTAAAAAGGGTTTACTTATCTTTGAGCTGAATGTGAAGAATCTCTCCCATGTGATAGGATGATATTAGAGGACTTCAGATGTATGGCCTTTGTCCCCTAGAGCTTTGTTTGGGTTTTCTTTGGACTCATTGAATTCTGAGGAGCAGAGTGTCCTCTCTGGTCCGTGGGCTGTGCCTCTAGTTGTGGAGCAGATCATCTGGGAGCTGGGGCATGGCCTAGGGCCTTTTCCTAGCCCAGAGCAGACTGACTGCTGCTCAGGCTGGCTGGTGGGAAGAGGTGGGACCAATGGGTGACCTGGGGCCTGGGGCACCATCTAGGGGGTTTACCTGGGGAGCAGTGGGTCCTCCCTGGACCGCATGTCCTGGGAGAAAGTCCTAATAATTCGTTATACTAAAATTTCTTTGTTTAAATTGTCGTGTGCTAGGGGCTGAGATTAAAATAGTGGTAGATTTCTTGGCAAGCATGTTTAAGATCCTGTGTTCCATCCCTAGCAGCACAAAAAACAAAAATTGAGTAATTTCCCTCTTTTACTTGAAAGAGACTAATGCACTGCAAAATAAATAAGTAGATGATATATATCATTGAACCAGGCATATAATGTATAATTCCAACACCTAGGAGCTAAGCAAGAGGATTTTACCATGTGTTTGGGACCAGCCTCGGTTATTTACATAGTGAGAACTGGGTCAGTCTAAGCTATTGAGTAAGACACTCAAAAATAAATTGTAAATTGAGCTTTTTTTTAGTTTAGTGTTTTTCAGGTAGGGTCTTAGTGACTGAGGCTGGCTTTAGACTTGCCATGGGGTCAGGACTGATCTTGAGCTCCTTATCCATCTGCTTACATCTCCAGAATGCTGAAATTATAGGTGTACTTTCATGTAGAGTGGAGAAGGGGAATCAGACATTGAAGAAGAAGGGTCATACTGAGCTTCATAAGAAATTTGAGACCAACCTGGACCTCATGAGACCCTTGTTAAGTCATGCAGCTCCATCTACATTTAAGGTTGACATGGAGGTCTGTTAAAAGGAGAAACTAATGAAAGGAAAAAGACTTAAGAAATACATGTTTGGACTAGAGAGATGGTTCAGGGATTAAGACTCTGTCTCAAAAGCAGAAGATCCTAAGTTCGGATCCCAGGTCCCATATAAAAATACCAGATGGAAATGCTGGTGGACTGCACTTCTGGCCCTGATGCCAGAACTTGGAAAATCCCAGAGTGAAGCAAAAAAGGAGGTAGAAGACCTGAGGGCCTGTGACCAAAGGAACAATAGTTTAGCCTTAAGGTAGAGGAATATTAGAGCAGAAGAAAGAGCTTAAAGTCAGAGAGGATAGGGAAACAGATGCCACAGACAACATGGAGGGAGGAAGCCTGAAGATAGTTACAGGTGGGGGCAGCTTTGCAAACCTCCACCTCCAATCTTTAATGGGCTTCAGACATTGGTAAGGAGTTGTAAGGGAAGCAGGGTAGTGCGGGGTACAAAATAAAAGGACACCATGTTAAAAAAAAATGGTCCTCTTGAAACTATTAGGGTGGGGAGGTCAGGGATGGGGGGGGGCGGGGTAACATGTCGTGAGTACATTAGAGTACTGGGAATTACCCACATTCCAACCAAGATTTAGGAGGCTTTGCAAAATGTTGAGACTATGGCCAACAACCCTGTCTCCAAAAACTAAACAGTAACAGCAACAAAAAATTCACAATTTCTGCTGAGCCAAAATGGCTCTAACAAAAGAAAATGTAAGCAACAATGAACAGACACACTCAGGCAAAGAAAAAAGATCACTTTGATTCTAGAAAGTCTGCTGAAATGAGAAGAAGGCTGACATCAAGCCTTCTGTCCTTTAGGCAAAGTGGGCACTTCAAGCAAAGAAGCAGTGGACGAGAGAACAGGTCAGGTCTAAGGAACTAGAATGATTTCTACAGGGATCTGGTATGTATCAGACAGCTAAGTGAAGGACAGTGAAGTGTCCTTTCTTGGAAGCACCAGCTAAATATTCCCTGGTCTTTGTCATACCACCTACAGGCTCCATGAGAGAGTTTGCTGTAGATCAATACAGAACATCATCTGAAGTTTCTGACGGCAGAAACTAGAAGGGATGGGTCAGTGGGAAGACAGAGTCTGATCGTGGAAGGAAACTCTTCTTACACTACAATTCCAACCCTGAAATTAGAATGTGTTGTAAAAGAGAGCCCTGTTTTTACAGATCTTCCCTTCTCGATTTAATGTTGGTGAACAGACAACAAAGCTATGTACCCAAGGCTCATATAGATGTGGACCGAGTCCAGGACTCTACTCAAACCTGGAAGTTTCTAGAGTTTTATTTTGATAAGATTTGAAATGTAATTAGGGAGAAGAGCACAAAACCAAGTGTACGTCTGTTGTAGATTCATGCTCCAGCTTTTTACTAAGAGTTCCAAGAGCTGTCAGATTTGGTTAGCTCTGAGTATGTCTGATGGCTTTTATTTCCTACTCTGCAACTGACTTAAGTCATCTTTCTTTCTCTTTGTTTTTTTGTTTGTTTCTCTCTTTCTTCTCTCTCTTCTCTCTCTCTTCTCTCTCCTCTCTCTTTCTTTTTTCCTTTCTTTGAGATTAAGACAGAATTTAGTAGAGGAGAGAAAGAATGAAATTCATGGATGTGAATCCTCAAAGGGTAAGAGAGCCCTGGAGAACTCATGGACTCCAGATGTGGAATCCATAAGGGGTGAGAGAAAAGTCAGAGAGGAATTTATGGACTTCAGATGTGGAGTACCTTGAGGGGTACTTAAGTCCTTTTCTGAAGCTCAGGATTTGGGAACAAGAGTCCCTTTTCTAGGAAAACATGCAAATTCCCCAAAAGTTGGCTTGCGGTGTTAGATTGTCCAGAGGGCCTTCTTGGGGTTCGATGCATCTTGTAGGTAAGGATATTGTTATTTGGATGTTTGTCAGCTCTAATCTCTGGTTCCATGTTTCATGAATGACCAGAGCTTATCTAGGTAGCTTTTCCCCTTCTGAAAGACTGGGTGTTCCCTAATAAGAACAAAGCGGTAGCTTGTATTGCTTCCTGTATAATCTCTAACTCTGGAAATCCTCAGGACCCTGCTCATCTCCAGGCATCAAGATGGAGCTTTCTGTTTTCTTTGATGATTAGCTCTTTCCTTAAAGTCCAGATGAGGAAGAAGGAGTGTTTTTCTGGTTCAGCATGAGCGAAATTAGTGCTACTTATCCTTGTAAGGCTAGCAGCATGGATGAATCCTTTATTGAATATTCTGGACTTGAAAAGTATTTCCTTTTGCCCTGCTAGCAATGTTATACACTAGCCACAGGGATCTTGAGATGTTAAAGCTGATGCTGCTTGCATTTTCCTTTCTTTCCTACATAAGCCTTCCATTACTCTCTTCACTGAGGTGCTTAGCTTGCCATTTAAATAACTAGCGAGAATGTGTCAAGCCTAGGTTGTACTCTAAAACATTATTTTCCTGGTGTGGTGGTACACACCTATAATCCCAGCTCTTAGGGTAGAGACAAGTTCAAGGTTATCCTTGGCTATAGTAAACTGAGGCCAACCTGGGCTAATGAGTCCCTTTTCAAATAAGCTTTGCTACAATTTTCTTCATGATGTTTTCAAAGGTATCTGAGAAATTAAGAATATAGCAATGCCTTGTTATATGCCTGGATGTAAGTTAATTAATTAGATTGGTTGGCTCCAGGAATAACCTGCTAGAAATATATGTTATACCTGCTACTTTTACACTGTAAAGTTTTGCAAAATTAGGTTACTTTTAAATGATGAATCACAAAAGAACAGAAAAATAGTGGATGTGAAAGCCTATACTTTATGTCTCAGATCTGTCATACATTAAATATGGAAGCAATATTTTTATGCATTTTATGGCACTTATGCCATAAAATGGAGCTAACATTGTATAGAATGTCTTGCATAGGTTTAAAAGAAGCAAACAAGATGTAGCTTTTAACTTAAAATTTCTATAACTTTTTCTGAATAGAAAAGTTTATAATTTTCAAAAAGGAAATGACAAGATTAAGAGATTTAACAATGAATATAACAATGAATGAGCTAATAAAAGTACGTAGAGCAAGTATGTAGAGCAACTGAAGTTACTACACCTGTTAACAGGCTTTCCCACACTGTAAAATTTAATGGAGATAACTGACATGTTAAAAAGACAGGTTATTTTGAAGGAATACTCAAAGAAATCAGGTCCAAAATGTATAGGAAAAAACTACAAATAAATATGAAAAAGACAGCTCAGTAGACTTGAATAGGCATTTTATGAAGGATGATTATGAAGTTCATCTTCATTGTTGCTGATAAAAATCACCATCAAACATCTTAAAGGAACAAGGGACTTATTTTCTCTTAACGACAGTCCAGTTATAGTTCTCGGTCCAGCTTGACAGAGAGTTCACACAAAGATTGAGGGAACTGGCCACATAATATCGTATAAGAGCTGAGAGAGGGATGATTCTTACTTGCCAGACCAGCATCCCTGGTCAAATATACATAAAGATGCCTCTTTCTCAAACAGGTCCCTCCATTTTAGTCACCTGCGTGGGGATTAGTCCTATCCACCATGGGCTGGGCCTTCTCCATCCACTGAACAATCTGCTGCAGGTTTGTTCTGGGCTTAACTAAACTACCAATTCTCTACAAATGTTCCCAGAGCTCAGACCCTCAACTGTCAAGTTGACACCTGTGTCTAACTATGACAATGACCGTATGAACCTCATTCTCATTAATCACTAGTAAATACAAATTAAAACTAGAATGAGCTAATAAAAGTACGTAGAGCAAGTATGTAGAGCAACTGAGGTTACTATACCTGTTAACAGGCTTTCCCACACTGTAAAATTTAATGGAGATAACTGACATGTTAAAAAGACAGGTTATTTTGAAGGAATACTATAGAAGCTGCTGGGGAAGAGAAATAATAACAGGCCCCATCAATGCATGAGATCTATGAGTTGCGATAAAAATCAACACGGCAACAGGTGACTACCAGTGTAATAGTGGCTTGAGTATCAAGAAGACAATCAACAGCTCTCTGATTGGACTCAAGACCCATTTGTCAGAATGGTACATATCCCTGTAATTGTAAACTAGAACAAGAACTTAAAAAAAGGAAGGAAATAGATCAATAGGGAAGACAGCAACGAATCTTTAGGTAGGAAAACAGTACATCAAACTGCTGTTAATAGCTGTTATTATACCCATATATTGGAAGAACATTTAACATTCAGCCTAGAAGTCTTCTTCTACACCAGATGTACAGGATCTCAATACTCTAACAGGCTGCAGCCTAGGGCAATAGAAGAGCAATGAAGTGGACAGCAATGGCCAACCATAATGCTGTATCAGAAACTCAGCAAGGTTCACAAGAATCAGGCAAAACTTAATCTCTCCCCCATTCTAAGGCTTTGGGAAACTTGCAGGAGAGGGGGCAGTGAGATTGTAAGAACCTAAAGATGGGAAGATTCACCTTTGGACAAGATGTTTCACTCAAGGCAGGACTGCTGCATCTAGGAACTCACTGCAGTGAGACTTGTCCTTCCCAGACATACCAACATGCCTCCATAAACTATAAGAACTCAAGAAAGATAAGAACATATAGTGGAAATCTTGGGGTCTAAAGCTGGATGAATGAAGGGAAATTCCCCTATCTTTGGGATTGCCAGAGGGAACTTGATATGCCACAGAGGCCTGAACTCCCACAAGAGTAGACAAGTCTAGGATCCATAGAAGCATACAGGCAGGAGGGTGAAAGGGAATGGGAGGAACTGATGAGGGAAAGGAAGGAAATGGGAAAGATGGGGGATGGAGGGAAGCAGGGATGAGCACTCAATATGACTGTAAAAGTAGAAAAAATAAATTAATAATAAAAAGGAAGTTTATTTTGGCTTAGTTTTAGGAGTTCTAGTCAAGAAACCTTGTTTCCATTGCTTTATGCCTGTGGAACACATCATAGTGGAACTAGATATGGAGCAAGTCCACTCTTCATTATTAGGAAACAAAATAAGGAAGACCTGGAAATGTCAAAAACCCCTTCAAGGGCTTCCCAGTGACCTGATCACTTCCTAACAGGCCTCTTCTCTTAAAGATTGTGATGGTTGCCCTCAAATGCTAACTTGATGAGACCTAAAATCTCCTGGGGAAGAGGTTCTAGGAAAACTGCAGGGATATCTCATTAATTGAGCAGAGAAGATGTGCCCACCTCGGGTGGCACCATTCCTTGGAGACACTTGTCATAGTTAGGCACAGGTATCAACTTGACAGTTGAGGGTTTGAACTCTGGGCACATTTGTAGAGAATTAATGGTTAAGTCCAGAGCAAACCTGCAAGAGATTGTCTATCTGATGGGGAAGGTACAGCCCATGATTGGTGGGACCAGGCCCTGGAATAAAATACTGAGAGCTGAGAAAGTTGAGAAAAGTTGACATCCTTGTGTATACTTGGTCTGGCAAGTAAGGATCGTCCCTCTCTCAGTCATTATGTAGAGATGGTGTGGCCAGTTTCCTCATCCCTGGTGTTAGTGCATACTCTCCCATCAAGCTAGACTATGAACTGTAACCAGACCATCAGTAAGAAAATAAACCCCTTGTTCCCTTAAGCCATTTGATGGTCATTTGTCAGCAACAATGCAGGCTGACTGCAACAACACTAATACATAAATGGCTCAGTTTTGGCTTAGAGGTGATTTGCACATGGGACACACCCGATGAATCTGACCTCCATCTCTAAGCTACAATCTACTTTATAGTGACCTTAAGTCTTGCAAGAGCAGAGAAGGGGAGTGCCAGTTAACAGTTTACAACCAAGGTCAAAGTGGTCATTACAAGTTTCTAGATGTCACCTCCTTCTTATCTTGCAGCTTCAAGGAGTGTTGCTGAATCCGCCGCCGGGCCAGCAGAGGGAAGAGGGGAAACAGCGGGGCCTGGTGGGTTCAAGGCGAATGGGCCCCGGGAGTCAGGCGAGAAGCAGCACACAGATGAGGAGCTGGCTGCAGACTCAACTTTACTCAGGAAGTGTTTGGGCTTACATAGGGTCGGGTCCAATCAGGCGTGGCCACTCCTTTACTCAGGGGAGGGGGGAGCAGCCACCAATCATTTAGCTGTTTACTGGGTGTCGAGGTTAGATGGCCGTTTCCCATTGGTTGTTCATCTGCCCGCCATTTGGTTGTCCATCCCACTGCCTGTATGGTTTCTTCTTCAGGCTTATCTGTAGCCAGACCTCCTGGATTCGGGAGCCCAGGCTAGGGCCTCCCTGAATCAATAGTGCCACAAAGGAGGACATCCTGGCACCATGGAGGATCTCATCTTGGAGGTTAGAAAGTTGGGAGGGTAAGCAGACTGGCCTGCCTCACTTGTTATTTCTTGTCAACTTAAGCCTTTCCAGGATCACTTCTCCCTCTTCCTATCAGAAGGAATGGAAAGCCTTGTTTTGCCTGGGAAGCTACATTCCCTTTTAGTTTTCATTTTAAGACAGGATTTGCTAAATTGGCTAGGCTGAGCTTAAGCTTGTGATCCTCCTGCTTCAATCTCATGCAGCTCCTCTTCCTTTCGAAGGATTATACCCCTCAATATGAGCTAACCAATGAGGAAAAGCCACTCCCCCACCATGCTCACCTAAATGTATAAGTATACCTAATCTCGGCAGCCACTTTGGCATTCTTGCCTCTCATAGCATTTCACATGTGGAGTCAATGAGTTCCTTTCCAGCTCCTTGCCCTTCATGGATTTCATGCCTGGAGTCTATGAGTTCTCCAGGGCTTCCTTGCCCCTTATGGAATTCTATGTCTGGAGTCTATGAGTTCTGTTCTTTCTTTCCTCTAATAAACTCTATCTTAATCCTCTACATGCGTTCTGGTTTCAATCTTTGAACACCAGAACCTGGATATATACAGACTTCCTAGAGCGTGACTTCAAGCACAGCCAGGGGATCAACTCCGCAGCATTTGACAAGCACAGGCAGGAGCTCAATTCCACAACATTACTGTTGTTTCCATTGGATTTTCCCAGCAGTGAGCATTGAGATGGAGTTGTTTTTTTTTTTTTTTTAATATTTTTAAAAAATTTTTTATTGTTATTATTATTTATTCAACTGTGTGCATGTGCGTGTGTGTGTGCGTGTGTGTCTGTATGTGTGTGTGTGTGTAGAACCACGGACGAATTCGCGAACCACCATGGACGCCTCCACCTCCTTCTGCCCCGGGATTCACAGGCTCCGCCCTACCAGGACCAGAAGCGCAGGCCGCCCCCGCTTCCGCCTGGCGTCTATACGTGGGATCTGGGATCCGAACTCAGGACCTTCCACCTGCAAGGCGGAGGCTTAACCCCTGAGCCACCTCTCCAGCCCGAGATGGAGTTTTGAGGTATGTACAGGTGATGCCAGCAAATACCAGAAAGAGTATGAGGAGAGGGAGAAAGGGAAGGAGGGAGGAAAAGAAAGGTGTCAATAAAGGATTTATCAACAACCATTTGTAAGTGGAGAATTGGGTCTTGGTCCCACTGGGGACTTGGGAAAGCAGTTCAGAACATATTGTCAAGAAAAGAACTTGGAGCATTACCCATCAAGTCCCCAAATGTCGTAGTTTGAAGAAAACTTCTAGAGTTTACTAGCTCTTTGGCACTCCTAGTTTGTCCTATGTATAAGCCGAGCTCATTTTGATGGCCAGAAAAAGAAACATTTAATCAGAAAATAATCTCTGAGTATGGAGGTAAATGCAGAGCATAAATGGGAAAGGCACTTAGAGCTTCTGCTACAGATGTTTTTTATAGCTTTTATATACACCATTAAATTGTTCTATGAACAATATACACTCTGGATTGCAACTTGACGCCGTGACTTTGGTAACATTTCTATGATCGCTTTAGTGCTTTTTCTTTCTTTCTTTTTTTTTTTTTTGAGACAAGGTTTGATGTAGCCCAAGCTGGCTTCCAATTTACCAAGGAAGACTTTGAATTTGGATTCCTGGTTTATACTGGGAATTAAACTTTGGACTTTGTACATGCTGGGCAAGCATTCTAAGAACTGAGTTACTACCTCCAGACTAGCTGTAATTTTTTTAACAGATTATTAAAATATTCAATATTGTCTTCCTTTTCCTTTCTAATTCTTAAAGGTTTTTGTTTCGTTTGTTTCTTGAGACCGCATCATGTGGCCCAGGCTTGCCTGAAATTCACTACATAGCTGAAGATGACCTTGAACTCCAGAATCTACCGAATCAACCTTCCAAGTTCTGGTATTACAGTCATGTACCACCATACACAATTATTTCTTATTTTGTCCTTGTACTCATATTGTGTGGTTTCGGAAATAAAATACTATGCTGACATAATAATAAAAGAAACAGACATTGTTGCAAAAAAATTTTCCAAGACAAAAAAGAGATTCTAGTGTTTTAATTAATATATTACTATGAAAGTTTGTGTGAAGTATGTTTTTTTTTAAAAAAAAAAACTTTATTTATTGTGTGTGTGTGTATGCGTGTCTATCCCTGTGGAGGTCCAAAGGTGACTTTAGGAATCATCTTGGATTACTTTTATCTCCTTTTTGCTTCACTCTGGGCTTTCCCAAGTTCTGGTTCTTTCCCAGGGCTAGATATGTAGACTACCATTTCCATCTGGCCTTTTAAGTGGAACCTGGGATCCAAATCAGGATCTTATGCCTTCGAGCAGAGTCTTAACCCCTGAGCTATTTCTCCAGCCCTGAAATATATTCTTTAAGTCCTGGATTTATCTTATTTAAACTTTTCATAGACTTTTTATAGAACTAGCTATATTTAAACTCAAAATCCTGTTTCAGCCTCTGGGATTACAGATAATTCATGTCATCCTATTCAAGTCCTAAGAATCTTGGTAAATACATTGTGGCTTTTCAAGGGCTCTCAGGCCTTTCACCATGGATTTGGGACTGTACTTAAACTGCCTTCCTTCAGAGGCTTCCTTCTTTTTTAGACTAAAATATGTTGGCTACTTCTCTAGCTGCCCAGCATGCAGACAGCCTATTGTGAAACTATTAGTGATTGCTGATAGAGTTAAAAGGAGGGGGAGGGGGCTAGAGAGATGGCTCAGGGGTTAAGACTCAAGCAGATGATCCTGAGTTCAGATCCCAGGTCCCACATAAAAACACCAGGCAGACACAGCAGCAGCCTGCACTTCTGGCCCTGGTGGGTGGGCAGAGCCGGCAAATCCCAGAGCAAAGCAAGGAGCAATGCAGGATAATTCCTGAAGTCACCCTTGGTCCTCAACAGTGACATACAGTGCCCTCTGACACACACACACACACACACACACACACACGCACATAAATATGTAAAATTTTTTTAAAAGGAGGGAGAGAAAGACAGAGGTGGATTGTCCTTTTTCAAGGAAAAAAGTGTTAATGCCAACCACACAGGAGTTTGATGTAGAGTCTCCTACTAAACAAAGAAGGTCTCTGTATAGCAACAAATGGAGGGGATACACCCTGCAGAGTACCTGACCTGATCTATGAGGAAGCAAAACCTAGAGAGTCTGGATTATCACTTATGGCCTTTTTGTTTATTTAAATCAGAGGGATGACTCTGTAGAAAAGGAGGTTGAGGGAAGACCTTGCAGAGATCCATGGGCATTGAGATAATCATGTATTTTTCTTGCTAAATTGGGGAATCAGTAGTTAAAGTCTTATAGCAAAAGGACCTGATTTAAATCCCCAGATCCTACACAAAAATTCTGGGCAGAAAAGGCAGCAACCTTTAATTCCATCCCTAGAAAGCAGAGCCTGAAAGAGCAATGCAGGATGATTCCAAATGCCACTCTTGGACCTCTATCAGCATATACCTTCTTGTACACTCCCCCTCCCCATTTTTGTACACTCCCTTACACAGAAACACACACACATGCAAAAATAATGAATAATTTAAATTAGGGCATCACTGTTGAGCTTCCCCTTTCCCCAGCATCCCATCTTGTGCTAGTTAGTTGTTGATGCTTAAGTCAGAAGCTGGTATCTATTTATGCATCAGGAGATTATTGCCCATAGGAGTCCTTATAGTATGTTTGGCGGTGACCTGGATAAATCAGGTGAGTAGATGGACTACAGTGGAGCCTTTGGATATAAGAATCAAAACATCTATAAAGGAGGTCCAGGATTAGTTTTGAAACAATTTGATCAGTCTCACACTTCTGGTGCCTGATATCTGATTTTTTGAGGCACAGTTACTGAAAGTTTTTTCTGCATCTGACTCGGCTGGATGGATTTTATGTAAAAGTGGCATTCCTCTCCCAAGAAGAGGCAAGGTCCTCTTTTTTCTGCTAGCAGGAAATGTAGATCTTTCCCGTTCTGCATGTAGCTACTGCTAAGGAGCTTCATTTGATGCTGGATTTTTAACAGAGTTTGTGAAATTCACCAAAGCTTTTTTGTAGATCAGGAGATTGTAAGGTATAAATATAAGTAGTTACCTCAAAAACACATTACACCACAGACTAGATGGAAGTTTTCAATAGGTTCTAGAACCACGGGGCCAATCAGAGGAAGAGGGAGAGAAGAAAGAGAAAAAGAAAAAGGGAGCAAGAAGGGAATGTCAGGTTTATACTCTCAGAGTTGTTGGAGGAGTTGAGGGGGCAGGGTCTGGATGTGATTTCCAGGACCTTTGTTCAGCACAGGAAGTGTGGCCAGGATCACTCTTTGACCTTGACCCTGCTAACACTAAGGGTCAGGCAAGCATGTGCTCTTACAGGCACCAACTGTTAGGGGGACAGTGATCATCAAGCAGAAGCTCTGTCCTGAGTATGGGGGGATGGAGGAATGGGATTCTTATTAGAGATGAAGAATGATAATATGGCACAGATGTGGCTAAACCTCCTATTCCATGTTAACACTTGCCATCATCCTAAAGCTACAGAGAGGGAGCGAGCTAAGAAGGAGAACTGGCTATTGCAGGCAGTTTAAATATGTTTAACTGTATCTGGGTTTATATATATTTAAGTGTATGTTTCAGTTCAATTAGTGGCAAGGCAGAGATAGGCTGAGGTGCCACCAAGGGAGATATCCTGATTAACTGACAGATGATAAGAAGGAAAAAGAAGAGATGGTAATTTTGGTAGGTTAAATTTCTGAGACCAAAAGCAGAATATTTTAAAAGAACAGGAAATGTTCGTGTGTGTCTAGATAAGATGGAAATGCATTAGAGGTGTCCTTCTACAGGCTTGCGTGGATTTCCCATTTACTGATAATTGTGTGTGTGTGTGGGGAGGCTGGGAGTAAACTCAGGCATCACTGACAGTATATGGATCCTTACCCATATGAGAAATAATCCAATAAATAGGAAGAGAAACATAAGCACCGAGAAGAGAAATGATGAAAGGAATTTCCATTTGTAGTGAGTGAGATTAAGGAGTCGACCCACTGGGAAGTTAACAAAGGCAGGTTTGATAGTCATGGTGACAGAGGGACAAGTGGGAAAGACTGCCTTGTAAAACACAGAGAAGAGGAATTTGGGTCACCAAAGAGATATGTATGGTGAGAAGCCAGCTAATAGAGAATCTTCTGGTTATAAGCTTAGAAAGTTGACAGATATTTTGGATACATGTGTTATATAATACCTGTTAGAAGAGTAGTTTTGGGGTACAGATTAATGCCTGTGAATTTACCAAGCCAGCAAAGGGGTGGAGATATTAGTGTATGTGGAAATGGCTTTTCCTCATTGGTTAGTTCATATTGGGGCCCAACCCAGTTGATTCCTGCCAGACCTCCAGGTAGGGCTTATTTACAATGGAGAATTTATCTCTATATCCTTACACAAACAAAGGGATGGGGGAAGTTAGAGAATGGTGTGTTCCTTCAGGTAATCCAAGCAGTGGGGGATGACTTTCCAAAACCTTCAGAGATTGTCCCAGAATGGCTGCTCTAAAAACTGCCTAATTCCACCCTTCATTTTTATGAGACTTGACTGTTCAATGGATGAGGGGGTGACGACTGCTCTGGCAGTCTGCTCCTGCTGAGTTGTGGTGAAAGAAGGGTGAGTAGTCATTTGTCTTCATCTATGAGATGTTGGGATGGTACAGAGGTCCCCACATTTGAAGCTTTATGGATATTAATCTGTTAGAGACAAAAACATATAAATTAAGCCTACAAGATCCAAACATTAGGATTAAACCATTGTAATTTGGAAAGCAGATGGGATTTAAACTAAAGGAGTTTAGCAGTATTACTGTGGGTACAGGCAAGAGTTAGTAAAGAAAGCCTGTTTGTTATATTGCTTAGAATAGCCATTACCTTTTTCTGGTGTAAAAGCAAAGAACAATAGGTAATCTACATAGGAGAGAAGACCTTTCTCCTCTGGCAGCTGCAAATCTCCAAGGTCACATTTTAAGGCCTGCCCAAAAACATATGAACTGTTTGTGAATCCTTGGGCAAAACAATCCAAGTAAGCTCTCCTATCCTTTCTGGATTCTTAAAAGGCCTCAACATTGCTTCTCTTTGGAAGGGCTTGACCATTGGACCCTGGGCGCAATCCTGATAACAGTCAGGACATGGGCCACTCAGAGGCTTTTTGTACTTGGGACAGTCTCTTCAGAGTTGCCCAGCCTTGTAGAATTTAAAGCATTTTTTTTCTCTTTCCATCAAAAAGGATTTTGGGTTTTATGCTTTGGAGTGCCAATTAGTATTGTTATTTTATTTGGATAAGGAAATATCAAGCTTTGATTTCTTTCTTTCCTAATCCTTTCTTTTTCCTCCCTTTCAGCTTGAAAAACATCTATGAATTTACTTGGGTCCTCAGAGAAACTCCCTAAGTCCTTTATAATTTGGGCCAGATCTTGTAAGGAAAAGGGAACGTGAACCTGAGATCTCCTGAAGAAAATAGACCAATATTAGGTCCAGATTGTATGGCTCCTGCTTTGTCTCAAGGGAAGAGGGTTTGGCTGAGGTGGAAGTTCCTAAACAGGTGGAATAAAACTCCTGCTCCACCTAGGGCAACTCTATTGGGAAAAAAAATTTAATCTGAAACCTTTAGCTGATACTTTTGGCAGAGATCTCCATGGTCTCTTAACTTTCTGCCATTTACTTGCCCTTGGGCAAATAGATCTAGTTCAAACATATACTGAGGTCATGTCTGAGAACATAATATTGTAAATTGGCTCTTTTTCAGATTAATAGATTAAACATTCTCCAGTTAGTTCCTGTATTTAGGATGGGGAAACCTGTCCTTAGCTAGAGTCTATTGGGCAGAGATTTGGGGAAAGGCGCATAGCTTGGCAAGGACCCACCAACCACCATAAACCCAGCAGTCAGCTTAGCCACCTGATGCTGTAAATGTCCCTCAATCGTACTCCACATCTAGAGTTTATGAGTTCCATTTTCTCTCTCTTCTCTAATAAACTGTCTGTTAATCCTCTTCATGGAGAGTTCTGCTTCAAACTCTGGGACACACAAAAACCTCCCCCATGATCTACAACATTTGGCAAACACAGCCAGAAAATCAGCTCTACAATATTTATTGACCACAGCTAGGAGACAGACAGGAGAGGTAGATTCCTACCAGCTGAGGTAAAAAAAAAATCTGGGTCTATCTCTGCTCACCTCTCTGAGCAGACTCTCTGGGGACAGGGAGGAGAAGGTTACTTTTAAAGTGGGGGAGGCAAAGTTTTAAAGTCTGTGTGAATGTGTGAGTGAATGCCATCTGAGGTATGAGACTGGCAACACCTTAGTGCTCGAATCTGTACCCCTATGGTGAGGTCCTTAAGACCTTTTCATAGCCATAGGGCCCAACTGGGCCAGTTTTGTGGTTCCATGGTGATGGCTTAGGTTTAGGGTGGGATTGGGTTAGAATCCAATCACAAGTCACAAAACAGCTGAAACCACTATTGACCACTATTATGGTCATGGCCAGACTGGCATGTGTATGATATCTCTTAGAGGGATGCCCAAATGTTTTCTGTCTGCATTGGTGAAAAACAATTCTGGCTTCACATCTTGTTAGCTAAAGGAGTGAAATACCTAGCGATTTGTTCTAAAGGAAAAGCATTTCATGTCTGGGATGATGGCCATACATCTGTCTAGATAGAACAGGGAACTTAGGAAGTTTCAGACATGGGTGTACCATGAACCTGTACCCTTAGCACTGGCAGGGGGGGAGCTCCTCTGTCAGGCATTTATAGTGCTGGCTGGCCAAACCGACCACCACTGAAGAGGTGGTGGGTAGTTGCTGGGATATGGCCCTGGCCTCATGATTAGTCACTGGGTCATGGCATCAGCTGGGCAAGCTGATTGCTAGGTTTACGGTGTTCGGCAAGGCCTACCTGAACCATACGCTTTCCCCCAAATCCAAGCCCCCTAGACTTTAGCTAAGAAGAGGTTTCCCCATCCTAAATCCAGGGACTAACTGGAGAATATTTAATCCTAGTAATCCCAAAAAGAGCCAGTTCATGATATTCTATTTTCAGACATAGCCTCAATAAATCTTAGAACTAGATTTACTTAAGTAAATGATAAGAGGATCCCTACTATTCAAATTTCATTTTATCTAAATAATAAACCATAGAGATCTCTGTTAAATATACCAGCAAGTGTGCCACTACCGATTCAGGGAGGCCCTAGCCTGGGCTCCTGGCTATGGACAAGCCTGGACACATACAGACATGCCCCCGATATGTCCCAATAGAGAACCATGCAGGTGGAGGAATGAACAACCAATGGGAAGAGGGTCTAATGGACACCTAGTAAACAGTTAAATGATTGGTGGCTGTCCTGATTGGACCCAGCTCCTATATAAGCCCAAATACTTCCTTAATAAATTTGAGTCTGCAGCCAACTCGTCCTCTGCCTGCTGCTTCTTGCCTGACTCCCGGGGTCTGGGCCCCATCGCCAGCTTGTCCTCTCGCCTTGAGCCTCAAGGCCCCACCGTTTCCCCCTCCTTTCCCAGGCTGGCCCGGTGGGGATTTGGCAACAAGCAAGAAGGTCCAGAAAAATCTTTATGTCCCAATAGAGAAGCCCTCAAAACTAAGGTGGAATAAGAATTTCATCTCACCTAACCAGGACCTTTCGTCTCAGCCAAACCTTATTCCCTGAAACTAAACAGGATCCATGCAATTTGACACCAGCATTAATCTGTCAAGAGGTTCCAGGTCAACTTGGTCCATATTCCCTTTTCCTTATTAGATCTGATCCAAATTAAAACAGACTTAGGGAGTTTCTCCAAGGACCCAGGTAAATTCATGTTTTTAAAACTAAAAGGGAGGAAAGAGAAAGAACCATGAAAGAAAGATTCTGAAGCTTGATATTTGCCTAAAGGAATAGAATAACAATACCAACTGGCATGCTCAAGTAGAAAATCCAAAATCCCTTCCAACATGGAAAGAGAAAAAGGATATTTTAAATGTAACCAGGTTGGGCACCTCTGCAAAAAAACAGTCTGAAGCACAAAGAGCCTCCACATGGCCCATGGCCTGACTGTGGGAGTCTCCATTACAGGAAGAATTGCCCCCCTGAACACCAGGGCCAGGGGAGAGCACCTCTGAAAAGGACCAAACATGAGGCCTGAGGATCTTAGTTTCCTCCAATAGTAAAAAGGAGTTTGCCACTGATACCCAGCAAAGGAGAGCCAAAATGCCAAATTGATATAGCATTTCATGAGAACTTTGGGTTAACATGTGAATAGGAAGCCAATTTGTTCCTCTTTTAATAGATAAGGGAGCACAATTTCTCAGTGCTCAACTTTCTTCCTAGGCCTTTGTTAACTTTGATTTAACTGTTGGGATGAGGAGAATGGCAGATTAAACAAAGCAGCATTGAAGTTCCTTGTATATTTCATGGTGTGGTCTTTACATATTCCTTGGTTTACCTGCCCAAATTCCCTATAAAATCCTAGGTTTAGACTTAATGTAATTTGTCCATGTTACTAAATAAAGAATTCTATATGGTTAGTCAGGCTATTCTGGAGGAAGTTTTAATACAAACTTCATCTCAGGTATAAGCCTCATCCCAAAACATGGGTTGAGCTATAAGAGCCTCACCAGCAAAGATAATGCTCAAAGACCCACAAAACTTTCCACGTCAGAAAACAATGTCCCCTGTAATCAGAGATTGGAATAAAACTGATTCAGACTTTCAACAACTTAAAATTTAAAAGACATGTTCTTTTGCATTCCTTTAGTAACAGAAAACCAAGATCTTTTAGCTTTTAAGAACCCAGAAGGGCTTTCTGCTCTGAACGTGGATCAGAGCAGACTCCCTACACCTCAGGTCAGGCTCCTAGACCATGCTCTAAGTTCTAGATCATCTGCGCACCCCACTAGCCTCTCTGCTTTTCTACCCTGGATTCTGACCCAGGTGGATGCCCTGCCCCTCAGGTAAACCCCCTAGATCAAGCCCCAGACCTCCGGTCATCTGCACACCCCCACTAGTAGCCAGCCTGCCTTTCTGGACCTGGGGAAGGCCCCTAGGCCATGCCCCAGGTCCCAGGTCATCTGCACACCCCACTAGCCACTATGCCTTTCTGCCCCAGACCTGGACCAGCGAGGATAGATACCCTGCTCCTCAGAATTTAACAGAGTCAAGAGAAAACCCAAGCAAAGTTCTAGAGGACCAACATCATTCATCTGAAGTCCTCTAAAATCATTTCATCATATGGGACTGAATCTTCACACCCAGATCTAAGATAAGTAAACCCATTTTACCATCTTGTTCTCAATTATTAGTCACTGTAGTTTAACATTTCCATATAGCCATCTCAAAACCCATACAACTTCAGGGACTATACCATTCACCCTCACATATCACCAAGGAAGTAAACCTAAAAAGTACACTACCATACTAATCTTCATCCCCTGTCTACTAAACCTGACTTAATTGATGTACTAACAGTCCAATAGCCTCATCTAGGAAATAACACCAACACCAGACAAGCATACCCAACTCCAAGGCAAACACTAACAATAACTTCTCAAGTATAGTCAATACTGTCTAATTCAGTTCAGTCAAAAACACAGAACAAAAAGAAGGTCATAAGAGATAAAACAGAAATGCCCAGGTAAGTGCAAATCCATGAGAAACAAAAACCAAGACAATAAATCTACTACCAAAAGAATGAACCCATAATGATGGAATCCAAACAAAACAACCTCACAGAAAATAGCCAAGAAAACCATACCCAAGATGATGATTTTCAAAGCCTATGATCAAAACAATGAAAGAAGAAATCTGGAAGGAGTTAAATAAGCGCATCACCCACTTTGAACAGGAACACAACTGACACTTGGAGGAGATGAGAAAAGCAGTTGAAGAAACAAAAATAGACATAAAGCAGCTAAAACAATCTCACGCAGAGTTTAAACTCGAACTAAAAGACAAGCTATCTTCAACCTAGAACTCAACAAAGAGTCATATCAGCAGAACTAATGAAGCAGAAAATAGAATATTAGATCTGGAAGACAAAGTGGAAGTACTAACCAGTTAAATGGAAGAAGTTGTTAAAGCCAAAAAGATACTTGAGAGGACTATTCAAAAGTTATAGGACACCTTGAAGAAGCCTAAAATGCACATTCATGGAATACCAAAACAAGAATCCCAAAATACCACATCTGAGGAAGTATTTCAAATTATCATAAAGGAAAATTTTCCACATCTAAAGAAAGAGAAGTGCATCCAAATACAAGAGGCATTCTGTACCACAAACAGATATGACCAAAATAGAAACTTGCCATGGCAAATAATAGTCAAAACACTCCACATTCAAGACAAAGAAAAGGTGCTGAGAGCTTCAAGGGAAAAAAAAAGTCACTTTTAAAGGTAAACCTATTAAAATAAAAAATGATTTTTCAATGGAAACAGTAAAAGCTTGGAGAGACGTACTTCAAGTATTGAATGAGCACAAATATCAATCCAGGCTGATATACCCAGCAAAACTATCAGTCGTGATCGAGAGTGAAAGAAAAATTTTCCCCCATAAAGACAACTTGAAGGCTTACATGACCACCAAACGAGGTCTTCAAAAAACACTAGAAAACATACTCAAGCTTGAAGAAAAGAACAAGCATATCTAGGTGGACGGAAGGGAAGTATAATACCACCTAAACCTACAAGCTAAATAATACACTTATGAAAGCCACTAAACACAAAAAATGTCAGCAATTAAAAGCAATTTCTCCATTTATTTATTATTTATTCAATTGTGCATGTATGCATGTGTGCGCTTGTGTGTATGTATGTGTATGTAGAACCACGAACAAATTCAGGAACCACCATGGACTGCCTCCACCTCCTCCTTATTTACTCTGCCCCGAAATTCACAGGCTCTGCTCTACCAGGGCCGGAAACGCAGCTGTCCCCGCTTTCGCCGGCATTTATACGTGGGGTCTAGGATCCAAACTCGGGACCTTCCGCCTGCAAGGCAGAAACTTAACCCCTGAGCCACCTCTCCAGCCCCTAATTTCTCCATTATAGCACTAAATGTCATTGGAGTTAACTCACCAATCAAAAGACACAGATTTCAAAAATGGATTAGAAATCACAACCCAATCGATCTGCTGCCTTCAGGAAATACATCATACCACAAAAGATAGGCACATTCTAAAAGTAAAAGGCTGGTCAAAAGTTCTGCAAGCTAATGGAACCGGGAAACAAGCAGGGGTAGTAATTATGCTATCTGACAAAGTGACTTCAAACCAAAGAAAATTATAAGAGATACAGAAGGATACTACATTTTTGACACAGGTACAATTCACCAGGAAGACTTCACAATACTGAACATATACGCACCAATATGGGCTCCTCCACATTCAGTAAATAAACACTATAATGTCTAAAACAAGAAATCAATCCCAAAATGATAATACTTGGGGATTTCAATACTGCACTTTCAATGTGGGATAGATCAACAGGCCAAAAACTTATTAGAGAGACATTAGAACTTAATCAAACCCTTACTGAAATGGACCTTACAGATCTCTATTGAACTTTCCATCCACACACCAAGGAATGCACATTTGTCTCAGTAGCCCATGGAACTTTCTCCAAAATAGACCACATATTGGGCCACAAAATGAATCTCTACATATACAGGAAAGTTGAAATTATAGCCTGTACCCTGTCAGATCACCATGATCTAAAAGCTTGACATCTGCAACACAACAAATTGCAGAAAATACACTAACTCTTGGAAACTAAACACTATGATGCTGAATGAGAATTAGGTTCAGGAAGAAATAAAAAAGGAAATTCAAGATTTCTTAGAAGCAAATGATAATGAAAATACAACATATCAAAATCTCTGGGACACAATGAAAGATGTCCTAAGAGGTAAGTTTATAGCTCTTAATGCCTATGTCAAAAAATAGAAACATTATAAGTAAATAACTTAACAATGCAGCTTAAAGCTTTAGAGACATAAAAGCAATCCAGTCCCAAAAAGGAGATTAGCAAAATCAGGGGAGACATATTGGAAATTGAGATAAGGGAAATGATACAAAGAATCAACCAGTCAAAAAGCTGGTTAGAAAAAATCAATAAGATTGATACACCCTTAGGTAAATTAACCAAAATCAGAGAGAGAAAACCCAAGTTAACAAAATTAAAAATGAAAATGGAGTTATCACAAGGTCATATTTCAAGGTTATAAGCTCATATTTCAAATATTTATATTCCATGAAATTTGATAAGACAAGATGAATTCCTGAGTAAGCACAACTTACCTAAATTGAGTCAGAAAGTTTTGAAATATTTAAGTAGTCCTATAACATATGAAGAAATCAATGAAGTAATCTCGAATCTTCCCACCAAAAAATGTCCTGGACCAGATGGATTCAGCACAGAATTCTACAAGACATATAAGGAACAAATAACACCAATACTCCTTAAACTGTTCCATTAAATTGTGAAGGAAGAAACACTTCCAAATTCTTTCTATGAAGCTAATATCATACTAATCCCAAATAAAGATACACTTAAAAAAGAATACTATAGGCCGATCTCGTTGATGAACACAGATGCAAAGATTCTCAACAAAATCTTAGCAAATCGGATTAAAAAAATATCAAAAAGATCATTTACTGTGATCAAGTAGGATTTATCCCAGGCACACAAGGTTGGTTCAACATATACAAAGAAATAAATGTAATCCATCATATAAACCAATCCAAGGTCCAAGACCACATGATTTTCTCCATAGATGCAGAAAAAGCTTTTAACAAGATCCAACAGCCTTTTATGATCAAAACCCTAGTTGGAATGGAAGGAACTTTTATCAACATAATAAAAGCTGTATACAACATGCTAACAGCAAGGATTATACTCAATCGGGAAACAGCTTTCATTGTGTCCCAGAGATTTTGATATGTTGTATTTTCATTATCATTTGTTTCTAAGAAATCTTGAATTTCCTTTTTTATTTCTTCCTGTACCTAATTCTCATTCAGCATTAGGATTGGATTGGAATCAGAACTAGACAAGGCTGTCCACTCTCACCACTTTTGCCATAAGGCAAGGGCGGGAAATAAAAGGTATTCAAATCGGCAAGGAAGTCAAGATATCTCTATTTGCAGATGACATGATTGTATACCTGAGTGATCCTAAAAATTCCACCAGGAAACTCCTGGAATTAATACATAAATTCAGCAGGGTGGCAGGTTACAAAATAAACGTGCAAAAATCAGTGTCTTTCCTATACACCAAGGATGAAAACAGTGAAAAAGTCCTAAGAGAAACAATCCCACTTGATATAGCCCCTAAAAAATGAAATACCCTGGTATAAATCTAATCAAAGACATGAGAGACCTGTATAATGACAACTTTAAAGCCCTAAAAAAAGAAAATACAGAAGACACCAGAAGGTGCAATAACTTCCCATGTTCCTGGATTGACAGAATCAACATCATAAAAATGACCATCCTACCAAAAGCAATATACAGATTCTGCGCTATACCAATCAAAATCCCCAAGCAATTCTTGAAAAAAATTGACCAAACAATCTCAGAATTCATATGGAAGCACAAAAGATCCAGGATAGCAAAAACAATCCTGAGTAACAAAAACACTGCTGGAGATATCATACCAAACCTTAATCTATACTACAAATCCATGGTAATAAAACAGCCTGGTACTGGCTCCAAAATAGACATGTAGATCAATGGATAAGGGCTGAAGACCCAGATATAAGTTCACACAATTACAGCTATTTGATCTTTGACGAAGGTGTCCAAAAAATCCAATGGAAAAAGAACAGCATCTTTAACAAATGGTGCTGGCAAAAGTGGATCTCCACATGCAGAAGATTAAAACTGGACCCATACTTGTCACCATGTACAAAAATTAATTCCAAATGGATCAATGACCTTAATATTAGGCCAGAAACTATAAAAATCCTAATTGAAAGGGTAGGGAACCTCTTCAAGCTGATTGGACTAGGCCAACAGTTTCTAAACAGAAATCTAATAGTACAGTCACCAGAACCAACACTTAACAAATGGGATCTTATTAAAGAGCTTCTGTTCAGATAAAAAGATTGTAAACCGAGCAAAAGAGCAACCCACAGAATGGGAGAAAATCTTCACTAACCACATATCTGATAGAGCTCTATTATCCAGAGTGCACAGAGAACTTAAAAAACTAAACACCAAGGAGATGGCCCAATTAAAAACTGTGCCTCAAAGCTCAAAAGAAACTTTTCCAGGGACTAAATTGAAATGTCTTTCAAATATCTTTCAAAATGCTTCATATCCTTAGCCATCAGGGAAATGCAAATCAAAACTTCCCTGAGATATCATCTCACCCCAGTCAGGATGGCAAAAATCCACAATACAAACAACACCAAATGCTGGAAAGGTGCAGAGAGAAGGGAACTCTCATATATTGCGATTTTCTAAGAAAGTTAAACTTCGAAATGCCATATGACCCTGCCATACCACTTCTGGGAATAATCCCCCATAATGCAAAAATTCACTATGGTGATACAGGCACAGCCATGTTCACTGCAGAATATTTACAATAGCAAAGTCATGGAATCAACCCAAATGCCCAACAGTTGATGAGTGGATAAGGCAAATGCGATACATTTATATAACGGAATACTACTCAGCCATCAAAAAAGACGAATTAATGAAATTTTCCATGAAATGGATGGAATTAGAAAAAATTATATTGAGTGAAGTATCCCAGACACAGAAAATTAAGCACCATATGTCCTCCCTAATAGGTGGATCCTAGTACCAAACCCACTTAGAGACACTCAAAGATAAATCTCTGTAATACCTACAGTAATTGCAAGATTATAAACAGGAGGGAAGGGGAAAGACCCCCCCAAGAAAAACGGAGAGAGGGGATCATGCTTCAGTAGAGAAAAGAGGTCACTGTCAAGTATTGCATGTAAGTAGCCAGACATCTGGTGAGGCTCACTCACTTCCCTTCCTGGTCTGCGACTGAAGAGGTTAGATCTCACCAATCGGGGAGAGTATAGGGACTAGCAGATAGAAGGTAACCATTCTGCAAATGGGACACTTACCCCCACACACACACTGCTGTGTACTACTCCTATTCCATCTACTTTTGAGTCTCCTCTTATATTAAGATCTTCATTTAAACAGTCTTTTATTTTTGGTTAGGAGGTGACCTTCAATACCAATCAGAATGGAGCCAAGGGTGGTATAGGAGAAGCAAAACTGAAAACAACAATGAACCATAATTCAGAACACCAAAGACCCTACATTAATCACCTGGAACCAGACCAACCAATCTATTCCCATACTAAAGCTCAAGGAACCTTGTGGAAGAGGGGGTGGCAAGATTTTAAGAGCCTAAGGATGGGGAGCCCCATACAAGTTAGAGCTGCAGTAGCCATAATCAGACTTTGCATGACCTGCACAATGGCTAACATGTCAATGACCCTTCAAAGTCTAGCATGGATCACAGGGGAGAAGGATCCATGCAGTAGGATCCTTAGAGGAAAGGGATTAACAGTCATAATAGAGTTCCCATATTAACGGGGAGCCCAAGAAAGGGCTCTGGGCTATGGCACTAAGTCATTACCCCTCACTAGGGTGGAGGCCTCAGAGAGGTTTGGCATTCACACAAAAGGATGCTCCAAGGGATGAGAGGGAGAAAGGAGGAGGCACTGGGAGAAGGGTAAAGAGTAAAGGAAGGGGAAAAGGGGGGAGAGTGTAAGGGGAGATTTGGGAGGGGAGGAGGGAGGGAGAAGACAGGGGCAGGGGGTACCCACTGAGCTTGTATGATAGGGAAAAAAAATAAAATGTGGAAGAAAAAAATTAAAAGAACCCAGAAGGTAAAGGACAACTAACTTGGATTTTTTCTGCCAAGAAGTCACAGACAATTCACTTATTTTTAGACAGGCCTTAGAATGTACCCTTGGAGATTTGCATCTGCCAAAGGAGAAACGTCTTCCCCCTTATGTAGCTCTTATGTAGATTACCTGCTGCTCTTCATTTCAACACCAGACAAAGGTGGTGACTATTCTAGGCAAGACAATAGGTTTTCTTTACTAACTCTGGCCTGTGCCCCCCAGTAAGACTGCTAAGCTCCTTTAGTTTATCCCATCTGCCTTCCTGGTCAGAGTGGCTTCTTGTAGGCTTAATTTATCTTTTTATCTCTTCCAGATTAATATCCATAAAGTTTCAAATGTGGGGACCTCTGGACCATCCCAGCACTCCCTATAGAGGAGGACCATTGACTGCTCACACTATCTTTGCCCCAACTTAGCGGGAAGTAGCCAGAGTAGTAGTTGCCTCTTCATCCTTTGAGCAATCAAGTCCTCATAAAAATGAAGGGGGGAATTAGGCAGTTTTAGAGCAGCCATGCTGGGATGGTCTCTGAAGTCTTGTTTTTTTTTAACGTGGGACCTGGGATCACGAACTCAGAACCTTCTGCTTGTGAGACAGAGTCACAACCCCTGAGCCATCTCTCCAGCCCCGGTCTCTGAAGTCTTGAAAAGCCATTTGCTACTGCTAGAAGTATAGTGGAGGAGCTACCTCCTGCTGGTAGAGAGGAACTGTGCTCAGTCCTTCGTAGAGATAAGGTGGTCAATTTTCCCCAACCCTTTGCTTATGAAATGATATGGAGATGAGTTCTCTATAGCAGATAAGTTATATCTATCAAATGAAATATCCCCACCTCCTGGTGGGCACTAGCTCAATCAGGTTGGATCCCAATGTGAGCTAACCAAGGAGGAAAGCCATTTTTCCCAGGCTTGCCTTAGTATATACAGATACTGGACCTTGGCAGCTATTTTTGGTCTGATTCTTATGATACTCTATGTGTGGAGTCCATGAGCTCTCCGGGATATCCTAGACCTTCATGATACTCCATGCCTGGAGTCCATGAGTTTCATTCTTTCTCTCCCCTAATAAACTCTATTTCAATCCTCTACATATGTTCTGGTTTCAATCTTTGACCCCAAACACAAGAACCTGGATATATACAGACTCCTAGAAAGTGACCCTGTCACAAAACAACAAAAGAATCAATCAAAAAAACAAAACAAAACAAAAAAGACACATACAGAAGAATGCGTCATCAACATGTAAGACCAAGTAGGATGATGACTTTTAGGCATGGAAGAGAAGATTGACACAATAATAAATAAATAAATAAATAAATAAATAAATAAATAAAATGTATGAAGAAAAAAGATTAAGGAGAATGCCCAAGACATTAAGAACTGACATTAAGTCAGTTCTTTCCTTTAGTATATGGGCTTCTAGGAATCAAACTCAGGCCACCAGGTTTACAGGTAAGTACCTTACCCACTATGCTTTGCCATCAGGTCTTCTTAAGAAATTTCTTAAAGGAATATTATATATAAAGCAAAAGACAGTTTTATTCACAATAACACTGGAAAGAATACATTTCATGAGAGAAACAGCAAAGGAGACCTGGAAGGAATTATTCATGTCCCGTGCAACAAGCAGGCCAAGCTCCAGTACATCAGGAGAGAAAGAAAAAAAAAAAAACCTAACAATAAGTTAACCAAATAGGACAACCACCAGTAAAATCATTGGCAATACCAAACTACTCTTGTAATAATCTTAACTACAAGTAACCTGAACTCACCATTTAAAGAATCAGTCTGTCAGCCTTTATGAAAAAATAAGGTCTCAAAGAAGTTCATAACCAGGAAAAACATCAAAAAAGCAGACAGTCGAAAGTTGGAAATCTACCTGTTAAGCAAACAGGAACCATAAATGAGCTACTAGAACAATTTCATGTATAATTATAAATAGACTTAAACCATTACATTTTAATAAAGGGAGTAATTCATCGAGATGATGTAACTATTATAAAGATATCTAAAGATATCTTAGAGCCCTCATTTTCATCAAATTCTAACTGACATAAAAAGCCACATAAGTTTTGAGACAAATGATAGTGGCAGACTTCAATATCCTGCTATTGGAGCTAGATAGGCCTTCCAAATCTAAAATCAGAAAAAGAAACTTCAGAACTAATTATACAATCGATCAACCAGATTTAACATATATCTACAGATTATTAGGACTGATGAACTAGTGCACACGGCTCCAAATTTGGCAGGCTGAGTTTAATCCCTGGAAACCCACATAGTAGAAAGAGAGAACTAACTGAAAGTTGTTCTCTGATGTCCACCCATGTGCCATGGCATGCATGTATGCATCTCTCTTTCTCTATCTCTTTCTCTTTCTCTGGTAAACAAATAAGAGTTAAAAAATAAAACACAACCCAGAATATTCCACTCATGGCTGGAAAGATACAGTGCATAAAGACACCTCCATCAAGTTTAATAACTCGAATTTAATCCTTAGAATCCACATGATGGAAGGAGAAAATCAGCTCTGTTCTTTGACCTCATATGTGTGTGGTGGCATATTCTAGACACACACACACACACACCAAACAAACAAACAAACAAACAAACAAACAAACAAACAAACAAACAAACAAATGTCAAAAATTTTTTAAATTTAAAAATAGTTCACTCAACAGATAGGAAATATACATTCTTCTCTGGGGCACATGGAACCTTCTCTAAAATTGATCACATTACAGGACACGAGTCTCAACAAATATAAAAGAAAATGGAAACAATTCCTTGCAACTTTTCATAACACAGTGGAATAAAATTACAAACAGCAAGCATAATCTCAGAAACCATACAAAATTTGGAGACTGAATAATATACTTCTGAATGAACAGTAGATTATTGAAGGAAATTAGAAAATTCCCAGACTCAAATGAAAACAAAAGCTCAGCATGCCAGAACTTCTGAAGCTTAGCCTGGAAGGTCTAAGAGGAAATGCTATGGCAACAAGTGATTATATTAGAAAGCTAGGAAGATCTTAGGCAAATAATCTAATGTTGAACCTCAGGAATAAATTAGTGTATTCACTATAGAAATCAGTACATAGATTTAAAAAAATCCTAAAAATAGAATACCATGTGACTCAGTCATACCACATCTGGGTTTACATACAAAAGACTCTTATTTCCCACCACAGAAATGCTTGCACATTCATATTTATCAGTGTTCTGCTCCCAAGAGTAAGGAAATGGAATCAGCCTGGATGCCCCTCAATAGATGACTGGACAGATAATAGAAAGACATACATGCACAATGTGGAATTTCATTCAGACATGGAAGCAGGATGGAAAGCCTAGTAGAACATGCATAAACAAAGAAGGCAGAATGGTACAAGTAGTGGGAAGAAGAGGGTAGATCTACCTGAACAAAGTATTATGCAAATGCCATAAGACCTATTACTCTGTATGCTAATGAAGTGCCTGGAGAGCACCAGAGGGAAAGTCAGCAAAGTAAATATCCTATTCAGGTGCTACAGATCCCCATGAAAATGCCTCTTCCTCATTGGTCATCTTTAGCTTCTTTGAGGAGTTCCCCACAACCGCAATGGAGAAAGAAAAAGTTCACTTGGCTCAGTTTGGTTGGTGTGACAGATATGATAGTGTCAGATATCAACAGAGTGCTGTGACATTATGGTTTGCTCAAGAATTACAGAAAGTGGAAGAGATGATGTAAAATCCTCCCAGTGTATAAAAGCACTGTGTATGTGCACATACATGCAAAAGTCAAAAAAAAAAAAAAAAAAGATTGAAGACAAGAAGGGGAAAGAAAGGGACATGTGAATGGACTCCCAGGAGTGGATTCTACATGTGTAGATATTTGTGTTTCATTAGCGTGTTCATTCATATCCACTGAAGAAGAGATAAATGGGAAGATAGATTCAGCAGTTCACTTTTTAAAAATTTTATTTATTGTGTGTGTGTGTGTCTCTATCAGAGCCACCCGAAGGGTGACTTAGGGAATCTTCTTGGATTGCTTCTACCTACTTTTTGCTTCACTCTGGGAATTCCTAGACTCTACCCACCAGGGCCAGAAGCGCAGGCCACCCCCATTTCTGTTTAGTGTTTTTTACATGTGACCTGAGATCTAAACTCAGGATCTTCTGCTTGAGAGGCAGAGTCTTAATCCCTGAGCCACCCCAGCAGTTCACTTTTCTAAAGAAAGAGTAGGACCTAATTACAGCTCCGTGGAGAATAATTTGACTGATTAGTAAATAATGGTCCAACTTCTTAGAAAATATTGCTAACAGATAAGATTTAAAGATGGAAGACGGGTTGGAGAGATGGCCAGGGGTTAAGATTCTGCCTCTAAAGCAGAAGAACGTGAGTTCAGATCTCAGATCGCACATAAAAATGTCAGGCAGAAATGGCAGCAGCTTGAATTTCCAGCTCTGGAAGGTAGAGGTTAGGAAATCCCAAAGGGAAGTAAAAAAGAAGTGCAAGCAATCTGGGATGATTCTGGAAGTCACCGTTGGGCCTCCACAAGGACACGCAGTGCCCTCCTACACACACACACACACACACACACACACACACACACACACACACACACATACACACAGAGAGGTGTATGTGCACATACATGCAAAAGTCAAAAAAAAAAAAAAACATTGGAGACAAGAAGGGGAAAGAAAGGGACATGTGAATGGACTCCCAGGAGTGGATTCTACATGTGTAGATATTTGTGTTTCATTAGCATGTTCATTCATATCTGCTGAAGAAGAGATAAATGGGAAGATAGCTCCTCGTATTTGGCTGCCAGCCTTATTCTCAGCCACTCTAGAACTTGCTCAATGGAATTAAAAAGAGAATGATTTTGCTAGCAGAAATGGAAGCTAAGAAGAAGTTAGATTTCTTTTCACCAAGGTTTTCCTAGCTACTGCCATTGGTGGAGACTGTCAGAAACAGAACAGTACTGTGAGCGCCATCTTGGCTAAAATCTTTGCCTCTCAAGTAAAACCTCATGCATGCCAAACAAGTGCTATACCAACTCTTTTCTTTAAAACTTATTTTGAGATAGGGTCTCACTAACTCACCCAGGCTGGCCTTGAGCTCACTCTGTAGCCCAGATGGACCTTGGATTTACAGCCTTTCTACCTTGGCCTCTCCAGTAGTCCAAGTAGCTGTGATTACGAGTCTGAGGCTCAGATAAAGTTTGGTTTATGTTTGTTTGTTTGTTCAGCACTGAAGATTAAATTTAAGACCTTTGGGTATGCTAGGCAACAACTCTATTTATATTCCCCTATCCTAAGACGCCATGTTAAATACTCATTCAAGACACTTTCTAGAAGGCCAGGAGACAGCTCAGTAATTTAAACCTTTGCTTTGCAAGCAAAAGGACCTGTGTTCAGATCCCTTGAGTTCACAATCCCAGATTACATTGCAAATGGCCTATAATTCCGGCCCTGGAAGGCAGAACTTGGGAAACTCTAGAACAAAAATAATAAAAATGGAAGCGCAATCAGCAATGATTCCTAATATCACCCTTGAGTCTTCACAGGTACTCACATTTTCTCCAGATTTATCTAGGGAAAAAGAACCTTAAAGATAAAGCTGAAATCTCTACAATGTTCTTTCTAATTGCATTCCCTTTTCTTCCAGACCTAGCCAGCAAAAGAATTTGGTGGCCTGGAGAGATGGCTCAAGGGTTAAGACTCTGCCTCATGAACAGAAGGATCTGAGTTCAGATCATAGATCCCATATAAAAATGCCAGGCAGAAATGTCAGAGCTCTGTACTTCTGATTCTGAAAGGCAAAGCCTGGGAAATCCCAGAGCAAAGCAAAAAGGCGATAGAAACAATCCAAGATGATTCCCCAAAGTCATCCTTGGTCCTCCACAGGGATACACAGTGGAGACACACACACACACACACACACACACACACACACTTGCACGTGCGCAAATAGATTAAAAAAAAGAAAAAATGACATTTGCTGATAAATGAATGGAACTAAAAAATATAGTGAATGAGGTATCCCAGACACAGAAAAACAAACATTACATGTTCTCTTGTATATGGGGATGCTAGCTTGAACCTTTGAATTTGTGTACTTAGCTAAGAATATGTGTAACAACAGGCAGAAACTGGAAAGGAACCATTAAGCAGGAGTGGGGGAGCATGGGAAGGGGAAGGACCTTAAAGGAGAGGAAAGAACACAGGTAGTAAGAAGGTGAAAAGGGAATAATGGGGGAGGAGAGAGAGGCTTCAGCCAGGAAAAGAGATTAGAGAATAGGGTACAGCAAGGTGTTGGGGAGGAGTAAATGAAGATACAGGCAGACAAGAACCTTCTACATCATGATTTTATCAAAAATACAATTTTAAGAAAATAAACCATGAACAGATATAGTCTACCCAGGGGAACACAGAGATAACAGAAACTGTCCTGAGATGTTCTTATAAGAAGTCATCCGTGAGCCAGTGTTAGGTGCCTACAACAATATAGGCTTTTACTATTGTTTTTGTTTGACCTCTAGAGCCTGATAGTATGACTCTGTTACTAAAGACAAAACACGGGGCTGAAGAGGTGGCTCAGGGGTTAAGCCTCCGCCTTGCAGGCGGAAGGTCCTGAGTTCGGATCCCAGATCCCACGTATAGACGCCAGGCGGAAGCGGGGGTGGCCTGCGCTTCTGGTCCTGGAGGGCGGAGCCTGTGAATCCCGGGGCAGAAGGAGGTGGAGGCGTCCATGGTGGTTCCCGATTCGTCCGTGGTTCTACACATACACAGACACATACACAGACACACACACACACACACACACACACACACACACACGAGAGCCCACATACACACGCACATGCGCACAGTTGAATAAATAATAAAAAAAGTAACCATTTAAAAAAATAAATAAATAAAGACAAAACACATCGATCTCAGGGTATGAAAAACAAAAACACAAATGATCTGAAAGCCTCCTAATGCAGTCTGCTGGTGTGCGTGTGTAGGAGCTATCAACAATCTTACCCATCTCTGAATGCTACCCGCTATTATGACAACCACTGTGAAAAGAGGTGATCATTGATGTGGTAATGACATGAATACTATGGGACAACCAACTGTCTTCCAGTATTGTAAACCAGGTGAAGAAATAGGGAGGAGAAGCCACCGGGTAGGGTGAGGGTGGGGGGCGGACAAACTACTTAGTAAGGATGTAATATTAAACTGTGGGCTGTTTGGCCTAAGCAGGATATCCAAGTCATTCACATCCACCCCACCCACAAAGCTCAAGAAACACCACAGAAGGTATTAAGAATGTAAAAATAAAAATAAAAGAACGTAAAAGTCAAAAAAAAAAAAAAAAAAAAAAAAAAAAGAAGGGGCTGGAGAGGTGGCTCAGGGGTTAAGCCTCTGCCTTGCAGGCGGAAGCTCCTGAGTTCGGATCCTAGACCCCACGTATAGACGCCAGGCGGAAGTGGGGGCGGCCTGCGTTTCCGGTCCTGGTAGGGCAGAGCCAGTGAATCCCGGGGCAGAGTAAACAAGGAGGAGGTGGAGGTGGTCCATGGTGGTTCCCGAATTCGTCCAGTGGTTCTACATACACGCATACATGCACACACACACAAACACACACACACACACATACACACGCACAATTGAATAAAAAAAAATTAAAAAAAAGAGGAATGTGAGAGTCGAAGAGTGCTGCCAAACAGTGTCTTCTAAGTACAGCAGGCTCCTACAAAGCTTTAAATGGAAACAATTTCAAAGATAAATAATTTCTTTGTTTTATTACCATAAAAGCACCATGAAACTGTTATCACATTGGAACATGGAATTTGAGGTAATCTGAATATGTATTCCCAGCCAGTGGTTAGTCAAAGTTAGCCCCAGAATAACCCAACCTTTAATCAGATTGAGGGGAGGGCTGTATTTTTGTGTTGAAACGTTGTGGGTCCCCCAAGGACCGTTCAGTTGAGTTGAAGGAGTCATTCACACTGGCCCTTTGTGTGAGATCTTCTTAGTGGTCTGGTTCAGGGTCCATTTGTTTATTCTGAACTGGTTCTTTAGGAGCCTATTTGTTGAATGCCATTTTTTGTTGGCATTCAGTAGTTTGTTTAAGGTACACATTTTGTTTGCTTGGAAAGCATTTTGGTTTCTGGTTATTTGACTTGTTTTCGCTTACTTTCAGACTTCTAAAGGTGATTTTGGTTTCTGACTATTCAGTTTGTTAACTTGCTGGCATTCATCATTTTTCTATGGGCTAATTCAACGAAGGTAGAAGTGTTTAGAGAAAAACTAATATTTGGTACTTCAGCTGGTTTAATGTTCAACTTGTGTTTTTTTTTTTTTAAATGGGGACAATCTAGCTAAAGCCTTATGCTTCGTTCAATAGTGAACATTTAATATTAATTTTTATGTGCTAAATGAGAAGTCCTAAGTAATAAAATTATAGATCATGGATGGGCAGTTTTGATTGAAAATTTAAATTGATTGAAATTTTAAAACATCTAAAGAAAAACAAATTGATAATCTACAAATTAATAAGAGTTCTGGAAACTACATCTAAATTAACAGATGTCAAAAACCAATAGAAGGGCTTGTGAGATGGATCAGCAGTTAAAGGTGCCTACTGCCCAAGCCTGACAATCTGTTTGATCCCCAGAATCCACTCAAGAGAGTGCTATGCCCTCCACATGAGCATCGTAACACACACCTGCACATACTGCACACACACACACATACACACAATAAATTTATAAAATTTTTAAAATGAGAAATTAATAAGAAAATTAATAAAGAAAAATAACATTAATAAGAAAAAAATCCAACTCTTCTTAACCCCTATTCTCATTTCATACATTCTTCGTTGGATCTTTTCTTTCTTTATAACAAAATTCCACATCAAAAGAAAAGGTTGCTGTGACTTATTTTAGGGTAAAACCTATAATAAAAAGAGATTCATTCTGTATTAAAAACTCCCCACTTCTATAGGTGACTGTTTCTACTGTTTAGCTCTTAAAACAGGGAGAGATAATTATCTAACTATGTATAACAAGCTTCACTTTAATCATTTTTCTTTCATTCCACCTTTCTTGCATCTTAAGAATATCAAGATGGAGGGCTGGAGAGATGGCTCAATAGTTAAAAGTCTTTGTGTCACAAGCAAAAAGACCTGAGTTCAGAGCCCAGATCCCACGTAAAATGCATGGTGGAAATGATTGTGATCTGCATTTCTGGCCCTGGATTGCAGAGTGTGGGAAACCCCAGAACAAAGTAATAAGGAGGCAGAGCAATCCAGGATGCTTCCTGAATATATTGTCACCTCTGCTGTCTTCAGTGCTACAAATCTCAGGCAGCCTCCAATTCAGGTGGGCAACATTGATCCACACACACTGTGTCTGTGATGGTAAGAGCCATCCAAGCCAGGATGTTAGCTCTTCTCAGCTGACTCATCCTCTCAAGATTCTGTGAAAGAACTCCTATTCCAGGAATAATGGTTAGAATAAAAAGCAGGAAATAGGGAACACACAGTATATATATATATATAATCACAGTGCCCACATTTAGTAAGACTATTTCAGCTGTAAAGTTGCTTCATTAACCATTGGATCTTTTCTTTCTTTAATTAAGCTGTTGGACTAATTTCTGTTAAAGTGCTGTCAGCAAGACAGGCTAATGTTTTCTTAAAGCTTGTTTCTTTCTTTCTTTTAATCACAGGCCCATAAAATATATAACTCCTTTAAAACAAAAATTTCAAAATCTGGAAAATCGCGAACCGATGCTATCTATAAAATTTTCTGGATGCTTTTAAGGCAAAGCTAATCATTTAATTAACCAAAAAAATGTTTAAGTAATCATTTCCACGGATGGTTGGAATATTTTTAAATTTTTGATCTCTCACAGGCCGGTAGGAAAATTTCCTTATATTATAGAAATAAAGACTAGTTGTTTCTTCATTAGCAGATTTGTAATTTGGTAACATTTTAAGTTTTTATCCTGTGTTTTTAGGTTATGGCATCAAATTTCAAGTTGAAACTTTTTTTATGTGTGTGACAAAATGAGAGACAGAGACAGCGAGAAAGAGAGAGAGAGAGAGAACTGCTTTAGAAAACAGAGTATAGTGGGAGGGCTTAGGTCACTATAGGCACGCTTTCAAAATGGACTGTGGAACCCTGATCTTTTTTGGCTGCCTGACCACATGCTCCCCACCATTATCTTCCAATATAACCAATAGAGGTTCAAACCAATAGTTTGCCCAATCATGGACTTGAGCATCTAAAGCTGTGGACAAACATATACTTTTCTCCTATTTTACTTGTCTCAGATATTTCATTATAGGCTATGTTGGTAAATCGCAAACATGTCCTTTTGGTCTGAATTCTCAGGAATGCTCCTGGTAGAGAGGGATATCTGTGACTCTTTGGTTACAAGGTTAGTTTGTTTGAGGGCAGGAATTGATGAGAATTATTTTGGCAAACTGACTTCTCTCATTCAGACATGGTATTTCCGGAGCAGAGTATTTTCAGAGCATTTCCTGGCAGCAGAACATGGATTATATTACAGAAGTGATTCCCGCACTGCTGAGCGTTTAATTCCCCAGTTAAACGCTGCTCTTATGTCAACAGTTCTGAGCCAGGAGGCCAGAGTCACAACATAAGACTGCCCATCATCCCAGAATGCCACTTTTCTCTGATATTAATAAAAAAAGTCCTTTTATCTAATTCATATATGATTTATTTGGAATTTTAATCACAACTTAAACTTTTAATTACAAGCGAAATGATTGAGACTTATTTTCTCATTCCACCAACATGATGCAGAGTAATGCAGAGTAAGAAGTATAAAAATGCCTGATTATGATCCTTATATATTTGCTATACTATGTTAAAAATATGAAATATGCTATTTTGTAGGAATGCATGTGTATAGAGAGATATTTTGGCGTACAGAAAAGTATTTTTAAAGGCTGTTTATTCTGTTTATAGGTCTGATTCCAAATTTCAACATCATTTATATATTATACTAAGGAATTTTGTAAATACCTTCTGATATTTCCTTTCCAATCATAAACACAACTAATGCATTACTTTACATAATGAGGAAATAATGCACTGATTCTATCTATAGCATTTTGAGGACATTTTAAAAACTGTGTCTTCCTAATGAGTCTTATTTTTGACAATGACTCCAGAGGTGTTCTGGGGATCCACACTGATGTGTTGAACACCAGTCCAGCAGAGAAAACAAAACCTTAGCCCTTCTGTAACATAGTTGCTGTTGTCATCACAAGTACTTCCACTGAAAGAATAAGGATAATTAAAAAGGAGTTTGATCAGTGGCCAAACTCCTGACACATAAGTCTCAATGAAAAACACAAGAAACATGGAAAATCAAACACGGTGATTCTTCCAAAAATCACTTATCTTTTTTAAAAAATATATTTTTTATTTATTTACTCTGTGTGTGTGGGGCACTGAGTGTCCCTGTGGATGACCAATGGTGACTCTGGGAATCATCCTGGATTGCTTCTACCTCATTCTTGCTTCACTCTGGGATTTCCCAGGCTCCTCCCACCAGTATTGGAAGTTCAGGCTGCCACCATTTCTGCCTGGCAGTTTTACGTGGCACCTGAAATCCCAATTCAGGACCTTCTGCTTGAGAGGTAGAGTCTTAATCCTTGAACCATCTCTCCAGTCCCCCAAATCACTTATCTTATATTAATGTCTTTCAATGAAGGTGAATTTAATGAAATTCTAGACAAAGATTTTGTAAGAATAATATCTATTTTCAGATGATATGATCCAATGATTTAAAAAACCTTAAAACTACACCAGAAAGCCATAAAAATTATAAACACGTTCAGCAACATGAGATACAAAATCAGTAGTTATTTCATATACCAATGAAAAATTGAGAAAAAAAATCAAAGAAAAAAGTTACATTTGCTTCAAAATATCTAGGAATAAACCTACAGAAGTGAAAGACACCTATAATGAAAACTTTTAGACTCTGAAAAGTGAATCTGATGAAGACACTAGAAGATGGAAAGACCTCCCATGCTCATGTATTGATAAAATTAACATCCTAAAAATGACTGTTGTTCTTAAACATTCTGATCTAAGTCCTGAAGACACTGATCACAGAAATAGAAAACATGATCCAAAATTTAATATTGACTCTCAAATACCCTATATAGCTAAAACAATCCTTAATAAACGAGTGCAAGAGCTGTCACAATATCTGAGCTGAAATTATATTGCAGGGCCATAGTAATAAAAATAAGAAGGCATTGGCACAAAACTAGACACACAGGGCTGGAGAGAGGGCTCAGGGGTTAAGTCTCTGCCTTGCAAGAAGAAGGTCCTGAGTTTGGATCCCAGGTCCCATGTAAAAACACTAGGCAGAAATGGTGGTGGCCTGCACTTCCATTCCTTGTGGATGGAGCCTGGGAAATCCCAGAATCAAGAAAAAAGGAGGTGAGAAGCAATCCAGGATCATTCCCAAAGCCACCTTTGGTCCTCCACAGGGACACACAGTGCCCTCTGACACACATATATACATAAATAAATAAAGTTTAAAAAAAACAGACCAACGAAATGGAATAGTGAACTCACACAACTACAGTTATCTGATTATTGACCCCCCAAAAAAAAAAAACCCTCAAAAACATTCATTGGGAAAAAGCTGGTGAAAGACTGAAACTAGATCCCATCTCTTACCTGCACAAAAATAAATTCTAAATGGATCAAACCCCCAAGCAATATAGGCTTTTGCCATTGCTCTGGGTTGCCCTCCATAAACTGACAGTAAGACCCTATTACTGAAGATGCAACACACAAGAATCATAGGACATGGACAAAAAAAAAAAAAAAACACTATCTAGAATGCATCTGAAAATTTCCTCTTGCTGGATAGCTCACCAAGTATTAGACAGTATTACGGATGTTACCACTGGAGTAAAACAATCACAAGTCTCAGCAATCTGTGAAATATGCAAGTTGCAATAACAATCCCATGGCAACAGGTGACCATCAGTGCCATAGAGACATAATATCAAGGAGACAACCATTAGCTTTCTCATCAGATTTAAGGCCTGCTTGTCAGAATGGAACATATTTGTATTACTGTAAACTGCAAGGAGAACCTATGAACAGGAAAGCCATAGGTCCCAGAGCAAGAGCAGAGTATGAATCTTTAATTAGGAAGACAGTACACCAAACTGCTTTGTAAATACTTATTATTATACCCATAGATTGGAAAAGCACTCAGCACTCAATCTAGAAGCCTTCCTCTACTACAAAAGGTATTTATTGCTGAAAAGCATAACTTGCCAAAATGCATAAAACAAGTGACTGTGGACTGCTTATCTCTAAATAAGGTATATATACCTCACCCACTCCCACCCTAGAGTTCAGGGAGATCATGGAAGAGAGGGCAGTATGACTGTAAAAGCTTGAAGTGAGATAGTGGTGGGCCAGATATTATCTTTTGGACATGACAGAGTTGTGATATATGAGATTTCATGGCAGATATGTACATTTATGTAAGAATTGCATGGGATTTGTCTGAACATCCCACCATGACAGCAGAATGATCTCAAGAAGATCTATAACCTCTCAGGGAAACTGATGTGACTAAAGCTGATGGGATGGAAAGGAGGATGTTTTCCTCAATGGTACACCCACTGATTTATGATATATTCTGAAATATGATGCATGTCAGGCATATGTCATCAAGACAAGCTATATGAAACACAGTGGGTCACACAAGTGAAAAGATATTAAAATAAGAGTGAGTCTGGCAGGGGAGATGAAAGATTATAAGGCAAAAAGGAAGAATAGGACTTGGGAGTAAGGGGTGAAAATTGAAAATATTATAAATTCACTGTATTAATACATGCAATATTAAAAAATGAAAGAAAAAATAGATCAAAGACCTTAAATATAAGACTGAAACTGCTAGAGGAAAACATAAGTAAAACCTTGAAGATATAAGGCTGAGGAAATGACTCAGTTGACAGAAGAGCTTACACAAAACCTCTCCGTTCCTCTCAGACCCCCAGATAAGAAGAGATGTGTACGAGATGTTACCTGAACTTTGTATTGCGCTTTCAATTCCCTGAGTTTACAGAATTTAATACACCAAACATTATTTTTGCTTATTGACCTCGATATCCTCAGATGACAAGTCATCAGATCCTTCTGCTCCCAAAATCCCACACTTTGGGATCTGGGGTGATGATTCAGTGGTTAAAGCCTTTGCCTCCCTAACAAAAGATCCTGAGTTTAGAACCGCAGATTGAATGTAAAAATACCAGGCAGGTGTGGTGACTTGCCTATAATTCTATCCGTGAAAGGTGGAGCCTAGAAATCCGCAGAGCAAGCTGGCTAATGGCACGGTCTGGGTTTAGTTCAAGACCCAGGCTCACAACAGTAAAGTGGAAGAGCGATCCAGGATGACTCTGGATATCACCCTAGGGTCACTACAGTCACACACATTCAAGTGCACTGATGCACATACATGTATACCTGCACAAATATATGCGCCCATGCATATGCAAACATATACATGCAAACACACATGAAGGGAAAAAATCCCACCCTTTCATGAAAAAGAGGTAATAGACAAGATTCATTACATACTTAGTATCTTGATGTCACAGGAGTTGAGATAATTGACCTCATCAGTGTCCTAAATTTCTCCTTTTCTTTGTATATGACCCTAGGGAGGAATCACAGGGGGCAGGATCGCAGCAGGGGCAATTTGAGTGGAAGCAATTCATTCACTAAGGATGAAATCATGGGGTCCACCAGCAAGATGGCTCAGCAGGTGAAAAGCATTTGCCAGTGCAAGTCTGATGAGTCAAATTAGAGCCTGTGAATCCACAGGATGAGTGTGAGTTACAAAGGTTGTCTTCTAGAGCTGGATAGCTGGAGAGATGGCTCAGGGGTTAAGACTCTGTCTTGGAAGCAGAAAGTCCTGAGTTCTGATCCCAGGTCCCACATAAAAAAACACCAGGCAGAAAGGGAAATGGCAGTGGCTTATACTTCCAGCCTTGTTGGGAAGAGCCTGGGAAATTCCAGAGCGAAGCAAAAAGTAGTTAGAAGCAATCCAGGATGATTCCCGAAGTCACCCTTGGTCCTCCACAAGGACACACATTGCTGTCTGACATGAGTACACACACACACACACACACACACACACACACGAAAAACAAACAAAAAGTTGTATTCTAACCTCCATACAAGTGTCATAGGATACTCACATTCACACAATAATAAATAAATAAAAATTTAAATGTCTACAAATAATTATGGAGAAGTGGCCACTGTGAAAGTTTCTCCCTATTGAGAGAATAAGTCAAAGAGATGGGACAAATGAAGGCTGCTGTCTTATCTGGTAAGGTCAGGTGGCCAAGGAGGAGAAAAACAAGTGTGACAGACAAGGCAAGTGCTGAAATTCCCGGGTGTTTTGGAGATGAAGTGGCTGTGAAGAGGCCAGAAAGGACAACATAGAGAGCTGCTGCCTGAAGAAGGCTTGTGTAAACCGTGGAAGGAAAGGTCCAGACAGAGATGGAGACCGAACAGGGAGCCTGACTCTTCCCTTGTATTATCTGAGGAGGAGAAAACTTCTGAAGATAGAGATTAGCAAGGCACATAAAAATTTGTCCCTGGGAAATGGAGGGAGAAAGTTCAAAAGTTCAAGGTTATATTCAGCTATAAAAGAAGTTTGAGGAAGTTCTGGTCTACAGAAGTTCCTGCTTAAAAAAAAAGTCAGCAAGTAAGTTATCCCTTTCAAGGGGATCTTGAAGAGTGACATGATAGAAACATGGTAGAAGAAATCTATCCTTGGAGCTCAAGAGGCTTGAGAGAGGGAAAGGAACCAGTTACAGACCCCCAGACTAGGAAAGCTGTGGTAAGAATGCTATTCTTAAAAGTGCAATTTGAAGGTTTGGAGCTGAGATGAATGACCTTGGACAGAGGCCAAGAAGAGTAGGGACAACAGAGCCTTGGACAGAGGCCAGGAGGCTTGAAAGAGCCAAGCCTACATGAGCAACTGTGTAGCTGCCAAGAAGAGGGAGACAGAAAAGCAGTTTGAAAAGTTTGGAATATAAGCCAAGAAGAAAAGCAGGGTCAGTGGAACCTTGGATGGAAGCCAGGCAGCAAAAAGTGCTGTTTTAAAGAAAATGTATCAGGAGATGAGGGAGAAAGGAGAGGGGAAAAAAAAAGAGAGAAAGATAGGTGAGAGAGAAACAATAGAGAGAGAGAGAGTGAATATAGAGAGAGATTAAATAAAGTCTGTAGTCTTCATGGGACCTCCAAATGGCACAGTCTTTGAGAATGATATGCTTGCTATTTTTTTCCAATGTGTGTGTGTGTATGTGTGTGTGTGTTTGTATGTGTGTACAAAAGGGCATTTCAATGTGAGTGGAAGTCCAAGGGTGACATGGAGAATCATCCTAGATTGTTCTATTTCCTTATTGCTTTGCTCTGGGGTTTCCCAGGGTCTGCCTTCTAGGACCAGAATGGCAGTGGTCTGCCATTTCCAGCTGGCATTCTTACATGGCATCTGGAGATAAACTCGGGACCTTTTGTTTGTGAGGCAAAGGTCTTAACCCCTGAGTCATCTCTCCAACCCTCTTACCTGTTTGTCCTTTAGCAGCCCAGATGGACACAACTTAGGGACACTCAATGTTCACCAACCACCAAAATTCAACCTGAGACTGGCAATGATTAGCAGTGAAGATACACAAGGAAGTAAACACAGAACAAACAAGCTTTACTGAAGGAAATTAAAGAAAAGTGACAATGGGAAGAGTTCCAAAAGAGTAAAACAATGTTGAGGTGTTTAGGGGATTTTGATATGACTTATGGCAGAGACTGTATAAATTCTGAGGTAATTTCTATGGGATATATTTCTCTAAATATATCATGGGCTCACCCAATCAAAGGAGGCCTATACTTTGTGTGTGATTATTTCACACAGTCCTGAGAAACATCTATGGTAGTCATGCTTATGGTTTGTAATGAGTGAGTTTATGAAGTATAAACCAGAAAAAAAGTAAAATAATAAATAGCAAGTAGCAGACAGAGAGTAAAACATCATCAAGTGACGACAGCAGCCAGCAGAGATAACTGGAGCATTCCAATTGAAAAGTGACATCATCAAATCAGGGCTTACAAATGCCAGCAGAAATCCCAGGGGCAGCCTGAGGAGACAGTCAGCTGGAGCTACTGACTTGAGAGGATCCTAGGCAGAGCAGACACTTTTGGCGAGGTAGCCAAGTAAAAGACCAAATATCGCAAACAGGTGACATCATCACATTGGGAGCTTATGATCATCCAGCAGAAATGCCTGGGGGAGCCTGGCAGAGGCAGTCAGATGGATTACATGGAGCCGACATATCCTAACTGATACAGGCATGCCATACTTGATAGGGCATTTGTATGGTTAAGACCAAGGATTCTCTCCATGGATGAACTTTGGACATACCATTCCCGTGACAAACATTTTTTATATCATGGAATAAACAACAGGAACATGTGTTGGAAATGGTTGACCTTCAAGCTTTTCTCAAGGACACCATGCTTTTAATATCCCTAACTATTTTCCCCTTTTTGCTTTACAAAGTCAGAGGACCTATCTGAACCAGGACCAGGGTTTAGAGGGTACTTGACCTGAGTATGCTTGGGTCTGAAATGGGATGGTGTTGCAGTCAGCCTGCAACATTGCTGATAAATGACCATCAAACGGCTTAAGGGAACAAGGGGTTTATTTCCTTATGATAATCCGGTTACAGTTCTCAGTCCAGCTTGATAGGAAAACTCGCAACAACACCAGGGCTGAGGGAACTGGCCACACCATCACTGCATAACGGCTGAGAGATAGACAATCCTTACTTGCCAGACTAGCATGTGTGGCCAAGTATACAGGGGAATGCCAACTGCCTCAACCAGCTCTCTGTAATTTATTCACCTGTCCAGAACCTAGTCCCACCCACCTTGGGCTGGGCCTGCTCCATCAACTATACAATCTTCTGCAGGTTTGCTCTGGGCTTTAATTCAACTGCTTATTCTCTGCAAATGTGCTCAGAGCTCAAACCCTCAACAGTTAAGTTGATACCTGTATCTAAACTATAACAACTTTGAAGATACTACCTGTCTCCAACCTTAACTGACAGCTGTGTTACCTGGACTATGAGGTCTTTGTTCTCACATTTACATGTCTACCTTTAATTTTTCACCATGTGGTTTTTTCTTGCATTTCCTATGGAAAACTAGTTCCTGCCTACCTCTGGACTATAGCTGTGCATTGAAGTTTCTGCTGTGATATCCAAAAGACATGCCTAGGATGACGTGCCTGTGCCAGTTAGGATCTGATGGTTCCAAGAAATATAATCTCCAGTGAGTACTGTGGTAGCTTGTGATCAACAGTAGTTCAACAGCTCCACACCTCTTAGTTCTGCCTCCTGTTAGGCTTATTTCATCCTCCAGCTGAACTTCCAATGATGGCCAGTAGCGACATTCTACTTCCACACAACACAGTGTGTGTATGACCTAGCGACATGGCTTTGTGGAGGATCAGTCCGGAGGAATAAACTTCATTCTCTTCATCATCTTCATTGTCTTTAGCTTCTAGGAAACTTCTCACTAGGACTCACTCCTGAGCATTTCCTTTTTGCCAGAGAAATGCTCTACTTTGGTTGGCTTAGGTTAGGATTTCTCAATTATCTAATAAAAGGAGTTCCATTTACACTTAGACCCATAAGGCCAAGTTGCAGATAAAGCCAATTTTTACTAAGTCATTTGCAGTATATGAGAAACTGGCAATTTTTTAAGAGTGATAGTAAGTAAGTAAGGTGAAGTAGATATTGGTTTGTTGCTGAGTGTCCACTGTAAACCAAAAGAAATTATTTTTGGTGTTTATTTCTTCTTGTGTGTGTGTACACTCATGCATGTATGTGTGTGTGTGTGTGTGTGTGTGTGTGTGTGTGTGTGCCCGTACACGCACAAAAAAGCACTTGAGTGTGTGTGCCTGTGGAGTCCCAAGGGTGACTTTAGGAATCATCATGTATTACTCTACTTCCTTACTGCTTTGCTCTGAGATTTCCCAGGCTCCAACTTTCAGGGCCAGAAACACAGACTGCCACCATTTCTGCCTGCCATATTTATGTTAAATGTAGGGATATGAACTCCGGTCTGTTTACTTGGGAGGCAAAGACTTTAACCCCTAAGCCACCTCCCCAGCCCCTATTTCATTGTTTCTATTGTTTGTTTGGTTATGATTTCTGAAGTAAGGTCTTGCTATGTAGACCAAACTGGTCTCATTCCTGTGACTTCCTTGTCTCAATCTCTCAAATGATGGAAATATAGATACGAGTCTCCAAATCCAGCTAAGAGATGGTTTTACTTTTTTCCTCAAGCCTATTTCTTAGTAAATGTCATTGCTTTTATATTTACTCAATTCTTTCTTTTGCACTTTAAAACATCATCTCAGTCTTTTAGCTTGCAATTTTTCTTCTGAGAAAACATCTGTCAATTTAATCATTGCTCTCAACTATAATTTTTTTTCCTTTTCTGGATGCTGTTCACTTTCATCTGTGGCTTTTGGGAACTGTACTAATATATACCAAGGGTTGGCTTTGCTTGTATTTTTCCTGCTCCAGTTATGATATTTTCTGATCTGAACTTATAAATTTCTCAACAAATTCAGAAATTTATGGTCATTGTTTTTTCAAAAGTTTCTATGTTTCATTCTTTTTTTTCACTTCTTAAAAAAAAAAAACAGTATTTATGGGCTAAGGAAATGGCTTAGTTGGTTAAACCCTTTGCCTCCCAAGCAATTTATCTGAGTTTGGATCCCCAGATCCATCATGAAAATGCCGGGTGGAAATAGCAGGTGATCTGCAATTCCAGCCTTGGAAGGCAGAGTCTAGGGAACCCCAGAAGCAAAGCAATAAAGTGGAAGAACAATCCAAATGATCCATAATGTCACATTTAGGCCTCCACAAGCATGTACACTCAAATGCCCTCTTGTAATGCTCCCTATACGCATACATGTACACCCACACAAATCCACACCCATCCAAAAAAGCAGTATTTATTCTTCTTCTTTATACATGAAAACAATACATGTTTATGGTATTGGAAGACTACAAAAAGCATACGAAATACAAATCATTCATATTCTCCTAACTAGAGATATTCACGTTTAAACGTTTTGCCTTCACGAAATTGGGAGGCTATTGTACAAAGCAGTGATCTGTTTTTAAGTTCTCCAATATCCTTGGAGAACAGTTGTGTTTAATCGCTGGCATGCTCTATTGTTTGGATGTATAATAACTCATTTTTTTGTCTGCGTTATTCAGCTTTGGATTGCTTTAAGACCCTCATCTTTTTCACTCTGCAGCAAACCTATTCCATGTGTCTTAGGCTGCTTGATTTTTAATCCCAGCTATCTCATGCTAGTTTTCTTCCCTTTTTTTATTTGTTTGTTTTTTGTTTTTGCGGTGGTCTTATGTACCCAAGCTGATCTTGAACTCACTATGTAGCTGAAGATAACCTTGATCCTCTTGCCTGCACCTCTTAAACTTTGGGTTATAAGCATGTAAGGTAAGCCCAGCTTTTATTCTTTAGCTTAAGTTTAGATAATTTCTAGTAAATCCTGAGTTCTCTGACTCTTATGTGTTCAATCTTTATGAACCTTTGTGCTTAACTTATCTACTTGTCAGTAGTGCCAGAAAAGAGAGACCATGTCTGCATTTAGTGTTCTGACATGTGAACAATGGAATATTAGTAGTCTGACAGCCATAGTGCCAGCCAGTCTCTGAAGCCCAGCTGTGTCCCACCTCTCTTCTAATTGGAGAAGGACTGGCCAAAGTCATTTAATGGTCCAGAAAATACTCAATAGAACAGGTGCCAGAGCAGAGTGAAAATTTTAGCTGAACTGACTTGTGGGACCTCAATGTAGGATTCTGGTAGGCTGTACCCCAGGCTCCTGGGCTATGGCACAGAAGTAACTCAGAGTGTGCCTGCTGGGGCTCAGTGGCCATGTGGTGGGACCAGAGGGCCGCATGAGATCAGGTGGTGAGCTGACCCTAGCACCCAGGCCCCTGCCCCCATCCCAGGATCCTCAAGCAGTCTCCCGGCCTGCTATGCCCCACTGGAGGACCCAAGGTCTTGAGGGCTCTGCATGGCTGGAAGTGGTGGCAACTGTCTGAACTCCAGTGTGTAATTTCCCTCAATTTAGCAAAGTAAAAACAATTCCTGTATCACCATACTCATGCTGTGGGTTTATTCACTTGGCGGAAATTAACAAAACTGCCATTCTTTAGCTTTTTATGGGTTCCGACCATGGAAAACTCAATAGAATAGCTTTTACATCCTGAAAATATTTTCTCTACAGCTTGAACATATTTTCTCTTTTTGCTCAGATATTATCTTATTTTATAGTTCTATTTTTAAAAAAGGGAAGATGGGAGGGGATGTGTTGAGGGAATTTCCAAGGTTTGAGAGGGGAAAGGGGATAGATATGATCAAAATATATTACATATATGTGTGACATCATCAAAGAATAAATAAAAACATTAGCAAGATCTATCCAGTGATTTTCGAGTAATATACCTATGCATATATATTTCTTTTATCTGATGGCTATAGTGGAGATTGATAATTCATAACCCTCATACAGCTGTGTTGAGCTTGCATTGGACCACAGCTTCAATTAACTTGTGTTCATGTATGATTAGGCTGCCCCTATGCTGCCATACAGCAGACATTTTTTTGATCTAGTTAGGGTTTAATATGCAAGAGAGTTGGCAATTTCAAAAATAATTTGTTTCAATTGGGTTTTTCTTTTCTTTCTTTCTTTCCTTTCTTTCTTTCCTTCTTTCTTTCCTTCTTTCTTTCTTTCTTTCTTTCTTTCCTTCTGTCTGTCTTTCTTTCTTTCTTTCCTTCTGTCTGTCTTTCTTTCTTTCTTTTTCTTTCTTTCTTTCTTTCTTTTCTTTCTTTCTTTCTTTCTTTCTTTCTTTCTGTCTCTCTCTCTCTTTCTCTATCTCTGTCTCTCTCTCTCTTTCTCTATCTCTGTCTCTCTCTTTCTTTCTTTCCCTGTTTTTGTTATGTAACTCAATCCTTGAACTCACGATCTTCCTGTTTGAGCCTGTGACAACGGGTGTGTGATATTACATGTAGTCCAATTTCAGGTCCAATTTTCCTTCAACATCAACAGAACCCAAGAGACTACAGCTAATGAGGAATGCATGGGGCTACATGGTTGCTCTTCTAAGCTTCTTCTACTGCCAGTCATTGTCTTCACACGGCTTTAAATGCACTTTATTTTCAAAATGTGAAGTCAACATAGGAAGTTATTAGACAAGTTGTATGAATTTGTGCTTTGGGTTATGGCAGACTCAACTGATCCTTCCAGGCTCGCATTCACCTAAGGCTTAGCTGATTCCTTTTCTGTTGATTCTTTCATGTGCAGTAGCTGCTCCTGTGTCTCCAGATAACAAAACTGGTACAACTCTGGTCATCCATGAAGAGCTTCTATCTAAATCCATTCACTGAGGCTTATATTCACCCAGGGTAAACCTGACACACAGAAAACTATCTTTGTTCAGATTTTTCTTGCTACTATGAGAAAGAAGAATTTTCATGTCTTTTTGCATCCTGACTTCAGAAAGTGTTAAATGTCTATAATGTATTGCCTTTTGGTCATGCCTCATATCCAATGTGTCAGTAAGTTCTTTCAGCTACATCTACATCACTAATCATGGGTCCATCCATTATATTTCAGTGATTCACCTCAGCAGCATCATACCTGTGGGTGACTCATTTGATCCACTAGCTTTCACCTTCTTTTCCTTTTGTCTCTCCAATACATTCTCCACAGAGAAGCAAGAATGCCCATTGGGAAAAAAATCATTGAAATAAAAAAAAACAGGTTCCCTGTGTCCTATACAGCTGTTTGCCAGCACGCTGGACACTGAGCTGTCTGACCCCCTGCACTCTGACCATGCCTCACATGATGCTTCCTGTTCCTCAGGACATTTTTTTTAATTTATTTTTTCCACTCATACAAACCTGATAGGTACCCTATTCCCTTGCTCCCTCTCTCCCTTTTTTCCTTCCTTTCCCCTCCTACTTTCCTTTCTTCCAGTGCCCCCTTCCCCCCCATCCCTGGAGCATCCTTTACTGAGGTGTAAGATGTAGCATTGCCTAGAGCTCTTTCTTGTGTTGCCCTTTAGTATAGGAACATTATTGTGGCCGTTAGTCCGTTGCCTCTAAGGATCCTAGTGCCTGTGATCCATGCTAGCATTTGGGGGGGGTCATGCAAAGTCCTATTATAATTACTTTGGCCCTAACTTGTGTGGAGTATTTTGCATATCGTTGCTTCTCCCCATCTTTAGGCTCTTACAATTTTACTGCCCCTTTTTCTGCAAACTTCCCTGAGCTTTAGGTTGGGGAGAAATTAGGCTGGCCTGGTTCCAGCTGATTAATGTGGGTCTCTGATGTTCTGAATTATGGTTTGTTGTTTTTTTTCTTCCAGTTTTGCTGTTCATGCACCGCCCTTGACTCCATCCTGATGGATATTGGATGTCACTCCTAGCCAGAGATAAAAGACTGTTAAAATAGAGTCTTATTATTACACTAGATTCAAAGGTAGATGGAATAAGAGTTGGAGACCGCGGTAAGGGGGGGGCAGTCTCCCATTTGCAGGATTGTTACCTCTATCTGCCAGACTCTTTGCCCTCCCTGTCTGCTAAGACCAAACCCATCACATCAGTTGCAAGTGACCAGGAAGGAAAGTCTTAACCAAATATCTCTCTACTTACTTGCAGTGCTTGATGGTGGTTTATTTTCTCTGCTATAGCATGATCCCCTCTCTCCTTGTTTCTGGCGGGGCCCTCCTTCCCCTTCCCTCCTGTTTATAATCTTACTGTAGGTATTACAGAGATTTATCTTTGAGTGTGTCACTAAGTGGGTTTGGTACTAGGATCCACCTATTAGGGAGTACTTACAGCCCTTAATTTTCTGTGTGGGATACTTCACTCAATATAATTTTTTCTAATTCCATCCATTTCCTGGCAAATTTCATTAATTCATCATTTTTGATGGCTGAGTAGTATTCCATTGTATAAATGTACCACATTTTCCTTATCCACTCATCAACTTTTCGGCATTTGGGTTAATTCCATGACTTTGCTATTGTGAACAGTGCTGCTATGAACATGGTCATGCTTGTGCTATCGAGGTGAACTTTTGAATTATAAGGGATTATTCCCAAAAGTGGAATAGCAGGGTCATATGGCATTTCAATCTTTCACTTTTTTAAGAATCGCTAGATGGCTCACCAGAGTGGTTGTATAAGCCTGCATTCCCACCAGCAATGTAGGAGAGTTCCCTTCTCGCCACATCCTCTCCAGCACTTGGTGGTGTTTGTATTGTGGATTTTTGCCATCCTGACCGGTGTGAGACGATATCTCAGGAAGTTTTGATTTGCATTTCCCTGATGGCTAAGGATGTGGAACATTTTTTAAGATATTTGTTAGAGCTTTTAATTTTGTCCCTTTTAAAGTTTCTTTTAAGTTCCAAGGCCCATTGTTTCCTTGGTGTTTAGTTTTCTAAGTTCTTTGTGCACTCTGGATAATAGAGCTCTATCAAATATGTGGTTAGTGAAGATTTTCTCCCATTCTGTGGATTGCAATTGTGCTTGAGTTACAATCTCTTTATCTGAACAGAAGCTCTTTAATTTCACAAGATCCCATCTGTTGAGTGTTGGTTGTAGTGACAGTACTATTGGATGTCCGTTTAGGAACTGTTGGCCTAGCCCAATCAGCTTGAGGGAGTTCCCTACCCTTTCAACTGTGCTTTTACAGTCTCTGGCCTTATATCGAGGTCCTTGATCCATCTGGAATTAAGTCTTGTACATGGTGACAAGTAAGGGTCCAGTTTTAATCTTCTACATGTGGAGATCCAGCTTTGCCAGCACCATTTGTTGAAGATGCTATTCTTTTTCCATTGGATTTTTTGGGCCCCTTTGTCAAAGATCAAATGGCTGTAGTTGTGTGGGCTTATATCTGGGTCTTCAACCCTTATCCATTGATCTGTGTGTCTATTTTGGAGCCAATACCAGGCTGTTTTTATAACTATGGATTTGTAGTGTAGATTAAAGTTTGGTATGGTGATACCTCCAGCAATGTTTTTGTTACTCAGGATTGTTTTTGCTATCCTGGATCTTTTGTGCATCCATATGAATTTTGAGATTGTTTGGTCAACTTCTTTAAAGAATTGCTTTGGGGTTTTAATTGGTATAGCATTGAATCTGTATATTGCCTTTGTTAGGGTGGTCATTTTTACGATATTGATTCTGCCAATCCAGGAACATGGGAGGTCTTTCTACCTTCTGGTGTCTTCTGTAATTTCTTTATTTAGAGTTTTAAAGTTTTCATTATAGAGGTCTCTTACTTCCTTGGCTAGGTTTATACCAAGGTATTTCATTTTTTAGGGCCTATAATGGGATTGTTTCTCTCAGGGCTTTTTCACTTCTTTCATTCTGGACATATAGGAAGGCTACTGATTTTTGTACATTTATTTTGTATCCTGCCACCCAGCTGAACTTCTGGATTAGTTCCAGGAGCTTCCTGGTAGAGTTTTTGGGATCTCTCAGGTATATGATCATGTTATCTGCAGATAGAGATAACTTGACTTCTTCCTTGTTGATTTGAATAACTTTTATCTCCCTTTCTTGTCTTATGGCTTCAGCTAAGACTTCAAGTTCAATATTGAATAGAAGTGGTTAGAGTGGACAGCCTTGTTTAGTTCTGATTGAAGTGGGAATGATTCAAGTGTTTCCCCATTGAGTATAATCCTTGCTGTGGGCTTGTTGTATACAGCTTTTATTATATTGATAAAGGTTCCTTCCATTCCGACTGTCTCTAGAGTTTTGATCACAAAGGACTTGTTGGATCTTGTCAAAAGCTTTTTCTGCATCTATTGAGAGTGTCATGTGGTCTTGGACTTTGGACTGGTTTACATGATGAATTACATTTATTAATTTGCGTATGTTGAACCAACCTTGTGTACCTGGGATAAAGCTTACTTGATCCCTGTGTATGATTTTTTTTTAAGGGAGAAAGGGAGGTTTATTCAGCTTATGGTTCCAGAGGTGAGGTACTCTCTCAAAGCAGAGGCGGCATGGCTGACTGGCGAAACCTGGAGGAGGCTAAGTCACTGCAGACATCTTTTTATTTTTTTAATTAATTTATTTTTTTAATTTCCACTCATACAAACTTAACAGATACACTGGTCCCCTCCCTCCCTCCAACCTCCCACCACCCTGTGCCCCCTTCCCCTCTCCCTTTCTCCCCATTCCCCAGTGCCTCCCCCTCCCATCCCCGGAGCATCCTTTAATGTGCATGCCAAACTTTCTTCTGGGTCCTTCTCTCCGATGAGGTGCAAGGACCCAGTGGCATTTCCCAGAACCCTTTCCTGTGTTCCTACTACTGTGGCTGTCAATCCCTAGTCTCCAAGAATCCTAGTGCCTTTAGCAAATGCTAGACTTTGTGTGGTCAGTAGTGTGTTGGACATTGCATAGGCCATGCAAAGTCCAATTATGATTGTTTCAGCCCTAACTTGTGTGGAGTATCTTGCATATCATTACTCCTCCCATCCTTGCGCTCTTACAATCTTACCGCCCGCCCCCTCTTCCACAAATTTCCCTGAGCTTCAGGATGGGTAGAGATTAAGGCTGGCCTAGTTCCAGGTGGTTGATATAGAGTCTCTGAAGTTCTGGATTATGGTTTGTTGATTTTTTTTTTTCAGTTTTGCTGCTCCTGCAATGCCCTTCACTCCATCCTGATGGGTATTGGATGTCACCCCCTGGCCAGAGATAAAAAGCTGTTAAACTAGAGTCTTGTTATAAGAGTATATTCAAAGGTAGATGTAATAAAAGTAGGAAACCGCAGTGAGGGAGGGGTCAATCACCCATTTGTAAAATGGTTACGTTTTATCACTGCGGACATCTTGGTGAATGATCTTTTTGATATGTTTTTGAATCCGATTTGCTAAGACTTTGTTGAGAATCTTTGCATCTGTGTTCATCAAAGAGATTAGTCTATAGTTTTCTTGTTTAAGTGTATCTTTACTAGGTTTTGAGATTAAACGATATTGGCTTCATAGAAAGAATTTGGTAGTGTTCTTTCTTTGCTATTTGATGGAACAGTTTAAGGAGTATTGGTGTTATTTTTTCCTTAAATATCTGGTAGAACTCTGGGCTGAATCCAATTGGGCCAGGACATTTTTTTTTGGTGGGAAGATTCGAGATTACTTCCTCGATTTCCTCATACATTATAGGACTATTTAAATAATTCAAAACTTCCTGATTCAATTTAGGTAAGTTGTGTTTACTTAGGAATTCATCTATTTCTTTTGTGTTGTCAAATTTCACAGAGTATAAGTTTTTGAAATATGATGTTATAATACTCTGAATTTCTTGGGTATCTGTAATGATAACTCCATTTCATTTCTAATTTTTTTATGTGTTTTCTCTCTCTTGCTTTTGGTTAATTTAGTTAGGGGTGTATCAATCTTATTGATTTTTTTCAAAGAACCAGCTTTTTGTTATTATTTATTTTATTCAATTATGCGTGTGTGTGTGTGTGTGTGTGTGTGTGTGTGTGTGTGTGTAGAACCATGGGCAAATTCAGGAACCACCATGGACTGCCTCCACCTCCTCCTTGTTTACTCTGCCCCAGGATTCACAGGCTCTGCCCTACCAGGGCTAGCAATGCAGACGGCCCTCACTTCCACCCAGCGTCTATACGTGGGGTCTAGAATCTGAACTCAGGACCTTCCACCTGCAAGGCACCTCTCCAGTCCCAGAACCAGCTTTTTGACTGGTTGATTCTCTGTACTGTATCGTTTTCCTTATCTCAGTTTTGGATATTTCTCCCCTTATTTTGCTAATCTCCTGCTTTTGGGATCAAATTGCTCTAGTGTCTCTAGAGCTTTAAGCTGCATTGCTAAGTTATTTATTTGTGATGTTCCTTTTTTTTTTTTTTTTTAACGTAGGCATTAAGAGCTATGAACTTACCTCTTAGGATAGCTTTCATTGTGTCCCAAAGATTTGGTAAGTTTATTTTCATCATCGTTCGCTTCCAGGAAATCTTGAATTTCCTTTGTAATTTCTTCCTGAATCCAATTCTCATTCAGCATCATAGTGTTTAGTTTCCAGGAGTGCATTTTCTGTTGTTTGTTGTGTTGTGGATGTCAAATTTTAGACCATGGTGGTCTGATAGGGTACAGGCTAGAATTTCAACTTTCCTGTATATGTGGAGATTTGTTTTGTGGCCCAATATGTGGTCTATTTTGGAGAAAGTTCCATGGGCTGCTGAGAAAAATGTGTATTCCTTCGTGCGTGGATGAAAAGTTCGATAGAGATCTGTAAGGTCCATTTCAGTAAGGGTTTGATTAAGTTCCAATGTGTCTCTGTTAAGTTTTTTACCTGTTGATCTATCCCATGTTGAGAGGGTGGTGTTGAAATCCCCAAGAATTATCGTTTGGAGGTTGATTTCTTGCTTTAGACACTGTAGGGTTTGCTTAATGATTTGGAGGAGCCCATATTAGGTGCATATATGTTCAGTATTGTGAAGTCTTCCTGGTGAATTGTACCTGTGACTAAAATGTAGTATTCATCTGTGTCTCTTATGATTTTTTTTGGTTTGAAGTCCACTTTGTCCAGTTGCATAATGGCTACCCCTGCCTGTTTCGTGGTTCCATTAGCTTGCAGAATTTCGGACCAGCCTTTTATTTTTAGGATATACCTATCTTTTGTGGTAAGATGAGTTTCCTGAAGGCAGCAGATTGATGGGTTGTGATTTTTAACCCAAGTTTGTAATCTGTGTCTCTTCGTTGGTGAGTTAATTTCATTGACATTTAATGTCTATTCCTTAGGAAATTTTGACCTACACCAGTTTTCTTACATTTCCTGTCAGATACAAACTTTCCCATCACATACCAAGGTGTTTCATTTTGTTCCTCCCACCACTAGCCTTTGCATTGTTAGTAGTTGCCAGAAAGGTTTCAAATCATCACTTAGGGCTCTTTAACTTCCTTTGTTTCTTTTGTGGTAATGAGTGATTTACTTATTGCTCATCCCAAAGATTTTTGGACCACACCCTGTTTGATGTAAGTTGTTTTCCAACTCTTACATTATATTCTGTAATTGCTTGGTATAAATGAAGTTTTTGCCTGACAGAACTGACAAATTATCATTTAATCTGAGCTCAGATGGTATCTGTTCAAGGAATATTTACATATTTTTCTGTTTATTTATGTATTAGAGAGACAATGACACAAAGAGACAAAGACAGAGAGAGAGGAAGTGCACATATATATGCTGTGGCATATAGGTGGAGTCAGAGGACAACTTTTGGAAGTCAGTTCTCTCCTTCCACCACATCATCAAGTTTGCAAATAGGCCCCTTATTCTCTGAGTTATCTCAGTGGCCCATCTTCAAAAGAATATTAATGCCCTTCATTAAGTATGTGTCAAGTGTCTGACTCATACCTGTTCATAGAGGGAAAAGCTCCAACGGGGATATAATACATAAAGTTGAATTCGCATGACAGAAGACATGGCTGGAAGTAGAAGCAAGAGTCCTGGTCAGCTCACCTCAGCCATCATGAGGCAAAGAGAACAAGAACAAACTGAGCAGAAGCAGGGTTGAGCTACCAAATCTCAAAGTGTACCACCTGTAATGGGCTTCCTTCAGCATGGCTCTACTTCTCAAGGATGCCATGGCCATCCCAAACGTTAACATCAGCTAAAAATGTAAACACATGAGTCTGTGAGGGACAATTCACATTCAAACCATGGCATATGTGATATAAATATTAAGCATAACTATTTTTAACTAAGCAATCACTAGCCTAAGCACATTTATTGAAATTATTCTTCCCCCACTGGTTTATGTGATCCCTTTCATAAACATGAAGTAAATTAATCCATATTTACAGTTGTTATTGAACTTGCTATGCTATTTAATTGTTCAACCCACACAATAACATATTATTTCAGTTATTGTTTTCAAGGGCTGAGATTATAGGCATGTGCCAGCCCAACTGACGAATATGTTTTAGAATAAAATTTAAAGGTCCATCAAATCCAGTTGGTGTTTTAGTGGAATGTACAGGTTAATCCTGGGAAAAGTAGAGTCTACAATATTGACCTCTTTATAGGGAAAGTAATTTAGACCATATGCATATGAATGTGTCAGCAAAATTTCAGATATCTTCTCATAGAAATCCCCCCTCCCATAGCTTTTCCTTTTCATAAAGACTTCTAATACTGCATTTGCATCAAATGTCAGAAATGGTTTTAAATATTTTAAATGAATGCATTAACATACTATGGATAGTAGACATTTAGGAATATGTATTAACACTCTAAATAATTTATACTTTGCCTCCATATCTACAGGACAAATTTCCTTTGCATTTCTAACCAGGTGATACTGATATATATGTTATTGTCTTTTGTTAGTATATTTTATAACTGGGGTATCTTTCTCTTTCAACCTAGATTGCCAGCTCAGTAAATATTTAAGAGCGATGTTCTAAATGTTCTATGACAAATAAACTTCTTTCTCAAAGAAATTTCCAGATTGGTAACAACTTAGATGTGTGCTATTTTTTGATAAATAAATGCCTGTCCATGCTTTTATTCATGTAAGCTTTGTAGTAACCTTTACTAGAATGCATAATTGATATATTTAACAATAAATAGATTTGCTAGTAAGAAGATTTCACTCTGTGAAAAACTAAAAATATTTAAAACTTTAAGGGAGAGCCAGAAAGAGCTCAGTGGTAAGGTATGTGCTCACAACCTGAAGACTAGATCTTCTCTCTCTCTCTCTCTCTCTCTCTTTTGCTCTGTCTCTCTCTCCCTACTTCTCTTTCTCAAAAAATAAAATATTTTTTAAAAACTTTGTGATCTCCACGTTTGCTTGCCCGGTCCAGGGGGTGATATCCAATACCCATCAGGATGGAGCCAAAGGCAGTGCAGGAGCAGCAAAACTGAAAAAAAAATCAACAAACCATAATTCAGAAAATCAGAGACTCTACATCAACCACTTGGAACCAGGCCAGCCTAATCTCTCCCCATCCTAAAGCTCAGGGAAATTTGTGGAAGAGGGGGGCGGTAAGATTGTAAGAGCCTAAAGATGGGGAGGAGCAATGATATGCAAGATACTCCGTACAAGTTAGAGCTGACATAATCATTATAGGACTTTGCATGACCTGCGCAATGACCAACATATCATTGAACCCCCCAAATCTAGCATGGATCACAGGCACTAGGATTCTTAGAGGCAAGGGTTTAACAGCCACAATAGTGTTCCTATACTAAAGGGGAACACAAAAAAGAGCTCTAGGCAACGCCACTGAGTCCTTACACCTCATCAGAGAAGAGGACCCAGAGGGAAGTTTGACATGCACACTAAAGGATGTTCCAGGAATGGGGGGGGGGGAGCACTGGGAGACAGGGGGAGGAAGGAAAGGGAAAGCGGGGGAGGGAGCAAGGGGATCCAAGGAGAGGTGGAGGGAGGGAGGGGAATGGGGTACTTATCAACTTTGTATGAGTGGAAGAAATAAAAAAAAAAAACGTGATCTCATTGAATCTTGTTATGACACAACTGTGAAAAAATAAGTCAATTATAAATGAAAAAACTTACTTGTAGGGAGTAATACATAATACAGCTCATCTATTACTTTATTATTATATTTTTACAGTTGAAGTTCAAACCCAATACCTTGTACAATCTAAGAAAGCATTCTATATCTCCAGTCCTCTACTGTATACACACACCTATTCTCATTTTTCTTTTTAAACTTTTATTTATTTATTTATTGTGTGTGTGTGTATGTCTATATCAGAGGGCACTGTGTGTCCCTGTAAAAGACACTGTAGGTGACTTCAGGAATTCTGGATTACTTCTTTTTTTTAACATTTTTTATTATTATTTCCGCTCATACAAAACTTAATAGGTACACCAGTTCCCTCCCTCCCTCCTCCTCCTCCCGAACTCCCTGCAATCCCTCCCCTCACCCCTCCCTCCCCATCCCCCAGTGCCTCCCGCCCCAATTCCCAGAGAGTCCTTTAATATGCATCCCTGACTCTCCTCTGGGCCCTCCTCTCCGATGACGTACAAGGACCCAGTGGCATTTCCCTGAACCCTTTCCCGTGTTCCCCTTAAGCATAGGAACACTACTGTGGCTGCCAATCCCTTGCCTCCAAGGATCTTGGTGTCTTTAGCAGATGCTAGACTTTGTGAGGTCAATAGTGTATTGGACATTGTGCAGGGCATGCAAAGTCCAATTATGATTGCTTCGGCCCTAACTTGTGTGGAGTCCTGGATTGCTTCTATCTCCTTTTTGCTTCCCTCTGGGATTTCCCAGGCTCTGCCCACTAGGGCAGAAGTACAGGCAGCTGATGTTTCTGCCTAACATTTTTACGTGTGACTTGGTATTGGAAATCAGGACCTTCTGCTTGCAAGACAGAGTCCTGAGCCATCTCTCCAGACTTACTTATTTTCATTTTTAAAATTGTTCATTATACAAGGTTTAAATCATACTACTTTTATTTTTCACAGTGTGCCAAATGTGTGACAAAAAAGAATTTTATTTTTCTGCTTGGAAGTTATAGCATTTCTCTTTTTTGTTTTTTTCATTTTTTTTTGCTCTTATTTGGGATCTAGGATCTGAACTCAGGACCATCTGCTTGTGAGACAGAGTTTTAACCCCTGAGTCATCTCCCTAATTCCACATTTTTCACTTTTAAAAGAGGGATTGAAGAGCACTTAAAAATAGAAGTGATGTGTGTGCTTCCAGTGCCTGAGCATTATTTTTTATGCTCCATTCTTTATCACACATAAAAAGAGAAGAACATCTGTAGCAAATACAGATCGCTCTGCATTTGATGCTACTTTTCTAGTGCAGTTAGCTTTTGAATGAGGAGACATTGAAAGAGATGAAGAAGGAACCGAGACCATTTCCGTGGTTTCTATAGAGAACCGTGTCCTATGTTTAAAGTGTAGAATGAGTAAATTTGTCTTCAGCTCGGATCTTGAGAGCTGTTTTCATTATTCTGTGAATCTCACACAGATGTCATTATAAAATTTTTAGAGGAAAAAATGTGTGTAAGTTAATGTCTTGGAATCCCTTCTTCCCGTGGCAACTAATGCTACAGAACATTATAGTTGAACAACCAGGGCCAGAGTTCCAGAACCTAAATAAACAGCCATGAGCATTTAAATTCTCAGGAAGACCGCAGACAAGATCAATGACAGAGTGAGGTTGCTGCAATCAAGGATATTGCTAGTGCAATAAAAGAACTACTTGATACAGTGAATAATATCTTCAAGATATATCATTAGTAGGGCTGGAGAGATAGTTCAGGGATTGACTCTGCCATAAGCAGAAGGTCCTGAGTTCTGATCCCAGGTCCCATGTAAAAGTGCCAGGCAGCCTGCGCTTCTGGCTCTGGTGGGCTGAGCCTGGGACATCCCAGAGTGAAAAAGAAGGAGGTAGAAGCAATCCAGGATGATTCCTGAAGTCACCCTTGGTCCTCCATAGGGACACTCAGTGCCCCCCCACAAGATAAATAAATAAATAAATAAATAAATAAATAAATAAATAAATAAATAAAGAATTATAAGTCAAAAGAATTTATATCTTACTGTATTATTATAAAACATTCCTTAATATTGGGTTTTTTTCTGAAGTTTTAACTCAAAAGTGATAGGCTACAAAATAATATATTTAACTTATTGTGGCAAGTATTCATTTAATAGTTTATGTTTGTTAAAAAAATAAAATTCTGTCTTTATGATTTACTTAATCTTATGATAGTCTTAACTTAGAGCTGCCCTTAAAATAAAATAGTTATTGACTCTATGTAGATGCACAGGACATGATGATATTACTGAATTTGGGTATGTTATTTGTTTGATATAAAGCTTGACTCTGGCTGATAGTATCTGAAACCCAATTGCAATAAGAATTAATAATTCTCAGATTGATATAAAGTTTGTAAATTTAAGAATGATTATATTTAAACAATTTAATAGCACTTTACAGTTTGTAAATTCACACACATTTTTAATTTCTTTCTTAGGCATAGTGAAAAAAATTTAAAAACCATTATTTTAAAAATGTACTGGTTTTTATAAAAGTTCCTGAGAGCCATCAGACTTTCACAAAGAAAAGGGCTATTGTGTCCCTCACGCCCACATACAAGCTACTTGCCAAACTAAATGGTAGCAGGGACCACAAAGAAAAGTTTCACTTTCAAACCAGAAACTGTGCTCTGAACACACTGAACAGCAAATGAAAAGTCAAACAAAAACAAATAAGCTCTATGAAGCTCAAAATGGCTCTATGAAGCCAGCCTGAACGACAGGCCATAAGAAGCACACATTTCCTAACAATGCTTAACTGGTGTCTGGGAGGATGTCTGTACCCAACAGTGAGCTGCCACGTGAAACCTGAACATGTCATTTCATTCTTATGTGAGGCACCACAGAGGATGCTGGGGAGAGACAGAGTGTATTTGCACAGTACTAGTTTTGTGCGTGTGTGTGTGTGTGTGTGTGTGTGTGTGTGTGTGTGTGTAGGAGAGGGTACTTACTTGAGTGTGTGTACCTGTGGATACCCAAGGGTAACTTCAGGAATCTTCTTGGATTACTCTACCACCTTATTACTTTGCTCTGAGGTTTTCTAGGCTCTAGCCTCCAGGGCCAAAAGTGTAGGCCCTGCCATTTCTGCTTGGGAACCGGGGTAGGAACTCAGGTCCCTTTGCTCATAAGGCACCTGAGCCATAGTTCCAGCCCACAATGCTGTGCTTTCACACTTACCCTCCCCCTTGGCTTCCATAGCCTTTATCATCATCAAGGAAAAAGACAGGAAGCAACTATCTACTTCAACAAATTTTAATAAGTTGTAAGCATATGATGCTTAAATAGCTTTATCATTTTTCTAATAGATATATTAATTATGAAAAAGAAGAATACTACTACTTTTTACTAGCAAGCTGACCCCTTTAAGGTAAACTTTCTGGATGCAAATGAGATAGCTCAGTGGTAAGGTCTCTGCTTGCAAACCTGGTGACTTAAATTCAATCCTTGGAAGTGCACATGGTCTCTCTCTCTCTCTTTCTTAATTTAATTAATTAATTAAAAAATAGAAAGATAAACTTCCTGAAATTTAACAGTGGAATAGTGTGCATTTATCAAAATGTTTTCATAATCCCATGAAATTACACATTTGAGCTGCTGGAGTAAAAGAAAATTAGCCTTGGTTCATTTCCTTAAACAACAAACGTACTGTTTCAATGACTCTTTTTCGTAAGTTAATGTTTTATCTGGACATGGTGGCTCACATCCACAAGCTCAACATTTGGGAGATGGAAGCAGAACTGAACATTTAAGTTCATCTTGGATACACAGTGAGTTAGAGGCCAGTTTGGATGATGTTATGACCCTATCTCAAAAAAAAAACAAAACCCAGAACTTATTTATTTCAATATCCATTTTATCCATTATGAAGATAGAAATTCTGATTTTTTTTTTTTGACATTTCTCCAGAACTTATCTAGGGGAAAAGAACCTTACAGATAAAGCTGAAACCTCTATAAGGCCTTCTAGCTGCATTCTCTTTTCTTCCAGACCTAGGTAGTAAAAGACTTTGGTGGGTTGGAAAGATGGCTCAGGGGTTAAGACTCTGCCTCACAAGCAGGAGGATCTGAGTTCAGATCTTGGATCCCATATTAAAACAGAGGCAGAAATGGTGGTGGCCTGCTTCTCTGGCTCTGAAAGGCAGAGCCTAGAAAATCCCAGAGCAAAGCAAAAAGGAAGTAGAAACAATCCATGATGATTCCCAAAGTCATCCTTGGTCCTCCACAGTGACACACAGTGGACTTGCGCGCGCGCACACACACACACACACACACACACACACACACACACAAACACACGCAAAATTAAAAAAAAAGAATCTGATGTATATCTAATTATATATATTCACTTTGAAAATATAATGTATACATAGTATTTGGTTTTCATAAATTAAAAAACTATGCAGTTCTCTCATTTATATTATTTAAATGCATTTATTTATTTATGTGTATGAAGGGGCATGTTTTTGGAAATCGGGTTTGTCCTTTTACTACATGGGTTCTGGGGATCAAATTCAGGTTATCAGACTTGGGGGCAAGAACCTTTACCCACTGAGCCATTTTATGTAAAGTTTTAATTTGTCCTTTAATTCAATATTTTCAGGTATGTTCATAATAATACTTATAAAGCTTGTTCCTTTAAACTACAGGACACATCATTATATAAATATACTACAACCTGTCTTTATATATGTGTCTACTACAATTTGACATTTGGATTAATTCCACTTTTACCACAATGTAGCATTGAGCAACCTTGAGTATCATTATGTATCACTCACTGTGTGCATGCACTGCTTCTTCAGAGAAAGCACATGTGCACATTCTTAACTTGAATTGCTTGGATATAGAAGAAGGCAAATTTAGGATACTGCTATTGTTCTTCATAATGGGTTTGTATCATTCAAGGGAAGACTTTTAACATTACATAGTTCAGTACATAGGTTTGCACTTAAATTCCCTTTAATAATAAAAAATCCCCAATATCAAGCTTAGTAAAGATATATTTATTGAAAAAATATATCTCAAGAAAAATAAATTTAAAATTTTGTATTGTTGTATTATTTGTAAGAGTCACAAACTGGATCCTAATGCTTATCAATAACAACCTTGCTGAAATGCCTGGCATGGTGTTAATGTAAATGTCTATTGCATGAGCAAATGACGTCAGCATTTCCTGTTGACTCTCAAATCCCCTTGCTTCTGCCATTGCCTACTATAGATTCTGTAACCTCCTGGTGATTTCAGAGTCTCAATAGCTCCCAATAAAATGGCCCCCGAGCCTGATTGCAGTGGTCATCTTCCTTGGGGCCATATTGTGCTCAGCAACTCAGCATCAGGGTGGACTTCACACCTCTCATGAAGGCCAAGGTCATCAAAAAGACCAAGAAGTTCATCTGGCTCCAGTCAAAATGGCACACCAAAATTCACTTAGGCGGCAGCAACCTAGAAATACTGACAGTAGGAGCTGAAGCCTGACACTCAAAGCTGGGTGGAGAGCAAGAAAACAAAGCTTGTGGCATTCAGTGTCATCTGAAAGTGCCTGGTTTGCATCAAGGACGTGGAGCTGCTCTAGTGTGCAATGAGACTGCTCAGCATATTCTCCAAGAATCACAAAGTTACTGTAAAGTAACCAATTCCAACAATAAGATGCACAATGAAGTAGAGGAGTAAACAGTTCCTGTTCCATTTACTTTGTTTTTATTTATTTATTCTTTTTGTCTATTTTTAATTTATATTTCTAGTTTTACAAGCATATTGATACTTAATCCTGCTCCATCCCATTCCCTCCCATCCCCCTCCTTTCCCTTCATCAATCCATCCCACTCCCTTCTGCCCTCCTTGTCTGTCTGCTTTTATAGATCCCAGGGTTCCCCCTATCTTGTCTACTCTTGTGGGGGTCAAGGCCTCTGTGGCATACCAGGCTCCCTCTCTTCTGGCCACCTCACTGATAAGGGTATTTTCCTTCACTCATTCAGCTTAAGTCCCGGGGATTTCCACTGTATGTTCTAATTTCTCTTGAGTTCCTCTGTGTGCAGGTCTGGGACAAGTCTCACTGCTGTGAGTTCCTGGATGTAACGCCCCTGCGTTGAATGGAATATATTGTCCAAAGGTGAACTTTCCCATCTTTAGGTTCTTACAATCTTACTGCCCCCTCTTCCATGAGGTTCCCTAAGCCTTAGAATCAGGAGAGAGTATGTTGGCCTGATTCTGGTGAGCATTGCGAGGTTGCCCAAATTCTGCATTATGGCTGGCGGTTATTGTCCACTTCACTGCTCTTCTACTGCCCTAGGCCATAACTTTATTTTTTTAACTTTATTTATTTTGTGTGTGTGCGTGTGTCAAAGGGCACTGCGGCACTGTGTGTTCCTGTGGGAAACCAAATTGCTTTATTTCTTTTTTGCTTCACTTTGGTTTCTCCCAGACTGCGCCTACCAGCGCCAGAAGTACCTACCATTTTTGCCTGGTGTTTTTAATGTAGAACCTGGGATCCGAATTCAGGACCTTCTCTGCTTTTGAGCTAGAGTCTTAATCCCTGAATCATTTCTCCAGCCCTTACTTTGTTTTTATATAAACCCATAAAAACGATTAAATTAAATTGAAAAATGAAGAATACAATCAAAAAGCCTGTGGGGTGTATGCATTAAATGTATTTACCAATATCAAATTGAGCTCTATAGTGAGCAACGCTCTATTTCTGTACCATTTAATTATAAAAAATTATAAAAAATATGATTTTTGAATGACTGTAGTCACTTGCTGAAATAGCAAATACTGAAGGAGATCAGAAGCAAGCTATCTTTTTATTCATTTCTATTTTTTATTCAATTGTGCGTGTGCGCATGTATGTATGTGTATGTGTGTGTGTGTGTGTGTGTGTGTAGAACCATGGACAAATTCAGGAACCACCATGGACCGCCTCCATCTCCTCCTTGTTTACTCTGCCCGGGGATTCACAGGCTCCGCCCTACCAGGACCAGAAACGCAGGCCGCCCCCTCTTCCGCCTGGCGTCTATACGTGGGGTCTAGGATCCGAACTCAGGACCTCCGGCCTGCAAGGCAGAGGCTTAACCCCTGAGCCACCTCTCCAGCCACCAAGCTATCTTTTTGTAGATAGATAGTCAGGGAAATAAGTCCAAGAGAAAATTTTTTCTCCAAGTCCTAGCAAAACCAGCTTCCCAGTGAATTTTGTAAGGACTGCATCCAAAAACCTTGACTCGCCAAAACGTCAGCTGACATTTCTGTCCTCTTACTTTTTTTTTTAAATCCACTTTATTGTATTATTTTCTCCAGAAGACGGCTTTGTCCTTCATTTTTAAGAATCCTGCTTTTTAACATGGGCTTTCGTGGAGGTCGTGGGGCAGCACCTGCAAGTCTAAATCGGGGTTCTCTAGACAGGTTCCGACCTCCTTGCTGTGGATGGCACTGCTCGCACAGTGATGCAGCTTCACACAGAGCTCCCTCCACGACATTGCCAATGGCGAATTTCTTTAAGACCTTGGCCTTGGGCACGCGTCGGGCGCAGTTCATGCAGCGAATAGGTTGCTCACCTGTCGTTCCTTCTTTTCTTGGTCATGTTGGAAGCTAGGACCCGAAAAAGACTGTCCTCTTCTTCCCTTTGATTATTCTCATGGGTTGTTTTCTCCCGTGGGCTATTATTGGCCGTGTGTTTCCACTTAATTCGAAAGGTAATTAGGTCTCTCCACACACATTCAAAACGACTGATCAGGCGGGGCCTTGGTCTGAGGGTTCATGGGAAGTGCGAAAGGGAAGGAGGCTGCTTCTCTTTCCTACTCATGGACAAAGGCCAGATGACAAAGCAGCTGGGCTTCTATACCTGGGCTGGAGCACCTGACATCCAGGCAACTGGTGGTCGCATGGCCCCAAAACGGGGAACAAATCCCAGGCTAGAATGAACGCAGGAGTGTGTCTTAGAACCAATCACATAGGACCTAAGGAGGGAGTCACATTCTAATACAAGCCCAAACTCCTGCTGAGAGGCAGATTTAATCTCAGCTGGGGAGAGGAGCCTTTATGTGAGTTTACTTCACTCTCTAATAAAATCTTAACTTTGCCTTACTCTGAACTGTTGTCCTGCTCTTTAATTCTTTTCTTTTTCTTCTTCTCTCTCTCTCTCTCTCTCTGTTGATGTGTGTGTGTGTGTGTGTGTGTGTGTGTGTGTGTGTATATCAGAGGGCACTGTGTGTCCTTGTGGATGACCAAGGGTGACTTTGGGAATCATTCTGGATTTATCGACCTCCTTTTTGCTTTGCTCTGGAGTTTTCCAATTCTTCCTGCCAATGCCAGACCACTTCTGGCATTGGCAGGATTTGGGATTTGGGATTCAAACTCAGGACCTTCTGTTTGTGAGGTAGAGGCTTAACCTTTGAGCTATTTCTCTAGCCCTGTTCTCTAATTCTTTGCTTGACCAAGACTTGACCCATAGATGATATAAATACCAATTCTGTGAACAGCTTGAAAATAATGTGATCTCATCACTTTGCATGGATACAAGAAGATGGTCCTGGTAATTAGCAAGTCTTCTTGGTTTCAGTTGACAGAGATATGTCTCAAATGGTTTCAGCATTTAGGTTTCAGTTGACAGAGATATATCTCAAATGTCTACAAAATGAATAAAGACTCATTAGTAACAACTAGTGAGATGTTCAAGTCTGGTGAAGGTGACTAATTTAGCTACAAATGGGATCGACCAAGTAGGACCATAAGGAAAGGATATAAAAGAAATGCAGGGGTGGGTTAGATGGCCCAATGGGTAAGGTACCAGCTACTAAACATGATGACCTGAGTTCAATTCTCAGAACTGACTTTGGCAAGTTGTCCCGTAATCTCTAACTTCTATCTGTGTGCCTTGACATGCTCTCTCTCTCTTGCATACTCTCTCCAATAAATAAAGTTTTAAAATTTTTTTATTATTATTTATTCAATTGTGCGTGTATGCATGTGTGCACGTGTGTATGTATGTGTGTGTTGTGTGTGTATGTATGTGTGTGTGTGTATGTGTGTGTGTGTAGAACCATGGACGAATTCAGGAACCACCATGGACCGCCTCCATCTCCTTCTTGTTTGCCCCGGGATTCACAGGCTCTGCTCTACCAGGACCAGAAACGCAGGCCGCCCCCGCTTCTGCCCGGTGTCTATACGTGGGGTCTAGGATCCGAACTCAGGACCTTCGGCCTGCAAGGCAGAGGCTTAACCCCTGAGCCACCTCTCCAGCCCCAAATAAAGTTTTTAAAAAAGAAATTAAGAGGATCCAAGATAAGCAGAGGAGAGTTTTAATACATAAGAGGTATTAAGGACACAACACAGATTCTACAGTGCAGACTATAAGACATGCAGATGAGGACCAGTGGAAGTGCTAAGCAGTAACATGCTTCATCAGTGCTACTTCCAAATCACCCAGAGTTAATCTTCAAAGTAACCTCATGAGGAAGGCATTGTCACTATTTTTATTTTTTACATATCTTATTTATTTGGGAGATAGAAGAGGAGAGAGAGAAAGAGAGAGAGAGGCATATCATGACAGATGGGTAGAAGTCAGAGGACAAGCTTTGGAAGTCATTCTCTCCTTCCAGCATGAGGAACAAACTCAGGTCACAGGCTGTGAGCAGGTGCCTCCCCTGCTGAGCCATGCTAGGGATCTGATGACCAGCACTATGAAAGCTTCAGGGAAGGAGCTCAACACAGCCTGGCATCTCCATAGCCTACAGCTCCCTGTGCACTGTCTTCAGCAACAGGGATTTATTACATAGTTCTGGTATACAGCCAATAACAGCCACACAAGTCTTATGGTTTGTGGGTCCTCCTGGGGTTTCCTGGCGAGGGAAGTAGTTCACCCCTGGCACTGAGTTTCAACAACCTTATGGCTTCTTCAAGGGTTCTTTCCCACTCATGCAGGTGTCTTTCTTTACTGTTCATCAAAGGCAAGTATTATATAAAGAAACCTTTTCAGAGATGGTGGAAAGGATCTCTGAAGGCCTACCCTCATCTAGGGTAGGTGCCTGTTGGTCTTGGACAGCTAAGCCGATGCTAGAAAATAAATGTTAATGCCTTAATTACTTTCTCCATTGCTTTGATAAAATACCCTGATGAAAACAAGAAAGGGTCTATTTTGGTTCACAGTTCAAGGGTTAAGTCCACCATGGCAAGGACTTCCTGGCAGCAGGAGTTTGAAGCAACTGGTTATACTGCACTTACAGTCAGGAAGCAAAACATGATGGGTGATTCCTATGCTGAGCTAGCTCTCTCCTTTTTACTTAGTCCAGTACCCAAGCCCAGGAAATGGTGGTACTCAGTTTTATGGTGGATCTTCCCATTCATTTAAACCTAATCAAAGCAATCCCTCAAAGACATTGCCAGAAGCTACTTTATCTAATAACCCTCAGGTGTCCCAGAGGTTTGCCTAGCATTCACAGTTAGTGAGAGCTAATATATCACAGAGCTGCTATTCATTTTCATCAAAATTTCATCAAAAGTGCAATGTTGGGTACATGGCATGGATGGGGCCACTACCCCATCTAGTCTTTCATTTTTCCATGAGTCATCCAGCAAATTCCATAGAACCACTGCACATTCTTCCATCTCAGTGGTCTCTTGGGGCTGGCTTGCACTGCTCATCTTGGCTCAAGCCCAAAGGATCAGAGACACACTCTTGTCTGCCATGCTTGCTCTGGAAGAAGGGCCCCTGGCTCTAATGGCCCCAGGTCAATGCTTGGGCATTGCCTTTCCATCAGTCACACCTGGCTGTTGAAAAGTCTCCAGGCTGGCTAACAATCTCCAGGCCCAGTAAGGAAGAGACAAATATACCACACCTCTGGGGGAATGACTGCCCACCTCTGGGTAGAACTTAATGTTGCATGTAATTTTGCTCAGGCTTTAAAGCCTTCCAGAAAAACTTTTGGCCTTCTGTTAACTTTTTTCCCCTAGGACACAAATCTTCCTACATTTGTCTTCAAGTGGCCTAGGGAGACTCTTTTGTCCTATGTCCTCCTTTCATCCCCTTTTGATTGCTTTGCCATTTCATGAGGCTAATTTGCATGTTGGTCTAAGTCATTCAGATCCACCAAGATCTCTCCCTCCTCATAAAGATCAGATCCTGCTAGGGACTCAGGAAAGCCATTAAAGCCCCCTTCGAGTTCTGATGAAGTAGCGACCTTTATGTAAAATGTTTTCCTGGAAGTGTAAAATGTTTCCTTTATCTTGCTTTCTGCTTCTGTAATCTAGCCTGCCCAGCTGCAGTGAGAAGAAGCCTGGGTCACCTGGGAAGGGGGAGGGATGGGGGCTGCTTGGGCAAGAATTCTCAAAGTCAGAAAGTTATACTGTATAAAAGACAAGTGAATCAAAGAACAGTGTCCAGTCTTTGGAGAAAGGGATCATTCCTGAGCAAGGCACTGGTGCACAAATAAACCTTGCTAATTTGCATCCTTAGGTGCCTGGTTGTCATTTTTTTCCTGTAACGCCAAAGTCCTTGTTGAATCAACCTCTGTTTAAACTCATGTGAAAGCAGTCTTATGGGGCCTGATGAACCGAGCATCAAACACTATTTCTGTGGTGCCAAATTCCCTTAGCAACGCCTGTCCTTCTTATATTATTTTCTAATCCGAATATTTACAGGGGTGTGAGCTAGTGATAACAAAATGTCCCTAATACTTAGTATAAGCCAGTCCATCAGAGACTGATGTTGAGAGACAGTATTGCTTGAGATTGTACAAGCTTTTGTGTCTAGGAGAGATGGTGTCTGCTCCATGGAGCTCATATTTATTTCATCCCTCACCCTCCACCCCCCAACCCCGGCCAGAAGGGATCTTTCCTTTTTCTTTTAAATTTATTTATTGTGTGTGGTGTGTATACACTTGTACACATACCATGACAATGATGTGGAGATCAGAGCGCAACTTGCTGAAATTGATCTTTCATCATTTGAGTCAAGAGGCTAGAACTCAGATCCTCAGGTTTGGTGGCAGTACTTTTACTGCTGAGTCATCTCACTAGCCCCCTTTTTGTATTGTTTAAAAGTCTTCTGAGATCCAAGCAGTTGTTTATGAGTCCATTTTTAAAAACTCTAGCTCCTATGCTAAACATCAGTTTTCTTTTCCTCACTATTAAGGGTTGGACCTGAGGGCTATCTTCTAACTTTTTAACTCTGTTTTCTCTCTTCTCATTATACAATTTTTCCAGGGGTTACACGATTTTTGATTCAGAAGGATCTTTAGCACAAATCAAACCCCTGTTCTCCTTCCCTTACATCATGCTGGCCATAAGAAACATCAAGCCACCACTTCTATCTCACCCATCCTTTTCAATTCTTCTGCCAAATCAGGGGCTAACGCCGAAGATAACATCCTCATGCTTTTTTCCCAGTGTAATGTCTCCCTTACAGAGAGGCAAGTTCTTTATGAGAAAGCCCAAGTTATAGGTCATGTTGCCCACAACAAAGGACAAAAACCAGTGCTACAAACAATAGTCTCGTCACATAGTGTTACTTTCAGGGACTGTAACATGTTCCCTACACCATCAGCTCTTTAGGGGTCATTCCTACACTCACATATTGGATCTCGTTCAAGGAGACATGTTACTTCATACCAAGCAGAATTCCCCTTGCCCTCCAAGGATGTTCCATTTTCAGATGGCTTGTCCTTAGATGGGCCCTATCACCATTGCAAGGAGTATGCAACTACCACCACAGCCAAGAGGCATGCCATCCCATGTCACAGGAATAGTAGCTATGACAGTTAATATTGTCAATTTGGCAGGGACTGAGAGCGCCTAGGATATACGCCTTAGCAAGGTCTGTGAGTTCAGAAGATCTAACTTAACTTTGGGCAGCACCATTGCGTTGGTTGGGGTCCTGGTGTGCATAAAAAGGGGATAACAAACTGAGCACAAGAACTTGTTGCTTTTTGCTTCCTGACTGTGGATACACTGTGACCAGCTGCCTCAAGCTTTGCTGCCTTGACTTCCCCCACGATGGACCGTATCCTCAAACTGTGAGTCAAAATAAAAAACAAACAAACAAACAAAAAAACCCTTTCTTAAAGATTTTTTCATCAGGATATTAAAATCTCTCTCTCTCTCTCTCTCAACCTCTCTTTCTCCCTCCCCCCCCATTGTGTGTCCCTCTGTGGGGCAAGGGGTGCCTTTGTACATCATCCTGGATTTGCTCGGAAATGCAGGCCGCTGCTATTTCTGCCTGATGTTTTACGTGGGATTGGGGATCCATACTCAGGACTTTCTGCTTAGGAGAAAGCTTAACTCCTGAGCCATCTCTCCAGCCCTCATCAGGATATTTCATCATAGCAACTACTCAAGAAACCAAGACCATAACCACGTAAGGATTGTTCGTCTTCGTGATACTCTGCCCTCACTAGATCACCCTCAGTTGCATATCTAGTGCCCTCAGCAGGGACCATGCAACCAACCCCGCATCCATCTCCAGTTCAGCAGATCCTGTTCAGGCAAGGATTCTGTTGTTTAATTCCTCCCCTCACCCCGGCCCTGAGAAAGATGAACAAACTCCTAGTCACCCCTAAAAATACCAACTGATAGGAACTAAAGACAGGAACCCAGTCTAACTTTACTGAGCCAGCAAATTTACTAAGGTTACTTTCAGGAATGTGGTTGAGGGTCTCTTAGTGGAGCATGGATGACCCAAAGGCAACTTCACCACCAGAGACCCCTTTCCAGTGAGGGTGCGAACCTTGTCTTCCTGCAGCTCCCCCCTTGACTCACAAGCAGCTCGGCCAGTTGGAGAGTACCAATGTGCCTAATGATTGTGGCTGTTTGAGTAGCTTTGGGAAGAGCCTTGTGAATCTTGTGTTTCAGGAACTTCCAAAGACTTACAAGGTTTGTTTGTTTTTCGTTTTTGTTTTTGTTATCGGCCTAAGGAACTCCCCTCTAAGCTTAATTCATAATTCTTCTAAATTAAAACACACATCACCCAAAGATGGTTACACAAAATTTCATTCTTAATTTCACCTGAAATAAATGTCAGGGAATGATAAAATGCCCCCTTTTAGCCTGTCTTCCACCCATAGTATAAATTTGGCTCCCACATTAAAAACAACCTTAATGTAATGTGAGAAATGGAATAGGATAATAGATGAATCACAGAGAAATATATGTATCCTGAGGTTTACTTCTGAATCTAATTTCATTACGACTGCAAGACATTCAATAGATACTGAATTATTATTAGCGAGTTCTATCAGTTGCCTGGAAAACATCCATCAGAAGTCACAGCACTAATGGGCAGGGATCAAAGCTGTGCAGACTTCATTACCTCATAGTACAGCCTCACTGGAGAAAAATGACTGTGTGGTAATTCACTGTGAAGGACAGGACTTTATAAATAACAATGTCAGTATGTCCATTCATCACAGAGAATGGCTAGTATGTTTTTTTCATGTAAACTTTCAAAGAATTGAAGTGTATCCAAACAGACAAATATCTGTCATTTATTCCTGTTGGAGTTCCATTTTAAAATCATGAAAATCAATAACCTAATTTGAATTTACTTGCTCTCCTTACCATCATCTAAATCATTATTAAATAAAACCAATGATGTGCTTTTTTCATTTCTAAATGGAAGAACACATTCAATTTATTTTTAAAACATTTTGCGAAACAACATCACTTTCGGAAAACACTTAATAATTGCCTAGTAGATTGTCCTTTTACAGCCTAGTGCTACTCTTGCTGTGTTCAGGAACAACCTGACACAGGGAAGCCTCTGGAGACTGAACAAGCAACATCTTCCCTATGCTGCAATCAAAGAGAAACAAATCTACACTCCTTCATTTCTTTTCCAAAGCCCAGACCTTCAATTAGTGAAGTTTCGCCACCTGACTCCAGGATGCCAGAGCCTCTTGTCCTCCACAGCACTCTTGCTCAGTAGAGACAGGCGTGGAGAGGCACAGGGGAGCAGGGCATCTGCCCACAGAGCAACTCGACTGCCTGAATGTGCGCTGCGTGTTCCTAGCTAATTTTCACAGAATATCTTAATCTAGAGGAGAAAGGAAAAAAGACTAAAATGCCAGACTTGTCTGTCTGTAGAGTCTTCATTTGTTAGCTGTTAAACAAGACAATAAAGTCTAGGATGAGACTTGTATGTGTACCTTTAAAGTCATTTCTTCTTTTTTTAAATTCAGCTAAAACTTTTTGGAACCAAAGAAATGACCAGAACTGTTCCTGTCTTCCACTTTAACCTTTCTAATATGTCCTCTATAACTTTGGGCTGAGCGTGCATCCAAAATGTGCCCACCACGTTTCCTTGTGAGACTAGGTCTAGGTAGTCCAGTTAACCTGGAACTTGCTATGTAACCCTGCCTCCTAAGTGTTAGAATTTTAAGTGGACGCCGAGTCTCATCGTCCCTTCTTTTTTTATTCTTTTTTTATTTTAATGTTGTATACATGAATATAGTGACTGTATAATATTTTTAAACCTTTAGTTCCACAATATTCTGGCATAAACATTGTAAGTAGAGATAAACACTGTGTCCTTGGACTAAAAACACCGAAACTAAGTCACATTAGAAATGGAAATTGAATCACAATATGTCTGTATCTGGCTGCCACCTGGTAGCAGCCATCCTGTATATAGCAGTATGTATAATGCAACTGTGACTTGAATGAAAGCAAGCAGTTATTACAGAAGCAAAGATTAGTAGTTATTCTGCAAGCAACATACTCCTGACATCCTGTTAACTACCCGGTTTTTAACTCTAACTTAACTATTATACCTCACCAGTATTCTCTGTTGTTTGTGTTCTTGATCTTAACCATTCTCACCAAGGTAAGATGGTATCACAGGATAGTTTTAATTTGCATTTCTCTGATGGCCAGGGAAGCTGAGCATCTTTTAAGATATTTGTTTGACATTTGAGTTTCTTTTGTGAAAAGTCCCATTTTTTTAAAAAATAAATGAAGCCTATTTTATTGCTTCAAGTGTTAATGAAAAAAATTTCAGCATGGCCGTTGCATTTTAAAACATGAAACTACATACTATGTATCTAGCTCAGTACAGGGCCCATTTTTTTTTTATTTCCACTCATACAAACTTAACAGGTACACTGGTCCCCTCCCTCCCTCCAACCTCCCACCGCCCTGTGTCCCCCTCCCCTCCCTCATCCCTCCCCATCACCTAGTGCCTCCCCCTCCCATCTCCGGAGCATCCTTTAATGTGCATGCCAGACTCTCCTCTGGATCCTCCTCTCCGATGAGGTGCAAGGACCCAGCGGCATTTCCCAGAACCCTTTCCTATGTTCCCCTTAAGCATAGGAACACTACTGTGGCTATGCTAGTCTCCAAGGATCCTAGTGTCTTTAGTCCATGCTAAACTTTGTGGGGTAAAAAAAAAAAAAAAAAAAAAAAAAAAAACTTTGTGGGGTCAATAATGTGTTGGACATTGCACAGGTCATGCAAGGTCCTATTATGATTGCTTCGGCCCTAACTTGTGTGGAGTATCTTGCATATCATTACTCCTCCCATCCTTGTGCTCTTACAATCTTACAAATTTCCCTGAGCTTCAGGATGGGGAGAGATAGGCTGGCCTAGTTCCAAGTGGTTGATACAGAGTCTCTGATGTTCTGAATTATGGTTTGTTGATTTTATTTTCAGTTTTGCTGCTCCTGCACTGTCCTTGGCTCCATCCTGATGGGTATTGGATGTCACCCTCTGGCCAGAGATAAAAACCTGTTAAATTAGAGTCTTGTTATAAGAGTATATTCAAAGGTAGATGGAATAAAAGTAGGAAACCGTGGTGAGGGAGGGGACATCTACCATTTGCAAAATGGTTACTTTCTATCTGCCAGACTATATGTCCTCCCCTTCTGGTGAGATCATACCCCATCAGTTGCAAATGATTAGGAAGGAAAGTCTGTGAACTTAACCAGATGTCTCATTACTTACTTGCAGTCCTTGATGGTGGCTTATTTTCTCTGATGTAACATGGTCCCCTCTCTCCTTGTTTCTGGTGGGGCCCTCCTTTCCCATCCCTCCTGTTTATAATCTTTGCAATTACTGTAGGTATTACAGAAATTTATCTTTGAGTGTCTCTAAGTGGGTTTGGTACTAGGAGCCACCTATTAGGAAGTACATACAGCACTTAATTTTCTGTGTTTGGGATAATTTACTCAATATAATTGTTTCCAATTCCATCCATTTCCAGACAAATTGCATTAATTCATCATTTTTGATGGCTGAGTAGTATTCCATTGTATAAATATACCACATTTTCCTTATCCACTCATCAACTGTTGCGCATTTGAGTTGATTCCATGACTTTGCTATTGTAAACAGTGCTGCTATGAACATGGTCATGCTTGTGCTATAGAGGTTAATTTTTGCTCTATGGGGGGTTATTCCCAAAAGTGGAATAGCAGGGTCATATGGCATTTCAATCTTTAATTTCTTTACGAATTGCCAGACGGCTCGCCAGAGTGGTCGTATGAGCCTGCATTTCTACCAGCAATGTAGGAGGGTTCCTCTCTCCACATCCTCTCCAGCATTTGGTGGTGTTTGTATTGTGGATTTTTGCCATCCTGACTGGTGTGAGATGATATCTCAGGGAAGTTTTGATTTGCATTTCCCTGATGGCTAAGGATGTGGAGCATTTTTAAAGATATTTGTTAGAGCTTTTAATTTTGTCCCTTTTAAAGTTTCTTTTAAGTTCCAAGGCACATTTTTTTAATTGGGCCATTTGTTTCCTTGGTGTTTAGTTTTCTAAGTTCTTTGTGCACTCTGGATAATAGAACTCTATCAGATATGTGGTTAGTGAAGATTTTCTCCCATTCTGTGGATTGCAATTGTGCTTGAGGTACAATCTCTTTATCTGAAGAAAATCTTTTTAATTTCACAAGATCCCATCTGTTGAGTGTTGATTGTAGTGACTGTGCTATTGGATGTCTGTTTAGGAACTGTTGGCCTAGCCCAATCAGCTCGAGGGAGTTTCCTACCCTTTCAACTATGTTTTTACAGTCTCTGGCCTTATATCGAGGTCCTTGATCCATCTGGAATTAAGTCTTGTACATGGTAACAAGTACGAGTCCAGTTTTAATCTTCTGCATGTGGACATCCAGCTTTGCCAGCATTGTTTGTTGAAGATGCTATTCTTTTTCCATTGGATTTTTTGGGCCCCTTTGTCAAAGATCAAATGGCTGTAATTGCGTGGGCTTGTATCTGGGTCTTCAACCCTTATCCATTGATCTGTGTGTCTATTTTGGAGCCAATACCAGGCTGTTTTTACAACTATGGATTTGTAGTGTGGACTAAGGTTTAGTATGGTGATACCTCCAGCAGTGTTTTTGTTGCTTAGGATTGTTTTTGGTATCCTGGGTCTTTTGTGCCTCCATATGAATTTTGAGAATGTTTGGTCAACTTCTTTAAAGAATTGCTTTGGGATTTTGATTGGTATAGCATTGAATCTGTATATTGCCTTTGTTAGGATGGTCATTTTTACGATATTGATTCTGTCAATCCAGGAACATGGGAGGTCTTTCTACCTTCTGGTGTCTTCTGTAATTTCTTTCTTTAGGGTTTTAAAGTTTTCATTATAAAGGTCTCTTACTTCCTTGGCTAGGTTTATACCAAGGTATTTCATTTTTTTTAGGGCCTATAGTAAATGGGATTGTTTTTCTCAGGGCTTTTTCACTTCTTTCATTCTGGGCATATAGGAAGGCCACTGATTTTTGTACATTTGTTTTGTATCCTGCCACCCTGCTGAACTTCTGGATTAGTTCCAGGAGCTTCCTGGTGGAGTTTTAGGGATCACTCAGGTATAAGATCATGTCATCTGCAAATAGAGATAACTTGACTTCTTCCTTGCTGATTTGAATCCCTTTTATGTCCCTTTCTTGTCTTATGGCTTCAGCTAAGACTTCAAGTACAATATTGAATAGAAGTGGTGAGAGTGGACAGCCTTGTTTAGTTCCGATTGAAGCAGGAATGATTCAAGTGTTTCCCCATTGAGTATAATCCTTGCTGTGGGCTTGTTGTATACAGCTTTTATTATATTGATGAAGGTTCCTTCCATTCCAACTGTCTCTAGGGTTTTGATCATAAAGGGCTGTTGGATCTTGTCAAAAGCTTTTTCTGCATCTATTGAGAGTATCATGTGGTCTTGGACTTTGGACTGGTTTATATGGTGAATTACATTTATTGATTTGCGTATGTTGAACCAACCTTGTATGCCTGGGATAAAGCCTACTTGATCACCATGAATGATCTTTTTGATATGTTTTTGAATCCGATTTGCTAAGACTTTGTCGAGAATCTTTGCATCTGTGTTCATCAGATATATTGGCCTATAGTTTTCTTTTTTAAGTGTATCTTTATTAGGTTTTGGGATTAATTCTCTGGATTTTTTGGATATCAATAGTGATAACTCCATTTTCATTTCTAATTTTCTTGATTTGGGTTTTCTCTGTCTTGCTTTTGGTTAATTTAGCTAGGGGTGTATCAATCTTATTTATTCTTTTTTTTTAAAAACCAGCTTTTTGACTGGTTGATTTTCTGTATCATTTTTCTAATCTCGATTTTGGATATGTCTCCCCTGATTTTGCTAATCTCCTCTCTTCTACTGCTTTTGGGATCGGATTGCTCTAGTGTCTCTAAAGCTTTAAGCTGCATTGTTAAGTTACTTATTTCTGATGTTTTCAATTTTTTGATGTAGGCATTAAGAGCTATGAACTTACCTCTTAGGACAGCTTTCATTGTTTCCCAGAGATTTTGGTAAGTTGTGTTTTCATTATCGTTCACTTTCAGGAAACCTTGAATTTCCTTTTTAATTTCTTCCTGAGTCCAATTGTCATTCAGCATCATAGTGTTAAGTTTCCAGGAGTTAGTGTATTTTCTGTTGTTTGCTGTGTTGTGGATGTCAAGCTTCAGGCCGTGGTGGTCTGATAGGGTACAGGCTAGAATTTGAACTTTCCTGTATATGTGGAGATTCGTTTTGTGGCCCAATATGTGTCTCCAATATTTTGGAGAAAGTTCTGTGTGCTTCTGAGAAAAATGTGTATTCTTTGGCGTGTGGATGAAAAGTTCGATAGAGATCTGTAGGGTCTATTTCAGTAAGAGTTTGATTAAATTCCAAAGTGTCTCTGTTAAGTTTTTTATCTGTTGATCTATCCCATGTTGAGAAGGTGGTGTTGAAATCCCCAAGAATTATCATTTTGGGGTTGATTTCTCACTTTAGACATTGTAGGGTTTGCTTAATGAATGTGGGGGGGGGACGTATTGGGTGCATATGTGTTCAGTATTGTAAAGTCTTCCTGGTGAATTGTACCTGTGACTAAAATGTAGTATCTAACTGTGTATCTTATGATTTTTTTTGTTTTGAAGTCCAGTTTGTCTGATAGCATAATGCCTGTTTCCTGGTTCCATTAGCTTTCAGAATTTTGGACCGGCCTTTCATTTTTTAGGATGTGCCTATCCTTTGTGATGAGATGACTTTCCTGAAGGCGCAGATTGATGGGTTGTGATTTTTAATCCAAGTTTGTAATCTATGTCTCTTGATCGGTGAGTTAATTCCATTAACATTTAATGTTATAATGGAGAAATTATTTTTAATTCCGGACATTTATTATGTTTAATGGCTTTTGTAAGTGTATTGTTTTGCTTTTAGGTTTTGGTGGTATTATACTTCCCTTCTGTCCTCCTGGATATGCTTGTTCTTTTCTTCAGTCTTGAGTATTTTTTCTAGCATTTTTTTGAAGGCCTGGTTTGGTAGATATGTAAGCCCTCAGGTCGTCTTTGTGCTGGAAAACTTTTCTTTCCCCCTCAATCATGACAGTTTTGCCAGGAATATCAGCCTGGGTTGACATTTTTGCTCATTCAATACTTGAAGTATGTCTCTCCAATCTCTTGCTTTTACGTTTCCATTGAGAGCTCATTTGTTATTTTAATAAGTTTACCCTTAAAAGTGACTTGTTTTTTTTTCCCTTGAAGCTCTCAGCACCATTTCTTTGTCTTGAATGCGGAGCATTTTAACTATTATTTGCCGTGGCGAGTTTCTATTTTGGTCATATCTGTTTGGGGTGTGGAATGCCTCTTGTATATGGATGGTCCTCTCTTTTTTTAGATGAGTAAAGTTTTCCTTGATGATAGTTTGAAAAATTTCCTCAGGTGTGGTATTTTGGGACTCTTGCTCTGGTATTCCATGAATACCTTCTTCAGGGTGTCCCATAACTCTTGAATATTTCTCTCGAGTATCTCTTTGGCTTTAACAACCTTTTCCATGGAGCTGGTTAATATTCCCACTTTGTCTTCAAGGTCGGAAATTCTATTTTCTGCTTTGTTAGTTCTGCTGATAAGACTCTCTGTTGAGTTCTGGGTTGAAGATAGCTTGTCTTTTAATTCAGTTTTAAACTCTGCTTGAGTCTGTTTTAACTGTTCTATGCCTATTTTTGTTTTTTGAACTGTTTTTTTCAACTCCTCCAAGTGTCTGTTGTGTTCCTCTTCAAAGTGGTTGATACGGTTATTTAATTCCTCCAGGATTTCCTCTTTCATAGTATTGATCATGGTAATGATCATGTTTTGAAAGTCGTTGTCTTGGGTCAGGCTTTCTTGGCTATTTTCCATGGATTTGTTCTGGTTGGAGTCTATGATTATGGGATTAATTCCTTCAGTGGGAGATTTGTTTTCTTGGGTTTTGTTTCTCATGATTTGCCCTTTGATTTGGGCATTGTTGTTTTAACTCTTAAGACCTTCTTTCAATTTCTGTGTGTTTTTCACTGAACTGAATTAGTTGGCCTGGACCAGGGGGAGCTTACTTAAGTTGCAGTGTGTCTTGCCTGGACTTGTGTTATAAATATCTTAATCCAGATAATATCCTCAGGTGGTTTTAAGGCTAATCTGTTAGTTAATCCCAGCAATGTATTTGTCGGTTTTGGAGATTAGGATATGGTTACATTTGAGGAGTCATTATGCAACCTGTTATATTGCAACATTAAAAATACACTTTTAGGGCTGGAGAGATGGCTCATGTATTAAGACTCTGTCTCACAAGCAGAAAGGTCTGAGTTTGGATTAAGGTTCCCACATAAAAATGCTGGGGTAGAAATGGCAGTGGCCTATACTTCTGACTCTGGAAGAGAGTCTGGAAAATCCCAGGTTGAATTAAAACAAAGGTAGAAGCAATCCAAGATGACTCCCGAAGTCACCCTTGATCCTTCACGGGGACACAGCATGCTCTCCCTCCCTCCCTCCCTCTCTCTCTCTCTATCTCTCTCTCTCTCTCTCACACACACACACACACACACACAGTACTTTTAAAGATATCAGAGAAGTGAACCTTCTAGAACATTGGGACCCAGAGTGCTGAGGAAGCTTCTTTTTCACATTCTTTCTTAAAATTGACCTATTAAAAAAAATGTTCCTTGTCTCCCTAGACTACAGCGTTATGTATCAGTTGTCCCGAATAACCAGGCCCTGGAGTGGAGGTTGCATTAACTGTGAACTCAATTTCCTTTCTTAGGTCCCAGGACAAGAGAATTCAAAGACAATAATTGCCTTATGCTAAAATTGGGAGAGGTTGTACAAATGTTAGTCATGATTGCAGTAAGAACTATTCGTAGAGACCTATATTATCTTGTTTATACACTACTGAGAGTTGAACAATGTGTGTTGCTTTCTTCAAACATTCCTAAGCATTTACTGTGTGCCAGGCAAAGATTGCTTGGAAAGGACTCTTCCTCCTTCCCTGCTTTCTCGTTTTTCCAATTTCTTCCAGCTCAGTTAGAGGTGTGTCCTGTGTAGAGACTTGCTGTCCTAATGAAGCCTGGAGCCTCCAATCTGCTGTGGCCTCCTCCTCCAAAAAGCATACATGAATCAAAGAGAAGCTAATCTAAACAGAGACACTTAACTGTTTTTAATTGTGTAGCCTAAAAACCAACTTTTTATTTGGTTTTGAGACTGAGTCTTGACCAAAAGCCCAATCTGGCCTCAAAGTCAAACCTTGAACTCGAACTCCTGCTCTTAATCTTTCCTGATCTTAAGTACTGAGCTCTTGACAGGTTGCATTTAAGGGTGCATTTAAGGGTGCTGGGGTCTGTGTCAACATAGAGTTTAAGGTACATATGGCATCTTACCTCTTGTTCTTCTGAAAGGCTACTTCTCCCTCATACTAGGCCACATTTAACCCTTGCTATGCCAATTTCTTGCCCAGAGTCTTTTGTTAAGAGTTTTGCTCCCTGGGCTGGAGAGATGGCTCAGAGGTTGGTTAAGCCTCTGTCTCACAAGCAGAAAAACCACGGTTTGGATTCCTGATACCATAGAATGACACTGGGTAGAAGTGGTGGAGGCTTCACTTCGGCCATGGAAAGCAGAGCCTGGGAGACCCCAAAGCAAAGCAAAAAGGAGGTAGAAGCAATCCAGGATGATTCCTGAAGTCACCCTTGGGTCTCCACAGGCATATACAGTGCTCTCTGATACACACAGACACCCACACCCACTCACCCATTACCCACCACCACACACAGTGTTTTGGTCCCTCACTCAAATGACAGAGTTCTGGTGGAGTGGATCAATTGTGTCCCTTGCTACAAGTTGGACCTTTGAAACCATTACAGGGGCCCGAGCAGTCCAGACCCTCAGTTAAGACCCTATTTTACTCACCATCTCTGAGGTCCTTCTATTAATAAAATCCTAATGGTGGGAGAGAAAATTTCTCTAGTATGTAAGTGACTCCAGATTCCATCCCATTTGAAAAAATGTGCAAATGCACTCTTATCGTGTGCATCATGCTCCCCTTGACCCTTTTTCATGAGATGAAGTCTCACTGTATAACTCAGGTTGACAATCAGCTGCCTCGGCCTGTAGAGAGTGGGGATTAGACTGTGCACTGGCATACCTGGCCGCACTGAATCCTCTTAATCTATAATAGGCTACCATGGAAAGTAATAATTGCAGGAAAGTAATCAGCTTTTCTACCCTTTCCTTATTCCTACTCACAGCAAGTGACCAGGAAGACAACCATTAGCAGTTCAAATCAATGATGCCCCATGGTTCTTTCAAGGAGGGATAGGTTCTTTCATACCCACCACAACGTCACTGCGTACAGATAGAGGCTAGGGAGTGTTCTGGAAGACCTTATATTCTTCAGGCATCCTTCTGTTCCTCCCATATCACAGTCACCTCTGCTAGAGTCGCCACACTCCCTTCTGCTTCTTTCAGGAAGGAGAATGTGCTCCAGGGCTGCTCCTGGTCAAAGCTCCTGGAGAGCTCAGAAGTAAGAGGATACCCATACCCCAGTGGCATGTCCATCACTCCTTCACAGCATACTCAATATATCTGCTTTTTTCTATACAGATGTGACGCAGGTAAACTCTCACTGCACACAAGTCTGGCCCACTGTATTTGATGACCCCAATGATGACAAGAAACCTCAATTCCCTTCTTCCATTTCCGCTGGTTTGTAATCTGTGGTGAGCCACAAACTGGATATAGGCTCAGAGACAGGTGATGATGGCCTCATGCTGCAGCACAGGCGAGACTAGAAAGTGTGCAGGTCAGATACCACGGCCCTCAGGTGGAGGGAGTAGAGCTCCTTCAGGATTTTTCTTTCTCCCACTCAGAAGCTCTCCTTTCCCTAATGATTGATGACCCCTGACCAAGGTGACTAATGAGATCTGAAGGCCTGGGACATGGTGGCTTGACCACTTAGCCCTTGAGGGAGAAAGGACTGTTTTCTGTATCTCATTTCCAATGTGTGGTTCAACTAGTCCCCCGACAGACCAGCCATAGTGACTTGGGACAGTAGTATGACCCCATTCACCCTTAAGAAGCTCCAGGTAGGGGCTGGAGAGGTGGCTCAGGGGTTAAGCCTCCGCCTTGCAGGCAGAAGGTCCTGAGTTCGGATCCCAGATCCCATGTATAGACGCCAGGCGGAAGCAGGGGCGGCCTGCGCTTCTGGTCCTGGTAGGGCGGAGCCTGTGAATCCCGGGGCAGAAGGAGGTGGAGGCGTCCATGGTAGTTCGTGAATTCGTCCGTGGTTCTACACATACACAGACACACACACACACACACACATACACGTGCGCATATACACACGCACATACGCACAGTTGAATAAATAATAATAATAATTAAAAAATTTAAAAAAAAAGAAGCTCCAGGTAGGAGTTCTTTACCAAGATGCCCCAGATTGGCCTTGTGTTTCCCTTAGGCAGAGCGTGGAGAACAAGCAGGTCTGAAGAACACTGTAAGGAAGGTGCAGCTGCGTGCAGTGTACCCTATAAGGAAGGTGCAGCTGTATATAGCCATCAGAATGAATCATGATTGTACCACAGAGCTACTACCCAGAATCAAACACTGACCCTTCTGCACTGCCCTCACTTGTGGGGTCCGAATGGGCACTAGAAAACGGCTTCGGTGTGGAAGCAGCTACCATCCTACCTCAGGCAGGCAGTCCTGCTACCACCTGCCTGCTGCTCCCTTGCAGGGGATTTGATAAATGTATCTTCTTTAACTCTGATATGATCTGAGTGAATTCCTTCACCAGCTCTTACTCTGATCTGCACTTTGTTCTAGATTATCTTTCAAGAAAATCTGAAGATAGCAATGTTAAAATAATTTAAGGACTGGGATGTAGCTGAGTAGGTAGAGTATTTGCCTAGCATATGCAAAGTTGTGGATTTGAGTCTTAGCACCACATAAACTAAGTATTGTGTGAACACTTTTCCTGGGGAGACATCACATAAATGTCTGTCTACCCCAGATAGAAGTTCGAAGACAGACTAAAGCTACAATTACACCAAGATGCCACCTTACAAACCAATGAGACTATCGGGGTTACTAACAGGAATGTGGATGAGGGTTATCGATAGGAGCCTAGGCAGTTACATTCCGCAGAAAGCCCACCCAACATGTGCAAGACTCTTGGGAGCTGCACCCTGAAGTTCTCTGCTGCACAACTTGCTAGGTGAGTCTCCTCCAGGCCTCTGGACTGCTCAGGGTCTCTTTCAGACATCTGAACTGCTCAACTGTCTCCTTTGGACAGTTTGGCTGAGGAGAGTCTCTGCTCCCAGCAGTTGTTACTGCTTTTATACTCCCAGGAGGGAACCCCTTCCAACACCACCCCACTACACACACACACACACACACACACACACGAAGCTTGTTAGTTTCAGGAAATTCCCGAAACTAAAGAACTGCTTTTTTGCTGTACGTTCCTTTTTCCAGGATGGGAAGTTTCAAACTCTTTCACTTAGATTGGAACAAAGTTTAAGATGGTATTAAGTTGTGCTGGGGGGGCGGCACACCTGCATGCAATACCAAGTGTGGTGGTAAAGTCTGTAGTCCTAGCATTTAGGATGTGGAGGCAGGAGAATCCAAATTCAAGTTCGTATTTTTCTACATATGAATTCAAAGCACAGTCTTAAAGCATGTTGGAGATGGCCTTTTTCTAAATATTTAATATATATACATCCAGAACCATCCTGAATTATTCTACCTCCTTATTGCTTTGCTCTGGGGTTTCCCAGGCTCTGAAGTGCACGTGGCCACCATTTTCTGCCTAGTGTTTTTTCCTGGGATCTGGGATCTGAACTCAGGTCCTTTTGCTCTCAAGACAAAGGTTTTAACACCCAAGCCATTTCTCCAGCCCCTGGAGATAGTCTTAAGTGTTCGAAGTGAGTTTGAAGAGTGAGAGACTTGCCCATTGTTGGTGGGCATTCCCTGGGTATGTGGCTGTAGAGAGCTGTTGACACTTGGCAGAGAGCAAACACATAGCACTTGGCTCTTGCCCTCTGCTTTTGCTATAGATGTGATGTGGTCAGTTCCCTTGGCTCCTGATGCCAGTGACTCTCCTGCCATAACGGACCGTCTCCTGGAGCTGTGAGATGGATAAGTCCCTATTGTTCTGAGCAGGTATTTATTAGAGCAACAAGTTATGAAGCTAAAACACTGACCTGGAGCAGATACAATATGTGAAGCCTTCTTAACTCTGTGTAGGTTAATATACTTCACAAATCAGAGACGAATAGTATAAAAGTGCAGCCTGAAAGCATAAACCTGTAATGCCTAATACTTGGAAAGATTTAAGGTCTGCCTGTGCTACAAGACAAATTCAAAGACAGCCTAGACAACTTAGCAAGATCCTCCTTGTCTCAAAACATATTAGAAGGGAGCTGGGGGTACAGCTCAGCAGTAGAGCATTTGCTTAGCATGCATGGGACCCTAGGTTCAATACCTAGTTCCGAAGAGAGGAAAAAAGGATGGTAAACAGCTTTGGAAGGCAAAGCTTTGTTTCCCCTGAGGCAAAAGCAGTGTTTACACCTTGGAAAGAGTGGCAGCTGGGGCGTAAGGACAGGCACGCTTAGAAAATTCCCACGCTGTGTTCCCTGAGTTGTGAAGAAAAACACAGCTCCACCAGCACCCACCAGAATGACAATCTAACTGCTCAGCTGGCAAGCAGGGTACCATCTCGGTCTTCCAGCTGATTAGCACTTCCTAGCAGCCATGGGCTCAGGGATCATCAGTACTCCTCCCCCCACCCCTTCTCCCCCCCTCCCCCCACCCTCACTTCAGTCAAGGTCCTGCACTTCCAGTTTTATCGAGGAAATTGGCATCGGGTTCAGAAATGCAAAGATTTCAGAGCCTATATAAAGATTGCTGTCAAATCATGGCTCTGGAGAACTTCATTAACCTCACATCCTAGTGTCTGCAGTCCAAGCAGATTACAGTCCTTTTATGAGATGTTTTGGTGCCACCTACTGGTCTGTGTCTAACAAGGAACTCTACACCAGCAGATAGTTTGAGCAGATGGACTGGTAACAAAGTATGAAGGAATCTCACAAATGAAATATGGGGGGGGGGGAGCCAGGTGGAAAAAGTATATATTATACAATTATGTTTAAAGTAAGTGTGAAACCAATTAAAATTAGCTGATGAAGAACAAGAGGTCTATAGATCTAGATTAAGAAACATCCGATGAAGTTGACTCATGTGACTGTGAAATCTAGCAAGCTAGAAACTTTGGCAGGACTTCTGTGCCATGGTTTTGAGCAGCCTTCTTCTCCTCTAGAAAATTTGCTTTTGATGGGGTTGGGGATTTAGCTCAGTGGTAGAGCGCTTGCCTAGCAAGCGCGAGGCCCTGGGTTCGGTCCCCAGCACCGGAAAAAAAAAAAAAAAAAAAATTGCTTTTGATCACCAGGCCTTTACTGAATGGATGAGGCCTATGGTGGTCTGTATTAACTCTCAACCTGACACCCAGGAGGCAGTCTCTTAGCACCCTCCCACCCTCCACAGGAATTCTCTAGATAAGGTTGGGCAAGCCTGTGAAGGACTTTCTCAATTGTGTTCACTGATGTGGGAAAACCCAGTCCACTGCAGGTGAGATCATTCCCTAGACAGGGAACAGGGGCTGAGGAAGGGAGGGAGCAAGCGACCATTCCACCTGCGGCTTCTTCCTGTTGCTGTGGGTGAGATGTGAGTGGTTCTCTTGGTTCCTACTGTTGTGATTCCCTTGCATTGCTGGACTGTAACAGTCCAATGATGAGCTGTGGCCTTGTGAGCTAAATAAACCCTTCTCCGCTAAGTTGCCTGGGTCAGGTATTTTCTTGTAACAATCCCATCCTCATCATCAAGGGGGGAATTTCCTGTCTTTGAGGGTAACCAGTTGTAGATATGAAGCAACTACACAAAGTATCTTCACAGCAACATCTAAATTAGTATTAAAATGAGATGGGTACTTTGGCCTAATTAGGCAGCACACGAAATTAGCCATCACACTAACTTACACTATTAGGACCAAGGACAGGTGTGACTGTTAGGGAGAGCACAGGAGAGTGTCTGGTGTGTAGGTTATATCAGGTCTCCATCTAATGATGGCTGCATGGAGGTTTAGTTGTAGATCTTCACTGAGCTGTACACTTTAAGATATGAGTACATTTCAGCATGTATATTGTACAGTATTAAAAAGAGTAAAATGCTGAAGGAAAAGGTAATAAGACAAAAAATGGAAAGTAGAAAATGCAGCATATCAGATATGGTGAGATTACTTTTTCCAGTTTGGGGTTATGGATCTGGGGCCTTGCAAATGACAGGCAAGAGCTCTACCAATTATTCATTTTTATATATTTTAGAGTAGAAGGGAATGAGGAAAAGAGAGAGAAAGAGAATGAGAGCAAGCATTTGTGTGCCATGATTGGGAATGAGGTGGAGTTATGCCAGGTATGGGACACTTCCCTATGAATTACAGAGGCCCCAAAGGTACCAAAACAATGTGAACTATTGTCATTGCTCCTGGTTGCCTGCCATGTTTGGATGTTAAGACTTTATTGATGAAGATACTATACATTTTGGTTTCAGGGCATAAAAAGCTGGAACTAGGGGCTGAAGGAGTTGTCTCTGCCTCAAAACTGGAAGGACCTTAGTTCAGATCATAGATTCCATGTGAAAATGCCAGTGGCTTGCACTTCCAACCCTGGAAGGTGGAGTCTGGGAAACCCCAGAGCAAAGCAAAAGAGGGTAGAGCAATCCAGGATGATTCCTGAAGTCACCCGTGGGTTTACACACACACACACACACACACACACACACACACACACACACAAATCTGGAACTGACCTGGAAACTTCCTCCCTGCTGGCTGTCATTCATAGCTCCAGAAGGTGCTATTCAGACTGCTGGGGGAGAAAAGTCATCAGTGGTGCACTACTGCAGTAGTGACCTTCTAGGCAAGATGTGCCCACTTGCCTTGCAAGAGATGTGTAAGGTGTGACACGGAGGCTTTCTTCCAGGAAGAGCTTTATTTGTATCAATAATAACCCAGTAGATTCACATCCAGAGGCTGAGCCTTAAGCATAGCAAGGCATCACTTTACACAAATGCCAAGAGTGTGCATGTACATTTAGTTACTGATTAAGCCAGGTTACCCTTCCAAGTCACATATTTCCTTTGTCTTGGGAGGGTATTGCACTACTGCATTGTTGGGCCCGCCCAGGATTTGCCCCAGGGCATGGCCGAGCACATGGGACTAAAGATGGCGCTGAGGGCAAGGGTCTTGGGCGTAACCTGATCACTTCACAGAGAGCCCTAATTGGCTTTCAGGTATCTACTGCCCCCCTGTGCTAAGCGGCATTGAACCTGACCATTAGCACCTGTAGGATGTCTTGACCTTATGATATAATTGGATGCCTGTTTCCACTTGGTGGCCTTTGTCTATAAAAGTTCCTTTTCTCCCCCAATAAAGTGAGATCTGCTTCTGACAATCTCCCCGTCCCGTGCCGAGTCTCTGGGGGTAGAGGCGGAGGTAGGGACGGCTGGAACCTGCTTTCATCACAGCTGTGTGTGTGTGAGTGAGTGAATAAGTGCATAAGTGGGAACCGGTTCCCACACTGCATAGTGGCATGATTGTTATGGGGATAGCCATCTGTTTCCTGATTGGCTTTAAGGCTCCCTCCTCAAGAGGGAATTCACTAGTGCTGCAGAATTGACCAAATGCCTGTGACTGGGTAAGAACCTATGACTGTTGCTTGTTAATGGACACGATATCAACTTGCCTTCTAATTACTTATTTTATGCCCATAATTGGTGCTGATCTTAGCATTGGTCATAGAAGTTTCTTTTTCTAGTGGACAGTGCTTAATGAAGAGATTCATAGCTGGTCAGAGTGCTAAGAATGAATGACTATTGGGTGTTCAGTCCTAAATGGGACATCTATGTCACTCCTTCTGTGGGTCAGGGAACCCCACAGAAGAGAAGGGAGGAAGAATATAGCAGTTGGGCTGGTTAGATGGCTCAGTGGGTGAAGATGCTTGTACAGACTGGATCTCAGCTTGATTCCTGTTCAGAACCCTCTTCAGAAAGTTGTCTTTTGCCTTCACATGAGCCATAGCATTTGCACTCTTGCACTCACACACGTAGACATGCACACACGCACACAAAATAAAAAAAAAAATTAGGGCTGGAGAGATGGCTCAGAGGTTAGGCCTTTGCTTCTCAAGGAAAAAAAAATCTGAGATCAGATTCCAGATCCCCATAAAAACTTGTGGTGGAGATGGTGGTGGTCTGCACTTTCTGCTCTGGAAAGCAGAGCCTGGGAGCAAATAAAGGACGTAGGGCAATCTAAAAATATTTCTCAAAGTCATCCTCCACAGGCATAATGAGCTCTTCCACCCAAACCCACACACATGTACACACACACACACACACACACACACACACACACAAAATTAGAAATTAAAGATGTGAAAGAGTTGGAGGGTAGAATGTGCTGTCATGTGCCTTCTCCAGGACAACATCCTATCATGGATGAGGCAGGGGCTTGGGCCTAATCCACCTCTGAGGAGCTATTGAGAGTGGCTGAAATTATTGAATTGGTGTTTGTTAATTTCATGCATGCATGTAGACATTGCATTCTGATTACTGCTCATCCTCCCAATCTCCCTCCGACTCCATTACACCCCCCACCCCAGTCCCTTTCTCTCATTCATGTCTAGTTTTGTTTAGAGACTGACCGACTTGAACTTGGAGCTTGGTGGACTCCTCAGTGAATATGCAAGGAAAAGACAATGTCTTTCCCTCCCTCAGACTCCATCAGCAGCTAGCAACTCAGTAGGGAGGGGCAGGGCTCTGAGTCCCTCTCGATCCATGATTGACTGCTGACAGATCCGGTCCTGTGCAGGCCTATTGCAGGCAGCCTCAGCTGCTGTGAGATTGCTTTGTCTGTGCCATACCCAGAGTGGCATTTCATAGCCCTTTCCCCTGTCTTCTGTCTCTTACAATCTACTCTACTTCTCTACATTCTACCCCATCCTCTAGGATGTTTCCTGAGGCTTAGAGAGGGTGGTATAAATGTCCTGCTTAGGGCTGAGAACCCAACTGTCATTTGTTCACAGCACCTTGAGCAGCCATGTCTTTGCATTCACTGAGTTTCATTGCAAATGATGTAGGCTGAAGTATCTCTTGACCATGGGTATTGTGATAGTTCATTTCAGGCATCAACTTGATTCAATCTAGAATCTTTTGAGAAAAACACCTCTGGGCATGTCTATAGGACACTACCTTGTTTAATTGAGCAAGAGAAGCTTCCAATCCTCATTCTCTAGGCAGGGGATCCAAGACTTTATGAAGATGGTGAAACCTATCATGCAAGCTTTCATCTGTTGCCATCTGCTTTTTCCTTTCTTCCTTTTCATTTGGTGGTGGGGAAAAAACCCAGGCTCTGCCATCTGATAGACCCACACTCTACCATTGAGCCTCACCCCAGGGCAGGATTTGACAGCGCAGCAATCAGTCTGGTACCCCTGGGAACAGGCTCCAAGAATCTCACCCAGCTTTGCAGTTTGTAGATTGTTTTTTTTGAAACAAGATTTCATGCTAAGCCACGATGGCCTGGAACTTACTATGTAGCCCAGGGTGGCCTTAAACTCATGGCAATCTACTTGTTTAGCTTCCAAGTGCTCGGATTTCAGGTGGGAACCATCATGCAAACTTTAGAGTTTGTAGACTCTGACTCCTTTAGCCATTGCTACTGTTAGACATGCAGTGCTCTAGCTCATAGCTTCCTGCCTATCTGAGACCAATGTTATAGCAATAGTGGAACAGCGGCTTCAGGGGGTCAATGATTACAAGCCCCGGAGAAAACTAATTTCCTTTTTATTTTTCCAGTCCAAAGTCAAAGAGAGCAGTACTCTGTACTAACTCATTTCTGCATAATGTCATGTTACCTGTAAGGTAGATATGGAGGTCTGTTGACAAAAGTGAACAGAAGGGAGAAACTTAAAAAATACGAGTTTTAATGAGTACATACTGAGGTCCAAGGATCTAACACATGAATCTTTAAGAACAAATCACATACAAGCTATAAAAAGCATTTAAGAAATGTAAATTTAGGGATGGGGATGTAACTCAGTTGGAAAAGTCCTTGCAAAGCATGCACAAGGTCCTAGACTGGATCCCCAGCACCAATAAACCTGAAGTGGTGGTGCACACTTGTATTCTTACTACTTGGAGGTAGAGGCAAGAGAATACATTTAAGGTCATCTTCAGCTACATACTGTTCAAGGCCAGCCTGGGTTGAATAAGCTATTATCTTAAGAAATTATTTAAAAACCTGACAAAATTTTTGCATAATGAGCCACATGAGACCATGTAGTAAAAAACTGTCTAGGGCTGGAGAGATGGCTCAGGGGTTAAGACTCTGCCTCACAAGCAGAAGGTCCTGAGTTGAGATCCCAGGTCACACGTAAAAATACCATGCAGAAATGGGGGTGGTCTGTACTTCAGCCCTGGTGGGCAGAGCCTGGGAAATCCCAAAGCTAAGCAAAAAGGAGGCAGAAGCAATCCAGGATGATTCCTGAAGTCACCCTTGGCCCTCCCTGATACACACATACACACACACACACAACCATGTGCTCACACGCGAACAACAACAAAAAACCCTAAAAAGTCAGACAAAATTTGTGTATACTAGACACTCATAGTTTTTAATGCTATTTTTATTTATTACTATTGGGTCTTTTGACAGAAAGAGTGCAAAATAATGACACAGAGGTGGAGATCAGAGAACAAGGTTAGAAGTCAGTTCTCACCTTTCACTATGTGGGTTTCCAGAGCCAAAACTCAGGTTTTCAGGTTTGCAAGCAGGTGCCTTACTGACCAGCTATTAGATCAGCTGGTCGTTTTTTTTTTTTTCTTCAACAAACTAGACTTTTATAGGTAGTTCTTTTTCTGGGAAGGAATGTCTTTTGACATTAAATAAGTCAAAGTTGTATCTACAATTGGCGAACAGAGGGTCTATCTGTAAAGTAACAATACCACCTATAGCCCAGTGGCGGGCCGAGGTGAAGGATAACCTTGAACTCCTGATCTAGGGTTTACCCGGGCTGAGTGTCAGGAGTACAGGTCCGAGAGCCACCACCCGGGCTGGGCAGATCAGATCCTCCTCTCCGTTCTTCGCTCAGAGCTTTCAGCAGGCATTTTCTGGCTTCTCAGCCCCACGGCTCCGGCCATCTCTCAGGGTTTCCAACTTCCCACTAAGCTCTCAGGGCTCAGCAGCGCACTGCGGCTTGGGATCTCGATCGGTGCACCGATCACCCACCCGTCTGCTGCAGAATGCGAACACCGACTGGAACCACGCCCGGGCCGGGCAGAACCTCACCTTCTGTTTCCGCCCCGGAGCTTCGGTAGCGCCGTAGCGCGGCCAGGGTGGTCCGCGTAGTGGGCTACGCCCGGCAGGGCGTTTCCGCGGATCCCGCCGCAGACTCCGCCCGGCGGGGCGTGTCCGCGGGCGCAGGCGTGGCGCGCAGGCGGCGGGGACGCGGACCGACGTGCCGTACGCGCCCCCGATACCCGGTCGGGGCTGCGGGCCGCACGCCGCTGCCTCTGGGAAGCGGGAGGGGCAGAGGGAGGCGGCGCGTCGGCGGAAGCCATGTTCGTGGCGCGCAGCATCGCGGCGGACCACAAGGACCTCATCCACGATGTCTCCTTCGACTTCCACGGGCGACGCATGGCCACCTGCTCCAGCGACCAGAGCGTCAAGGTGCACGCGGCGCCCGCGGCGGGGCTGTGGCTGGGCGGGGAGGACACGCCGGCGTGGAGCGCGGTCCTGCATGCGCGCGCCGACGAGGGCGAGCGGAGGTGCGCAGCCCGGGCGGCGGGTACCCGGCGGAAAACCTGCGCCGCCGCGCACATCTCGCGCATCGTGGGGGCTCGGCGGCCCCGCGCTCGCGGCGCTCGGGCGCTACTGCGCCTGCGCGGGACGCTGCCGGCCCTCGGCGCACGCGCGCTGCGGGCTTCCGGCGTGTGTCGGGGGCAGGGCGGCGCTGGCGGCCCCGCTCCCGCCCCGCAGGCCCCCGCGCGGAAAGCGCTTGGTTTCGGCGTTTGCCTCAGTTTTCTGCGCCTTACCCGGGTTCAGATCACAAGCCCCCTTTGTTTCGCCACCATGTGGGGAACAGGCCGGGGCAGTTGTGTCCTTGGTAGTTCGTGGCCAAGGCTGGGGACGGGAGGGGCGGAGGCAGCCCGGGGGGGGGAGCAGCCTCAGGCTCCCCAGTTTTGGGGTGACAAGGCCAAGCCCGCCCCTCGCTCCTGGCAGCCGTGTAACTTTTCCTTCCTGGAATCGGAAGCGCTTGATTCTCGAAGGATCGTAAATGCCTGTGGACTGTTGCATTTCCGTAGTATGAGGATTTGGATTTTTTTGTGTGTGTGACGGTTTCCCAGTATAGTCCTTGTAGGCCACCCCCATATCAGTCCTCCCACCCCTCCACACACACTTGGCTTCCGGGGTGCGTGCTCAGGGGCATTGAGCTCAGTGCTCCACACTGTCTCCAGAACATTTCCATCCTCCCGCACAAACTGACTACTGAGTAACTCTGCATGCGCCTCAGCCCGAATTCTCCTTTTGGTGAATTTGCCTGTTCTAGAAACCGCGTATAAGTGGAATCTTAGAATGTGCCCCTTGGCGTTCGGTGCATTTTATTTACTGTAGTTTTGTTAACAGTTCATTGTAGTACCTATGAGAACGCCATTCATTTTTAAAACTATTTTGTATATGTTTATCAACTTTTGCTTGATATACCTTCTAGCTCCTACGAGTAGTTCCTATACTGTGAACATTAGGGTGCAAATGCCTGTTCAGGACCCTGCTTTCCTTTTCGTTGAAGTTTCTCATAATTTAAATGATGTAAATAGTCTATGGATATATTGATTATATCAGTACTATAAGCTTCAAATCAGATTTATTTATTTAATGTGAGACCGTTTCACACTGTAGTCCAGGTTGGCCTTGAACTTTACATGGTCCTAACTGGCCTCCTGGTGGTGCTTCTGCTGCCTCAGGCTCTGTCATGCTAGGATTTGAGTCGTAAGCCAGCACATCTGACTTGTATCATTGGTTTTGTGTGCCAGCATATGTCGGTGTGGGCATATGGGTACAGATCTACACACCTCCGTGTGTGTCTGTGTGTGAGGTCCACATCAGGCATCCTCTTGTTTCTCTCCAGAGCAAGTCTCTGGGTGAATTTAGGGCTGGCGGGGCTGGCTGACCAGTGAACTCCAGGGATCCACCTTTCTGCACCCTCTTAGTGTTGAAGTTACAGGTGCACGCTAAAACTCCAGGATTTTTCTTTAATTGTGTATATATGTGTGTATGTGAGTAATAGGGAGGCACAGGTGCACATGGGCCACAGAACGCTTGTAGAAGTCAGGAAAACTTTTGGGAGTTGCTTCTCTCCTTTCACTTTGTCCAGACAGGATCTCTCTCTTGTGAGACTAGTTGGCCAAAGAGGTTCTGGGCAATTCCATCTCTGCCTATGCTGCAGTACATGCGGGGATTACAGATGTAATTCTGTGAGTTCCAGGTATCAAACTCAGGTTGTCCGGCTTGTGAGGCAAATGCTCTTTTACTGCCTGAGCCATCTTGTTGGCTCTAACCTGGCCTTTTACTAGGGTGCAGGGAATCAAACCCAGTCCTTGTGCTTGCAAAGTAAGCACTTAACCTACTGAGCTACCCAGTGTCTTACTGAAATATGAACAGTGCTAGGAGTATAGTATTCATGAATTTGCTGTGGTCCTTTTGCTACATTCAGAAATGGTGGAAAGCAAGAAGGAAAAGTTACTCACTGCTGTCTTAATACTGTTATTTACTGATCTCTGCTCTTTAAATGTGTTCACTGTCATGTAGTATGTACACATATAAGTTTTGGCATGCAAAGTTTTATTTTTCTTGTATTACTTCATTACCTTAATTCCATTCCTAAGGACTTTATAGGTTTACTTTAGTTTTTATTTGTGTGTGTGCGTGTGTGTAGGGAGGCCCAAGGGGACTTTGGGAGTTATCCTGGATTACTCTAGGTTCAGCCTTCCAGAACTGGAAGTGCAGGCCACCACCCCTTAAGGACTTATTTAATGTTTGTAAACTGAGCAGGCCATACATTTTCTCCTTTATCCATTTAGTACTGGATCTTTTCATTGACCCTTCAGTTTTTAGGTTGTTAGAAGTAAGGTAATGAGAAAAGGTCTTGATTTAATTCAGTGTTTCACATGTTTTGAATGATTCCCTAGGTTGATTCCAAAAGAGAAGCTAGTGAATATTTTCAAACTTTTTGATAAAAATTGGTAAGTTGCTTTTTGCAGAGTATACCTTCTTTGCTGGGGCTCAAACTTTGGCCTCACATATGGCAACCAAGCAGTCCTGGAGCCGTACTCTAAGTTCAGTCTGCCATTTTGCATTGGCAGTGAGCATCATTGCCCAGGTTAGATATTAATACTTTTTTTTTCTTTGTTTTGTATTGAGCCCAGGATATGGCACATGCTGTATAAATACTCTGCTACTGAGACATGTCCTTCAGCCCATTTTCTACTTTTTAATTTTGAGATAAGATCTCACTAAAGATGCCCAGCTTGTCCTTGAATTTGTGATCCTCTTGCTTTCGTCTTTTGAATAACTGGAAATACAGCCAAATACCACCAGACCAAGCTTGTTACCTTTTTTGTTTGCTTGTTACCTCATACATAAGACAAGTGCTTGATTATTGGACACCCCCAGCCTGTGGAGACCCAAGGGTAACTTCAGGAATCATCCTGGATTGCTTTTACTGCCTTTTTGCTTTGCTCTAAGATTTTTCCCAGTTCTGCCTTCTAGAGTCAGAGTTGCATGCTGCCGCCATTTCCACCTGGTATTTTTATGTAGGATCTGGAATCTGAACTCATGTCCTTCTGCTTTTGAGGCAGAGTCTTAACCCCTGAGCCATCTCTCTAGCCCCCCACATTACATTTTTAATAGGCTGTTGGTACCTTGTTTTTGTTATCTATAATTTTAGGGACGTGGTAAATACTGAATGCTTTGCTTTAGGTTTTGTTTATATATGTAATTTATTCATGCTTTTTGATTTTATCTACTCACTTAATTGTATTTGTAACCCCAAAGTCAATGTACATTGTGCTTTTACAGTCATTTACAGAAATGTGAGTTGGTTACCAATCTAGAGCGGTGTCACTATTATAAACTGACACTACTCTGTAACTCCCCATCCCTGTCTCCATGAGTTCCTTGGTCGTACCTTCCCAGCTGAGATGGAACAGTGCCACATTTTTGCATTTTTTTTTTTCTGCTGCTGAGTTTATAGCTTGAAGTGGTTTCCAAAAGTAGTGTTGAGTGCTTTCCAGTGCTCTAAGCACAAGAAAGTTGTGGTGTGCTTTATGAATGTGTATAAATACATGTGTCAGATAAGCATAAGTTCAGCTCTAAGTTATAAGAGTAAGTACTATTAGTGGTGTGTTCAATGTTGAGAATCACCCATCTATGTTGAATAGGGTGCCTGCAAATAGATGCACATGAAGCAAGTTATGTGTGTATTGGTTGATGGAAATAGTGGACCAGATGCTCACAGGAACTTAAAAGAGCTAGGAGCAGTTAAGGTGACTTTTAGAACATCATTAGGGGTGGGGGTATTCATTACTTAGGGTGCTTATGTAGTATGTACAAGAAACTAGGTTTAGTCCTTAGTATAACCCCCTTCCCTCCACAAGAAAAATAAAAGAAAAGGAAAAAAAGGACAACTGTAAATATCTCCATTGTGTGTTATCGCTCAAGTTCCCGATCTCTTGGCACCTGGCCTAATGACTGACACAAAGGTTTTAGTAACTGAAAGAATGAAGGTTTACTGGTTGTGTTTTGTGAATTTTAAGTTCTCTTTGATTATATCCTGATTTAGTCTTACAGATTTTTTGGTATATGTTTCTAAGAATTCATAATTGTGCTTTTTATTTTTTCATAGGTCTGGGATAAAAGTGAAAGTGGAGATTGGCATTGTACTGCTAGCTGGAAGGTTAGTATTTTTATAGTGATTTTAAAAAAGTAAAAATGTTATTTGGTGTAATATTAATGTGTTGCTGTTCAACTTTGAGGACTTATTACAAAATCCATATGTTCTTTTTCTGGAAAGATATTTTACATTTTAAAGCTATTAAAATAACCGGAAATATAGGAATAAGAAAATTGTAATTCTGGCCAAGCGTGAAATCCCAGCACTTTTGAGAGGCTGAGGTGGGAGGATTGTCATGAGTTAAAGACTAGCCTGAGCTACATAATGAGTTCAGATGTAGCCTGGGCTATAGAGTGAAACTTTCTTCATAGCACTATAAGATGGAAAATACAGGCTTTTCCTTAAAAGTGATGTGACTGCAGGGCACATTTTAACCTTATTGTATGTGTATATAAGACCAGTTTAGACTGTATTGGCCTTCTTGGTCTTGTACCTGGACATAGGGAAAGTGCAATTGAATTTGATCTATGATTTGTTTGTTGCTAGGGGAGGTGAAACATTACTCAGAGGAGTATGCACCAGGCATGTGGGGATTCGAGTGGCTAAGTATATTGTGTGGAGAGGAGTGCCAGTGCTTAGTGTGTTTAACCCAAAACAAAAGGCCTTTGCAAAATAGAATGGATTCAGGACTTCTACCTGCATTTTGGTTACTCCAGTGAAGAGTCTGTGGTTTCTAGTAAATGGTAATGTCTTCTTTTCCTGTTGCTGTGATAAAATAACCTGACAAAAGCAATTTAAGAGTTTAAGTTCATAGTTTATATTACAGCCTGTCATGGCAGGGCAGTCACAGCAGCAGGAGCTTGAGGCAGCTGGTCATCTTGTATCTGTAGTCAGGAAGCAAAGAACAATAAATGTTTGAGCTCAGCTTTCCTTTTTATAAGATTCAGGATCCCATTCCATAGACTGGAACCACCCACAGTAAGTAGATCTTTCCACCTTAATTAATCTTACAAAGATAACCCCCAGAGGTACTCTCTGATGTCCATCTCCAGATGATTCTAGATCTCATCAAGTTGACAACTGAGTTTAGCCATCACAAGCACTGTAGAGATAATTCCTCCCCACTTGACAGGACTAGTGCCATCATAAAGCAGAGGGGGGGAGGAAGGGAGAGGGGAGAGAGAGAGACACAGAGAGAGAGAATTGAGATTGAATTCAGGTCACCAGGTTTTCAGGCAGGCATCTTTAACTGAGCTATCTTGCTGTTCCCAGTACTTTGTTTTTTGAGACAGGATCTCTTAGTGGGACCTGGAACTGATTCATCTAGGCTGCTCTGGACAGCAAGCTCTGGGGATCTGCCTGTCTCTACTTCCTGGGATTACAAGTGTGCTCTGATACCACTGGTTTTTTCACATTGGCTCTAGGAATCAAATTCAGGTCCTCATGCTTGTGTGGCAAGTACTTTATCAAGTATGGTTTGTTGAGACAGGGCCTTGCCATGTAGCCCACACTCTCAAACTCTCTAGTTCTATTTGTTTCTTTAATGTTGAATTATAAAGTGCTCTGTGTTGTTTCTAAGTCTAATATGTTTAAGTGCTTTCCTAAGTATTTTCAGAGACTGTTTATAAATATCAAGGAAATATTTCTTACTTTGCTTATGTGATGGATATTTAAGTTTTTTGTTTTTTTTTTTTGAGACCATTTTCCAACCCTGGCTGACCTGGAACTTGCTATGTAGATAAGACTGACTTTGTGGCAATCCTTCTGTCTCTTTCTTCAAAGTGTTGAAATTTATAGGCATGCCTGACTAAATTTTGTAAACATGATAATATCTTTAACAAACCTCATTCTTTTGTTTTTCTGGGAATCTAGCATTTATCTTTATTTTTTTAAATATTATCCATCCATCCATCCATCCATCCATCCATCCATCCATCCATCCATCCATCCATCATCAGAGGTTACTGTGTGTCCCTGTGGAGGACCTAAGGTAATTTCAGGAATTGTTTTGGATTGCTTCTACCTCCTTTTTGCTTCGCTCTGGGATTTCCCAGGCTCTGGCTCCCAGAGCTGGAAGTATAAGCCAGCAGTCTGCTGTTTCTGTCTGGAGTTCTTACATGGGATCTGGATCTGAACTCAGATTTTTCTGTTTGTGAGGCAGACAGAGTCTTAACACCTGAGCCACCTCTTTAGCCAAAATGGAACATTTAATAAGGGAAATGATTTCTTAGTGTGTTTTTATTTAAGAGCTCTGTTAGTAGGAACCGAATGTAAAACTTCAGACAAAAAAGCATGAAAAATAAGTGGGCAGTTTACTTGTGGTTAGTGACGTTGTTCCCATGTAGCAGTTACTGGGTTAAGAAACTATTATGTTTTTAGATGTAGAAAATACTAGAAATACAGAAATGTGGACTGTGGACAAAAGCCCTGGGTCCAATTCCTGGTACCTCAGGGACTAGTTGTGGTGTGGCAGGCCTGTAATGCCACATTCCTTTGCAAGTTTATCCCTTGGGAAGCCAAGGCAAGAGAAACAGAGCTCAAGGTCACCCTCAGCTGCATAATGAATTCCAGGTCAGTCTGGCCTACATGAAACTCTCTGAAAAGGAGAGTGCTGGAGAGATGGCTCAGGGATTAAGACTCTGTCTCACAACAGAAGGACCTGAATTTGGATCCCAGGTCCCATGTAAAAATGCCAGGGGCCCACACTCTGGCCCTGGTGGCGGAGCTTGGGAAATCCTAAAGGGAAGCGAAAAAGAAATAGAAACAATCCAGGATGATTCCCAAAGTCACCCTTAGTGTCCTCCACAGGGACATACAATACCCCTCCCGTATACAAATAATTTAAAAGAGAAAAAAATAGAAACATAAGGAATGTGGCATTTTCTTTATAAAAAAATTTTTTTTTATTAATATTTAGTCTTCCTAATTAGAAACATAATGGGTGGTTATCCCTGACCTCTTCCCTTCCTTCTCCTCAAGTGTGGCATTTTCTTATGATTTGCTGCACTGATGTTTGAGGCATCTAGCAAATTCTTTTGATGGTAAGATGCATTAAACCTTTTTTTCCCTTGAAAACATGAAGGGTATAGAATACTTATTTTATATTTATTTTATATATATATATATATAATATATATATATATATTATATATATATATATGTAATGAAATGAATCTGTTAACTAGAAGTGTTCCTTGACTTACAATGGAGGTATTTACTGATAAAACACATTTTAAGTTGGAAATACCATGAATTGAAATGTTGCTAAAACCCTCCACCTTTCTAATATCCCTAGATTTGTATAATAAATATAATTTTTAAAAAAATTATATTTATTTATTTTTTTCCCCAATCATATAGGCTTAATAGGTACTCCGTCCCCTCCCTTCCTCCACCCCTCCCCAGTCCCCCCTGCACCCTCCCTCCCTTTTCCCTTTCCTTTCACCCCCCTCCCTCTCTTTCTTTCAGTGCCTCCAATTTCCCCTCCCATTCCCTGGAGCATCCTTTAGTGTGAATGTCAAACTTCCCTCTGGGTCCTCCACTTTAGTGAAGTGTAAGGACTCAGTGGCATTGCCCAGAGCCTTTTCTTGAGCTCTCCTTTAGTATGGGAATGTTGTTATGACTGTTAATCCCTTGCCTCTAAGGATCCTATTGCCTGTGATCCATGCTAGACTTTGGGGGGGGGGGTCATTGACATGTCAGTCATTGCTTAGGTCTTGCAAAATCCAATAATGGCTACTACAGCCCTAACTTGTGTGGAGTATCGTTGCTCTTCCCCATCTTTAGGCTCTTTCAATTTTACTGCCTCCTCTTCCACAAATTTCCCTGAGCTTTAGGATGGGGAGAGATTTGGCTGGTCTGGTTCCAGGTTATTAATGTAGGGTCTCTGATGTTCTCAATTATGATTTCTTGTTGTTTTCGGTTTTGCTGTTCCTGCACTGCCCTTGGCTCCATCCTGATTGGTATTGGAGGTCACCTCCTAACCAGAGATAAAAGGCTGTTTAAATGAAATCTTACTATAAGAGTAGATTCAAAGATAGATGGAATAGGAGTAGGAGACCGCAGTGAGGAGGAGGGGAGTCAGTGTCCCATTTGCAGGATGGTTACCATCTATCCGCCAGTCTTTATACCCTCCCTGATTGGTGAGATCCAACCGCCTCAGTCGCAAGTGACCAGGAAGGAAAGTGAGCTTAACCAGATGTCTTGTTACTTATTTGCAATACTTGATGGTGACCTATTTTCTCTACTGTAGCATGATTCCCTATCCTTCTTTCTGGGGGCCCTCCTTCCCCTTCCCTCCTGTTTATAATCTTTGCAATTACTGTAGGTATTACAGAGATTTATCTTTGAGTATGTCACTAAGTGGGTTTGGTATTAGGGAGTACATGTGGCACATAATTTTCTGTGTCTGGGATACTTCACTCAATATAATTTTTTCTAATTTTATCTATTTCCCTGGGCACTTTTGGATGTGATTTTGTGTCTGACTGGACACTGTAATCAGTGTCACAGCCTGCTAGCTGTAGAAAAAGCCAATAGTGCATATCATTAGCCCAGGAATAGATAAAAACTCACAGCTCAAACCTTCATTTTATTTACACCATCATAAAATTAAGTATTTGTAAATCAAATTATTATAAGTGAGAACTGTCTTATTCAGTGCCTCTTTTCCACTATTCTAGTCCATTATTTAACCATTTTGTTGCTTTTCTGACTCAGTATATTGTTAGTTTTTAAGGTGAATAAAAGTATTGTATTTGAGGGGGCAACGAAATGGCTCCATGTGAAGCACTTGCTGTGCAACCATGATGATTCTGGTTTGCTCCCCACAACCCACACAAAAAAGCCAGCAGTTACAGGGCTGGCAAGATAATTCAGCAGGTGCATAAACTGCACACAAACCAACACGCTGATTTCAGCCCTGGAGCCCACATGGCATGAGAGCACTGACTTCTGAAAGTCATTTTTGGACTTCCATGTGCATACACGCATACTGAGACACATATGTGTCTCTTTTCTTATTTTCTATCTTTCTATTTTTTTCTCTTCAAATAAAAGTATTAAAAAGCAAGATGTGGCAGATTAAAAAAAAAAAGCCTGTCATGATGACTCATGTCTTTAATCCCAGCATTCTTGCAGCAAGAATTTTGCCTGAAGCTCACAATAGCAGAAATAACAAGAGAGACTCTGCCTCAGGTGAAAAGGTGAAAGGAGAGAATCAATTCCCCAGAAGTTGTTCTCTGACCTCCATGTGTGCATTGCGTGGCACACAGTAAATAATTTTTTTTAAAGATACTTTTTTGTAGTGCTATATATTTTTTGTATTAATTTTGTTTATTTTTTTTCACTCACTGTAAGATTTATTATGAATGTAACAATACACGAAGCATTAAACCCCTGGCCAGGGCATCCTTTTAGAAGCGTAGTATGTAATTATACACCTTCCCTATAAGTCATTATTGAAATAGGTACTTAACTAAATCCTTAAGACTGAGTACAATATTCTTTGTACAAATGATTTTCAAAATGCACCTCTCTTCTGACAGGAAAAACATTTCCTCAAAAAAAAAAAAAATAGAAAGAAAAGAAAAGAAAATCCTGTAAGTGGGGTCTTATGGTCATCTAATAATTTCACACAGCAGTCCCAGATCCACAGATCAGTTAGTGACAAATCAATTCCACTTCCACTGACAGAATTCATGGAAAGGCCCGACATTCAAGACAAATCCTGCATCACCCTACGAGAAGAACTATTGGGAGGTGTAAAAAAATTCAAACCTAAACTCTTTATCAGTATTGTTCAGAGTCGCCTTGGTTCTCCCTGCTGGACGAGGCCTGCAGATTCTTCTGCTCTTCTTTCTAGCAGCCTCACTTACAGGTTGTACTTGGGCTGAATGGGGGGCAGCCCCTAGAGCCTGCAGGGCCGCCTGCCACTTGGCCTCCATTTGGGCCCTGCAGTCTCCAAGTAAGGAGCGTATCAGCTGCCTCTTCGGGATAAGGGAGTTCTTTGACTGCGCAGAGTTCAGATGGCTCGGATAGCCTGTTCTTTTTGCTTGGAGGTGGGTCTCTGTGTCTTCAGACCTAGCTCCAGCTGTTCCAGCTGCTCCATGCACCGCGCAAGCTCCAGAGCCAGCTGCTCGGCCTGGGCCTCGATGGTGTGGGGGACACCCTCGGGGGCAGGTTTCTCCGAGGTCTTGTCATCTCCATTGGCCTTACAAGCCTTGTTCGGAGTTTTCTTCTTCTTTTGCTTCTTTGTGACAGTGTTGACTTCACCAGTTTTGGGGTGCGCTCTAGTGGCAGCCTCAACGCACGCGGGCTGCACAGAGCAAAGAAAGGCAGGATTCTGGACTTTGGAGACAGGGTCGGAGAGCCAAGATCTGCGAGGTGCACAGTCGGCACTAGGGCATGAAGCTGCTGGCGCCTCCTGAGCGGACGTTCCAGAGCCGCCATGCGCTACAGTGCTATTAATTTTATTTTTAAATTACCCCTGAATTTGTGTTTTTGTCATCTATTACCTACCCCTACCCCGCACCCATTCCCACAATTATGGTTTGAAATGTGTCCCCCACAGTCTCGTGTATTTGTCAAGGACATTGCACCTTTGAGAGGGGAAGCCTTGCTGGAGGAAGGCAGTCACAAGGGGTGGGCCTTGAGGTGGATTAGTCCCACCCTACCTCCAGGAGAAGTCTGCCTTTGCTGCAAGCATTCTGCAGCTCTCAGCTTCCAAGATGTCTGCAGTGACTTAGCCTCCTCCAGCTTTGTCCAACCAGCCATGCTGCCTCCACCGTGAGAGACTGTATCACCATAAGCGGAATAAATCACCCTTTCTCCCTTAAGTTGCTTGACTTTGGGTGCTCTCTCACAGCAACAGTTAAGAGTAACTGTTACACCCACCCTTCCCATTCTTCCTCCCACTTGTTTTCTCTCTCTCTCCCTGCATCTCCCTACATGTATGACTTGGTTCCTTCTAGGATGCCTGCACTAATTAGTGCTTGGGTGTCTGTTGGGGCGCAAATGGCCCACCAGTGAGTAGAGTGGCTCCTCTCTTTTGTCTAGAACCAGCCCATATAGTCTCTCAGAGTAGTGTCATGTCTGATGACATCTCTGTTCCATTGCAAAGTGCTGTTAGGCCAAGTGCCTTGTGTTTGAATACTTGCAAGCAATTACTTTATCACTGCGGTTCATGCTTGGCTCCAAATAACTATTTTCACATTACTATAGTACTTTATTGAGTTTTATATCTTATATATCATATTTATTCAACTTAAAGTACAATTTATCGATACTTATTTTAGAACATTTTCATCACTTCAGAAGGAATCTCTGTATTCCTTTAGCAGTCCCAGTCCTTCCAGTTCTTGCCTTTCTCAGTACTTGGTAACCACTGTTCTATGGTATCTGACTTGTAAAGCAGATAATTTGGTAAATCTAATTTTTGCTAAGGTAATGTTTCCTGAAGGAAGAATTTTTTTTTTCTTTTTTTTTTTAATTTTTTTTTTTAATTATTTATTCAATTGTGTGTGTGTGTGTGTATGTATGTGTGTGTGCACGCGTGCGTGTGTCTGTGTGTGTAGAACCACGGACGAATTCGGGAACCACCATGGACGCCTCCACCTCCTTCTGCCCCAGGATTCACAGGCTCCGCCCTACCAGGACCAGAAGCACAGGCCGCCCCCGCTTCCGCCTGGCGTCTACACGTGGGATCTGGGATCCAAACTCAGGACCCTCCGCCTGCAAGGCGGAGGCTTAACCCCTGAGCCACCTCTCCAGCCCTGAAGGAAGAATTTTTATAAGTTAGAAAAACAGCTGATAGGCTAAATTCTGAAGTAGATCTCCAAATACAAGCTTTAGAAATAGTGAACTTGATCAGCTAGAAATATATTTTTATTAGTTATATGTTAGGATAACTACAGGGGCTAGAGAGGTGGTTTCAGTTGGTAAACTGCTTGTTGCACACACACATAAAAAGCCAGATGTGGTCCTCTGTGATTGTAATTCCAGCACTCTGAGAGACGTAGAGATAGGAGAATCCTGGGTCTTACTGGCCAGCCCTTCTAGCTGGATCAGCTGGTTCAGGGAGAGACCATGATTCAGAAAAATAGAAGAGCAATAAAAAAAGCTATCTGATACTAACCTTCAGTCTCTACACATACATACACATACACATATATATATACCATGCACAAAATAAAAAGTAATAAAAGTGAAACTGAACTCTAGAAGGCCATAGAGGATATAGGATATCTTCCTGAAGGTTAAAACGTTTAGAAATTAACTTTTTGGTAATTTATTGATTTTTTTTTTTTCTTTAAATATTTAAGAGTTGGGGATTGTTCATGCATGGCATGGTACATGGAAGTTAGGACAACTTTTTTTGTTTTTTTAAAAAAATTGATATTCTTTTAAGGTTTTATGTATGAATTCATGTCATTTTCATCTCTAATTACCCAATCTCAAAACCATACTTTCTTTTTCCCATTACAAGCTTTCTTCCCTACCTGTCTCCCTTCTCTCATGTCCTTCTGTGTGTATGCCTTACCAAGTCCCAAGTGGATTACTGTTAATGACATGCGTCTGGGTGCTTGCTAGAGAAAGATGATAGATCATCAGTAGGCATACCATTGCGAAGAGTAACTAACTCCCCTTCTCCCTTGTCCAGCATCAGTTTTTGTTAATCTCTGAGGGAGGTGTGGTATCTCTTGAAATTTTCACTCTTTCATGGTGTAATGCTTGCTAATGTGCCAAATCTTGTGCAAGTCTCGTGGAAGTAGGTAGGTTCATGGTTGTTATGATCCTGTTCTGTCCAAAAAAATGCCTTCTGGCTGCATTTCTCCCCACTCCTAAGCATTTTCACTGTCCCTTGAGTGTTGGATGCCTTGAGTGTCTTTGATGTCTTATTTAGGGGTTGAGCAATCCACAGTCACTTATTCTCTTAAGGAAACTTCTAGGGCAAATGCTGGAAGCTTCCTCATCTATAGGTATAAGGATAAACATTTCAAAGGTAGATGAATATCTACTCTTTTTTTTTTTTTGCATGATTGTGTGTATGTGTGTATGTGTGTGTAGAAGGTGGCATTTGAGTATGTGTGCCTGTGGCAGTCCAAGGGTAACATAATCATTCTGGATTATTCTACCTCCTTATTGCTTTGCTCTGATCTGCCCCCAGGCTCTACCTTCCAGGGCCTGGATTGCCATCATTTTATCTGTCTGATGTTTTTTTTTTTTTTTATGTGGGATCTGGGGATCTGAACTCAGGTTCCTTCGCTTGTGATGCAAAGGCTTTAACAATCCTGAGTAAGTCATCTCTCCAGTCCAATATCTAGTCTTTATAACTACTTTTTATTTGATTATTCCTTCTTTGGCAATGGTGTTCAGTAATTTATAGTACCAGAAGTCTGTTTCCTGCTAAAGAGCAGGTCTTAGTTACTCCTGTAACATTCATGCCATGGTTGTACTGGTACTCACCTCTTATCCCATGATTGCGTCTTAAGCTGGGTGTGACTGTTGATTGCTCTTCCACCCAGCAGCTTGCATTCTGGAACCAAACTCTGTTCCTCAGGTTTTTGCAAGCAGGTGTTTATCTTGCCAGACTCCTAGAAATTAAACGCTAAATTGATTACATTCTCCTTTACTGAAGTAAATTATCTGTATTCTCTTTCTTCAAGTAAAACTTTATATGCGTGGGAAAAAAAGTAAACTTGGTTTTGCTTTACATACATGTAGTTTTGTTTTGCTCTTAAATTCCCTAGACACATAGTGGATCTGTATGGCGTGTGACATGGGCCCATCCTGAATTTGGACAGGTTTTGGCTTCCTGTTCTTTCGACCGCACAGCTGCTGTATGGGAAGAAATAGTAGGAGAATCAAATGATAAACTTCGTGGACAGAGTCACTGGGTGAGACTTCAATAGTATTGTAAGGAAAGTGGGACTTGTGGGCAATAAAGGAAACAGCGCACTGAGAAGGTTTCAGGTCCTGTTTCAGCATTGCCATTCTGAGTCTATCAGTTCCACTATTCTTTGTTCAATGTTTTTCTGTTTCATTTTGTTATTGGTGATGTACCCAGAGTATTTGCTTTGTATCTGATTTTTATGTATTTGTATATGATTTTGGACAATCCTGTATAAATTTTGAAAATATGGTCTTTTCTGGTTTTTGGTTACTGTTTATTTTGTGGTACTTGGGATTGAATCTGGGGCCTTACACATGCTAAACACAGTGCTCTGTTACTGAGGTGGACTTCAACTTTTCCTTATCTACTTAGTTTGTCCTCTGTTTTGATTGGATGATTGATTTTGGATAAGAATATTATCTATGTGCTGCTCAAGTTACTTAACTATAAAAAAGTTAAACTGCATTATTAAGACAGCCCCAACAATTTCATTCAAGAGTTTATCTGCAGTGTTTTATTTTCCACTCAGTTTATTTTTCATAATGTTGTAGCCATTCACTGATCTGTTAACAGGTATGCAGTATTTTGCAATGAGCTCCATAGGAAATTGAAGTTGAGAGTTTTTAAATAACTTATTCATTGGGTATATACCTAGTAAATGGCAGACTTTCTATGTGATTCTAAAGCATGTCTTCCTCCATATCAAGCATGTTTTCTTTTTTGTGTGCAATTTAAATTTTTAACTGTTTTTGTCAGGTAAAGAGAACAACTTTAGTGGATAGCAGAACATCAGTCACCGATGTAAAATTTGCTCCCAAGCATATGGGACTTATGTTAGCAACCTGTTCAGCAGATGGCATAGTAAGAATATATGAGGCACCAGATGTTATGAATCTCAGCCAGTGGTCTCTGCAGCATGAGATTTCATGTAAACTAAGCTGCAGTTGTATTTCTTGGAACCCTTCCAGGTAAGCCTGCATATTAAAAATATGATGATGTAGACTTATAACAATAGGCTAGTAATTTTAAAATTGAGAATTGGTGGTCTGTTTTCTCAAAGGTGCTTTTTTTACCCTGTTATGTGTCCTATCCCTGTTTTCACTCTGATCTATTGTAAGCATTTGGGTGTGAACTTTGAGTGTATGCAAATAGTGAATTCCTAAACAGATACACACTGACACAAGTAGACACAGTGTACTTAAGTAAATGTTTCCTTTTTCACTTAAAAATATAAGATGGAGATTTTCCAACATAGTTTATCTAGCTTTTTCATATCATTTCTTTTTCTTTTTTTTCTTGCAATTTTTTCATTTATTTATCTGTTCATTTTTGATGATCTCACTATATAGTCTGTGCTGGCTTAGAACTTGCTGTGTAACTCAGATTGGTCTTTCACTGAAACCTTCCTGCCTCAGCCTTCTGAGTGCTAGGGTTACAGAAAATGCTACTATACTTCACCCCATATGACTCTTGCTTAAATGCTGCATATTGGCTGACCATATGAATATGCCAGGATTGCTTTTTTATTTAACTTAATTTTTAATGATAAAGGAATTATTTGGTAAAAAAAATTACAAGTATTCTAGAAAAGTGCAAAAAAATTAAATCATCTTTTTGGAATCAAATGCTGCTAGTACCATAATTTAGATTTTAATTTTTGCAGTCACTGCTATATTTGTAAGTGATACTACTGACACTTGCCCTTTTTTATCTGAGCACTGTTTGTACTTTCTGATGGGAAATGACTACAACTCATTCATAAAACTTTTTATCTCTTAAGATATAATTTACAAGTGTTTTATATGTGGTAATTGTGATAGTTACATTGGTAATTATAGCTCTAAATTCATATCCTTACTAATTTGTCAGTTTTTAGATGGTATATTGATTCCTTTCTTGAAAAAGAAAATTAGCTTATTTCGGTTCTACTTCTTCACATTGACCCTCTCTTCTAATTTTGTTATGTTGCTTATATACGGAAGGATTAATATTTGTAATATTGTGTAAATATTTGGTGTGTTTTGTTTTTTACTTGTTGATTCTAAAGTTTAATAAGCAGATTACATTAGATCGTATAAATGTTCATATATGTATAATCTTATTTTATGAAGTTTGTACAGATTCCTCTGTTACTTTCTTAATGGTTATTACCAAACACTTGGTATTTTATCTGTTTGTTTTGTTGTATTAGATGAGTAGATCTGATCACTCAAAGCTTTAGTAATAAAGCGTTAATGATAAAGAATTAGATTTTTTCTATTGCTGCATTTTGAGTTTAAATTGCTTTTTTATCCCTTCCTATTCCTGCTTAACTAATTCCTCTACCAGGCTAGACCAACTAAAGAAAATGACTCTCAGGGGAAGGAAAGTAGGTAGTAGTTGATGAAAACTCATAAATTCATTGTTATATAATTAAAAATAAAAAAAGAAAATGATTCTTACTTTCTCAGCAACTATTAAGTATCAATAGCTTCTTAACATTGGGTGGGTCCTTATCATCTGCCCCCTTATCTTTGATAGGTCCAATGTTGTACAGGTTTATGCAAACAGATTTTACTTTATTACTTTACTGGATTTTATTTATTGTTATTTAGAATAATATCTTGTGTAACCTGGACTAGCTGGAGTTTTGCCAGGAATTTGAGGCAGCTGAGGTTGTGTAGTAAGTCTCTTTCTTAAAAAAAGAAAATTAGGGGCTGGAGAGGTGGCTCAGGGGTTAAGCCTCTGCCTTGTAGGTGGAAGGTCTGAGTTCGGATCCTAGATCCCACGTATAGACGCCAGGCGGAAGGGGGGGGAGCCTGCGGTTCTGGTCCTGGTAGGGCAGAGCCTGTGAATCCGGGGCTGAGTAAACAAGAAGGAGATGGAGGCGGTCCATGGTGGTTCCCGAATTTGTCCATGGTTTTACACATACACACACGCACACGCACAATTGAATAAATAATAAAATTTTTTTTAAAAAGGAAGAAAATTGGGGCCAGGAAGATAGCTCAGTAGATAAAACCACTTATTCTTAAGGCTGAGACTGAGTTAGAAACCATAAACCCATATAAGTGGAAGGTGAGAGCTGACTCCACAAAATTGTCCTTTGATTTTCTTATGTGTGTCATGATACACATGCCTCCCACCCCACAAAATTCAGCAAGGTAAAATAAAACGAAAATGCTTGTTGGATTTACTTTAGTAGAACTGTTTTTAAATTATTTTTTAAATAATTTTTAAAATTTATTTAGAGTGAGTACGTGTGTGTGTGTGTGTGTGTGTGTGTGTTTGTGTGTGTATGTGTATCAGAGGGCATTGTGTGTGTGTGCCTGTGGAGATTCAAGGCTGAGTTTGGCAATCATCCTGGATTGCTTCTATCTCCTTTTTGCTTTGCTGTGGGATTTATCAGACTCCATCTTCTAGAGCTGGAATTGCAGGCCACCGCATTTTCGACCTGGCTTCTGTCTGTCTGTCTGACTTTCTTAATGTTGCATATATAAATATAGTGAGTTTACAATAATATAACCTTCGTTCCAAATCCCATCCTCCCTCATTGACCCCTTCACATGGTGTTTTTACATAGGATCTGGGATCTGAATTCAGGTCCTTCTGCTTTTGAGGCAGAGTCTTAACCCCTGAACCATTTCTCCAATTCCTGTTTGACCTTTCACCTTGAGGTTGCTCACAGAAGAGTTACTTTTAGGATATGGTCTTTTCTGCTGTTTCTCCTTCCACCTGTGTATCTTTTTGTCATGAAGTTGGTCACAGTATGGTTCCCTTTCATCTTAATGACCAGATTTAGGAGGACATTGCTAAGGTGTCTCAACTATCTTTATATAATCTATTTTGGTATCATCATATATTGTTGCAAGAAACTACTTAACCTAAACAACTTAGGGAAGAGGGGTTTAATTGCCTCACAATTTCAGGTTTCTGATTATATCATTGAGGTGAAGTTACTGCAGCAGAAGCTTTAGGGAGCCCAGAGGGCAATAACTAGTGCATGCATGCTTGCTTTAGCCTCTCCTTTTATAGAGAATGGCCCTATATTTTCTTTTGGGAAAAGAGCTTTCTATCTAAGCCATGAAAATGTGGCTAAAAGCAATTCAAGATGCTGTATTTGACATTCTCTAGTACATACAGGATTTGGCTGTGCAGAAATACGGAGGAGATCTAAAGGTAATAGTAGGAATAGGCTGACTTGTAGGTTGTCTGTGCTGACTCTAGTTTTTCAATCCTTTGTTCAGTGTTTTCATTATATCCAATATTTCACTCTTCTTTCCTAGCTCTCGTGCTCACTCCCCCATGATAGCTGTAGGAAGTGATGACAGTAGTCCAAATGCAATGGCCAAGGTTCAGATTTTTGAATACAATGAAAACACCAGGTCAGTATTGTTTTGGTAATATTGTTTAGAATTGCATTTAAATTTTATCATACTTCTTTATTCATTAATTGAATTATATACATAATTCATTGTATATTTCCTGGTTTCCTGTGATATGCCAAGTTTTGTTCTAAAATCCCATTATAAATGCCTTTCTGTTTGTTTTACTTTTTGAAGGGTCTCATGTTGTCCAGGTTGGCTTTGAACAAGAGTTCAAGTGATCATTGTTTTAGCCTTTCAAATAGTTGGGACTAAAGGTATATATGCTCAGCTCTTCTAGACTCTAATAATGTAGGGCTGAAGAGAATGTAATTGAAGTATCATCTTATAGAGAAAATAAAATTACACTTAAGAAATAATTAAGTTGTGGAAGAGCTTAATATGTGAAGAAACGTAGGGATATTTACTTAGAGGAAGACCATAAGATAAGTAGAATTTGGCTAGACAGAGAGCAAAAGCATTCCAAGTGATGACTTCATGATAAGGTCTAAAAACAAGACACAGCCACATATTTATGCTGTGGTTGGAACATAGTAGATAAAAGAGAATGTGGTGGTGAATATGCAAGACTCTAGCCCTCATATCCAGCATTGTGGTGGATCCTATGGATTCTGTGGTTTCTGTGAATAGAGAGAACAGGCTTAAGAAGTATTTTGGAAAGGCATATGAATAGATTCAGGGCAAGTATGCTGCTACAATAATCCAGGTGGAGTATACATGACTTTGGCATAGAGTAGTATCATTGGGATGGAAAGAAGTGGACCATTGGCAGTAACTTTGAATGTGGTATCAAGAGTATCTGATAATTGGTTGGATGGAGAAGAGGGAAGCTGTCAGAATAGTAAGTGTATCTAGTTATAAAGGTCATGATAAAATTTGAATAAATAGCCTAAACTGCAAATATTATTAGCACTCCCTTGCAGATGAAGAAACTGGGACCAAATACTACGTTTAAGGTCAAATACAAGAGTTGGGGACCATAAACAAGGTCTTTGTTGTTTACAACAAACTTTTTTTTTTTTGAGACAGGATTTTGCTATGCAGTTCTGGTTGGCCTAGAATTCATGTAGACCAGGCTGATAGACTTGCTGTGATTTTCCTGTCTCCTTGCTTCTCCCAAATGCTTGATTACAGATAAGAGCCCAGCTGACATTATTAAAGTATTAATATGTAGCATTTCTTAGGCAGTTTATGAGCACCAGGGAGTGTACTAAGAGCTAAATAAAACATACAGTCCTTTATATAGGAGCTCAGGTCCTCTGGGATGCAGCTCACTATAGTTCAGTATTGTGACTATTATAGTAAAAACATGTACCTACTATAATTAAACAAAAGACATGTGATAACCTTTGCCTGATGGGGCTAAGTACTAGGTAAGAATTAGTGTTTGAGATTCAGTTTGAAAGATGAGGGTATTTTGCAAGCAGAATACAAGCAGGAACCAAAGACTTGGAGCATGACAGAACATGGCACAGTGTGGCGAAACATTCTGAACATCTCAGAAGTGTCCAGACTGCTGCATCTCACAGAGTGTGTTCACAGCAGCCAGTGCTTAGTCAGTTGTATAGGGCAATAAGAAGCCTAGGAGAGATCCCTGAGGCTCCTTAGCTAGTAGATATTCCAGAGAGAATTTTGGAGTGAAAAAGTCAAGGAATTATGATGGAAGGGTGCCGCAGACCAAAGTCGTGGCCTCGAGACCAGGGCTCCCCTGGACCAGGTGGAGAACAGAACACACGCAACTCTCTTTAGGCCGAGTGAATTCTGAACCTGTTTATTAAAACTTTCATGACAGCTTTTATATGGAAAATTTTGGGGTAAAGAATATTGCATATAATTTTCTAATCAGCAAAATCACCTTCAGGGGGGACCTTTTTTCAAGAACCTAACCCATTGCCTGAAGGTAAAGGCACTTAACAGAAACATTTTCTTATCTAATCTATAATGCTTCACCGGATAGCCATGGGGCTGAGCCTACATTTCAACAAGACTGCTTTTTTAAAAATACACAGAAAAGGAATGATCTTTTGATTTCAACAAGGAATATAGTTTACGATTAACTATAGGAGTCCTCAACACCCCATAAGTCCCAGCGTGAGCTTTTGTTGTTGTCCTCTCCAGGTTGGTCCTCTCCAGGTTGATCCTCTCAGTCAGGCAGGTCGACATGGGCACCAGGCATGGCAACAGGTTCTAACTTGGGAAGTTGCATGCAGCTCATGCAGTCTCTACTATCCAAGCTTGAACCACGTCTCTGGGGAGGGCATGGCTTGGATATTCAAGGCCATAAACGCCTAGAGTGTGGTTCTGTTGATGGAGCACTACTGAGATATGCACTGTAGAAGACACTTAAGCAATATAATTATTAAAAGAATAATTCCTCCTATAATAGCATCCTTCTATTCCTTTAATAGTAAGGTTGCTTATGTCTTCCTTTGAGGAATTCCAGAAGTGTATTGCCATCAGTTAGATGATCCATCTGTGAACGATGCATTTTCCAAACCTGGGGTCCAGTCAGGCCCCATATGCCTCAGAGGCAATCATTGGTGGGAGTGCACTCGAATGGTCCATCTCTGTAATTTCTCATAAGAGTGCTGTTTGTGATAGGAAAGACACGGCCCCCTTTGCTTCTGACATGGATTCTCCAGTTTGGATTGCAAATACCATCTGCAGGGGCAGTCTTGGCATCTAGACTTTCTGGCATGATGGTCTCTTCCTTGGCCTTCAGCCAGGGTAAGAGAGAATCACAGTTTCTCTTAAGGTTCTAGTGAATTGGTCTTGTACTTCTGGAATTTCAGAGTTAGTACATAGGTGGGAATTTTACCCACCTATGTTTTAAGACTCTAGAAGTTAATCTCTAATTTCCTTAAAATCAATGCACACATTCTGGCTAACAAGTCTACTTATTGTAAGTGACTAGACATGAAATCTCTATTTAGAATTTGACTTAAAGTTAAAAAGCAGGCTTCTCTAGATCAGAGAGCAGGAAGCTAGTTCCAAAAAAACCCTAAGAGCAGGTAAAGGGCACTCCTAATTCCCAGAAGAATTCTTCCTGCCCGAGGCAAAACCCGAATTATATAGGAGAGAGTGTCCAGTCCCTGTTCATGGGCGTTATTGTGATATTCCAAGAAATTCATAGCACCTGCCCATGGGGTTACCGTGACCTTTCCCAGGAAACAGGCTTGAGGCCTGAGCTGGGAAGAAACACCAAGGCCTGACAATTCCCATGTTTTTCCTTATTTCTCTTAAAGAAGCCATGTCCTTATCCCAAAAGATGTTTCTTTGAATCCATCTTTTCCAAACTGAGACATATTCTACCAGATTGGTCGGATAAGGATGTGGCAGAAGGGGAAGATGAAGGTGTTTTCCTGCCCTGTCTCCTACGCACATGGCTGGTTTTCTGCTTTGGATCTAGTCAGGCTGTCCAATTGCTGACTGAGAATGACCTAGTTAGAAACTCAGACCTACCTTTTCCCTCATTGTTTTCTTATTCACTATTTACTGATAGACAGTTTGAAGATGAGAGACGGCTGTTTCTGTTTTTATGCATGCTAGGCAGGTGCTCTGCCACATATGTCCTTGGTCTTCTGAGCTAGACTCTGGCTTTCTATCTCAGGCTGGCCTTGAGTCCGTGATCCTTCTGTCTGGCTTGGTGGTTTCTTTTTGGCACCAGCTTAAAATGTTACCATCTGTGGCTGTCAACTTTTCATTTATGTTCATGCATATATTTAGAAAAAGCAATTTTTTTTAATCGAGTCTTGGTATGTAGCATATGCTGGCCTGGAGCTCAGTGGTTTTCCTGCCCAGCCTAGCATAGGGATTATACCCATTCACTGTTACGCTCAACTCCTTTATTCTTTTCTTTAGAAGGATATTAATGGACAATACATTTTCGTTCTTTTATTCAGTTTTTTTAAACTACACTTACGTCATCAGAGGCCCTAACTGGGGTATTGAATTAATTTTGGGGGGCTGCTATAACAAATTACCATAAACCAGGTGGCTTAGCCAACAGAACTGTGCTCACTCCCTCTGGAAGCCAGAAATCTTCATTCAGAATACTGGCTGGGCATCTCCTGGCTCCAGGAATTCATTGGCTTATGGCCTGTCATACTTGTCCCTTACCTGTGTGATTTCATGGCAAAACTCTGTTCTCTCAGTGTTCCTCCTGAACATTATTACATCCAGGATGACTTCATCCTGAGATTTCTGATGATAAACAGGAAGATGCTTTTTCTGAATGAGGGCGCTTGGTGTTAGGATGAAGGCATATCACTTGGCAGCCTCTACAGCACTGTTGTGTACAGTATGGAAAAACTGAAGTACCTTCATGTTAATGTAAGTTGTTCTTCTGTTAGGAAATACGCAAAAGCTGAAACTCTTATGACAGTCACCGATCCTGTTCATGATATTGCATTTGCTCCAAATTTGGGAAGATCTTTCCACATTCTGGCAATAGCAACCAAGGATGTAAGAATTTTTACATTAAAGCCTGTGAGGTGAGTTTTAGAAAAAAATAATGAGTTTGAAAATATTCTTTCCTTTTGATTATCTTTTTTTTGTGACAGTAAAAGTAATGATTCAAGAGAGGACATGGGCAAGAGAGAGAGAGAGAGAGAGAATATGTCTATCTGTATGTGTCTGTGTCTGTGTCTGGGTGTATCAAAGGGCACTGTGTGTGTCTATGTAAGTCCAAGGGAGATACATTGGTCAACATCCTGAATTGCTCTATGTCCTTTTTGCTTTTGTTCTGGAACTACTAGGCTCTGCCTTCCAGGGCTGGAAGTGCAGTCCACCACCATTTCTGCCTGGCATTTTTTATGTGAGATCTGGTATTCCTTTTACTTGCAAAGTAGAGGTTTAACCTTTGTCCCATCTTTCTAGCCCCAATGTTCATTTTTAAATGAACATTTTGTGTATAACTATATGACTTTTAAAAAAATTACACTTACTTATCTCGGGTGTGTGTGTGTATATGTGCACGCCACAGTGCATGTATTGAGGTTAGTGGACCTCTTGCAGACTTGGTTCTCCTTTTACCACGTGGGTAACATCAGGCTTAGTGGGAAGCATCTTTACCTGTTGAGCCATCTGGCCAGCACTTACATGACTTTTTGGAAGGAAATTATTTTTCGAATTGTGAGTTTCAGCCCTTTTTATTTCTGTGCTTCCTTTCAGCTACCCTTCCTTTTAAAGTCACTGTGTTTGATCTTTGAACCTTGTTTGGGGGTAATCCTCATCTGTTCTTTTCTTCCATAAAACAGTCACTAAGTATCATTTGTGGGTGGGGTCACTCAAGGGCTTGGTAAAGTCAAGTGAAAATGACTCAAGGGGGTGGGCAGTGAGGGGAACAGACAGATGAGCACATGAGACAATGAGATAAGTACAATTTATATTTCTTATAGCACTGTGCTATGTGCCTTTTACACATGTGTGTATGTATGTGTATGTGTATATTTGAAACTTTTCTCTCTTTGTTTTTAATAGGAAAGAACTTACTTCCTCTGGTGGGCCAACAAAATTTGAAATTCATATAGTAGCTCAATTTGACAATCATAATTCTCAGGTCTGGCGAGTGAGTTGGAACATAACAGGAACAGTTCTAGCATCTTCAGGAGATGATGGCTGTGTAAGGTTGTGGAAAGGTGAGATTTTTAATGAAGAGGTAATTTTTCTAAAGCACACACACACACACACACACATACATATACACAAAATTATAAGGCCCTTTAACTTAGGTCTTAACATTGAGCTATCAGTTTACCTAATTGAATTTTTTTTAAGTTTCTATGTGGAAGACTGCCAATTTTAAAACTAAAATAATTAAAGTATGTAGCATCTACAGTAAAAATTAACACTTAACTATTTGTGTAACTTTATACCTGTCTACATCCTCAGGGTAGGCTTCCGATGTTGTTTTATTTTATTATACAATTACTTTCAATCCTTAAGACTAGCATCTTCTCTCCACTTCCTTTCTTTAACTCCCAAAAGTTCAAGAACACTAGTTCTAAGGAATTTGATCCAGTCATTTGACTTTGGTGTCTGCAGCACTCTATTGATAGTTGAGTGCAACTTGGCTAAGCCTTGAGGCCTTTTCATGTTGTGTTTTCACTGTGTTCTATGGGTACAACCCAGAAGTTCTTTTCTTCAGTTTGGTTTTAGGGGCCTTATCCTTTCTGCCCCTGGGCTGTAAGTTGAAGCAACCTGCTTGTACTCAGAAGGCTCTCTAATTGGATTTCCTGGCAAATTTTGCATGCAAAGAAAGTCTTGTTGGATAAGTCACTAACCTCCACTCAAAGATTTTGTTATCAAAACGTCTGTGAATGGAACCTCTGTTGGTACCTATGTAACTTATATTTACATAACTTAGAAGGTAGTTCCATTCCTACCACAAATTCATTGTAAGCCAAAGACTTTTTTCTTTAAAGGTTTTGAATACTGACTTTATATGGTGTGCACTTGAGTGTATAGGTATATTATATTTCTCTGTGTGTATGTCCATGTGGAGGCCAGAGGACAGCCTCATCTGTAATCCTCAGGTGTCAGTCACATGCCTGCTTAAGAGCTTGAGATGAATCTCTCACTTACCTGGAAACTCACCAAGAGATCTACCTGCCCCCTCCAGCCCCGTACCAGGATTACAAGCCCATACTTGGCTTGGATCAAACTCAGGCTTAAAGGCCTGTCTCTGCTACTTGACCTTGTTAGGGAGGACAATGTTAAGAGGTAAAAGCTGTGTGTGTGTGTGTGTGTGTGTGTGTGTGTGTGTGTGTGTGTGTTTTAATTTTAAGTATACTTGTTCTTAAAAGCTTAAAGGCCAAGACGTTTTTAAAACTTTGTTTGTTTGTTTGTTTGTTTTTTGAGAAATGAACTTACTTTATAGCCCAGGCTGGCTTAGAATTTACTTACGTAGCCCAGGCTGGCTTCAAGCTCATGGTGCCTGAACCTCCTGAGTGCTGTGATTACAGATATGGTCACCGTGCCCAACTTACATTAGTAATTTGTTGAAAGCCTCAAGGACTTTGTTAAAACTGAGATACAGTTTCATCTAAAAAAATGTCTTTAATACTTACTTAGAAAAAAAGGTAGCTCTCAGGTTTGGGGAGAGGGCTCAGTCAGTAGGTTGCTGGCTGGGTAAGCATGAGGACCTAAGTTCAGATGCACCCAAGTAAAAAGCCAGGTGTGGTAGGAAGTCGTGATACTATCATTGAGAACGTGATGCTATCATTCAGAACGTGAGGCCAGATGGCTCCTTGCTGGTTAGTTAGTCTTGCCTTATCAGTGAGCTCCAGGTTTGGTGAGAAACCATGTTTCTAAAAATAATGGTTTCACTCTGGGATTTCGCAGGCTTTGCCAGTGTAGGCTGCCACCATTTTCCCCTGGTGCTTTTACATGGGACTTGAGATCTGAACTCAGGACCTTCTGCTTGTGAACCGTAGCCTTAACGTTGAGCTATCTGTCCAGCCCTTGTTAAGTTTTTTTTAATAAGGAAGTCTTGCTATTTGACTGTGACAGACTCCCCAGCACAAACTTTGACAGTATTCATATAGTTTTCAAAAATGTAGCACATAATTTGTGTGTCTCTGGCACTTTTAAGAGAGGGTTACAGGGGGCTGGAGAGGTGGCTCAGGGGTTAAGCCTCTGCCTTGCAGGGAGAAGGTCCTGAATTCGGATCCTACACCCCACGTATAGACGCCAGGCAGAAGCGGGGGTGGGGGGGGTGGAGGGGTGGGGGGGTGGGGGAGTGGGTCTGCGTTTCTGGTCCTGGTAGGGCGGAGCCTGTGAATCCCGGGGCAGAGTAAACAAGGAGGAGATGGAGGCGGTCCATGGTGGTTCCCGAATTCGTTCGTGGTTCTACACACACACACATACATACATACACACACACATGCACAATCGAATAAATAATAAAAATGATAAAAATTTAAAAAAAGAGAGGGGTACAGATTTGTGCTATTATGAATAGGTGTTAAATATGTTAATATTTTGACTATTTTCCTTTCAGCTAATTATATGGACAATTGGAAGTGCACTGGTGTTTTGAAAGGTAATGGGAGCCCAGTGAATGGGAGTTCTCAGCAGGGAAACACAAATCCTTCCCTGGGTACAAGTATTCCAAGTCTTCAGAACTCATTAAATGGATCTTCTGCTGGCAGGTATGCTGTTTTGTGGGAAAACTAGAAATATCTTGTATTAAATTATTCTAAATTGTATTAAAAGTGTTGTATTTTATGAGTTTTAAGGTGGGGTGAAGTAATTCACAGATGACGACGACACTGGAACTAACATTTCACTCTGAGCTCTTTATTTAGCTTATTTGCTCATAATGTTTTCAGTTTTAATGCCATTAAGCTATATTCTGAAATTTAGGGTTGGTAGAAATGTTTATTGCTTTAAGATTCTGTGTTCCTTCTATAGCAGTGAGTGGCAGAGAAGTTGGTTTAAAAGGTACAATCTCAAATTGGCATTAATGTTTTAGTGCTTGTAGTATGGCCTTTGCATCAGGTCAAATTGAAATTTTAAATACATGAAAGGTTTGTGTAAGTTAAATGGTATGTCTTTTGTGATTTAAATTTTAATAATTGTAGTAAGAAATGATCTTTTGCATATGTTTAAACAAAGCTTGATAGTATCTAAAGTCCTTTTGTCTGTATATTCTGATTTCAAATATGAAATTTTTTTTCAAATATGAAAATTTATATGCTAAAATTATTCTAGTGTGCTTTTATAAGTAATTTGAAATAGAATTCACCCTAAATCTGGTTATTCTACTGTCATCTAAATAAAAGAAGAAAATTGTATTGTAAACTCCTGCAGCTGTTTTTTATATCATTTTTTAAGATATATTTTTTAACTTTATTATTGCACGTGCATGCGCATGTGTGTGTGTAACAGAAGACACTATGTGTCCCTATGGAGGAACAACGGTGACTTCAGGAATCATTCTGGCTTTGATCTCCTTTTTGCTTGGCTCTGGGATTTTCCAGGCACCGCCCACCAGGGCTGAAAGTTCAGGCCACCATTGACTGTTTCACCTGGCCTTTTTATGTGGGATCTAGGATTCAAACTCAAGACCTTCTATTTTCGAGGCAGAGTCTTAACCTCTGAGCCATCTCTCCAGTACTTGTTAAGTTTTTTTTTCTATAAGTTTTTAAAATATTGATTTATTTTATGTGTGTGTGTATCTGAGGATACCATGTGTCCCTGTGACGGGCCAAGGGTGAGTTCAGAAATCATCCTGGATTGCTCCTACTTCCTTTTTGGTTTCACTCTGGGATTTCGCAGGCTTTGCCAGTGTAGGCTGCCACCATTTTCCCCTGGTGCTTTTACATGGGACTTGAGATCTGAACTCAGGACCTTCTGCTTGTGAACCGTAGCCTTAACGTTGAGCTATCTGTCCAGCCTTGTTAAGTTTTTTTTAATAAGGAAGTCTTGCTATTTGACTGTGAGGTTTTAAATATTTAAATCTGTTAAAACAGTTTCAGGTTACCATAGAGAATAACATATTATTCATGAAATAAAAAATACTAGAGTTAATTTTTCAAAATTGTTTTATGTTGCTTCCTGTACTGCATATTTTCTTCTGTAAATAACTTTGACATTTTTATCTGTATTCTTATTGTGCCAATGACCATCTGTTAGATCTGTGATGCATTTTCCCTTTTCCATTTGTATTATGTCCTTTTAACAGAAAGCACAGCTGAGTACAAGCTAACTGGAGTAACTTTGCTGTTTTGCTGCTTGTTGCATGCACACAGGAATGGAAAGAGAACTCCTTTTCCCCTTCCCCAGCGCCGTTTGATCTCCCAAGATACACCAGCAGCCTGCTTACTACTAAACACAGTTCAAAAGGCCTTTAAAAATACAGTATATATCATTTTTTTTGCTAGTCAGTTTATTGATCAATATATGGAGAGGCTGTTTGTAGAGATATCAAAAACAGTATTTTGAAATGTTCCTCAAACTTACTTTGGCTTAAAAACTTAAAAGATTGTTACCATCATAAGTAGTTGGGAGGAGGGAAAATACAATTTTTTTCCATTTGGCATATTTCCTTCATTTTCTAAAAGAATAAGCTAAGATGATGAATTATAAATTTTAGTTTGAAGATTGAGTAAATATTTTTCATAAAGATTGTTTTGAGTGCTAATTTGTTTACCTTTTGTATAATTACTTTATAGGTGATTTATCCCATGCAACTGTTTTTGTAATTAAAACATTAATAAAGGAACAATTATTAAAATAGCACTGGAATTGAGTTAAAGGTTTTTGACTGTACAGTTTGTAGCCAAGTAGATCATTCATATTTGATACCTCATTTATTAGTAAAACAGTGGAAACACCTTTTAAGTTTTCAGTTCATACTCACTAAAGGGATAAATGTTTCTAATATGTGCATGAATATTTTTATGCTGTAATTCTATATGACTTTTGGTGTACTTTAAAAACTATTTGGAAATATAAAAGAAGCAGTAAAACTTTGCTTAAAGCATGCATGCAATTAACTAACCATCTCAGGATTTTCTTAGTTTGCTTTTTAGTGAGTTCTTATTGTCTAAAACTGACTTTGATGACAAAGTCGTAGATCTCTACACTTACTAAAAAAAAAATGCATGTGTATTACGGGTAAGTTATAAGATGACAGAATGACAGGAACTAATTCTTTGAGCCTTTTTACTTATCAAAATTCTGTAGCTGTTTTAAATTGCAGAAAAATAAGTATGTTAAATAATTATATTTTTTCAAAAGCTTGTGGCAGTAACCAGTTTATATTGTGAAAGTGTATGAGACATGGGTTCCGTATCATGTGTGCACTGAAATAGGTGCCTGCTGCTGCTGCAAATGTTTCATTGCTCAAAAGAAAGCATATTAGGTTTGTAAATTTACAGAATCAATTGTTTGAGAGATTAGAAAATTTTTATATTTATGAAATTGATGTCTTTGTAACATTGACATTGATAATTCTTTTCCATTTTAAATTTTGCAGATTGTATTGTTTTTAAGTGCTAGCTATACTTGATTTAAGCAGTCTTAAGCAACGGTCTTGACTTTATGCTATTATGTTTTATTAGTTTGGGCATGAATATACTAGCTTTTTATTTTTTTCTTCCAGCATGTGTCTTCTCTTCTTTGGTTCTCTTTGTATTTACTACTTTTCTCTTTTTCTTGTCCCCCCTCCCCTTTTTTTCCCCTTTGTTATTTTTGTTTTGTTTTGGTATTCCTGTCTTCATTATTTCAGGTATTTCTTTCCCCCTCTGGATTCCCCACGGGCTGGATCAAGATGGTCCAGTTATGCCCAGCTCCTTCCTCCTCCTCCTCCTCCTGCTCTGGTAGAGTACTCTTGCGATGCTGACACTGCCAACCTCCAGTATCCTCATCCTCGCAGAGGATGCCTCCCTCGGCCACTCAACCCCTTGCCTGAAAATGAAGGGGTTTAAAACACTGCTTTAAAGGCCTTACTCAGATGCTTGTAAATGCTTTTATTCTGGCTTGCTTTTTGGTATTCGTCATTTTCTTTCAGAAGATTTTTCTTTTTAGGGCCTGTCTTGCGTGTATTACAACCACAGTGTTTGGAATGGAAACCTGTTTGTATTTCTTCAGTAGAAGAACATTCTTTATCTTCATTAGTTGGTTACCTTTGAAATGCGCTGAAAATAAGCAACATTAACTGTGAAAGATCCACAGTACCTGATTTCAAAGTGCCTGTTTTGTATTTTGAACTGTTGTGGTTAAGTTTCTTCTTTGACATACTGGTCAACATGAAAGCATATCATTATGTAGTTTACTTTGTCATTGAGACATGTGAAGAAATGTTTTGACTTTCACAGGTTAATGTTGCAAATGACTAGTATGTAAAATAAATCATTCCTGTGTATAAAGCAGCAAAATGTAAGGATATTTTTGTCTTTCTTTGTAAAGAAGAAAATGTTTTTCACTACTTGGAATTACTGTGTAAAGCTTTTGTAATTATTATCCAAGCAGGTTATTTAATTAAAAATATTTAAAAGATGTGAATCTGCCTCAAAACAGTATGTAGTTGGTTTTTTGGGGGGGCATTGTTTTAAGATACCTTAAACTTGCTGAGTCTCAGAGATAACCTTGAACTCCTGATCCTTTGTGCCACCACCTCTCAAGTGTGGGATTACAGTCTTCTGTAGTCACACTTATCTACAATAATATATGTACTTGATAAAGGAGCTGTGTTTTGTGATAGGAGTGTGTGGTGGGCAATACCAAGTTCTTTGAAAGAGATCCTTGGCTGTAGAGCCTCCTCTTGTTCTACTTAACTGTGTCCTAAGTAGATTTGGAATTAATGTTTTCTTTCAAGTTGGCAAGTAAGGTTAGTAAAGATCAAGGCAGTACTAATGTTTGTTGAGTATTTGTTTGCCACCTCTTGTTCTAGATCATGTTTTTTTTTTTTTTTTTTTTAATTCAATTGTGCCTGTTATGTATGTGTATGTGTGTGTAGAACCACGGACAAATCCAGGAACCACTATGGACGCCTCCACCTCCTCCTTGTTTACTCTGCCCTATCAAGGCCAGAAACGTAGCCCCCCCCCCTTTATCTATACGTGGAGTCTAGGATCCGAACTCAGGACCTTCAAGGCAGAGGTTTATCCCCTGAGCCACCTCTCCAGCCCCTACATCCTGTTGAGTTTTTAACTTGGACACGAGGCAGAGTCAAGATTCAGATACAGGGGCTGGAGAGGTGGCTCAGGGGTTAAGCCTCCGCCTTGCAGTCGGAAGGTCCTGAGTTCGGATCCCAGATCCCACGTATAGACGCCAGGCGGAAGCGGGGGCGGCCTACGCTTCTGGTCCTGGTAGGGCGGAGCCTGTGAAACCCGGGGCAGGAAGAGGTGGAGGCGTCCATGGTGGTTCGCAAATTCGTCCGTGGTTCTACACATACACACACACACACACACACACACACACACACACACGCGCGCGCCGCACATACATATGCACATGCGCACAGTTGAATAAATAATAAAAAAAATTAAAAAAAAATTCAGATACAGGCAGGTCAATATCAGACTCTCCTTCCTGCATATGCTGTAGATTGTGATTTCTGTTGCTAGAGAATCAGAGCAGGTTGCTGAGTGTTTTAGGATTGTGAAGGGCATTTACTTAGTTGGAAACCCACAGTATGCGTGACAGCATAGAACATGCAGACACATGCTACAGCCCACCTCCAATTGGCATGACCGCAGAAGTTAACATTCCGGAAAAGTGTTTCATATCACTCAAGTACATCCTTTTCAGCTCCTACAGCTGTGAATTTTATACTTTTTGTTTTGATCCAGAAAATCCCGAATTTTCCACTTAAATTTTGATCTTTGTGGACAAAAAATGACACTTTGTAAATTGAGTACTGCAGATACTGTGGGGCCACTCGTGATAAAGTGGTCCCGACCAAGCTAGATAACATGGTAATAAGATGTACACGCGGCGAGACAACTGGGTTGAGGCTGTGGCTCCGAGTGGGAGGTTCAGGGGTACACACGTCCAGTACCAGCGGGGGTAAGGGGGTCTGGCAACCTAAGGATACCGGTGGAAAAGCAGACTCGCAAGTTACCGGAGGCATTTTATTCTTAGTTTCCTAAGGCAGCGCCCCCTCGACAGGCGCACGACGTTATCAGTGGAGACGGTATTTTTGGAGAACATCCGGAAAGAAAGCGGGTCTTTTCCCGTCGGGCTAAAATCAGTTAACAGCGACTGCTGACCACATTCTCTAGTGGCGGGACAACTGGCAGTCAAATCAAGAGGCGGCTTAGGAAAGGAGCGCCCCTTCCCATTAGAGCGCACGCGCTGGAAATCCGGGGACGTTCGGGATGAGCTCCGTGGAGGGCGTGCAGGCTCCGTGTGGCGCCGGTGCCTGGCCCGAGGACGGCGGACTGGCGTGCTAGGAAGCCAGCGAGGACTCGCCCATCTAGCCCTCCGCCCCTGCCCAGGTGCGCCCGGCTTCACCTCGGGCAGGTACCGCGAGCTCCCCGGGAACGTGGATCGGGCGCCACTGTCAGGTGGGCGCGGGTCTGCGGCTTGGCTGGGCGGCTCCGCGCCGCCGTCCTCCGCTGCTTCCTCGGGCGCCGCGCGCTTCCTGCCTTCAAATCCCGCGCTCGGCGTCCTCCCCCGGCATTGGTCTCTGCCCACGCCGTCTCTCGGCGGCGTCCAATCCGAGGCCGGCTGCGAGTCTCCGCCCTCTGCCTGGTTCGCGAGGGGACGTGAACCCGAGGGGCGCGCATGCGCACTCGCGGCGTCGCCCGGACGCCCCTTTTCCCCCATACCGTTCGGCGGCTGCCTTCGCTCGGGGTCGGGCCGCGGCGGGCCGGGCGCGGTGAGCGGGTTGCGGGGTCCGCGTGTGCTTCGGGGCGGGGCGGCGGCGGTTGGGCCGGCGGCTCTATGAGATAATCGCGCGCGCCCGCGCTCTCAGCTACTCTCTGCCGGTGGCTTCACCCGGGGCGAGCGGCCTGGGGCTCGTGTGGCCCGTTGCAGCGGCCGCGCCCACGGCCTGGGGCTCTTGCCGTGTGGCCCGTTGCAGCGGCCGCGGTCGCCTGTGGCCTTCAGATGGGCGCCGCTGACTTTGGTCTCGATCTCTGCGGCTTTGGCGACGCCGAGGAAGCTGCGGGTCGCACGCCCGGCTACGCGATTTCGTGTGCACCGTGTTCACATTAGGTCCTGAGAGCCGACGTGACATGAATGCTTGCAGTCACTCTCCTCTTGCTTTGCTCTGAATTGCAGACTCTGTAGTCAGACATGAGGGCCCGCTCGACACGGTCGTTTGGAGGACAGCTGTGTATGTGACAGTACTTCCATCTGCGGTGACCATTCCGAGGTCATGCTTCTGGAGGTTTTACTGCTCCAAAATCAACTGTTTCTCCAAATTTCCTTTTTGTGGGCAGAATTCACGGTAACCTTTAAAAGGATTTATACTAAATGTCTTTCTATTTCTGAATTGTATCTTAATGTACATAGAGTAAATAGTTGCTGACTTGTTTGACTAGGTTTTGGGTTTGGAGTGTATACTTTAAAATAGATTACATAGAATTATAAAGACTGCATTGAGTCTTTATATACCTAAGAATGTCATTAATTAAATACAGGTTAAACCCATATGTGAAAATTGAGATCATTATTTTAAGGGAAGAAAAGAAATTGCAAAGATAGTGTTACTTGGTTTATATAGTTCTTTTTATTTTGTTTCTTTTTTATATTTTAATTGTGTGAGAGAGCAAGAGTGCAAGTGCATGTATACCCCTTGGAAAGGCAGAGACAGATTCTATTCCTTCCACCATGTGAGCTTCTGGGAACCACTCAGGTTGTCAGGTTTATAGCAGGCCCAATCCATTGTAGAAGAAAGATAGCATTGTATTATCTTCACACTGGGTGGTCAAAGTTGGATAATGATTTTTTTTCTTTCATTTTTTTTTTGTTTGAAAGAGGGGGTGTTTGTAACAGCTCTATGTGACTGGGTACTAATTGCGTAGCCCAGGGTTATATAGCGGGACCCTGTCTCAAAAATAAAACAAAATTAAATAAACTATATATTCATTCTTTTTTGAAAAAATAATTCTTAGAGGGGAGGAGGAAAAAGAAGAGGAGAAGCACACTTTGATGCATATACAGAGGTCAGGGGACGACTTTCAGAATTCACTTCTTTTACCATGTGGGCTTCTGGGGATTGAACTCAAGTCTCCACATTTGTAGTACTTGTTCGCTGAGCTAACCTGCCAGCTCTTGTGTGTGTGTGTGTGTGTGTGTGTATCAGAGGGCACCGTGTGTCCCTGTAGAGGACCAAAGCCTTGCCATTTGCACCTGGTGTTTTTTTATGTGGGACCTGGGATCAGAACTTAGGACCTTCTGCTTTCAAGGCAGAGTCTCTGTACATTCATTCTTAACAACAATGTATGGCTACAATGTGGTTCAATGGTATAGCATGTTCTTAGTATGCTCAAGGTCCTGGGTTAAATCAAAGAAGACAAAAATGATCTCTGAATTTAGGGGCTAGATTTAGATTAGTTATTTCTTATTGTTTCTATCCCATTTAAAAGTGACTAAATGCCCAACTTTTAAACATACCATAAAACCGTGTGTGTGTTTGTGTGTGTGTGTGTGTGTGTGTGTGTGTGTGTATGTGTGTCTGTTTGGCTTTATTCCATATTTACTTTCTTTACTATGTAAGTTTGTGGTAATTAATATTTCTTGCTGTACTAAATCACATGTAAATTCAACTTATTTCTCTGCCGTGCTGGTTATGTTTGTTTGCTGTATCCAATCTCAGCTATTAGGTAGTGAGATATTCTGGGACTAAACTTTATCGAAGAATGTTTGTGAGCAGTATTCCCACTTTGTGGTGTTGTAAAAATCTTAGATCTTAGATCTGAGATTTAGAGATCTTGCCATTTTAATCACCGAAAACTTCTACAGTAATGTTCCACTTATAAAAAATGCTATTGTTGTTGTTGCAGTGAGATGGAAGATCTTCGAGGTATAGCGGAGGAGTCGTTTCCAAGCTTTTTAGCCAATTCATTACTTGGTAATAGTGGGATTTTGGAAAATGTGACTCTTTCTTCAAATCTTGGTTTGCCTGTTGCTGTTTCCACTCTTGCTAGAAATAGACCCAGCACTGATAACAGGTAAGACTTATCTAAGATACTTTTTCAGGACTTAATATCTGTAACATGCCTGCGTGTGGGGGGAGCTGGATGTGGGGTGTCAGAACTCAGGTTTCTTGGCTTCTTATCTGCTTCTTTTGTGTATCTGTCATTCTCTTCTATTTTTCAATTCACTGGTTTTATGTGCTTTCTGTGTTTCAGAATATGGTAACACAAATTCTGAAAAGGCAGCTATGAATTGCATACACATCTCCTGTTACTTAGGAAATGAATAAACTTGTATATATTTTTAAAATATCATTTGCAAGAAAAATGGTGGTAGAGAAGAAGGGAAAGAAGGAGAGAGAGTGAGAGAAAGAGAGATTGAAAAACAAGCATTTGCATGGCTGCCACCATACACAGTGTACATATGGAAGTCAGAGGGCAACTTTCAGAAGTTGGTTCTTTCCTTTCCCCTGAGAGTCCTGGGGCTTGAACGCAGGTAGCTCACTTGCTGTGTCATCTTGCTAATGGAGTGAACTGTATGAACCCCATTAACCTTAGCTGTGATTTGGGGTCATTGCATGTGTTTAGTGCCGTGAGTTTCCCTTTTTCATTTCAGCCAGCTTCATACTTTTTTTTTTCATACTTTTCATACTTTTTTGGTGCGTTGCGTGGCTGCCTTTCTTTTCCAGTCTTCAGTCTGTTTATGCTTCTGAAGGAACTTAGCTTGTACTGTGAAAATTTTCAGTTCCTCGCATCATTTCTCTTTCTTAGGAAAAAGACCAGCTTTTGTTTTCCTGATTTTCCTCATTCTAGTTTTATAAGCAGGTGTGTTTTTAGTTAAATATGTTTTATTTATATCACTTCAAGTGTGTTGTGTATAATTGACACATGACTTCATGTAAGGTCTGAGTGATATGTAAAGTTTGTTCATGATTAAGTTCCTGACCACTGTCTCCTTTAAACCTAAGCATTTGGTGAGAAACACCATCTTTATCTTTGGAATGAAGGGGCTGAGTTAACTCTAAAAATTCTTTCTTAGGATTTCTGTGACTGCTGATATATATAAATACCTCATGACTGATCCACAGATTATTTTGAACACTGGGCTCTTTTTGGATTTAATTTATTGCTATTTAGTTTTATTATTGTATGAACCTCTGACAAGGTGAATTAATTAATTAATTTTGAGACAGTTTTATTTCAAACTTTCTGTAGCTCCAGGTTATCTTGAGCTGCTGCTTCTCCTGCCTCTATCTCCTGAGTCCTAAGATTAGAATTTTAGACCAACATACCCCTTTAATGTGGCGTTGGGGCTAGAATGCAGGACTTTGTGCATTTGAAGTAATCACCCTTAATTGTGTTCTATCCTTAGCCCTTCATGGTGAATTTGAAATATACATAATTTAAATCTTACCAATTTTGTACAGGTACCCTGATGCCCAGGCATCATACTTAATAGAAGAGAGGTTTTTGGTCCCATCCGAGTCATCTCCCAGTTGCCAGAGTGACACTGAACCAAGAGAAAGATTGCAGCTCAGCTTTCAGGGTGATGAGTAAGTTCATGCCTTCGTTCGCTTGAACTGTGCTAAGAGCAAGCCTTAGGCTTGGAATATATATGATTGTATGTCTGTTTAATTATAATCATCTTTAAGAATTTTTATGTTTTTTATCTGTAAATACTGTACAGAAAATAACTTTGCAAGGTATAGTAACATGTGCTTTTGTCTAGCCTATGTGTGTCCTGTTCGTACAAATTCATTTGAGACTCAGGGTTGAAAGTTAAACTGGGCAACATAGGAGCTGAGCTGCCACTTCAAAAAAAAATTTTTTTAACCAAATTCTCTATTTTCCTTAGCCCATCTTTCCCTAGTGTTTCTAAAGTCTTTTTCCATCTCATTCACAGTAGGCGTCTCCTTGAAGATCTCAGAAAAACAAGACTACAAACATGCAAACACACACGAGGACAGTTTCTCAAATCACAAGTTTTTAACCAAGGTTACCTTGTAAACTAAATAAGACAGATTGCTACTGTCATAGTTAGATATAGGTGTCAACTTGATGGTAGATGTTTTGAGCTCTAGGCATATTTGTAGAGAATTAGTAGTTAAGCCCAGCGTGAACCTGCAGGAGATTGTCTAGTTAGTTGATGGGGAAGCCTAGTTCATGGTGGGTGGGACTAGTCCTTGGGCAGGTGAATAAAAATGGGGAGAACTGTTGAAAAAGGGGGCATCCTTGTATATACTTGACCAGGCATGCTGGTCTGGCAAGTAATGATCATCTCAGTCTCAGCCATTATGTGTGACCAGTTTCCTTGATCCCTGTGGTGTGGACTCTCTTGCCAAGCAAGACAAGCAACTGTAACCCAACTGTAGTAAGAGAGAAAAGCTCCTTGTTCCCTGCAAATTTTTTTTTTCTTTATATGTTTCAGTCACATTTTTAGCCTTTTAATTTTTTTTCTCATTATATCCGATGTACTAATTGGAATACATAAAAATACAAAGAATGGAGACAGTAAAGGCCTGTTGTTTGTTAACCAGTTTAGCTATTGGTTGTCCCTCCTTTCCCCTTCCCTCCCCTCCCATTTTCCCTCTCCTCTCCCTTCCCCTCCCCTCTCCCTTCCCTTCCCCTCTCCCCTCCCCTCCCCCTCCCCTCTCCTCTTCCCTCCCCTCTCCCCCCTTCTCTCCCCTCTCCCCTTTCCCTTCCCTCTCCCCTTCCTTCCCCTTTCCCCTTTCTTCCCCCCTTTCCTGCCCTTCCTTTTCCCTTCTTCTCTCTCCTTCCCTCCTCTCTCCACTCCTCTGTTCCCTCCCTCTCCTCTCCTCCCCTCCCTCTCTTCTCTTCTCTCCCCTCCCCTCTCCACTCCTCTTTCCCCTCCCTCTCCTCTTCTCCCCTCCCCTCTCTCCCCTTTCTTCTCCCCTCCCTCCTCCCTTCCTCTCCCCTTTCCTTCCCTTTTTCCTTTCCCCTTTCCTTTTCTTTCCCTTCTTCCCCCTTCCCCTTTTCTTTCCCCTTCCTCTTTCCCTTCCTTTCTTTTCCCTTTCCTTTCCTTTCCTTTTTTAAGACAGGGTCCTACTTTGTAGTCCTGACTGGTCTGGTACTCACCCTGGTTCAGACTGACAGGTTCACAGAAATCCTCCTGCCTCAACTTGAGTATTGGGATTACAGGAATGAATGACCATACTCAGTTCTACATTTTTATGTATAATCTTCTTGTTTTCTGTTTGTGTGATCTATTTTAACTTTCTTTTACAAAATAGAATTATATGTATTTGTTAATGAATATACATAAATATGTAGCTGTTATGTCAATGGCTGCAGAACTGAGTCTGTGTTGGGCAGTAGGTTGTGATTGTCTTCCTGTTATAAATATACCAGACCTATTTATACATGTACATTTAGATATATTTGTTGCAGTTTGCCTTCGTGGTTGTTGATAAATCACCATCAAACGGCCTAAGGGAACAAGGGATTTATTTTCTTACTATAGTCTGGTTACAGTTTGTAGTCCAGCTTGACAGGAGAGCATGCACCAACACCAGGGCCGAGGGAACTGGCCACACCATCTCTACATGAAGTTATTTTAACAAAATTTTAGGATTTCAATTGAGTTGAAAAGATTTAAAGACCATTACAAGTCAACACTGCCTTTTAGGAAACTTGTATCAATCTATATATTCATTAGTTTTATATGAAAATGCCTGTTTCTTTGGGCTCTTAGGTACAAATTATAAAAATAATTTGTGCGTGTTGTAATTATTAGATTCAAATGTCAACTTGACTGCTAAATCTGGGCACATTTGTAAAGAATTGGTATTGAGTTAAGCCCTGAGGAAGCTGCAGGAGGTTTAGGTCCAGCCCATGGCGAGTGGAACGAGTCCCTAGGCAGACATCCGGATAAGGTGGAGGGAGCCAGTTAAGTAAGTTGGCGTTTTTTGGTATACTTGTCCCAGACATGCTGTTTGGTAAGTGCCCCCTCTCAACTGTCCTGTGGACATTGTATAGCCAGTTTCTTCAGCCCCTGTGTTAGTATGAGCTCCACTGTCAAGTGCAACCAAGAACTATTACTTGACAGTCATAAGCCAAAGTAAAATCTCTTGTTCCCCCACATGCTCAGGCAGAGTTAACTGTGACACATGTTTAGAGTTTAGAGAGTTTAGAAATCTGTAAAATAAAAAGCTAACTTACAGTTCTTGGTGGTGTTAATACAGTCTTAAGGTTTTCTGTGTTTAAGTATGTATTTGAGTATTGATGAAGTTGAGTATGTTTTAGCATTATTACTTCTGTTGTAAATTTCCTTTTGATATCCTTTATATAAATGTGCTTTCTGTGTATTAAAGATCTCAGCAACTCTTGTATTCATTTGCCATCTTAGGGTTCTATATATGTCATTGTATATATAGTGAATATATATATAATGAATATATATAATGAAAAGGGCGTTATTAGGTTTGAGTCTAGATAGTATAGTGGCCAGAGAAAGTAATAACTGCGCACCTTCTTGTTCCCCAATCTCTTTTCTTTCTACTATTTGCCATATCACTTTTATGTTAATTATAGTTTTTCTTCCCTTGTTTTTTTATACTGAAGATGAAATTTACCTGTGTTTATGAGTGTGCCTTTGTTTTAAGCTAGTTGTTTTATTTATGTGTGTGTGTGTATCAGAGGGCACTGTATGTCCCTGTGGAGGACCGAGGGTGACTTTGGGAATCATCCTGGATGCTTCTGCCTCCTTCTTGCTTCGTTGTGGGATTTCCCAGGCTCTGCCCACCAGGACTGGAAGTGTAGGCTGTCGCTATTTCTGCCTGGTGTTTTTACATGGATTTGAACTTACGACCCTTCTGCTCGCAAAACAGAGTCTTAACCCCTGAGCCATTTCTCTCCAGACTCCTGAGCTAGTCGTTTTAAATATGTGGCAACCTCAATAAAGAGAGAAATGGAAAATAACTTGTAACTAGAGAATTTGGTGATGAAAGGTTAGGTCTGGGGAAACATGAAAGGGCTTAACCTCTTTAACTTGAAGCTAATGGTTTTGATTGTTTTCTTTTCGTCCATCCTGACTGAAATTAAGCCGTCTCTGGACTCTGTCAGATGGTGAATTTGTGGCACTTTAGGGCATTTCCCTGTGGGTCCCTCTTCAACCGTCACTGGTGAGCTGCTAGAGATGTCGTACCTTGCTGTAGGTTGGGAGGAAAACTGCTTTTAAAGAAAAGCATTGTCACACTATACATATAAAACATAAGTGGCCGATAGAAAATTAGGCATAAGAACAGAGGCAGGGGTAAAGATAAATTTATAAAACCTTTAGCTAGGCATGATAGAACACACTTTAATCCCAGAACTTGGGAGGCAGAGGCAGGAAAATAACAAATTCCAGGCCAGCTGCACTGAGGTCTATGAGGCAAGGTCCAGGCCAGCCAGGAGCCCAGTGAGACCCTCTTACAAAGACAGAGCAAAACAACAACAAAACTAACAGAGTTGGTTAGCTTTCTGACAACATACTAGTTTCCTTAAATCTGTCTTATTTTTGGAAAGCTGTTGTATTGTAGTGGTGGTTATTTTATTAGACATAGTGTGTGTGTGCGCGTGCGTACATGCGTGTTTGTGTTTTAGCCATTCTTAGCAGGACTCATAAGTTTCACTGTGTGTGTCTTTTGTCCATTGTTTACCTCCTTGAAAGATGACATACAGAACCCATTAATAGATTTTATAGATTTACTTAAGGTAAATAACATTTTGTCATATTTCTTTTTCCTGAAAAAAAGTTCTGTCTCCAGGAAAAAGAACTATATAGAAAGTCCACATTTGCCGCATGCTCTCATGAAACCAAGAGCAGAAGAGGAGCAAGCTATTCCCATCGCATCCTTTTTAAGTCAGCATCTTTTGGATGGAGTCTCACCATTGGAACAAGTACCAGGTACTGAACGATTATTTCTTTTTGTGTGTGTATTCTTCATTTCCCTGTCTTTGGCCTGGTATTTGTCTTACATTACTTTGGCAAGCAAAGTGCTTAAATCACATGTACTCAGTTAGTCGACTTCATAGTTCTTTCTGTGGGGAGGTTCTGGTCTATGCTGACTAGTTTGAACTGAGCTCTTTCCTTAGTAACCAAGCTATGAGGTGATGCAGCCTGTGTATGTTTGAAACAAGGAGCCCACATCACTGTTTCTAATATTCTTTTTACTTTTGCTTCCACTAACCTAAACTTACTTATTTTATTCATCTAACAGATGAAATACAAATTCTAAAATACATTATTTTTAAGAAAACCAAGTTTATACTTTGGAAAAACTCCAAGGTGAATCATTTCAAAATACTTTTATTTTATTTTCATTTGATTGATTGATTGATTGATTGTGTGTGTGTGTGTGTGTGTGTGTATCAGAAAACACTGTGTGTCCCTGTGAAGGACCAAAGGTGACTTCAGGAATCATTTTGGATTGCTTCTACCTCCTTATTGTGTCACTCTGGATTTCCCAAGCTATACCTTCAAGAAGTGTAGGCTGCCATCATTTCATCCCTATGTGTTTATATGGCCTTTGGGATCTGAACTCAGATCCTGCTTTTGAGCAAAGGCGATTTTAATCCCCAGTCGTCTCTCAGCCCCCAAATTGCTTTTAAAGTGCATACCCATAAGAGAAAGTACAGAATGTGAAGGAAAAAAAAAATTAGACTTCTATCTACTCTCTGGTTCCTTTGTAGCGCTAAGTATTCTCTCCCTCCAAAGAACTGATACCTGATACAGACACATCTCAAAAATATTATTCTACCTTAAACAGGCAAAAAAATTCCATTTATCCATAACCAAATTCATGGCGACAAAAAATTGAGGAGAGGTTGGCAGAATCTGGGGAGAGAGGGTAATGGGAATGATTGCTGATATGTATAGTGTTTGTTTTGAGATTGATGAAGATACTGTGGAATTAGAAAGTCATGACTGCAGTCTTATGAATATACTTAAAATATTGAATTGTACACTTCAAAAGACTGAATTAATTATATATATACAGAGCAAAGCAAGAAAATTCCCACCTATTCCTTAGTTTCAGTGTGGTACGGTATTGCCATTGCCTTCTTCCTCCCCACCCTTTCACAGTGCTGGGATGAGGCTTGGGCCTCGTGTGTGCTGGGCGAGCACCATGCCACTGAGCTACACGTGCCATGCTTCCTTTACTGTTTTTTATTTATTTACTGTTTTTGTTTTTCTGATATTTTAAATTCTGGACTTTATTTCTATATATTCTAGAATACATCTCTATGAATGTGGATATTATGTACTTATGTTATAAAAACAACCAGAAACTTAAGTCTTATGATCTGATGTGTTTGCTTGAACAGGGGTCTTAGGAAGGTCATTTATTTTGTCCCATATGTCTGTGCCTGTTGAAATAAGGGAGACCTCTCACCTGCTTTTTCTCTATTTGAATCTTCTGTTTTATTAAATTTAATTCCATTTTTCTTGTTTCTCTCTTCTCCACATCTCCTACAAAGCAAAGGTTAGCTAAAGTATTGATTAAGTTAATATTAAAATTTTGTGGCATATGTATGATTTTATGATTTTCTATCCTAGAAGCTTTAAGTTTTTGACTAATGGTGGATTCCCACAAAATCATATGAAAGTGTTCTGTTTCAAGTTTAAAAAAAAGTCTATTTACTATTTTTTAAAAGAGAGAAAGAAAGAACACATGCACGCCTGATTCATGGAGGAGATCATAGGACAACTTTGAGAAGTTAGTTGTCTTGACTATCTGGGCTCATGGGTTTTGAACTCAGATCACCATGTTACACCAAAGTGTCTTAATCTGCTCAGCTTTCTCACTGGCTCCTAATTTACTGCTTTTAAATACAATTATATTTGTTTTCATAAACAGACTCATCTCTTGATTTTCGCTTACAAGCGTGGATGAATAATCAGGAACACAAGGTAAGTTTTTATATATTATCAGTTTCTGGAGTGTTTTAGGAGAGTAAAAGTTCATATTTCACATATATACATTAATATTAGAAGTCTTTGCTTTTGTATAGCAGAACTTTAATTGAAGCAGCTTCAGCAAAAATGGGAATTAAGAGAGCCTGGTGTTTCATGCCTGTAATTCCAGCACTCAAGAGTCTGAGGCAGGATGATTGCTATGTATTTGAGGCCAATCAGAGTTATGTAGGAACATTCTATCTTAAAAAAAAAAAAAGAACCTTATCTCAAGCAATAAGATTGAAGGGTAGTTTTGGCCCCATCCTATGTCGTAATGCACTAGTCAGTCTTATACTCCATAAATATGTAATCTCATTGGCATATAATATTTTCATCTAAAAATATGTATTTTTCAATCTCTTAAGCTGGTATCAATTGTTGTAATGTGGATTTAATTTTAGTGTGAAACAAATGACATGTATAAGCATTATATTTTCAGGCCTTAGTAAATTGTTCTGTGCTTTCAGGGTTATGTGTCCTCAGGTTGAGGAGCAGAGAAATAGGTAACTCGAATGCTTAGAATGCTTAGATAAAGGTTGCTTCCTCCACCTTTCGTGGTATAGTCACTACTTCTTTCTCCTCTTATTCTTCTTCTTTTGGGGGAACAAAGGGTTTTATTCTTTCTTATGACAGTTATGCTCACCTTTTGTTGCAAACTTGTATCATTCAAATTCAGTTGTATATTAGTATACTGACTATGATACTTGGTTCTACATGCTGTGAAAACAACTCAGTAGACGCCATAAATTGTTTTAAAACTTTGTGTATGTGTGTGTGTTGTGTGTGTGTGTTTATCAGAGGGCACTATGTGCCCTTGTGAAGGGCGAAGGGTGACTTGGGGAATCATCCTGGATTGTTTGTACCTCCTTCTTGCTTTACCGTGGATTTCCCAGGCTCTGCCCACTAAAACTGGAAGTACAGGCCACCGCTGTTAACTCCTGGTGCTTTTTACATGGGACCTGGGATTTGAACTCAGGACCTTCTGCTTGTGAGACAGAGTTTTAACTCCTGAGCCATCTCTCCAGCCCCCAGGAACCATAAATTTTAAGGATCTGTTACTTGATGGATCAATGGAAAAAAGCAAAGAAGGAAAATAACCTGTCCATGTAAAACAATTTCATTGACTGAATTGCAATTTTCAATAATTAACTGCACTGTAGATTGAAAAAATACGTGGTCCTTACTTTATCCTTGTCCCCATGTTCTTCAAAGCTTCAAAGCATTGAGTGTGCTTCTCTTTTATACTGCTTTTTTTTTGTTTTTTTTTTTTAGATTGTTCTGCCTGATACTGGAAAGTGTTTTGAAGACAAAACTTCAAATAGTGATTTCAACCATACTAATTTATTAGAAAATGAAAAACTTTTGACACTGACAAGCTTGGAAGATTCTTCTGGTACTGCAAAATAACTTGTGTTTTCCAAGTCTTTCATTTGACATTTCTTTGTATTTGTATTGCAGTAGGTACTATATTTGGGATTGTTTTTTCCTCTTTTTCCTCCGATTTAGTATCACTCAGATGATCACTTCTGTGGAATGATGGGATTTAGCAGTGTGTTTCTATGTACTTGATATGATTTTACTTTGATATCATTAAGGAATAAAGAAGCCCTCTAACGGTGCTACTCTGTAAAGTACTGTGTTAAGAAATTGATGGACAATGAAATGTTTAGTTTCTGCTCTCTGTAGACCTCAACCAAGTTCAGGAGACAAATAGCTGAATTTCAGCATGTACAACAAATAGCTCAACAATTCAAAAATGTGGGGCTGGGGAGATGGTTCAGGAGTTAAGCCTTTGCCTTGCAAGGAAAACCGTACTTTCTGCTCTGGAAGGCAGAGTCTGGGAAATCTCCCAAAGCAAAGCAGTGAAGAGGTAGAGCAATCCATGTTGATTTTGAAGTCATTCTTGCCCTTCCACAGGTACACATAGTAGTCCCCTTTTCTATATACACACATCTATATACCCATACCCACACACATGTACCAACACCTACATATACAAAAAAATAAAAGAATACAAGAATGTGTTATGTAATCATAGTGGTTAATAAACAAATTTTGATTGAAGAATGTATCTATAAAGTTCTCTGGAAAGAAAATGGAGCCTAGGCTAGTGTTTAGTGTGCAAAGAGATATATAGGAACAGTTTTTAGCAAAAACTGTGATTAGGGACTAGTTAGTGGTGTATATGGTACATTATAACACCTACGAGAAGGTACATTAACGAACCCAGAGAGTTTATGACTCTGAAGACCAGACTGATGAATTGAGTAAGGTGAATAAATTATAACTTATTCAATACAGGTTTTATTGCCAAATTAATTTTTATAATGTTTTGGTTGTAGAATTGTGAATAAGAGGTTATACTGACGGATTTACGAGACATTATTTTAATAGGTTAGCTTCTTGCAGGTAAAATTGCTAAGTCAAATGTTTTGAACATTTAAGGCTCCTAGGTTGATTGCAAAATTAGCTTCTAAAAAAAGTTTTGCCTTAGACAGTGTTGCTGATTGAGTTCTTCTTTCATTTTTTCCTTGCTGAACTGGACTTTTTAGCATTGAAAACCACTGCAGTATCTTTCCCCTTTCCCTGTCTTTTATTTCTACGTGATTAGTATTGTTTATTCTGTTTCTATTGAGTTAACCATTTGTTAACTGTTTGCTTGGTAGTCTGCTCTTCCATAGATTCATGATGCCACATTTATCATAATCTGTAATACATCAGAATCTTGTCTTGTTCTTTCAAAGAGACTAATAATTGTACTAGAATGTTCATAATAGCTTTTTAAAACTATATTTTATTTATTTTGTGTATGTGTATGTTGTGTCAGAGGGCACTGTAGAGGACCAAGGTTGATTCTGGGACTCATCCTGGATTGCTTCTACCTCCTTGCTTTGCTCTGAGATTTCCCAGAGCTGGAAGTTCCACCAGGCTGGAAGTTCAGGCCGCCAGTGTTTCAGCCTGGAGTCTTTACATGGCATCTGGGATCTGAATTCAGGACCTTCGGCTTGGAAGGCAGAATCTTAAACCCCTGAGCCATCTATCTAGCCCTCATAATGACTTTTTAAGTAGTGTATCTATTTTGTTAAGTTTTATTTATTTTTTTGAGTCAGAATCTTTTTATGTAGTAAAGGCCAGACTCATCGTAATGATTATACTACTTCAGACTCTAGAGATTACAGGCATATACTGTCAGCCTGTCATGGCTTATAACTGACTAAAACTATACTTTGCAGTGATTCTCTTGCCTCTGCCTCCTGAGTGCTAGGAGTTTACATCTGGTTTTGTAATAATTTTCATCTGTCAAATGTATAAGCAAAACTATAACATGCAGTAATCTATTTGTGTTTATCAGCCTTTTGATTAAAAAGTATGTAATTTAGTTCCTAATTGAAAGTCTATTTTATTTTCTTCCCTATGCTTTATTAATAGATGATGATATTAATGATGAAGAATTTTATGATGATCATTTAGAAGCTTATTTTGAACAATTGGCAATTCCGGGAATGATATATGAAGACCTGGAAGGAGGGCAGGACTCTGCACAAAATGATTTTAGGTTGCCAACAAGAAATCCCAGTCAGGTATGTGCCAGTCTCTAGGATTTTTTCAGAGATCTGACATTAGAAATGATTGTCTCATCAGATTTTTTTCTTCCTTTGTTTGAGACAGTGTCTCATGTAGCCCACCATGGCCTCAAATTTACTGTAATAGCTTAGAATGACCTTGAACTTCTGATCTTCCCATTCCACTTCCCTAGTGCTGGAATTATAGGTGGGTGCCACCTTACCTGTCTCATTAGATAGATATTAACATTAAATTTAAACCTTTGTTTTTCTTTGGACTCCCAATTGATGAGAAATGCCATTCCTCCCCCTCCCCTTAGTTCCTCTTATTTTGTCTTAACCTATACAAAGTAAAAAAGAAGTTTGAGAATCCCAGCACTAGGGAATCTAAGAGATTACCATCATGTGAATAAGAGCATTTCCATACACAATCACAATTCTTTGTCTACAAATTTGTCCTATTTTCTCAAAATATTCTTTATTGTTTCTAATTCATAATTAAATCAAAGATTGTATAGCTATGGCTGTTATGCTTATTTATCATATAGAAATCCTTTCATGCATCAAACATTCTGTAACATTTAGGCTCTTTGTTTTGTAGAAACTCATAATCTAGATATAGTAATCACTTTTTCCCTTGGCTAAATCAGATGAAACATTTTGGCAAGAATTTCAGGGAGACCTTTTTCTCCTGAGCAGGTTAAGCAGGTGCTTCATTCAGATGTGTTAGTTTTACCATCATTGCTGTTTGATAATGTGCTTGTTGGCCATACTTCTCCTGAGGAAGATGCCTTTTCCTTTTGTGATTATATCATCTGTGGTATGGCATAGCATTTATCTTTTGGACATCTTGCCATTAGCACCCCTTCATGTCCTGATGGTAGTTTAATTAATGAAGCCTCTTGGGAAAAAAAATTGCACTGGTGGCAATCATGGTGGTTTCTCAGATTCCTCCTACATTTCTTATTTGTCATTGCTCAGTAAATTAGACATTCTCTGCTCCTTACATTTTCTTCTAAAAATGTTTATCTTTAGGGCTAGAGAGAGGGCTCAGGGGTTAAGCTTTTGCCTTGAAAGCAAAAGGACCTGAGTTCGTTCAGATCCCCAGATCCCAAATAAAAATGCCAGGCAGAAATGGCAGTAATCTGCAATTCTGGCTCTGAAAGACAGGCCGAGAAAGCCCAGAGCAAAGTAATAAGGAGGTAGAGCAGTCCAGAATGATTCTTGATAATCACTCTGGAATCTTCACAAATGCATGCAGAAACACACATACGTGCACGCAAAGAAAAGTTAACTTTAATATATACTAGATACTCCTTTAATATAATAGATACTCCTTCAACAGGGAAATGAAAACAGTGTCTTAAACTGTGAATTTCAATCAGAAGATAGCTGCTTTCTGACTTCCCACGATGTACACTCTTCAGGAATCTCTGAAACAATTCACAGAGAGTCTGAGGATCGCCATGCTTGTCTGCCTGGGACCAGTAAGTGTGGAAATATGATTTCTTTGGTTGTTTTTTGTTGTTTTTGCTGATTTGTTTGTTTGAGACAGGATTTGAGTCAGACTGCAACCCAGACTGACCTGGAACTCACTGTGCAACCAAGGCTAATGTTGACTTGGGATATTCCTGTCCTGCCTCCGCCTCCTCAGTTCTGAACTTTTAGGAATTACCATCATGTTCAGTTCTCCCTTATAGAGTTATTTTCTATTAACTTCCCTATCCATTTCAAAAGAGCTTTTAATAATTCCTAAGCAGGAGACCACTCACCTGGAATAAATTTGCTCCTAAGAGGTTTTGTTTATATACTAGTGTAAGATTGCCACCTTCACTTAATTTATTATTTTTTTTCACTTATTTACAGTTTATTTGTTATATTATGTAGGTGTGTGTATATATGTGTGTATGATGTGCGTGAGTGCACATGTGCCATGCACACATGTGGAAGTCATGGAAAACTTTGTGGAGTTGGTTCTCTCCATGCACCCTTTATGTGAGTTCTGGTTACAGAACTCAGGTCTTCAGACATAGATGACCAACATTTTTACCCAAGCTATCTCTCCAGTTCTATTCATTTTTTTTTTAATAGTTCTTTGTTGTAGAGACACTAAAATTAGTAATAATACCTATGTGAATTAGATGTTCTTGAAATGACTACTTTAAATGATTGTATTTTGTTTAGATATTTGAAAAATACAAACTAATTCTCAATCTGGTACCATGTTTCTCATGTTTATTCCATTTTTGGTGTTTATTTTCTCTTGTTTGAAATTTGTTAAATTTGTCATATCAGTACTAAAACCTAACTTATATAACTTACATAGTTGATTTAACAAGAAGCAAGAAGCAATTAAATTTATGTTAGATTGCTTGAAGTTTGGCAATGTTTCATTAACTTTTTTTCTTTTGTTGCAGCCAATTATGTAGGTCCAAAAGGTAATATAAGGCAGGCAGATGATGTGGTAACGTTTTACACTAGTGCCTGTAGAACTGAAAAGGAAGGGGCAGCCAGCTTGAAGGACATTGTTCCAGATCAAAGCAAAGTAAGTCTATGGACATCTTATTCCAAGGAATCTTTTATGTTTCTATGATAACAGTTTTTCAATTACCTGTTGAGGATTTCTAGAAAATGTAGAAAAAGCATTGAGTCACTATTCGATAAGGTTTATGTGTGATTATATGCATCTCTGAGATCATTGTATTGTGCAATTATATGAGTTTTCGTAGATTTGGAATACAAATACTGGTATTTATTCATTTGAAAAGTTCTAATGTACAATCCTTAAATAAAAATTCATGACTGCAGTAGAATACCCACTGCTGTGTGATTCGTGCTCCAGCAAGTACTCAGGCACAGTCCATCAGAGACAACTCAGTGGGGTCACACATGCAAAGTAGGAGGGAGACTGGCAGTGAAGAAGAAGGGTTGGAATGGGATGAGGAAGGAAGATGACATTGGAAATTAAGGTATGAAAATATCGTAAATTCATTCATATATGAAGCACCCCAAAGATAAGAATGACATAGTTTTTGGATGTGGTACAAGCTTTTAACTGTAGCGCTTGTGAGGTCAGGGCTTCAAAGCTAGCCTTGGCTGCATAGTAAGTTCAGGATAGCCTGGGCTATATGTATAAAAATCCTTTTCTCTGTCTTTCTCAAAAAAGTAAATTGTCTTTCATCTCATCAAGTATATTTATTTTTCATTATTTTAGACTTTTCTGTTAATTGGCAGCATTTCTCTTATACTTGAAACATGGTAGCCATTTCTGACTCTTCCATTTCTTTATCCCCTTCTTAGTAATATGTGTGTGCCCCAGGATTATATGGTGTTTCTTACTAGAGGAAATGTATATTTGTAAAGAGAGGTCAAGTAGTCTTTTGAGTCCATTAAAGCAGCAAACAATGGGTTGTCAGTTTATAAGAGATAAATTTGGAAGGTCTGAATTCTATCAATGTATCTTGAACCAGTGTCTTAGATTTCTTCTGTTTTGTCCCTTATCCTAAGGGACTTTATTAATATGTCTGATTTATTATAACCTACTGATTTTTATTTCTTTTTCATACTTGTCACCACCAGCTTAATGTTTTCTGTCTCTTGTATCCTTGTTTCTAATTAATAGTCTTTAAATTGCTTTGTAATCTGACTCAATGCCTCTCTTGTACTTGTTTCTGCTTATTTTACTCTTCTTCCCTAATTTAGATTATACCACTCTTTCTAGTCTAAAGTTTTTATTTATTTATTTATTTATTTATTTATTTATTTTTTTAATGTGGGACCTGGGATCCGAACTCAGAACCTTCTGCTTGTAAGACAGAGTCACAACCCCTGAGCCATCTCTCCATCCCCCAAGTCTAAAGTTTTTATATGTTAATTTTTCCTCTTGTGACAAAAGCATTTTAAGGAAAGGAAGGGTTTATGATGGCCAAAGTTGGAGGAGATCCAATCTTGGCGTGGTGGAAAGAGCATGAGGTAGCTGGTTACATTGTATCTTCAGGAAGCTGAGACATGAATGCTAGCATTCATTCTGCTTTCCTGCTCTTTCCCCTTTTTTATCCTCTTTTGTATCCTTTGACCAACTGTATCTTCTCTTTGCCTCCTTCAGTATCACAGAAACATCCCACTTCTCAGTACAGTCCCCTTCTGTTGCTGTGATAAATAAATGTAATCCAAGCAATTTAAGGAAGAAAGTTTTATTAATTTGGCTTAGGGTTCCAGTGTGAATAAATTTCATTATGACAGGAAATGTGTGATGGCAGGCATGGTGACTGAAGCAAGAGGTTGGTTCATGCTACAACAGGAGGCAGAAAGTAGGAGAGGAAGTGGGGCCCAGCCCGGTGACATACTTGTCTAGTGAGGCTATCCCCTAAGATTCTATTACTTTCCAAAACAGGCTGGGAACCTGTATTTAAACATGTGAGTGTGGATGACAATCTGCATTCAAAGCACGACACTGCCCCTGTCTTCAGAAGCAGCTTGTCAGTACCCTAAAATAATTTTTATGGGATTTCGAAACATCCTCTGCTTACCCATTTAGAGTATTTGTATATTAACAGAGGTCTTTGAACATATCTCATCTGTTTGGCTATCCAACGCCCATACTTCCTCTTTTGCCATGGAATTGGTTTCCATGCTTCCAGTCATTTCTGACTTGGTCTGTTGGCCTTGAGCATCTGCTACCTGTAACTTATAGGACATGGGTGACTCAAAGTAGGTTGTATCACAAAAAATGTACCCATTCTGGGCAAAGGGAAAGTATCCCTGTGCTTCTCTGCAGGACTTGCAGGAAGTTCAGTGGGTGAGAGCAACCTTGTGACCTTTTTAGAGGTTAGGTTTCTAAGACTTGTGAAGTCTGTTCACTTTCTGAGTCTCCTGACCTTCCCTCCGCCCTTCAGGAGGGAGTGCTTCAGTTGACTATAGTTGGTCATAGTGGACTTGCTCTTACACAGGCATCTACTAACAATTATGAATATTAAATTTATGCTGTCATCTTTTAGCTTCATGGACAAAGAGGCTCACTTTTGATTTCTAAGTCTATTGATGTGTATGAGTGACATGACTACATTTTAGAGTTGGGTTTTGTTAAATTGATTCACCTATATTTTGGAATATACTGAATACCAAATCTGATCTTTTTATGTAATAAGCATTTTATATTTACTTATACATATTATTTTGTCTCTGAAGGTGTGTGTGTGTGTGTGTGTGTGTGTGTGTGTGTGTGTGTGTGTGTATCAGGGGGCACTGTGTGTGCTCATGAAGACCCAAAGGTGTCTTCGGGAATCATCTTGGATCACTGTACTTCTTTTATGTTTTATTCAGGGTTTCTAAGACTCTGCCTTCTAGGGCCTTCCAGGGCAGGATGTGTAGGCCACTGCCATTTCCACCTGGCATTTTTACATGGAATATAGGCCCTTCTGCTTGTGAGGCAGAGCCTTAACCCTGAGCCATCTCTTCAGCCCTTTATGAAGTTTTAAAGTGAGTTTTGAAAAATAAAACTTACTGTCTCTCTGTTACTGATGTTTAAAGGAAAATACAGGGCAGACTACTCTGATGAAGACTTTCAGCATTGCCAATGAGAAGCTTAGTCCTGTTGATATTCTGGATACAAATACAACTAATGGTGATTTGGACCCAACTGACTCCATAAAAGAGGAAGTAGAATCTCCTCTTCATCAAAATAAGCATTTGGCTTCAAGTGCAGAAGTTATTGTGCACAGGGCTAGATGCTTAGACAATGAAACTCTCACAGTTCCTGCTCAAAAACCTGTGAGTACTGCATCTTCGACGTCTACTAGTGACAATGAGATTAATTCTGCTGATGTCATTTGGTCACCAACTTGTGAAAGGAGAACATGCGAATGTTTTGAATCTGTTGCAAAGACTGAAGACCGTAAGTAGACTGTTTTATCTTCTTAAATAGGATTAAAGAAATATCTAAGATGTTTATACATTTAGGGCAGGAAGTTTCTAGTCTTTCATTCTGAAATATTTAAATGTTTAAATATACTAGTATTACAGTATTATTGCTCAGAAATACTATTATTGGGTTGGGAGCTGCAGAGATAGCTCAGGGATTAACAAGCAGAAAGTGCTGAGTCTGGAAACCAGATCTCATGTGAAAACACTAGGTGGAAATGGCAGTGCCCTGTACTTGTGGCCCTGGAAGGCGGATCCTGAGAACCTCTAGAGCAAAGCAGAGAGGAGGTAGAAGCAATTCAGGATGATTCCCGAAGTCACCCTTGGGCCTCCATAGGCACACACAAATACCCTCTGATACACACACACACACCATTGGATTGGAAAGGTAGCTCAGCTTTAAAGCACTTTGCCGTGTGAGGAAGAGAGTTTGGTTCCCTAGCTCCACATTAAATCCTAATGGGCATGGTGGTTGTATTTTTTTTTTTTTTTTAATACTTTTTATTTGAGAGAAAGGCAGGGAAGCAAAGAGGGAAAATAAAGAGAAAAAACATGCATGTATATCATGGCACATAGTGGAGGTTAAAGGACAACTTTTGGAAGTACTTTTCCCCTTCTACTGGGGCTCAAACTCAGGTTGCCATGTTTGCTTACTGGTGGTTGTCACTCTGGTGTTGATTTTGTCCTTTTTCTAACTAATATTAGTGTACTTCAGCACCTTTGATAATTAATGTAGCCAACTAACAAACAGTGTTTATATCTTATAATTGTAGTTGTTAACCCATGTCATTGGATGGTTTTGGATTTTTTTTTTTTAGAAATAAGTGTTTCACAAAATGTGGTCTATCAAAATGAAGAGGGCAAATGGGTCACTGACCTTGCCTATTACACATCTTTTACTAATGAGGAGGATTTACAGCTGTGTCTAAATAATGAAGTGGATGAAGATTTCAGATCTGGTTGTAAGTGTGTAGATTAAACTTTCTCTGTACCAGATTCATTATTTCCGATGCTATTCAGAGATATCTTGACTATATTGGTCAGCCACATCAAATCCCTTATACAAAAAAATGGAAAACACTGAGCTTGGTGGAAGGAAATAAAAAATAAACTAGAGAAATGAGAAATGGGTTGGGACATGGTGAATTGAGACCTTTTTCATAGGAAGAGAATAGGGCACTTTTAGAGATCACTTGTCTCTTGCCTGCCCTTCCCTCCTTAGTTCCATCTGTCTGAGGATTGAAAGTACTTCTTGTGACTGGAAATGCAAACATTGGAGGGTGAGGAAGCTACAAGAGAGGCTGCTTCAAAGTTAAATAAGTGAAAACTTCAGGCAAAATGAGAAGACTGTCCTATTAGCTTAGCAAAGAGTTGGATGTGTGTTTTTTATAAAATAATGTGAAGCTTTCTTTTTTTATTTTGCATGTCTGTGTGTCAGTGTCCCTGTGGAGGACCAAGGGTGACTTTGGGAATCATCCCTGGATTGTTTCTATTTCCTTTTTGCTTTGCTCTGGGTTTCCCAGGCTCCACCCACCATGCAGGCCATGCAGGCCTGGTGCTTTTATGTGGGACCTGGGATATGAGTTCATGACCTTCAGCTTGTGAGGCTGAGCCATCTGTCCAGCCCAAGCTTGCTTGCTTAATATCTGTGGCTGATTTCTGATGAATAGGAAATATAACACTGTAGTATTACAAATATTTAGTTAGGAATTCCTTAGAAAAAATATCTAGTAAGCTGACAGATGGCTTAGGGGCTTAAGACTACCTCACAAGCAGAAGATCCTGAGTTTGAATCCTGGATCCCATGTAAAAATGCCAGGTGGAAATGGTGGGGGGGGGGCGTGTACTTCTGACTTGGAAGGTGGAGCCTGGGAGACTCCAGAGCAAAGCAAAAAGGAGGTAGCACAATCTAGGGTGAGTCCCGAAGTCACCCTTGGGTCTCCACAGATACATACAGTGCCCTCTTGATACCTATAGACACACATAGAAATACACATGCAAAGATAAAATAAAATTGAAAAATTGAAAAAAAACTTTCTAGAAATACAAGTAATACCATTTTAAGGTATGTACTCAATGATTTTAATGTTGTGTGATGTTTAACCCATCCAAGCCAAGTAAGCTTTTTTTCTGGATGTCCCCCCCCTTAAAGCTTCCATTTATTGGTGTTTTTAATACTGAAGCAAAAGATTAAAATGTGATGGGGAAATCAAGGTACCAAGAAGGACCTTCCAGGACCCTGAACTTCCTGCATCTGCCTAGTAGAGGCTTCTTGTCATACATACATTTGGGTGCACCATCCAAATCCAAAGGGGAAAATACTAGGAGGATCTATGCTATCAGGATGAGAGGGTTAGAATTTGTTAGTGTAGAAAGTAACTGGGTACCTTCTTATGGTCTCTGAGTTTTCCTACTTGTCCTCTTATGGCTTTAGATTTGATTTGGTTGATGCTTTCAAATCTTGGGACATTGTTTTTTAACTTTGAGTCTTGGATCCAAAAGTGTGGAGTACACTATTTTGCATTTTTTTTTTGGCCATGGGGGGGGGAGGAATGGACTCATGGTTCTCCTGTCATAGGTCCTGTGCCCCAGGTAAAGAAAGTTCATATAAGAAGTGGTTACTTGTCTAGATGCAGAGCTATCATTGTTCTATCAATAAGGTTCTGAGGTATGTTTGGGACTCTGATTTTTCTGACTAGAAATAATATATGTATGTGCCCATTTTGTGGGACTATCCACTTGTGTAAAAGGATACTTTGGATACCTGATGGGCATGTGAGTGTTCAGGATTCTTGTTTAGACCATGAGTGGATTGTGCCTTCTGAGTTCATTCTTCCTCTTTCTATAATGCCAGTGAGAGACCCAGAGGGACCAGAGACAGGCGAGCTTGGGGCTGGTGTTGTCTGAGTTTGCCAGCATGTTTGCATGCTTCCTGGTTTGCTGTGCTTGCCACTCCCAGGTGTTGCCTCTACTTCTCTTTGTCCATTAATCTCTAACTTTCAAGATGTCATTTTAGTTTTTGAGTAGGTAGATTCTTCCCTGTGGGAACCAAGGCACTGGTAATGGTTTTGGGGGTCCTCTACTAGAGGATCACCTGCTCTTGGTTTTCCTGGGACATGGGACTTTGTAAGGCTTATTGCTGATCATACAAGTATATGGGAACCCTATTAGGTGCTTTTGTTACTAGCTTGTAGAGTGTATTGTCAGTCTGATTACAGATGAAATTCCAAGCATATACATAGACACTTCTGGCTTCCACATGCAGAGGCATAAGTGAGTGTATCTGTATACACATATACATTCATGTGTACACACACACACACCACAAAAGAAAATACCATGTTTCCTTAGTATTTAATTTTACTAATTTATTTTGTATGTGTGCTAATATAATTATATAAACTTTTTCTTTAAGTGGAAGTATTGGATTTGATTGCAAAAGATGAAGAAGAATTTAATAAAGAACATCAATTTATACAGGTTTGTAATTATTTTCTCTAACCAAAGTTTTTCTTGTATTAATGTAAAAATGGACAAAATTTCTTTTTGAACAGTTAGTATTTCTTGTTTTTCTCATGTTAAAATAACTTTTATTTTTCTTTTTAAATAATTAGTTGAAGAAAACTGATATATCAAAATATATCTTTTAGGGGAAGTGTAGGTTTGTGACAGAGTACTTACCTAGCATTCTTGAAACTCTGGGCTCCACTTCCAGCCCTCCATATAAACAATAGTGACAGGAAGTAACAAACGGCTATGTCTTTCATTAATTTTAGATTGTTTTAAAAGGTTTCATGAATAGGGCTTAGAGAGCTAGCAGTTAAAACTCTTGTTGTACAAGTAACAGGACTGTAGTTTGGATTCCTAGATTTCACATAAATTGCTAAGCGGGTAGTTATAGGTAAGTCACCTGTAACTCTAACCCCAGAATGTAGAGCCAGGGAATCTCCAAAGGAATCTGGATAGTCAGACCAGCCCCAAAGATGGCTTTGGGTTTAATTAGAGCTCCAGATTCAAAAGAATAAAGTGAAAGAGCAACCAAGGATGATTCCCATTGTCAGTCTCAGGTCTCTATACTCAACATACAATGCACATGTACCTGCACACACACATGAAGACCAGGTGGAGTACAAGAAAGGAATCCTTCATAGATATTTCTGTAGCTTGAAAAATACTTTAAAGTGAAATAATCTTACTTGTGATGGTTCATATGTTCTAAAAATGATTTGTGAGCTGAGGAGACGGCTCAGTGGATAAATTACTTGTCATGCAAGTGTAAAGACCAGAGTTTGGATCCTAGATCCTACACAAAAACCATGCAGGTTTAGTGACCACCTGTAATCCCAGCACTTGGGAGGCAGAGATAGGATTCCTGGTGTAACCTGGCTGGTTGGTGAACTCTAGGTTTAATTGATAGACCCTGTCTCAATGAATAAAGTGGAGAACAATCAAGGAAGACATCCAATGTGATCTTTGGGCTTCCAGCATGCACATGTGCAAATGGGTCTACAGACACATGTGCATGTGTGATTCTTAATAACTCATGTATCATACATACACATCAATAAAAATAAAATAGGGACTGGGGAGGTGATTAACTGTTTAAAGTGTTTTCTATGCAAGCAGAAGAATGGAAGGTGAGATCACCAGATCCAACATAAAAAATGGTGGGTGGATATGGTGGTCTGTTAGTAATTCCAGCTCTGGAAGGTAGAGCCTGGGAATCCCCAGAACAAGCTAGCTAGCCAGACTAACCCTATTGACAGGCTCCGGGTTTAATTAGAGAGCCAGGATCACAACATTAAGGTGGAAGATCAAACAAAGATAATTCCCACTATTACCCTCAGGCTTCTATAGGCATATACACTCAAGTGCATAGTCACCTACCTGTACATACATGGACAACCACCCACATGCACACTCTGTTATACACATAACATGAAAAGTAACAAAAAATAACTAAATAAAGATTATTTATGACTAGTAGTGCTTAATTATGTATTAATATATATTTTGTTTTTTAATTAAAAAATTTTTTTAACATGAGTGTGTGTGTGTGTCGGGGGCACTATATATCCCTGTGGAGGACCAAGGATGACTTTGGGAATCATCGTGGATTGCTTTATCGATTTTATCACCTTTTCGCTTAGCTCTGGGATTTTCCAGGCTCCATCTACCGGAGCTGGAAGTGCAGGCCTTGGCTGTTTCTGCTTGGTGTTTTTATGTGGTACCTTGGATCGGAGCTCATGTCCTTCTGCTTTCTAGGCAAAGTCTTAACCCCTGAGCCATCTCTCCAGTCCATATTAATATATAATATCAGGATATTAGGATAATGTATATTATAACGTATTCGAAAATGAATGTGATAAAATCCTGCTGTTTATGCTTAAGTTTGTCAAGTATAGTAAGTTAGGTTTTTAAAATTTTTTTTATGGTTTTAATTTTTATAAAATTGTATAATTACTCTTGGATGGTTTCATGCATGTATATATAATGTATTTTAATCATATCTGCTCCCATTACCATCATTTCCTCTTCCATGTCCTCAGAAACTCTCCTTCCCAAGTTCTGCTAGTCTCATGTCTTTTTTAAGTGGTTCTGAATTTAATTAAAGTTGCTTGCACAACCATAGGTATGTAGTTTATTTAGCATTTGTTTCCTAATCCGAAGGACTTTTCATTAGAGGATCTGCCCGCTGCAGTAGTTTCAGCTAGGGATGGGGCCTCATGTACCTCTCCTGTATCCTTAGTTTCTTTTTATTTTTAGTTTCATGTATTAGAAGGACAAGAGGAAGGCTTGTTGATGAAAATTATGAAATAATAACTTCCTTTTTTCTAGGAAGAAAACATAGATGCTCAGAACATTTCTGCTATGCTAAGGGATACATCCTGGGTAGCTACAATTAATTATAATCTGTTGAGAAAATCACTTAGCCCATCAGATTTCAACAAAGATGATGCCAGTTATTTACGTCTGTCATTAGGAGAGTTTTTTGCTGAAAGATCTGAAGCTCTTGGTTGCCTTGGTGGTAGTAACAGTGTGAAAAGGGTAAGTATGAAATAGAAAAAGTGGTTAAAAAAATCACTGATGTTTAGTCCATCCATTTTCATGTTGCTCTGTAACAAATTACCTGAAAATAGATAAGTCATATAGAAAGAAGGATTATTTTGGTTCACAGCTCTTTAAACTGGGAATTCTAGGATCAGATAGCTGTATCTGGTCAATTTTGTTTGAGAACCTTGTGTGTCAGCATATCATGGTGGAGTGATGAGTACATGAGAAAGTGTACGTGTGAGAGACAAGAAGTGTGGAAAAGCGGAAGGACTTAAACTTTATCAAAAACTTTCACTAAAACTTGTTCACTTTTCTAAATGTTCCCTTAATCCCCCTTCATAAAGGCATATCTTCCCAGTAGCCTCTGAAAGGCCTTACCACCACTGTGTAATGCTATTACATTGAGGTCCAATTATCAGCATGAATTTTGGTAGAGAAAAATGACCGTACTAGACTTTATGCTTTGAAATGTCATGATGGTGCGTCCAGGTCAGAGAAACTTGAAAGAAGCTGCAGATGACGGCCTGATTGAGAGTGGGCAAACGCCTCGTTTAATGTGAGCCACACCTGACTACAATCTTTAGTCTGCCTTTTAACTAGTTCTGTGACTTTGAGTTTGTTCCTTAATGTCCCCGTTTCTAACGTGGAGTGCTATAGGATTCCAGTCTTATAGGATGCTATAAGACTGGAATGTGCTGGCACACTTGGGACGGTTTACATGAGCATGTACCAAGTGTTGGTTGATGTGGTGTTGGTGGGAAGAATTTTAAGATTAATTTTTTCCTCCTGTCTGCAAAGATGTTTTGAGATATAGTAAAATTTCATTTTAACAAAATGTTAACAAAAAAGTTCATATAGTGGTAAAGAAGGAATGAGTTGAAAGCTTTGTGACTCTGTGTTGAGAATAAGGGGATGATATTGAGCTGGCATCAGATGATGAAAAGGAGGCAGCCCCCTAGGGATCCAGAGAACTAGTGTTCCCAGCAAAGGAAGGCCATTGGGAGCGGCCCAGAGGTAGACATCTGAGTGGGCCATCAAGGCTGATAGAACTCATGTAAGGGCCCAAGGTGAGGGCAGGCAAGGTAGGATGTTGAAAGATGACACCTCCGTAATTACAGCACTGGAGAGTGAGGCAGGAGGACCCCGAGTATGAGGCCAGGCTGGGCTGCACACCAAAACTCTGTCTAAAAATAAGGAAGCTGGAATCTGATCATTAGGGCTTTCCAGTGTTTCAGATGAACCATCAGGAAGTACTCAGAAGTAGTAGCTGGTCATGTTCCCTCACCAGGCGTAGCATCTTGCCTGTCTGTGCCAGAGGATGATGGAGGATGCTAGTGAGCACAGGAGGAGCAGGCATGGTAAACGGGAAGACTGTGAAGCCTGGGGACTATTAGCATGACAGTGTTTAGAAATAAAAGTTATAGGATTCAGGATTTATTCTGGAGGAATCAAAGGACTTTTTGATAAAAAGTACAAATGGAGAATCAGTCATTAGCAGAAATTTGTAATTTATTACTGAGTGTTTATTAAAGCTAAATTCACTAAGGATATGTGGTAATTTCTTGGTAAGATGGTAGTAAAATACTGAGATCAACTTGAAGGAGAGGCCATGGACTTAAGTGCACTCATTTACATATACCTGCACACACATGTAGGGCCACACACATGCACATATGTATACCACATTTACAGATCATACACGTGAAAGAAGAAAGGTAAAAAAAAAAAGGTCGTGGTTTTGCTCCATGGTGGTTTGGTCTTATACTTTGGGGCTGTGTTAGCATTAGTATATGATAGCAGACAGAGGAAATTGCACACCTTGTTGTATTGGGGGGGAGAAGAGAGAGAAATTACCTGTGAGATGAGAGAGACAGAGAGGGAGAGGGAGACAGAAATTACCTGTGAGATGGAAAGCACAAGGCAAGAAGGGACTAGGGTTTCAATATCCCTCTTCAAGAACATTTCCTCAGTGGTCTTCACTACTTGCACCTCCTGAGATTGCACCTCGTCCAGTGGAGCCACAGGCTGGTTTCTAGGTCCCTGGTGCATGGGCCTTTGGAGGAACACTCAGATCCAGACTATGTCACAGAATAGTTTTGTAATAATATGTGGTATTAGAAATCATATTGTTTAGATCTAAACAGAACTTATATTTGGAAATGTACTGTTGACTTGTAGTCAACATCATCTGTGTAGTGAGTTAAGAAATGTAATTACTTGAAAGAGGTGAATCAACTTAGGATTATGAGAAAAATCGTGAAAAAAACCATTCCTTTTTTCATTTTGTTTTATTTTAGAAATAGTTTCATTGTGTAGCCCAAGCCTTGAATTTGCAATCTATCTCATCTTTCTGCATGCTGGAATTAACAGATGTGTGCCATCCATATTTGGCTCTCTGCATTGTTTTTTTTGTTTTGTTTTTAAACAACAGCAGCAAAAAACCAAGTTCTTACTATGTAGTCCTGGTGAACCGAAACCTGCTATGAGACCAAACTGATCTTGACCTCATAAAGGTCTATCTGCTTCTGCCTCCCAAGTGCATGTACCACTACATCCAGCTTTCCTAAATCCTTAAACAGTTGAATGAAGCATTGGATCTTCAGAATTTCTATTTTGCTGCTATGGAATGTACTGGATCAAGGGAAAACATTCCCAAGTGAATATTAACCAAAAGTTGACCACATGTAATTGATTCGTTATTTAGAGTATAATGTAAAAGTTGTGCAAGAGAAAAAGTGGGAATTTAGTGCCCTTTAGCAAACTCCTTGAGTCTAAATCTTTCTGAAACTCTTATGGAATAAAGTAGAGTTTATTAGAGCAGAGAAAGAATGGAACTTATGGACATGAATCCATGAGGGGCAAGAGAGACCTAGAGAACTCATGAATTCCAGGTATGGAATCCATGAAGGACAAGGAGTTGGAAAAGAACTCATGGACTCCAGACATGGAGTACCATGAAGGAGCAAGGGAGTCTGGGAAATAACTAATCTTAAAGCATATTTTTCTATGAATTATTTAATCAGTAAAACAAAATATACTGTAAATTCTACAGTGCAGATATTTTTCCCTTTTTTCATTGATAATTAGAAGTATCTGTAAATACTGAATGTTGAATAACAATTATTAAAGGACTAAAGAAAGCATTGCTTCTGAATTGACACTGTCTGTTCTAATGATTAAGTGATAGAGAAGATTAAGGAAATTAAAGGTTCTATCTGCATCTTTTTTTCCCCCAGTGCTGGATACAGAACCCAAAACTCTACATGGTAGGCAGACACTCTTACACTATGCTACAACCTTAGCTAAAGATTCTGAGTTTTCAAGTTCATTTCTAGCTCTCTGAGGTTACACAGCAATGGTTTTGCTGAAGTCATTTTGACTAAGTTACTAATATTTGATAAAATAGCCCAGAATTGCTCAAACAGTTGCAAATTAGTGAAAATTAATTTGTGTGTGTTTTTTTTTAGCCATCATTTGGTTATTTTATTAGATCACCAGAGAAGAGAGACCCTTTTCCTTTAATAAGGAAATCGGATTTATCAAGAAGTAATTTGGAGAAAGAAATGACTCATCTTAACCATGATTTATTTTCAGGTAATGGATTAAATGAAGGTAATTTGTAGAATCTTTATTTTGTTTCAAATTTGAAACTTAGGAATTGTGGATCATGTTCTTTATGGTTGGAAAAGTATATATTATATTATAATTTTTCAGTATTGGTTAGAGATTTGATGTTTATAAAGCCATATTTTCTTTTAATTGAAAGTGAAAAGAGTACAGTCAAAATTCATCTTTTTTTTTGCAAAATACAATGGTGAAGTGAAATAATTTTAAATGGCTTAGTTAAATTTAATAAATTATTACTGTTAATAGATATGCAAATAATTTTTAAAGAGGTACTTTGTAATTTAGAGCATAATAGTCTACATATGACAGGTATCTATGAAAGCTATAAGATATTTTAAATTAAACTTTCTTGGTTAGCTTATAGTTAGGAGATTCCTTCTTGCTAAAGTCTTTTGCTGCATGTCATATGAAGTTGAATAACATGTGCTGTTCCTCGAAGTGCCTATGCTCTGTAAGAGCAGTTAAAGAGCCTTGTGTTTAGTTAGTTCACTTTCTAGCATTCTAATTCAATGTTTGAAACTGAAAGATATTAAGTGAGTTTATGTGAATATTCACCAATGAGAGATTAAAGTCCACAGTCTTTCTTCAGAATTTGTCTTGGGTCCAAGTGACCATGCATTTAAGCAGTCTTGGTGAGGAGTAGATCATTTCTGAGAGGGAGTGCATTTCTTGTAAGCTGAATATAGTTTATTTCCACTAGGAGATATAAATGGGCCATCTCAGGCACAACTAAGTGAAGGATCAATTACACTTCAGCCTGAAGAACTGCAGAGCATTTCCCAGGTGGATGAAAGTGAAGTGACACTAACCGCCAGTAAAAGTTCGACTGAGGTATCTCAAGCATTCCTAGAAGTGCTTCTTTATCTGTTCGCTTATTCATTTATCTTTGTGTGCGTGCATGCGTGCGTGCGTGTGTGCACCTGTGGAAGCCCAAGGCAAGGGTGACTTTGGGAATCATTTTAGATTGTTCTATTTCCTTTTGGTTTGTGCTCTGGGGTTTCCCAGGTTTTGCCTTCCAGGACCAGAAGTATAGACTGCTGAAATTTCTTTCTGGCATTTTTTTTTTCTTTTGCCTCTTTCTGGCATTTTTATGTTGGGATAATTGATCCAAACTCAGGTCCTACTTTTGAAGTGGTTTTAACCCCTGAGACATCTCTCCAGGCTCCTAAAGGAACTCTTAAATAATTATCTCCTTATAGTTCTCATATGAGACAAGATTACCTGTGAAAAAATATGCATTATTTCCTGACTTCAGTTTTATCATAATGCCAATTAAGTTAGAAACATTGTTGTTAATCTATTATATATATATATATATATGTATATATATATGTGTGAGTATGTAAAATATACTTTTTAAAATGTGTGTGTGTGTGTTTGTGTATCAGAGGTCCTGTGGAGGACCAAGAGTGAGTTGGGGAATCATCCTAGATTGCTTCTACCTCCTTGCTTCGCTTTGGAATTTCCTAGGCTCTGCCCACCAGGGTGGGAAGTTCAGGCCGCCACAGTTTCTGTCCGGTGTTTTTCCATGGACCTGGATTCTGGGATATGAGCTCAGGACCTTCTCCTTGAAAGACAGAGTCTTAACCCTTGAGTCACGTCTCCAACCCTTTTTTAAAAAAATAAATGAATCGTCACAGTTTTCTTAATTGTGTACATCCCAGATCCAAGAAAGAATAGTATAATATATATTATTTTTTATTTATTCTTTTAGTGTGTGTGTGTGTGTGTGTGTGTGTGTGTGTGTATCAGAGGGTACATGTGTCCCTGTGGAGGACCAAGGGTGACTTCAGAAATCATTCTGGAATCCTACTTCTGCCTCCTTGCTTCCCTCTGGGATTTCCTAGACTCCGCACACCAGAGCTGGAAGTGCAGGCCACCACTATTTCTGCCTGGAGTTTTTTTTTTTTTTTTTTTTTTTTTAACATTTTTTATTATTATTTCTGCTCATACAAACTTAATAGGTACACCGGTTCCCTCCCTCCCTCCTTCCTCCTTCCCCCGACCTCCTCCTCCCCTTCTCCTCACTCCTCCCTCCCCATCCCCCAGTGCCTCCCCCCCAATCCTGGGAGAATCCTTTAGTGTGCATGCCAGACTCTCCTCTGGGCCCTCCTCTCCGATGACGTACAAGGACCCAGTGGCATTTCCCTGAACCCTTTCCGGTGTTCTCCTTAAGCATAGGAACACTACTGTGTCTGCCTGGAGTTTTTATGCGGGACCTAGGATCTGAACTCAGGACCTTCTGCTTTCGAGACAGAGTCCCAACCCCCAGTTCATCTCTCTAGCCCATGAATACACATATATTCTGTATCTCTGGGTGTGGTGGTGTGTCACATCTTGATCATTGCCTCAACCTTACAGGGCTGCTTGAAGAAAAAAAAGAATTTCGCCAGTAATCCAGAAGCTTCCTCCCCCCTCCCTAAACATTTTAGATACATTAGTGCCCTAACTTTTAACACTGTATTTATGTTGCCTCTTTTTGAATTTTATGTAGGAGAAATTAGGTAGTATATAGTTTTTGTCTTTTGCTATTTTTAATTCATTTTTTCTTATTAGATGAGTTAGGTTATATCCATTATACTGTTGGTATACTCCACCTCCTTTTGCCCCGGGATTCACAGGCTCCGCCCTACCAGGACCAGAAGTGCAGGCCGCCCCCCCTTCCACCTGCAAGGCGGAGGCTTAACCCCTGGGCCACCTCTCCAGCCCTGAAATAATTCCTTTTAATATTCATTTGCATAAAAAATTATTATCATTTGGGTCGAAGTTTAGCGATGCCTTTGTTTTTATTTGCTGATATTGACCACTATTACAGTTTAAAATTTATTTATGTACTTTTTAAAAAAATTTAAAATTCTTTTTTTATTTAATGTTGCACAAATGAATATAGTGACTTTATAATATTTTCAACTCTTAGTCCAAAATCCCATCCTCCCCTTTCCTTTTCCCCTTACAACCCATCATCTCACCTAACAAACACCCTCCTGTTTTCAAACCTTTTTGCTTGTTTGGCCCACTATGTCTTATCTAGTCTGTCTTCGTTGACATATGTCTGATCTGATTGATGCACCAGCAACATAGATCAGTGGATATAACACTAAGGAAAGCATCCTCCTTTACTTCCCCATCAGCATTAGTACTCATCAGTCTCTCAGACGTGGAGCTTCTTGAGGTCTTTCTGATGTTACAGTGAGATGTCTCTTAGACAGTTCCTATGCAAATCTTGTGTAAGTACATATCTGCCATGAATCTTGTATATCATGTCTATGTCATGCCCAGGAGATATTGCCTGTCCCACCACCTCCCCATTTCAGGCTCTTGCTGCCCCTTCTATGATGTTCCCTGAGCCTTGGGAGTGGTTGGGTGAGGCTTATATATCTTGTTTAGGAACAAACAATCCACAGACACTTATTTTCTGCATTTTGGCAAGTTGTGCTTTTCAGAAATAAACAGTTTCTGTTGTGGAAGAAGGCTTCTAGGTTGAGTGCCTAGTACTCTTCAAATATATGGGTATATGAAGGTATTTATCAAGCAGTTTGGTAAACTGTCTTCCTAGCTAAACATTCATAGTCTGCCCTGCCTTGTGACCTATTTATTTCCTTCCCTTTCATAGGTTCTTGTTCTAATTTGCGGTAATAGAAATGTGTTCCATTCTGACAAGCAAACCTTAAATTTGATCAGAAAACTGTTGGTTGTCTCCTTGATACTCATGCCACTGTTACACTGATTGTCACCTGTTGTCATGGTGATTGTTACAGCAACTTGCAGATATCACAAATTGATAAGACCTTTAATTGTTTTTCTCCCTCCAGTGGCTTCTATAGTATTCTCTAATGCTTTGTAAGCTATTCAGCAGGGAAAAAGCTCCCAAACCAGTTTCAGCTGTGTTTTTTGTCCATATCCTGTGATTCATGTGTTAAATCTTCAGTAATAGGGTCTTATTGTCAGTTTTGGGGGAGATAACCTACAGCAATGGCAGAAGTCTATACTGTTTGGGGGGGCCTTGAGACCTCTCTGACCAACAACTTAACAGGAAGTGTCACATATCTATTATTTAATTGTCACTGGGTTCTATAAAAGGAGCAAACAAGAACATTTTTTTGTTTGTTTTGCCCTGTTTTCCTCTTTGTACTCTCTGCATAAGTACTGTCCATTCTTATTCATAAAAGAAATGATTTTTGATATATTAATAACATAGATTCTAGAAGTTGCATAGCTGGGTAGTTCCAATTTTAACTTTCTGAGGAGCCTCTAAACTGATCTCTAAAGTGATGGTACTATTTTACACTCCCACTAGCAATCAATAAGTATTCCCTATTCTTCATCTTTGTCAGCATTCTCTGTTGTTTGTGTTTTGGATCTTAGCCATTCTGATTGAGCTATATACTTTCTTTGTGTATATGCCTGTGGATACACATGTGTCGTAGTATACATGTCAGAGGATGACTTTGTGGAGTTAATGCTCTACTTCCAACCTTTACATGATTTCTAGGGTTTGAACTCTGTCATTAAGCTTGAGTGATAAGTGTGCTTACCTGCTGCCATCTCTCTGGACTCTCCTTTATACTTTTAGGTTGCTTCTTTCATAGTTATATTTTTGTTTATTCATTCAGTTTTGGGACACTGCTTGAAATTTCAAGAAATAAATGAATCAGGATTTATTTAATTTTTACAAATGTATTTTGTGCACTTGAAGTTGATGCCTGTCTTTTAACTATCCGTAGTTTTTGTTTTATGTATGTGAAGTTAAAGCAGGATGTTCATTAAATCAGAGTGTTCAAGGGATTTGCATTTTTAAATTATTGTGGTATTTTAAGATTTCTCCCTATAACGGTTTATTGGTCTGTTATTCATTATGATTCTGTGTATATTCACTTTATGTTTTTTGAAGCTATAATTTCAGGTCTTAAAAATTAAAATTACCGTGTAGCAAATGAACTTTTGTCATTGCATATGTGTCTCTTTCTCTATTGATTCTTTTTTTGTTCTATTAGCAATTCTTAGCAATTTTCTTTGATAGCATTAGCAATTATCTATTTTCTCCATAACTTTACCATTAATCTTTCTAAACTTGTTTACTTTGTTTCACATTTAAAGATACTGAAATAGATTTTATTTTTCAGTCAGTCTCACTTTGTGTCTTTCTTTAATGGGATTGCCAGATGTTCATGAGAATTTGAATCTGTTCTCTTGTCATGTTTCTCTAAACTTTTTCTTTTCAAAAAATACTATTTAGGAGCTGGAGAGGTGGCTCAGGGGTTAAGCCTCTGCCTTGCAGGCGGAAGGTTCTAAGTTTGGATCCTAGACCCCACATATGTAGATGCCAGGCCAAAGCGGCTCGGACTGTGCTTCTGGTGCTGGTAAGGTGGAGCCTGTGAATCCCGGGACAGAGTAAACAAGGAGGAGGCAGAAGCAGTCCATGGTGGTTCCCGAATTCGCCGGTGGTTCTACACACACACACACACACACACACACACACACACACACACACACACACACACATCCCCGAGTGCGCATACATACACACACTCACATGCACAATTGAATAAAAATAAAAAAAATTATTTAAAAAATACTATTTAGAAAGAGAGAGGTACATACATGTATTCATGTACCATGTCATGTGGGCTTCTGAAGATTGAACTCAGGTTCCTGGGTTTGCAAGTGAGTGCTTTACTGCTGAGTTATCTCACTGTCCCAACTTTTTATTTTATTTATTTTTTTTCCCACATTTTATTTTTTTCCCAATCATATAAGCTCAGTAGGTACCCCTGTCCTCTCCCACCTTCCTCCACTGCCCAGTCCCCCTCTTGCATTCTACTCCTCCTTTTCACCTTCCTTTCACTCCCCCCTTCTTCCCTTCCCTTTTCCCAGTTCCTCTCCCTCCCTCCCTCCCTTCCTCCCATACCCTGGAGCATTGTTTTGTGTGAATGCCACGCCTCCCTCTGAGTCCTCTACTCTAGTGAGTGGTAAGGATTCAGTGGCATAGCCCGGAGCCCTTTTTGGGCTCCCCATTAGTATAGGAACTCCATTATGTCTATTAATCCCTTGCCTCTAAGGATCCTAATGCCTGGAGCCTTCTCTGCTGTGATTCATGCTAGACTTTGGGGGGTCGTTAACATGTCAGAGCCACTGTGCAGATCATGCAAAGTCTGATTATGGCTACTGCAGCCCTAACTTGTGTGGAGTATCTTGTATATCATTGGTCCTCCCCATCTTTAGGGTCTTACAATCATGACCCTTTATCAAAGATCAAATGGCTGTAGTTGTGTGGGCTTATATCTGCATCTTTAACCCTTATCCATTGATCTACATGTCTATTTGGCGCCAGTATCAGGCCGTTTTATTATATGGATTTGTATTATAGATTAAGGTTTGGTATGGTGATACCTCCAGCAGTTTTTTTGTTACTTAAGATTGTTTTTGGTGTCCTGGGTCTTTTGTTGCCTCCATATGAAATTTGAGATTGTTTGGTCAATTTCTTCAAAGAATTGCTTGGGGACTTTGATTGGTATGTGTTGAATCTGTATATTGCTTTTGGTAGGATGGTTGAGTCTGCTGATCCAGAAGCATGGGAGGTCTTTTCACCTTCTGGTGTCTTATGTAATTTCTTTCTTTAGGGTTTTTAAGTTTTCATTACAGAGGTCTCTCACTGCTTTAGTTACATTTATACCAAGGTATTTCAACTTTTAAGGGGCTATAGTAAATGGGATTGTTTCTCTTAGGACTTTTTCACTTTTTTCATCCTTGGCATATGTATAGGAAGGCCACTGATTTTTGCATGTTTATTTTGTAACCTGTCACCCTGCTGAACTTCTGTATTAGTTCCAGAAGTTTCTTGGTAGAGTTTTTAGGATCACTCAGGTATACGATCATGTCATCTGCAAATAGAGATATCTTGACTTCTTCCTTACCTATTTGAATCCCTTTTATCTCCCTCTCTTTTCTTATGGCTCTACCTAAAACTTCCAAGTACAATATTGAATAGAAGTGGTGAGAGTGTACAGCCTTGTCTAGTTACTGATCGAAGTGAAAATGCTTCAAGTGTTTCTCCATTGAGTATAATCCTTGCTGTTGGCTTGTTGTATACAGCTTTTATTATGTTGATAAAGGTTCCTTCCATTCCAACTGTCTCTAGGGTTTTGATCATAAAAGGATATTAGATCTTGTCAAGAGCTTTTTCTGCATCTATCGATAGTATCATGTGGTCTTTGGATTGGTTTATATGATGGAGTACATTTATTGATTTGCATATGTTGAACCAACCTTGTATGCCGGGGATAAATCCTACTTGATCATAATGAATGATCTTTTTGATATGTTTTTGAATCTTTGCATCTGTGTTCATCAAAGAGATTGGCCTATAATTTTCTTTTTAAGTGTATCTTTATTAAGTTTTGGGATTAAGATGATATTAGTTTCATAGAAAGAATTTGGAATTGTTTCTTCCTTTGCAATTTTATGGAACAGTTTAAGGAGTATTGGTGTTAGTTGTTCTTTAAATGTCTGATAGAATTCTGTGCTGAATCCATCTGGTCCAGGACATTTTTTGGTGGGAAGATTCGAGATTACTTCATCGATTTCCTCATATGTTATTGGATGATTTAAATATTTCAAAACTTCCTGATTCAATTTAGGTAAGTTGTGCTTACTCAAGAATTCATTCATTTCTTCTGTGTTGTCAAATTTCACAGAGTATAAGTTTTTGAAATATGACCTTGTAATTTTCTGAATTTCTTGGGTATCAGTAGTGATAACTCATTTTCATTTCTAATTTTGTTAATTTGGGTTTTCTCTTTCTTGATTTTGGTTAATTTAGCTAGGGGTGTATAAATTTGATTGGTTTTTTCTTTTGAAAGAACCAGCTTTTCGACTGGTTGATTCTCTGTATCATTTCCTTATCTCAGTTTTGGATATGGATTGTTCTTGTGTCTCTAAAGCTTTAAGCTGCATTGTTAAGTTATTTACTTTTCTGTTTTTCTGATGTAGTCATTAATAACTATAAACTTATCTCTTAGTCCGGCTTTCATTGTGTCCCAGAGATTTTGATATGTTGTAGTTTCATTATCATTCGTTTCTAGGAAATCTTGAGTTTCCTTTTTGATTTCTTCCTGAACCCAATTCTCATTCAGCATCATGGTGTTTAGTTTCCAAGAGTTACTGTATTTTCTGCAGTTTGTTGTATTGCAGATGGTCAAACTTTAGACCATGGTGTTCTTACAGGGTACAGGCTAGTATTTCAACTTTCCTATATATGTAGAGATTTGTTTTGTGGCCCAGTATGTGGTCTGTTTTGGAGAAAGTTCTGTGAAACGTGTATTCCTTGGTGTGTGGATGGATAATCGATAGAGATCTGTAAGGTCTATTTCAGTAAGGATTTGATTTAGTTCCAATGTGTCTCTATTGTGTTTTTGGCCTGTTGATCTATACCCACATTGAGAGTGCAGTGTTATTGTTTTGGCATTGATTTCTTGTTTTAGACATTGTAGTGTTTGCTTACTGAATGTGGAGGAGCCCATATCAGGTGCGTGTATGTTCAGTGTGTATATATTCAGTTTTGTGAAGTCTTCCTGGTGAATTGTACCTGTGACTAAAATGTAGTATCTTTCTGTGTTTTTTATGATTTTTTTTTTTTTGGTTTGATGTTCACTTTGTTGGATAGCATAATTGCTACCCCTGCTTGTTTCCTGGTTCCATTAGCTTGAAGAATTATTGACCAGCCCTTTGCTTTTAGAATGTGCCTGAGATGTATTTCCTGAAGACAGTAGATGGATGGGTTGTGGTTTCTAATCCAAGTTTATAATCTGTGTCTTTTGATTGGTGAGTTCATTCCATTGACATTTAGTGTTATAATGGAGAAATTACTTTTAATTCCAGACACTTTTTATGTTTAGTGGCTTTCATACATGTATTATTTAGCTTTTAGGTTTTGGTGGTATTATACTTCCCTTCTGTCCTCCTGGATATTCTTGTTCTTTTCTTCAAGCTTGAGTATGTTTTCTAGCATTTTTTGAAGGCCTGGTTTGGTAGTCATGTAAGCCTTCAAGTTGTCTTTATGTTGTAAAATTTCTCTTTCACCCTGGATCATGACAGATAGTTTTGCAGGGTATATCAGCCTGGGTTGACATTTGTGCTCATTCAGTACTTGAAATACGTCTCTCCAAGCTCTTCCTGTTTTTACTGTTTCCATTGAAAAATCATTTATTATTTTTAATAGATTTACCTTTAAAAGTGATTTTTTTTCCCTTGAAGCTCTCAGCACCTTTTCTTTGTCTTTTATGTGGAGTATTTTGACTATTATTTGCCATGTCAAGTTTCTATTTTGGTCGTATCTGTTTGGGGTGCGGAATGCCTCTTGTATTTGGATGGGTCTCTCTTTCTTTAGATGTGGAAAATTGTCCTTTAAGATAATTTGAAAAATTTCCTTGGGTGTGGTATTTGGGATTCTTGTCTGGTATTCCATGAATGTGCATGTTAGGCTTCTTCAAGGTGTCCTATAACTCTTGAATATTCCTCTCAAGTATCTTTTTGGCTTTAACAACCTCTGTGATTGAACTGGTTAGTACTTTCACTTTATCTTCAAGATCTGATACTCTATTTTCTGCTTCATTAGTTCTGCTGATAAGACTCTTTGTTGTCTTCTGGGTTGAAGGTAGCTTGTCTCTTAGTTTGAGTTTAAACTCTGTGTGAGACTGTTTTAACTGCTCTGTGCCTATTTTTGTTTCTTCAACTGCTTTTCTCATCTCCTCCAAGTGCATGTTCTGCTCCTGTTTAAAGTGGTTGATGCGGTCATTTAACTTCTTCTGGATTTCCTCTTTTATTGTTTTGATCATAGTAAAGATCAGGCTTTTAAAATCATTATTTCTTTGAGTTTGTTCTGGTTGGATTCCATCATTATGGGGTTGATTCTTTTGGTATGTGATTTGTTGTCTTGGTTTTTGTTTCTCTTGGATTTGCACTTGTGTCCTGGGCATTTTTGTTTTACCTCTTATGAACTTCTTTTTTTTTTTTCCTGTGTGTTTTTGACTGAACTGAATTAGACATCAATACTACATTTGAGCAGTTATTGTTAGTGTTTGCCTTGGAATTGGGTACACTCTTCTGGTATTGGTGTTATTTCCTAGATAAGGCTATTGGACTGTTAGTACATCAATTAGATCAGGTTTAGTAGACAGGGAATGAAGATTAGTATGGCAGTGAACTTTTTAGGTTTACTTCCTTGGTGATATGTGAGGGTGAATGGTATAGTCCCTGAAGTTGTATGGGTTTTTGGTGGCTATATGGAATTATTAAACTATAGTGACTAATAATTGAGAGGAACAAGGTGGTAAAAAGGGTTTATTTATTTTAGAGCTGGATGTGAAAGTTCTCTCCCATATGATGGGATGATTTTAGAGGACCTCAGGTGAATGGTGGTGTTCCTCTATAGCTCTGCTTGGGTTTTCTCTGGACTCTATTGAATTCTGAGGAGGAGAGGGTCTGGGTCCACAGCAGAATGATAGAGTGGTTAGTGGCCTAGGATCTGGGGTGTGACCTAGTGGCCTTCTCCAGGGCCAAAAAGGCAGACTGGCTACTAGTGGGACGTGCAGATGACTTGGGACCTGGGACATGATCTAGGGAGCTTACTTGAGGACCAGGAAGTCATGTCTGGGGCAGAAAGACAGAGAGGCTAGTTGGGGCCCACAGATGACTTGGGGCCTGTGGCATGGTATAGGGGCCTTCTCCAGGGCCAGAAAGATAGCCTGGCTCCTAGTAGGGCATGCAGATGGTCTGGGGCCTGAGGTGTGATCTAGGGGCTTACCTGAGGAGTAGGGAGTCAGCCTGGGTCAGGGTGTGAGGCAGAAATCTTATTACTATTTTTTAAATTTGTGTGTGTGCCTGTCTGTCACAGCACACTGTGTGCCTGTGAAGTCCCAAGAGTGATTTTGGGAGTCACCCTGGATTGTTCTACCTCTTCTTTGCTTTGCTGTGTAGTTTCCCAGGTTCCATCTTTCAGGGCCAGGAGTGCAGGCTGCCACCTGTTTCTTTAGCTGTTCTCTGGACCTTGTACCATAATTCTTAGATAAAAAGAACTACATTAAGTAAATATTGAACTAGTATGAATGTATTCTTGGAAGTAAATAGATTTGTGTGATTTAAAAAAAAATCTCTTCTTTCTAGGATACTTTGTTCAGTAATACCAACCTCCAGGACCATAAAGACAAGCTGTCTGATGATGATTCTGTGCTTCGGATAAGCACCATTGCCTCAGCCATTGCAGATGTATCAGTGAGCACTGACCCTGCTCAGTTTGTTGCTATGATGAAGACACTTAAAAATAAAACCAGAGATAACTCCTTCCAGGGTATCAATAAACAGAAGGTAACTCACGTCTTACTTAATAATTTAGAAAAAAGTCATGGATCCAGTGCATTCGATATGGAGAAATATCTCACCAAAACAGAAGTTAGTAGGTATGAAGGTGAGTTGGGAAACTTCTCACGAGCTGGCACATCTGACATTTGGGATTTATCTTTGCCAAAAGAGCAGACTGTTGAAGACATGTATGTGGGGAACTCACATGCTCCTAATATGAGGCAACCAAAAGAAATCATACCAGCAATTTTTTATGATGAAAGTGGAAAATATATGACTCAGGAATCACTTAGAACCACAAATTCATCAAGTTCAGTTCTTACAAGTGCAAGAGAGAGTGATGCAAGAAAGAGTGAAGGTATAGTCATTGATGCAAAGACACATTCCACTAACAACAGATTACTAGATACTCAGAGCACTGAAAAAGCTACCTCACTTTCCACTCCACCATACAATAGTTACTCTTCAGTAAGGATCCCTAGAACAGCATCCCTTCGCTGCTTAGAAGAATGTGAAGCAATGCAGGATAATCAAGAGCAGTTTAGGCCAGAAGCATTTGTTGGTGAGGCAAGCAGCAGTGACAAGCATATTGCATTTGAAGAACATCTCATCACTTCACCTAAAAATGTTGGTAAGCAACTGAGTAATCAATCACATTTAATTGTATATGGGTCTTTTTTTTGCTTCTTGTTATTTTCTATTCTCACTTAAAAATATACCTTTCTGATAGATTTAAAAAATACATCTCTTGAGTGTGATGGATCTGGATTAGAGGAGGACCTGGAGAGCTTCAGACCTTGTACTTCACCTCTCAGTCATTCTTCTCCTAGTGAAATCTCTGGGACAAGCTCATCAAGGTAGGTGCTTACCTTTATTGCTATTTTTTTTTAAATTGTGCTGTATATGGAACATTAAAAGTCATAAATAAAGAGGGCCAGCATGATGACCTCAGCTGGGTTCCCAGGATGCATGTGCTGGACAGAGCTGACTCCCACAAGTGTCCTCTGACTTGCACACAGTCACTGTGGCCTGTGTGCACCCCTACACACACAATTAAATAAGTACATGTAGTAAACATTACTTTAAAAACATAAAAATCTATTTAAAATTAAAATCTCTTTTTAAGTTTTTTATTCTTTATTGTGGGGGGGCACATACCATGGCACATTCTACTGCTAAATTCACCCCAGTCCTTACAGCCTGGTTTTTAATGACTACAGAGTTTTTGTTGTATGTTTATGTCATAACCTAGTTCCTCCTAAGACGGTCAGGTTTCCTACTTTATGTTAAACCTCTTTTGTGCAGTGTTTATCATGAGTTTTTCCCCCTCAAGATGCATTCCTCAGGTCCAAAGAATCAGAGTCCAGAGTCCAGGGCCTTTTTTAGGTTCTCAGCTGAAATTATGCCACTGAACATTCCTGTGAGCAGAAAATAAACATTTCTTTGTTTTATCTACATGATTTGGCTGCGTTTTTGCTTGGGGGGAGGGGTTAGAAATTTCTTTAAGTTTTTATTAATTGTTCTATGTCAAGTACTCAAGAAACTTTTATTGAGTAGATAATTGGTGTGTACCTGAATAAGGTATTTACTAATGAGAATGCCATACTTTTTTTAAGCAATAGTTTATTAAATAGGTCATCAGCAGGGGTATAATTTATAATTTTAAATAATTACAATAAATAAATAATTAATTACAATAAATAAAATAAATGTGGTTGAGTTATTCCAAGATTACAGGTAGGCAGGAATGGTCTTTTGCCAATTCCAGCATGAGCTTCCTGTTTTCTCTTTCAGGTGTGCTTGGGAGTCTCTCGATTCAACTCGTCACCAGAATCCCTTTACTGAGACCGAGTTGTCTCAGTTGGCATCTTCTCATGCTGATGTGAGCAGACTGACTTATGTGTCTGTACAGGAGAATACCTTTCCAGTCACAACTGCTGAGGAAAGCCCAGAGGACCAAAGGGTGGGTAACACTTGGTTTGTTGGTTTGTTCCCCTCCCCTCCCCTCCCCTCCCCTCCCCTTCTCTCCTCTCCCCTCCCTTCTCTCTCTCTCTCTCTCTTTTCTCTTTCTTTCTTTCTTTTTTCTCTTTCTTTCTTTCTTTTTCTTTCTTTCTCTCTCTTTTTCTTTCTCCTTTCTTTCTCCTCTCTCTCTCTTTCTTTCTTTCTTTCTTTCTTAATTAATTAATTCATGGACCTGAATCCGTGAGAGTTAGAGAGTTGACAAGAACTCGTATGTGCCAGGTATGGAATCCTCAAGGGTAAGGGAAAGATGGAAAAGGAACTCTCCAACTCTAGACATGGAATCCCATGAGGGGCAAGGGAGCCGGTCTATTTCTTTCTTGAGGTTGTGAGACCTAATATGCTATTGATGCTTGCTTCAGGTTGGAGTTCTTTTTTTATTGTATGTGTGGGGGATGCACGCATGTGTGTATGCATGTTTCCATGTGTTGGTATGAGTATGCATACACATGAGTGCCTGTGGTTTATATCAGAAATCACCCTTGGTCACTTTTCTATCTTATTCTTTGAGAATAAACAAATCCAGAACTTGATTGGAATTTTGCAAGCAGTCTGCCATGCCCATCCAGAATTTTACGTGGGGTCTAGGGACAGACATTTTAACTGCTGAGGCATCTCCCCAGCCCTCAGCCTGGATTTCTTTAATGAAGTTTCAGTACACGATATGTTAGCAATGTTGAATTTAGACTGGAATTCTGGCTTGTTTAACTTCTGTGTTGCTGTTATATGACATTAACTTTTAGAATGAATTGATATGTATATGTACTTATGTATACATGTAAAACAGTTGCTCATGTTGGGTAGACACTGTACAAACATTTTACTTTAATCTGCCCTTAGAAATTAGTTCTCTGTCTCACAGAAAGCAAGCTTTACTTCCTCTTTCCCTTCCTCTTTCCCTCTCTTCTTTCCTCCTTCTCTCCCTTCCTTCCTCATTTTTGTTTCCTCTCTTCCTTTTACTCTTCCCTTCCTTTTTCTTTCCTTCCTTTCCTCCCCCTCCCCTCTTCTTTCCTCCCTTCTCCTCCCTTTTTCTCCCTCCTTCCTCCTTTCTCCTCCCTTTCCCTCCTGACCCCTTTCCTTGCCTTCTCCCTCCCTCCCCCCTTTTCTTCTTTCTTCTCTCCCCTCTCCTTCCCTCTTCTCCCTCTCTCCCTGCCCTCTTTTCTTTCTCCCTTTCCTCCTTTCCTCTTTTCCTCCCTCCATCTCTCCTAGGTCCTAAGCTGGCCTCTTGTTATGTCACTGAAACTATCCTTGAACTATTTATCCTCCTACTTCCTTTTCCCAGTTTCTAGTATTATAACATAGTGAAGTGTTTCCTGAGAGGCAAACATTGTTGGACATTCACAAGGAGGTGACTCGAAGTCTGATTGCACAGTGTTGAAGGATGGTTCAGAAGAAGTTTGTGCGAGGGATAATATATAAGTCTCATTTTTCAGAACTTCTTTGAAATTAAGTAAGGAGGAAGTCAAATAACAAGTAGAAGTAGATGTGAAATTGTGAGGTACGCATTGCATTAGAGATACTTCAAGAAACTTCAAATGGCTACAGTGATTTTTGCCGTTTTTGTGTGCTTAACAAGGTCTCCCTATGTAGCACAGGCTAACTTTGAATTTTCAACAACTTTCCTGCCTTGACCTCACCAAGCTTCTGTGGATCTTACTCATGGGAAAAAAGAAACAAGGATAGAAAAAGATGTAGAAACTTGTCTTGTAATCATAGATGTAAAATATGGGGGTTTGAAGGCTTTTAAAGCTGTATACTCCATAATCTTTTTTATTTATTTGTTTTTAAGCTCATTCTAATAACTGTGATGGAGGATTTGGGCTGACCAAGATTAGAGCCAGGGAGATTTGGCATGAAATTATACCAAATGAAATTATTTGTCATTCAGGCAAGAGACAGTCATGGCTGAGTTAAGGTAGTAACTGTGAGGATAGGAGAGACTTTTAGAGCTTGTGTGTATGTGTGTGTATTTCATGAACGTGATAATAGGACCATTGTGCGTGTGTTGTATGTGTCTCTTCCACCAGTCTACTAAATGTATGGTGTAGTTAAAGTTTAGAAATTGGAAAGGGCTAAGTACACATAAAAATTAGTACCTTTAAAAGATACTAAAGATGCTTCAAGCATATGTAATATGGGTAATGAGAAGGTCTGGAAGCTGATTTTGACTCCAAATTTCCTATGTCTTTTCTATGGTAATATTTTCAAGTGTAATTTGGAAATATAATGCTTATTTTCTTCATATTGTAGTTCTTTTTAAAAAGTAGTGAATATAGTTTTCAAATGTTAATCTTCACTTTTCTTTGTTTAAACCAACTGTATCATGTACATTTCATTTTACTTGAGATTATACCAGTGTCATTTGAATCTGTTCAGTACATCTGTTTATTTTTTTAAAAAATATTTTGCACCATTTAGGGTGATGTCACCAGTGATTTGAGCACCACAGTTGTTCGAGCCAGTCCAGCTCCATTAGAGGAACAAACTATGGACAAACTTGGAGAAAAAGTGACTGAAACCACTTCTCTGAGTAGCAGAACTGAAGATGGAGGATGTAACATTGCATCCAGTCAAGATCTTTCCTCCAGAAGTAGGGCAACCTTGGAAGCTAGTAAAGATCCATTGTCTGACCTTAGCAAACAGGACCTGATAGGCCAGGCCGTCCTGAACAAATCAGGTCTGAGCCATTGGTCTGGGTCAGCCATATCACAACTCCCTGTGTTGAGCCAGAAGGCTGTGGATCAAGGTCAGAACATAACCTCTAATGACTTATTGTCTGCCAGCAGTGAGTCTAGTGGCCATATTCCTAATCAGAGAACCTCTGAAGGCCAGCGCAGCTCTGCTTCCCACATCTCAGCTCATCGTTCTGCTGCTGAGGTGCAGACCGTGCCTGCAGTGTGTCCTGCACTCTGGACTGGACATTCTCTCCACACAGCTTCTTTGGTTCAGCAGCATCTGGGGACAGTCGCTTCAGGTGGGAATATCGCCTTGCCTCAGTGCCATGCAGCCAGTACCTCAGTCTGTGGACTTCCAGGATGTTCTTCCTGTCCTGCTATTGCAGAACATGTGGCTCTAGGGATCTGTTTAGGACCAAATCTTACCTCTAGATTGATGGGTCCTGCTTCCCTTTGTAACCCGTGTTCTGATGCCTTGCATCACAACCTGCTGAGTGCAGCAAAGCCTTTTCCTGTGCAGCCTGATGGTGCAAGCTGTGAGCCTGAACCGTGGGATTCAGGAGTGATGTCAAGAATTGGTAAGATGTTTTTCCTCTTCTCCTGTTGTTGCATGTTGTTATTTTTTTTTTTTCTTTTCCTGATGTTGCATGTTATTTTTTTCTTCTGTTGCTTGCTATTTTTTTAAAATTTTAAAATGTGTATGTATATATGTCAAAGGACACTATGTCCCAGTGGAGGCCCTAGGGTGACTTCGGGAATCATCCTGGACTCTACCTCCTTTTTGCTTTCCTCTGGGATTTCCCAGGCTCCACCCACCAGGACCAGAAGTACAGCTGCTATTTTACTTGGCGTTTTTTTACATGTGACCTGGGATCTGAACTCAGGACCTTCAGCTTTCAAGGCAGATTCTTAACCCCTGAGCCATCTTTAAAAGTTGAGTTTTCTCAAGTGAACCCCAAAACTAGTTTGTTTAAAGGAAATATTGATTGGAATTAATTTTCTAAAGTTTTTAAAGTGTATGTGTGTGTTTTCAGGAGTCAGTTCTCCTAGTTTTTCAGGCAGGGTCTCTGTTATTTCTGCCACTGTGCTGCATGTGGAACTCCAACTTCTGGCTGATTCTTAGGTCTGTATCCCTGTCACATCCAGGTTTTTAAATTTGGGTTCCAGGAATCAAACTCAGGTTGTCAAGAGTTGTGCAGCAAGCACTTTACCCACACACATATCCTCTTTTTGGACAGGTTCTCAGGTATCTTAGGCTGGTGTCAAACTCATATATCTGAGAATGAACTTTTGATCCTTTTGCCTCCTTGTCTCAACTTGAATGCTCGGATTACAACATGCATCACTATAGCCAATACATTGGAATTGATTTCTTGTAAACTTTTCCTTTGTCTTAGGAATACCATATTTCTGTGCAGTGGTCACTGAAATTGACTTAGAACAACACTAAAATGTACAGTGTGATTGTGCTTTTGTCCTCCTGCTTGTCGTTTTCCACTATACTTGGATTTTTGTATTTTTTTCAACTAGGAAGTGTCCACTTCAGAATTGTTTTCCAGAATGAGTAACAGATGCTTGGGAATGCTTGGGAGTGATATGGTAGGGAGAGGAAGCACTGCCCCTATCTGTGGCATTTTTGGATGGTAGGCATTGGTTCAGCACATCTGGCCACTGTAGTACAGCTGACCTGAGCAGGGTTTACCAACCAAAGTAACTTTGTAAGGTGGGAAAAGTTTAAGAATAGTGCTGAGACCCTGTCTAGCCAAGTACGCCTGGAGAGTGGCATCTTCATAGCTTCTTTGTATAGTAGGCAGTGGTTTATAACTTGAGAATAAAAGAGCAAGCTCAGAAATTGAGTTTGTTAATTTTTAATAGTTTTTTGTTTTTGTTTGTTTTGGGCTGGATGGAAAAGACAAAAATTGTAGCTTCCAGTGAGGTTTATACAATGTCAAGAATTCTTACAGAGTATGGGGTATTTATACTGTAGTTCTTGGATATTAGCAAATAATCTTCCATAATTAGTGCTTCTGAGCAAGTATTTGATATAACTCTGTTTTGACTTACACAGGGAATGCCAGAGTTCCTGAGGAACTGAAGTTTCCCCATGCTTGCTGTGTTGGTATTGCTTCACAGACCCACCTGAGTGTTCTGAACCCAACTGACCGTTGGCTACAAGTCAGCATTAAGGTTCTCAGTGTTAGTGTTAATGGTGAAAAGGTAAGTTTCCTATCTTTCTCATTGGGCTTCACAGTTTAATTTTGATGAAGAGCTTGACTTCACTTTTTACCTTAGTTTGTTCTCCCTACCTAAACTCTCCCCTTTATCTTCCTCCTCCTTTTGTTCCCTCCCTTTCTTTTTAGCATCCTTATTTACCTGATAAAATAAGATAGCCTCTGCTCTGTCTCCTATTCTCCTCACTTTTCCATTTGTTAGCAATCATTAGATAAAGTGGAAATCAAGTAATTAGAAGAACAGGTATTTGGTAAGATTTGAGTCCTTACCCCAATGTATTGTGTAGCTGCAAAGTGCGTCTGTATTCAGTACCATTTTGCAGAAAAGTGAAATTGTGGGCCACTATATTCACTTTAAAATCAACTGGAGTGGACACAATACTTAGGTTTTGAGAACAGTTCTATTTACAAATTAATTACATGATTTGGATTTTTCGAACATGTAAGCAATGTATAGTTTTCAAGGTAAAACCATTTATGACAGACTATCCTGCTCTTTTTTTTTTTTTTTTTTTAGGTGGATCTTTCAACATATCCTTGTTTAGTTTTTAAGAATAAAGTTCTCGTAAGACCTCATGCTACTGAAGAGATAAAGGTTCTGTTTATACCCTCCAGTCCTGGGATTTTCAGGTGCATGTTCAGTGTGACTTCTTGGCCATTTTCGGCAGATGCTGAGACAGTAGTGCAAGCGGAGGCTTTGGGAAGCAGAGTCATTCTTACTGCTATTGCTGAGACACCTGTTATTGAGGTAACTGTTTGTAACTACGAGTCTTTCCTCATTTGCTGGCATTTTAATAAAGGCTGTTTATCCTTAGTGATATTTGGAAAAATGAATTTGTAGGGAAATATGCAACAAAGTGTTTCAAGGTGAGCATTAATTCTTGGTATCTTATTGTAATATTTGAAATTATTTTTTAAAAACAGAAACATAAATGTATTTACTAAGATATTTGTAAAACAGAATGTAACATTAAACTACTTTCTAATGATTTCTCTTAATTACTTACCTATATATGTAGGAAGTTCTAGGCTTTTATTTTCCTCCTCTTCCTCCTCTCTTCCTTTCCCCCTTTTACTCTTCCTTCCCTCCCCCTTTTTCCTCCTTTTTTAAACTTTTTTTGTTTTTTTCCCTCTTTTTTAATACTCATAGATCCTTTGTCAACTGAAAACATTTCTATTCACCCATTATCTGAAAGTGAAAGAAATTCAGTTTGGCCAAATTAGGATAATAAGCACTCATTAGATGATATATCTGTTTAGGACAGTGACTCTCAGCCCTGGCTGCCCATTAGAATAATGCTGGAACTTTTAGGTGTGTTCCAGTACCTGAATCCCACCTGGACCAACCAAGTGGACTGCAACAGGTGTGGTGGGTGTATGTAAATGTCTTGGCTACTTAATTTAATCTTCCCAGATGATTACAAATTACAGCCTTAGTTGACAACCTACTTTGCAATAAATCTTAACTGATAGTTGGTGAAATCAGAACTAAACATGAGCAAGGTGTGAGAATGTGGGAAAGAGACAGGGAGGGTACAAGTAGGAGACAAGCAGAATAATTGTTCATGATTAGTAAAAGTGAATTGATAGCTAATAGGTGACTCAAACCTGACATGGTGGTTCTGAGCCCCTGCTAAAGTTAGTTATTATTTGTCATAGTTAAACACAGATGTCAATTTGACTGTTGAGGGTTTGAGCTCTGGGCACAGTTGTAGAGAGTTGATAGTTGAGTTAAGCCCAGAGCAAACTTGAAGGAGATTGTCCAGCTGGTGGGGAAGACCCAGCCCATGGTGGGTGGGATTAGGCCCTGGATAAATCACAGAGAGCTGGTTGAGAGAGTGGGCATCCTTCTGTATACTTGGTCAGACATGCTGATCTGGCAAGTAAGGATTGTCCATCTCTCAGCCGTTATGCAGTGATGGTGTGGCCAGTTCCCTCGGCCCTGGTGTTGGTGCATGCTCTCTCATCAAGGTGGATGAGAATTGTAACTGGACTGTCATAAGAAAGTAAACTCCTTGTTCCCTTAAGTTGTTTGATGGTCATTTATTAGCAGCCATGCAGGCGGACTGCAACATTATTTAATTCAACAAAGCCACTGCTGTAACTTACAACTGAGAACTGGGGTTCTACACAGGCAGTTGAAGAAATCATTCAGGGATTTCCCCAGGGAATGCTTAGAAACATCATTTACAAAGTTAGGTATGGTCAACAAAGTAGAACTTGTAGATGTTCTCATACCATAAGCTCTTAGTGATTTCCTTCATATTGTGTGTCATTTTAAGTTCTCTTCTGTCAGTTCTGCTGTTCTTGCCATCCTCTGTCTGGATTTTCAACTTTACCACGTTGACATTTGGGGCTCAAAAACTCTTCATAGAGGTAGAAGTGCGCCTTGGACACTGTAAGGTGTTCAGCATTTTCTGCCCACTACAAGCAAGGAGTGACACATTCCCCTGCTGTGACAACTAAGTGAATTTTATTTTTCTGCATATTAGTACAGTATGGAAAGTGCCCTTAAACAGCTTATAGTTTTGCAACAGATTATACTATAGTTGAGGTTTCCTGTAAGGGATCGCTCAGTGTAGATGGCGCCAGTTTGTTGTCTTTTTAGAGGGCTGGACTTAAAAGAGGCCCTGGGCTATTCTTTTCATCACTTTTATTTTAAGTCTGTTTTGTTTGGTGCTAATCTTTCTTTTATTTATTAAAAATTTCAGTCTCTCTAACATGTTTTTTAATAATGTTTCTTAAAATTCAAGCCAGTTCTTTTTTTCTTTCCATTCCATGCTACAGAAAGAGCATACAAATGCTAGGAAGCAGGGACAGGTTCTGTGAGTCTCAGCCAGGGTTGTGCCTGGGATGGCCTGCACTTAGGTTCACATGCTCTTACTGACAGTGTCTCCACATGATCCATCCCTGTACAGGTTTCCTGTTGTTCCCCATGAGATGAGACCAGAATCACTTTCCAGGTCTCTTTTCATTCCTAGAAATTACACTTTGAATTCCAGGGCTTTATGCATATAGTTTATCTTCTGTTCTAACCTTGCCCTGTGTATGTGTTTAAAATACTGGATAGCTCACCTGTGTGGCTATAGTGGCCTGTTAGGTTGTTCTCCAATATCATATCACTGTCATGTAGTAGGCTGTGGTCATATCTTCAATATGATATCACTGTCATGCAGTAGGCTGTTGCTTTAAAATTTTAATATGTCTATTTTAACATGATTTTAAATACTTTCAGAATATCAGACCAAATCTGAAATATGCTAAGATAGTCATAATGATTGTGAAAAGAACTAAGGATGCTAATATTCTAATGATAGAACTAATTAAAAAGATTTATCTTTTATAAAATCGTCAGTTTCATCTTTCCAAAGTAGCAGCAACCACTTTGCCTTATTTTACAGTATTAGTATATTTGGGTACATATACTACCTTAAAAGAAAAATTTAGCATTCAGTTTTATAGAAAATAAGCTATTTTAAAATACGATGAGAAGACTTATGTCTAAGTTTACTTATAATGCTTATCTTAATTTGTAACTAAAAGAAGCAGTGATAGACATATAAACTAAGATGAAGCTGGGGTTAAACTTCTACCTCAAAAGTAGATGAACCTGAGTTTAGTTCCATATTTCCAGATCCCACATAAAAATGCCAGGGGGAAATGGCAATGATTTGTACTTCTGGCTCTGGAAGGTGGAGCTGAAAAAATCCCAGAGCAAAGCAAAAAAGAGGTAGAAGCTATCTAGGATGTTTCCCAAAGTCATTCTTGGGCCTCCATAGGCATACATAGTGCCTTTTGATAAATATACACAAATACACATAATAAAGTAAAAATCTGAGATGTTTATAAATAGATTGCTTTTCATAAGTCAGTCTTTTTTATAAACAGGTTGAAACAGAAAAGAAAGGTGTTCTTGATTTTGGTGACTTGACTTATGAAGGCTGGAAGGCTCTCCCTCTGAAGTTGATAAATAGAACACACGCTGCTGTGCCCATCAGACTGATTATTAATGCTGTAAGTATTAGCATACAATAAGAGACTGCTTCCAGAATGTGTTGACACTGCTGACCATGATTAATTTTCCTCGTGGAAGTAAATTGTGTTGTTAAGGAACTTGTTAGCTAATTTAATTTAACTATGACTGCTTAAACTGATTCTTCTGCTTTTCATTAGAACGCCTTAGCCTGGCACTGCTTCACATTTTCCAAGGAGCCAATCCACACATCCCTGAGAGCTGTCCCTTATGGAGATGTGATCGCTCAGCTCGCAGCCCCATCAGTTGTTAGTCATGTGATGCCTGCCAGTTCTGATGGACAGGTAGATATTAAGTTTACAAGTTGCTTTATCTCATTGAGATTTCAATTGTAATACCAATGTATATTAAATGTTAAATATTAATGTATATTAAAAATTTGTTTTTCATTTTACAGGACCCAGAATGTCTGATAATTTGGGTTCTTTTCCATAGTCCAAAAAAAGTCACAATTCCTTCAGGTATTGTTTATATTTTATGGGAAATAACCCTAGTTTATATCTAAATAAACTACATATTGAAATTTTATTTTCTAATTAGTTACATGTGTTTGTTTGGAATGACTTGTCAGGAATTTTATCTTTAAAAAATGGGACATTCAGCATGGTATTTTGGATAAGTGTAGATTATTCAAGCAAGTACCACTAAAAAGCCTGTTTGCTCTCTGCCTTTCCAGTAATTTCTGTTCTTTTGACCCCTAAAGATAGTCTGTTGAACTATTAGTGAAATTTGGGATTAAATGTCTTTGTTTACTGAACTAAAAAAGCAAACTTTTGTAGAAATTCTAGACCCAGCAGAAGAGTTCTTGGCAAGAGTGGATATAGAAGTTGACAGCCCAAACCCTATTCCAGTTCTTAGAAGTGTGAGTCTCCGAGCTCGAGTAGGAGTAGCTAGGATTCATGCTCCCAAGGACTTGCAGGTATGCTCAGCTGCTCTTTGTGGTGATAGTTTTATGTTCAGATCGATACCACTTTAAATGACAATTTTAAAATATATATATCCAACCCCCATGTAGACTGTGCATTTGTTGACCAGCATCAATTCTTCAACAAAGCAGCACTTGCCTTTGAAAAATGCTGGGAATATCGAAGTTTATTTAGATATCAAGGTAAGAGTATCTGTGAGAGTGCTGTAGTCTCTTCTTTGTCCTCACCTTCTCATGACTTCTGTGCTGCTTACCTCTCATCTTCTCATGACTTCTGTGCTGCCTACCTTGCTGGGTGCCGTTAATGGCCATTAATGGTTAGTGGTAAAGGCTAATGGCTTCAGTTGTAACACCCAAATTCTCAATTAATTGCTGAGGAAGTTTGTGTCATTTGTGGCTAGTTAGAATTGGAGAAAAGAAGCCTGCATATGGAGATTTTATTTCTAAGACTGCTGGGTAAAAGGGTGGTAGTTAGATAGTAGTAAGAAAAATTGGGACAACAAATGGACAAGAAGAAAGAACAAATAGCATTATTAAATTATCAAGGCACATAAAAGCAGTATGGCCACATGTGAGTCAGCATTAAGTTATGATTATGTAATTACTTAGGTTGCAGAACAAGGAAGCCACTTTTCGGTGAATCCAGAAAATCTGTTCCTCAAACCTGGAGAAGAACATGAGGTTATTGTTTCATTTACACCAAAGAATACTAAAGCATGTGAGGAAAGGTAATGTAAAATTATATATAATGACAAGTGTTTGCTCATCTTAATCACTTGCTTAGGTGTTTTTTACTTGTAGTCTGAATGTGCCAGTACATATTTTACTTCACCTAACACATGATACAGCTCTACTTAAGCTTTATAGGGGTATGTGTGTGTGTGTGTGTGTGTGTGTACAGGTGTGCACATACCATGGCACAGGTATCAAGAGGACAGCTTTGTGGTATCTCTTTGTTCCATTCACCTTTGTGTTAGACTTGTACAGTAAGTCCTTTTACATGCTGAGTCCTTTTACTGGCTCATAGCTATGCATTTATATTCTTTTTGTTGTTGTTTTTTTCCCTCAATTTTTTTTTAGTGTGTGTGTTTGGGATATGTGTATGTGTATGCTGTGTGTGAATGTAAATGTATGTGCTTGTGTGTATGTGTGTATATGTGCACCTGAGTTCTTGTGTGTAGAGCCTCGAGGGTGATGTCAGAAATCATCCTCAATTGCTCTTTTACCTAATCATTTTTAGACCAGGTCTCAGGTAAACTCAGAGTGTGCTATACAGCTTGTCTGGCTGGCCAGATTGTACTGAGAATTTCCAGACTCTGCCTTTTAGGGCTGGAACTACAGGTAGACTACCACACTTGCCTAGTATTTTTATGGGATCTGTAGATTCAAATTCTTACATTTCAAGCACTGTAACTGTTGAGATATCTCCCAGCTCATAACTTCATTTTTTTGTTTTGTTTTTTTTTGTTAGTAAGAACTTCCTTTTAAACTAGGAGAAAGAAATTAAGAAATTACTATTTCTGGTATATTTTGACAAAAGTAAATAAAATATAACTTGATGTTCCTTATTAAATTTTCTCCCAGAAATCTTTACTTTGCCTTATCTTATTAAGATCTTCCCAAACTCCTCCCAGGTCTGTGCCTTTGTGACACCCAAATCATGAGTAATGACTATCTGTCAGAACACCGTCATTGTTCATATTTGAACTTGAGTGTAGAGACCTAGCTAGAGCATGCCTTAGTCATTGCATACCCCTGTCATGGAGTGCAGGATGCCTAAGTCTAGGTAGTCTGTTTAGAATTAATGCACACACACACAAAAAAAGAAAGTGTAGCACCAGTGTGAATACTTATACCTAAAATATTTGCTCTCACCCCTGGGCTAACTTTCATCCCATGGAAACTTTCCTCCACTCTTTTCAAATTTCTCATGAATAGTATTCCTGTAGCACTGAGTCCTCTGTTGCTGTGTAGACATTATTGTGATTATCACTTTTGTGTTTTCCCCTGGATCATGAGCCATCAGTAGGAATATTACTGTATTTTCAGCATCAATCCAGTGTCTTGGACAAAAAGTGCATAGGAAATAGTTGCTAAAATAATTGAATACAGGACATTTTACTGTTTTCTTCTTGTTTAGGATTTTGAAAATCTTTGTGCAGCCATTTGGCCCTCAGTATGAAGTAGTGTTAAAAGGTGAAGTCATTTCTTCTGGAAGTAAACCTCTACCACATGGACCTAGCTGCCCAGATATTCCATCAATTTTGTCCAATAAGCAATTTCTGACTTGGGGAGGTGTCCCTCTTGGCAGAACACAGTAAGTATGTGTGTAACAACCCTGTCTTATTACCTAATGTTACTCTTTCAGATATTAATGTGACTGCATAATTATTTCTTGATTTGACATAAAACTGTCTAAATATTTGTTTACTCTCCCTGTCATGAACGTTGATATTATTAATTAAGAGTTTCCATTTTTAAAAATACATTTCAAAGTATCTTTTCTTAGACTCTGGTAGATTTTATGTTGATTAGTCTTGTAAGAGTATGAGGATTTCTTTATGGAATGTAGAAAAAAATATTTAGAGGTATTATATATTTGGAAATTACAGTTTAGTTGTCAACTGTTTAGAACATTGTTAAATACAGGAGGATCTCCAAATGTAGCAGATATTTTCTATCATAACTTAATGTGACCTTTATCTCTGTCTAACCTTAGTTTCATATTTGATTTAAAATAAGTATTAAATAAATTTATAATAATTAATAGCATTATATTATAATCAATTGGTATATAACGTGCAATATATCAGTGGTCCTCTTTATGAACTTAGCAACATAGGCAGCATTGGATAATTTGTAAACCTAAATGTTTACTCTTTGACATATGGCATTTTTGTGTCTGTCCTAAATGTTTGTTCATGTATTTACATGATACCTGAGAGGGCAAAACTTTGGCTTATTCTTTCCTGCAGATGTGAAGAAATCCCACTTCTTTAAAAACTGTTGTTTTTTAGTGCCAAAATAATTTAAGTTACGCTACTTAATTTATAGTTCATCTATTGCTTGACTATTTGTGTGTCAAGACACAGTAAAGTAGGAGAATGAGACCAGCAATACACAAAGCCAATACTCTGAAATGCTTCTGTAGACCCTTTCCCCTCATTCTTTCCTCAAGGTGGGACTTGGGCCTAGCTCTGATATTTTGCCCAGTGCTGTGATGAAGGCATACCATTAGCTGCATGAATGTTATATTTTATGATTGTAACCAAAATGCATGACAGACGACTTGAAAGAACTTATTGGGGACATTTCATATTCAAATCAGAAGAAAAACAGGGTTGATTTATTAAGTGCTAGACATTTTTGAGAATTACATCTTTTTTTATTTGTATTATTTATGGTCTTAGTTCAAAAATTTTTTTCCTCAGGTTTAGTCCATTATACTGTTTCTTTGGAAATAATGGACCATTTCAAATGCCAGTTAGCAGGAACATTAAAACTTCTGTATATTATAAAATACAGGAATTTTCAAATAAAAAAAGGGCTCCAGAACTTAATAAAACAGAGAAAGCAAGGACTGAATATATAACTCAGTAATTGAGCACCTGTCTTCCATGTAAAAGGGTCCAGCACTGCAAAAACAAATACAACACAGTGCAATACACACAACACAACACAAATTTTGAATTGACAAGAGCTAAGTACCTGCTGACGAATGCTAACAGAGCATACACTGCACAATAGTTCTACCCTGTGCATGCACCTTGACAGTGCAAAGCATAGCAGTGAAAGGGCTCAGAAATGGGATCATTTTTGTTCAGAGAATGGAACACGTGGAACCCAGGTGTCCCAAAGCTTCATGCCCACATAATGATGTCTAGTGGTATTAAGGAACATATGAGTTGCAGGGAGTATTTGGCTCTTGAGTAGGTGTAATACCAAGTCTTCATCCTCTGCTAAAGATAAGCCTGTCTCCAAAGGCTCTAAGTTTTCTCACTTTACTTTCTTTCCAGGGACGTGTTAGTCTCACATCTTCCAGTTCTGTGTTGTTCCTTTTCCTCATTCCTTGCTGCTGTTTTGTATCACTTGTTTTGTTTTGCATATCTTCATTGTCAGATTTCTCAGAACTTCTTTACTTACCTGGATTTGGAATTGTGCTTGTATGAAATCTTACTACCATCATCATCATCACGCCAATCCAGCTTCCTCTTCATCTTTTTTTGCTTTGGCTTATTTTTTGTCAGCTTTGCTTCTAACTTTTCTTTCTTTTAATCTTCTTTCCTGGGACTGGAGTGGTGGCTCAGGGGTTAAGCCTCCGCCTTGCAGGTGGAAGGTCCTGAGTTCAGATCCCAGATCCCAGGTATAGACGCCAGGCAGAAGCGGGGGCGGCCTGCGCTTCTGGTCCTGGTAGGGCGGAGCCTGTGAATCCCGGGGCTGAAGGAGGTGGAGGCGGCCATGGTGGTTCCCGATTCGTCCGTGGTTCTACACCTACACAAACACACACACACACACACATGCGCGCGCACATACACACGCACATGTGCACAGTTGAATAAATAATAATATTAATAATAAATCTTCTTTCCCAATGCTTTGCCTTAATATTCTTTCTTTATTCTTCTTTGTTAAGTTTGTTCTTTTCCTGACGCCTGAGAGGTACATCTTTCAGTAATCCATTTAAATACAAGTTTGTGTAATACAGGGAATCTGTGGGAAACAAACTACTAAAGAATTAGTTACTGCATCATATTTCCTAGCACTTTTTCCCTTTTGGTGTTTGCTCTTGGCCTGGATGCAGGACTCCTACATAACTTAGCAAGAAAACTTTTCTGAGTCAGAGAGATGGCTCAGGGATTAAGACTGCCTCATAAGCAGAAGGATCCCAGGTTCCAGGTAAGAATACAAGACAGAAATGATGGCGGCCTGCACTTCTGGTTCTGATTAATGAGGCCTGTTAAATCACAGAGTGAAACAAAAAAGAGATAGTGTTGTTGAATCCCCACCTGGCCAGCGGGGGGAAAAGAGATGGGAAGTCGGCAGGGGCCTCTGTGCTCGGTAAGCAGTCTGTGCAGTCACCACACAGACTCCGGGAGTCAGGTGAGAAGTGAGCAGAGGATGAGCTGTCACAGACTCGTTTATTTAAGGAAGCACTTGAGCTTATATAGGGTCAGGGTTCCAATCAGGTGTTGCCACCTCTCCACTGGGGAGGGGGGAATAGGGTAGGACATGGAACTGCCATTAATCATTTAGCTGTTTCCTAGGTGTCCATTGTAGAGGCAGGTTAAATGGCCGCTTCCCATTGGTTGTTCATCCCTCCACCTTTATGGTTCCTCTATTGGGACTATCCGGGGCTTGTCTGTAACTGGACCTCCTGAATCCGGGAACCTGGGCTAGAGGCCTTCCTGAATCAGTAGTGCCACAAGATAGAAGCAATCCAGAATCATTCTTGAAATCACCCTTTCTTCCACAGGGACAAACATGCACACGCACACGCACACATGCATACACACAAAAATAAAGTTTAAGAAAAAGATCCCTTTCTTATTTAAAAAATAAAAAAAAACTTTTCTGAGGTTTGCTAAATGCATGGATCATTTGAAATAATTCAGGGTCCTTAGAAGAATGGATTGGTCCCACATATACTTTTTTTTCTCCCATATTTTTCCCCCTAATCATACAAGCTCAAAAGGTACCCCTATCCTCTCCCTCCCTCCTCCCCTCCCCAGTCCCCCTTTGCACTCTCCCCCCTTTCCCCTTTCCTTTCATCCCCCTCCCTCCCTCTCCCTCTTCCAGTGCCTCCCTCTTCCTTCCATACCCTGGAGCATCCTTTTGTGTGAATGCCAAACCTCCCTCTGAGGGGAGGGAGGTTCAGGATTAAATCGCATAGCCCAGAACCCCTTCTTGGGCTCTCCGTTAGTATGGGAACTCTGTTATGTCTGTTAATCTCTTGCCTCTAAGGATACTTCTGCCTGGAGCCTTCTCCCCTAGACTTTGGGGAAGGGGTGGTCTTTGACATGTCAGCCATTGTACAAGTCAGGCAAAATCCGATTATGGCTACTGCAGCCCTAACTTGTGTGGCATATCTTGCATATCATTGGTCCTTCCTGTCCTTTAGGCTCTTACAATCTTGCCGCCCCCTCTTCTGCAAGGTTCCCTGAACTTTAGGATGGGAAGAGATTTGGCTGGTCTGGTTCCAGGTGAATAATGTAGGGTCTTTGGTATTTTAAATTATGGTTTGTTGTTTTCAGTTTTGCCTTTCCTGTACCGCCCTTGGCTTCATCCTGATTGGTATCGAAAGTCACCTTCTAATAAAAGACTGTTTAAATGAAGATCTTAATATAGGAGGACACTCAAAAGTAGATAGAAGAATAGGAGTAGGACATAGCACTGAGGGGGGGTGTCAGTGTCCCATTTTCAGGATGGTTACCATCTATCTGCCAGTCCCTATACCCTCCCCGATTGGTGAGATCAAACCTGTTCAGTCACAAGTGACTAGGAAGGGAAGTGAGAGTGAGCTGCACCAGATGTCTTGCTACTTACATACAATACTTGATGGTGACCTATTTTCTCTACTGAAGCATGATATCATATCTCCTTTTTTGGGGGGCCCTCCTTCCCCTTCCCTCCTGTTTATAATCCTTTACATTAGGTATTATAGAAATTCACCTTTGAATATGTCATTAAGTGGGTTTAGTACTAGGATCGACCTATTAGGGAGTACATACAGTGTCTAACTTTATGTGTCTGGGATACTTCATTCAATATAATTTTTTCTAATTCCATCCATTTCCTGGAAATTTTCATTAATTCATCTTTTTTGATGGCTGAGTAGTATTTCATTGTCTATTTTCCTTATCTATTCGTCAACTATTGGGCATTTGGGTTGATTCCATGATTTTGCTATTGTAAATAATGCTGCTATGAACATGGTTGTGCTTGTGTCACTGCAGTGAGTTTTTGCATTATGGGGGATTATTCCCAGAAGTGGTATAGCAGGGTCATATGGCATTTCAATCTTCAACTTTTTTAAAAATCACCAAACTGACCGCCAGAGTGGTTGTGTAAGCCTGCATTCCCACCAGCAATGTAGGAGAGTTACCTTCTCTCCACATTCTCTCCAGCATTTGGTGTTGTTTGTATTGTGGATTTTTGCCATCCTGACCAGGGTGAGATGATATCTCAGGGAGGTTTTGATTTGCATTTCCCTGATGGCTAGGGATATGGAGCATTTTTAAAGATATTTGTTAGACATTTCAACTTTGTCCCTGGAAAAGTTTCTTTTGAGTTCCCAGGCCCATTTTTTAATTGGGCCATTTATCTCCTTGGTGTTTAGTTTTTTAAGAACCCCCACATATTTTTTAAAATAGCATTCTATAAGCATTTCTCTCAGCCAGGCTTTTAAAAGCCATGTGCCTTTTCCAGCTCTCAACAGTTATCTTGAATAGTATGCAGGTGCCAAGACATTCCTCAAAGCATTTATTGAGGCACTTGAGTGATTTCTGTGCTGTGTAATTTAAGTGTTCAGTGCAAACCATCAGTGTGTAAGTTAGGAAGGAGAGCGTAACTACCTAACAGATCTCCTCAACAATTGTAGTTATTATTAGTCTGCTTCTAAATAAAGTTTGTACTCTAAAAAAGTTCAATTATTGAGTGCCCCTTTTGATACATAGCATGTCGTAAATTTGATCTTGTCCATTAAGTCAAAGGTAGGAGCATAGACATACTTGTGTTGAGCTTAACAAAAATTAATGCTTTCTTAAATAGTATTTCTTTCTGCAGTGTACCTGTAGATGTTTTAGTTTAGAGATTGTGATATCGGAGGGTCTCAGCCTTCTTTTTTTTTTTTTTTTTTTTTAAGTAATTTCATTTTATTTATTTATTTTTTAACATTTATTATTATTTCCGCTCATACAAACTTAATAGGTACACCGGTTCCCTCCTTCCCTCCTTCTCCCCCCAACCCTCCTGCTCCCCCTCCTCTCACCCCTCCCTCTCCATCCCCCAGTGCCTCCCCCCCCAAACCCTGTAGAATCCTTTAATGTGCATGCAGACTCTCCTCTGGGTCCTCCTCTCTGATGAGGTGCAAGGACCTAGTGGCATTTCCCTGAACCCTTTCCTGTGTTCCCCTTAAGCATAGGAACACTACTATGGCTGTCAATTCCTTGCCTCCAAGGATCTTGGTGCTTTTAGCAAATGCTAGACTTTGTGGGGTCAGTAGTGTGTTGGACATTGCGCAGAGCATGCAAAGTCCAATTATGATTGCTTCGGCCCTAACTTGTGTGGAGTGTCTTGCATATCATTGCTCCTCCCATCCTTGTGCTCTTACAATCTTACCGCCCCCTCTTCCACAAATTTCCCTGAGCTTCAGGATGGGGAGCAGCCTTCTTTTTTTTTTTTAAGATTCGTTTATTTATTTGTTTAGTGTGTGTGTGTGTATGTGTGTGTGTTTCTGTTTGTGGGTGTGTCTGTGTGTATCAGAGGGTACTATATATGCAGGGGTAACTTTGGGGTTCACCCTGAATTGCTCTACCTCCCTGTGCTTTCCTCTGGAGTTTTCCAGACTCTGCCTTCCAGGATCGGAATTACAGGATACCACCATTTCCTTCTGGTATTTTTACCTGGGATCCAGAATCTGAACTCAAGACCACCTTTTTGCAAGGCAGAGACTTACTTACCAGTCCCTGAGACATCTCTCCAGCCTTCAGCCTTCTTTTTTCAGTAAAGGTGGACAAAGAATAGAGTGCAAGTGAAGTGATCAGTAATGATCTTCATGTTTTGGATATAGTAAGGATTTGCTCACATGCTTTATATTAAATGGATTTTCAAAGATTTAATGGTTTTCATCTAGCAGCCTGCTATTCATATGTCCATCCTACTTGCCTTTCCAACAGTAACTTCAACATACAAGATTCCACTCTTTGTTCCTTTGAAAATTGGGGGAATTTTAATGAGATAAAAAATATATATAATTATATACATATTTCATAAAGAATAGGGCAGCTTAAAAGATAATTGGAAAAATACTAAACTAAAAACAAGACAAAACAAAAAATTTCTCTGATACATAATCAATTTCCTGATTCTATCCTCTGAAGTGCAAAAAACAAAACAAAAAAAAAGAAACAAAAAGAACAAACAATTCTTAAATCTCATGTTTCCAGAAACTGAGTTTACATAATTTGAAGAGATGATATAGCCTGTTAAGATGGGATGTACAGTCAGGCCGTCTTTAGACATTAGGTCATTTTTTAATCATTCATGAAATAACATAGCATTTATAATGTATAATTGTTTTTAGGCTTCAGAAACTAGCTTTAAGAAGCAGTTCTACATCTACAACTCAACATTTGCGACTGCTTATTAAAGGACAAGATCAGGATTGCTTTCAGGTTCGTATAGTGCAATCTTTTGTTTGATTTAAATTTTTTTTAAATCTCTCTCTCTCTCTCTTTCCCCCTTCCCCCTTCCTCCACCCCCCCTCCCTCCTCCTTTCTTTTCTTTTTTTTTTTTTTTCATGTGTGTTTGTGTCTGCATGTATGAGGGCATTGTGTATGCCTGTTGAGGTCCAAGGATGACTTTGGGAATCATTCTGTATTGTTTCTACTTCCTTTTTGCTTTGCTGTGGGATTTCCCAGATTCTGCCTTTCAGAGCTGGAAGTGTTGGCCATCGCCATTTCTGTCTGACATTTTTACATCAGATCTGGAATCCTAACTCAGGTCCTTTTTCTTGGGAGGCAGAGTCTTAACCTTACCTGATCCATCTCTCCAGCCTGTTTCATGTTTTTCTGATAATGTCTTACTTGTAGCCCAGGTTGACTAGTCCCTCATAAGCCTCCCACATACCTTCACACCACATACGGCTTCTGTCTGATATTTTCTCTGAGTCTGATTCACTCAACAAATTGACATGAATTGTTTGTTCTTTTTGTTTCTTTTTTTTTTTTTTTTTTTTTTTTTATTTTTGCACTTCAGAGGCTAGAATCAGGAAATTGATTATGTTAATGGTTGGGTTCATATATATTAATTGTTTTAAAATATTAGCTTCAGAACACTTTTGGCTCAGAAGAACGATTGACCAGTAGCTGTGAGATCAGAATTCGCCCAGAAGAAGACTATGTAATTTCTGTGTTATTTGCACCTACTCGATTATCTTGTATGTTGGCCAAACTAGAAATCAAGCATCTTGGAAATCAATCACAGCCTGGCATTAAGTTTATGGTAAGATAAGTTCATTGTTTTCTTTCCTCCCATTATGTTTATAACAAATTATAACCATAAAATTATATACTGTTTTTTGTAAATTCTAAACTTACATATTACAGAATGGAGGTCAAATCATTAAAAAACAGACATTGTAATAGTCATGTAATTACCTATCTTGATGCATTAAGATTGTGTTTGCACTTGAGGAATTTGAAATGTACTTAATTTTTCATAAACACATTATTTGGAAAAATCCCAAAATCCAAAACTCAAAAAAAAATTTAACTTAGTAAATATTGTTTTAGTCTATTTGGTTTATTATAACTAAATACCAAAGCCTGGATACTTCATAAACAAAAGAAATATATTGCTCACAGTTGTAAATACTGGAAGTCCAAGATCAACATGCCAATAAACTCAGTGTCTAGCAAGGAGCTGCATTGTGTTTGAAAGAGGACGTCTTGTCACGTCTTCAGCTGGTGAAGGAATGAGACCATTCCATCATTTTTAAGCACACTGATCTCACTGTAGGGCCAGGCCATCATACCCTCTTCACTTCCTAAATGGTCTACCTCTTCCTACTGTTTTGTTTAAGATTATTTCATCATAGGAATTTTGTGCAGGACACAACACTCAGACATTATGCATTTCATTTATAATTTTGTGCATGTATATAATTCATCCTAATTTCTTTCCCTGATCTCTAATCTCCCACCCACCTCTGCCATCCTCTTATCTATAAATGTCTCAAATCTCTTTATCATATTCATAACTTCTCTTTTGTGTCTCATGGAGTTTACTGAGTGCCATCTGTGTGGCCATGGATTTGAAACTATCCATTGGAGCCTGGTGGGCTTACCAGTGTGTATCATCAGTGTGATAATGTGACTCCCCTTTCCCAGTATCTACCAAGAGTCCCTCTGCATCCTCCAGTAGTGGGGTCAGTCTCTGTAGACCCTGTGCCAATAATCTTAGCTTCTGGGAGTTTCGTTTCAAAGAGATGCTTCTCTGGACTGGTGAGATAGCCTAGTGGATAAGGTGTCTGCTTGCAGACCTGATGATCTGAGTTTGATCCCCAGAAACCCACATAGTAGAAGGACTTCCAAAAGTTGTCTTCTGACCTCCACCTTTTTTCTGTGGCTTGCATGTGCCCTCCGCCTTTCTCCCTTCCTCTCTCAAATAAATAATTTTTTTTTTTTTTTTTTTTAGAAAAGAGAGGGTTCTCTGATTATTGCTGAAGAGCAGCTTGAAACAGAGGAGGATCCCTAGATGCTAGGTGGTAGAGCCAAAGCCAATAGGCTTCTTACTGGGGTTGCATTCTGAGCTGCCTTGAATCTGTACCTTGAATCTGACTGCTAATGGAGGAGGGGTTTCTCAGTGCGTAAAGGTTGAATGGAGTATGTGTGACAAAGCTATGTTGTGTTTAAATGACCTGGAGACACAATGGATACTGGGTTTGGACACTAAAGTCAGCACTGGATCCTGGGAGAGAGGCAGGTAGAATGTTGAGTCACCTAAGGATGGGGAAGGAGTGACTCTACCAAGCATTATAGTGGGGACTGTGTCCTGGAGAAAGCTGGTGGGGTGTTGAGTAACTTAGGGAAAGAAACAAGAGTGCCCTTCCTGGAAGTGCTTTTGGGATGGGGTCCTGAGAGGGAAAGTCAGGCCCTGGTCTTAAGTGGTCTAGTGAGAAATGAGTACAGTCAATGGGATGGCAAGTAAGGTATTTGCAAATATCTCTTGATAGAATTTGCTAGACTGTGTTCCAAATATTGTTAATACAAAGACAAGGGTTTCTTATTTTGTTTTGATTTGTGTGTGTGTGTAAATGCAGATGTGCGTGTGCCATAGTGCACATGAAGCCAGAGGGCAACCTTTGGTGTCACTCATTTTGTTTGAGTCAGAGTCTCTTTGTAATTTATTAGGTTTTACAAATATAATACCTGCAGATTCTGCATCTGTACATCAAGCCAATCACTGATCTAAGTCTTGGGGAGAAAAATTGTATTCATAGTAAACATGTACAAACTGTTCTTGGTATTATTTCTTGAACAGTATAATAATTGTCTATATTGAATTACATATGTCACCTAGAGTTGTCCAAATATACACAGGTGATATGTAAGTACCATGCCATTTTATATAAGGGACTTTACATCACAGACTTGTGGGATTGGGGGTGTCCTGAAATTGATCCCCTGAATTACTGAGGGACAAATATGCAGGAAAAATGCTTTATTCACTGTTTGCAAAATTGCTTTTTCCCTTTATCATTTTCTGTTTAATATCATACAGATAATTTACTAAGATTCTAGGGGGGAAAATTTAGAAATATTTTTGGCTTTTGAAACTTTTGTAAGTCATTTCAAATCAGAATTTGCAGGCACTTCTAATCTGAGGCCTTGGAAGTGAAGTCTTGAGTTGTCAGAGCTGCTATATGCACCTCCCAAGCCTGGCTCCAGTCTGTGTCTGTGCTACTAGTTTGCTTGTGCCTACAGAGGTGTCGGAGTAATCTTAGTTTTTGTCCCTTTTGCAAGTTTCTTTGACAATCACTAGCTTTACCAAAGAATTGAATAAAAATAGATTTTTGAACTGGAGAGATAGCTCAGGAATTAAGATTCTGCCTCACAAGTAGGAGGCGGAGCCTCGGAAATCCCAGATCAAAGCAAAAGTAGGTAGAAACAATCTAGGATAATTCCCAAGGTCACTCTTGGTCCTCTATATGGACACACAGTGCCCTCTGATAACACATGCACACACATACATGTAAATAAAGTATAAAAACCAGATTTTCCCCCTGAAATGTTATGAAAATTTTTTGAATTACTGAGAATAACTTAGATTCCATAATTAACATTTTATTAAAACTCCTTTTTATTTTTTATTATTTTTTAGTTTTACAAGCATATTAAGTACTAATCCCTGCTTCTCTCTATCCCCCTTCCCTACTATCTCCTTCCTATCTCTCTTCCTTCCCCTCATCAATCCATTTCATTCCCTCCCACCCTCCTGCCTGACCAGTTCTGTGTACCCTAGGATTTCCTCTGACTTGTGTACTGTTGTGGGGGTTGAGGCCTCTATGGCATACCAAGTATCCCTCAGACCATCCCACTGACAAGGGCATTCCCTTCACTCATCTAGCTCTAGTCCTTAAGGTTTCCACTGTGCTTTTATCTCTCTCAAGTTACTCATAGTCTATGGGGAGCATGTTGGTATGTCAGTCATTATGTAGGTTTGGTAAGGACAATTATCACTACAGTGAATACAGTTCTGGCTTGAATAGAATGTCTTGCCCAATGGTGAACCTTCTTATCTTTAGGTTCTTATAGTCTTAACTGTCCTCTCTTCCATAAGGTTCCTTAAGCCTTAAGATGGGGAGAGATTAGGATGGCCTGATTCTAGGAGAACAATGTCAGGTCGTTGGTACTCTCCATTATGGCTGGCAGTTGTTGTCCACTTCACTGCTTTTCTACTAGCCTAGACTGCATCCTGTTAAGAGTGTTGAGATTCTCTATTTCTTTAACTCTTTTTTAAAAATTTATTTATTATCACTGTATGTGAATGATGTGGGAGGGGAGTGAGGGGGTGTGCCCATTTAGGTCAGAAGATAACTTTGTAGAGTTAGATTTCTCCTTCACCTTTACTTAGGTTTTAGGGTTTGAATTCAAATGTCAGATTTGCATAACAAGTGCTTTTACTTGCTGAGCCATGTTATGGCCCAGGTTTTCATGTATATGTGTGTTCTGTGTTTGCATGTGGTTGGGTGCATATGCGTGCAGGTTCACTTGTACATGAGTACACATGCATGTGGAATCTCAAGGGTGATATTGGAAATCATCCTCAATTATTCTTGTACCTTATTGTTTTGAACCCGGTCTCTGTTTAAACTTAGAGCTTGCCATTACCACTAATTTGGTTAGCCAACTTGCTCTGAGCATTCCTAAGCTCTGTCTTCTGGGACTGAAATCTACACGCAGGATACTGCTATGCTTATCTAGTATTTTACGTGGGATCTGGGGATCTGAATTTGAATCTTTTTGCTTGCACAAGAGCTTTAGCCACTTAACTATCTCCCCAGCCCCTTTGCTATATTTCTTTTACCGTATAGCTGACCATACATAAGTTCGTCTGTGTTTTTAAAAATCTCAAAATTGGTATGTTTTATCCTAAAATCTTAAGCAAACATCATCTATATAATATTTTATTGTTTCTCCACCATCTAAGCTTGCTTGCTTAGATGGTGGAGAAAATGATTGACCTTTACATATAGAATATAAACAGTTTTGCAGTGTTCCATTGTATTTTCTGTAACAATAAAAGTCTTTACATACTCCTGGACTAGAAACATTAGCATTTTTAATTGTATTGAATCTTTCTATGTTTTGTTCTAACTACATCTTTTTTCTTCTATAAAAATTATTTTGGATATGTGTTTTTCAGATACCTTTATCTGGATATGGAGGAACAAGCAATCTGATTTTGGAAGATGTTAAAAAATTATCTGACAGTTACATGGTAACAGTGAATGACTTAGTTCCTGGCAAAGAAAATAGAGTTGTTTTTTCTGTCCGCAACACTGGCTCTCGAGCAGCGTTTGTTAGAGCAGTAGGGTTTAAGGATTCTCAGAAAAAAGTTTTGGTGGATCCTAAAGTATTGAGGATTTTTCCAGATAAATTTGTGCTCAAAGAACGAACACAAGAAGTAAGTATAAAATCTTTGCCCTACAAAAAAGAATTTTTAGGGGCTGGAGAGGTAGCTCAGGGGTTAAGCCTCTGCCTTGCAGGCAGAAGGTCCTGAGTTCAGATCCTAGACCCCACGTATAGACGCTGGGCGGAAGTGGGGGTGGCCTGCGTTTCTGGTCCTGGTAGGGCAGAGCCTGTGAATCCCGGGGCAGAGTAAACAAGGAGGAAGTGGAGGCAGTCCATGGTGGTTCCCGAATTTGTCTGTGGTTCTGCGCGCGCGCACACACACACACACACACACACGCATACATGCATACATGCACAATTGAATAAATAATAAATAATAATAAAAAATTAAAAAAAAGAATTTTTAACTTAATATTATTTATGAGTGTATTTTATGACCAGCACTAAAGTGCTATTTGGAGGTTACATGAGAGTTGAGTGCTCACTTAGTCTTCATAGGAGTCCCACACATAATGTGCTTGAGTCTGTGGTAACTCTTCCGGCTCATGAGATTGTTCATCTAGAATGAGATGATTTAGTGAGGAAAAATTCTTAGTATTCACTCATTTTGTTTTTCTTTTTTTGGTTTCAGGATATTACTTTATTGTATAATCCATCGGACAAAACCAGTTCTTATAAAACAGCAACAGAACTGTCAACTATATATTTCTTTGGTGGTGATGAAATTTCCAGACAGCAGTATCGAAGGTAGATTACTTATCTTAGATAATGATGGGAACTGTTCAGTAGAAACTGGCGGTAAATGATTTGGAAATTTCAGAACAAGCTTCACTATTATTAAATTGTAGATGAAAAAAAGTTTTAGTAAATAAAGTTTGTTTGACTGGTAAGTTAGGATATTGTGAATTAGAAAACATACTTCCTTCCTTCTGCTGCCTTTCCTTGATCTTTATCAATAAAATGTTTACTAAATATATTCCTAATGTATCAAGTGACTGTCAGTTTCAGAAGAGATTTTAAGCATTATTGAAGAGAGCCGATAAATTTATGGTATTTCTGGAAAGGTTATAAATTATTTGAAAGAATCATTGATTTAGAAATGTGTAGGTGTTTAATTTGTAAAGTATGTGCTTCTATAAAATTTGATACATCTGATTTGAATATAGTTTAATATGTTGAACTGTTGGCAAACTTGAGATACTGATCTAGATTAAGCATTTCTTTATTATTTTATTTTTCTAGTTTTACAAGAATATTGAGTACTTATCCCTGCTTCCTTCCATCCCTCCTCCCACCCATCCCCCTTCCTCAATCCATTCTACTCCCTCCTATCCTTGGTCTAAAGCATTTTTAAACATTATTGTGTATTAAAGTCTGGGTGCTTCTTGAGCCAGCAAGATGGCTTGTTGGGTAAAGGTGCTTGTACACTAATGTGGTGACCTGAGTTAAAGCTCTGAGTCCCAGGTGATAGATGAGAGTTGTCCTCCGACTACACATGCGAGCCATGGCACAGACTTTCCCCTTTCCTTCTTTCTGTTTCTCTCTCCTAAGTAAACAAAAAATATAAAAGTCTTGGTGCTTATTATAAAATTCAGTTTCCTAGACTACTAAACTAAATGTAATATAGGTAAAGCTCATGATGTTTTGTCTATTAGAAAAATCATTAACTTCAGTGGAGGATATGGAGATTTTTTTTCTTTAAACGGCCCTTTGTGTTCTGTAGTGTTATATTCTCATAGAGAATCCAGGAAATTTTCTTTTTGATTCACTAAGATATTAAAAAAGAGGGAAGTTAAAGATAACTTACTAGAACACACCAGATATAAAGATCTTACCTTTGAATATGCCTTTTTAATCTTAATTATTTTAGAATGGAAAGTGACATTTAGAAAATTTAGATTTTCAGATTTCCTGTTTATTTTTCTCTCTCTCTGAGATATAAAAATTAGTGTACTGTGTTAGAACTTCTGCTTGCCATAAACTTACATTGAGTATTTTTTTAAAGTTTATTTTCTACTATAAGATTGTCTGGAAGCTGTCAACAACAAGATATAATTTTGTGGTAATTTAATATTTCCCTAAACGTCTCATTATTTTTTAGCATGTTCTTTTGCCATGAGATAAATTTCTGGGACCAAATTATGAAAGTAATGAAAACCTAAGACTTTTACAGTAGTTTTGTTTTGTTGTTAATATTTAATAAACTAGTGATTTTATTACTATATGTAACTTTCACTTAAACTTCTAAAACAAAGACTTAATGTATTGTGCTGTTAGTGGGATTTGGTAAATACACTAATTAATATCTAATTCCAGTCATTTTATATGTAAAACATCCTTTGACTGAGAATCTTTCCTATTAGAGTTTTGTTGCAGAAACCAGAGATCATAAAGCAGATACTTCCAGAACACAGTGTGCTGCAAAACATTGATTTTGCTGAGGTATTTCAAGATGAGCTACTAGTAGATGAAGGTAAGAATTTTAGGGTCTTTGTCTTTTGGGTCACTTGTGATACTATCTTGCTGTAAGGTAAGAATAGAGAAGAAAGTTAGTTTGGATGTGATACCAGGCTAAGTTCAAGTCCCAACTCTGCCATCTCATTTTGCAAATTACATCACTCTTAGCTTCCTTCTCTGTAAAACAAGAAGAAAGGTATCCAACTTCTCATCCATATAGATTGTTTTTGAGAATAAGATGTTAAGGAGAAGAGGTGCCATTGGTACCCTCAACTTCATTGTGGTTTCAGAGTTCTTTATTATGGACTTACCTTCTGTTTGAGATTTCTGGATTACTCTGCCACCTGTAATATTTAGGAGGTTGTGGTAGTTTCCAGAAAATCCAAAATAGACATGCTAAGTCCAGATGCCTAGCTGTATTTGAAATAATTCAAATTTAATAGTATATATTACTCATGCAAAGTCAATATATCAAGACTTTTAACTGTGTAAAATGTGTGTATAGATTTTTCCCCATAGTATTGTGGTAAAAAGTGTGGTAAGAAATTCAAAGTGCCTCATGTGTATGGGGCAGATTTATAAGCCAGTAAAATAATATTATGAATATATTAAATGATATAGAAATCTCACTAAGAAAAATGTTTTTAAAACTTGAATAATAGGATATCATTTTGGCAAATAATTTGTTCTGTAAATATGTAAATGAAATTACAAGGTATATACAAGAAATAATAAGTGATGATGTTTTAATGGTAGAATTTCAGGTGTTAGTTTTTTATCTCTGAATTTTTATTTTCTAACTTTTTAACACAGGAATATGTTTTACTTCCGAAATATGAGATGGCAAGATATATTTATATTTTTGTATGGGTGATTACAAACTAGTCTTGTGTGTGTGTGTGTCCCCATATCTGTGCAGATGTGGGTTCATGTACATTTGTACATGTATATGTGTATAGAGGCAAGACATAGGTTAATGTTTCTTTCCACCTTATTTTTTTGAGACAAGGTCTCTCACTGACTCTGAAGCTCACCACATAGGCAAGACTACCTGATCTATAAGCTTCAGGAATCCTCTTGTCTTTGTGTCCTTAGTGCCAGTGTATGCCGCCACTCCTGTCTTTTTATGTGAGTGTTAGGGATCTGAATTCATATTCTAATGCTGCATTACACTTTACCTACTGAGACACCTCCCTGTACCCCATTCAGCCCTTTGGGGTATTTTAGGAATCTGGTCATCTGTTCAATGGGAAACATGTGTTACTTAGAAATTATTTTAAAAAAAAAAAGATTGGAATTGGTATGTCCTCAGTGTACTAAGAGAATTAAATATAGAAAAAAGGAACCTTGGATTTGGAGTTAATACTCAAGTCAAGACCTGTCTCTGCCATTTTAGACCTTCTTCCCTTGCTCAGATGAAGAATCTAGCCAGTAGCTAAACTGAATTGTGCTGTGGACACTTGTAGTAACATTACAACTGTGGAGAAGACATGAATAAAAGCAAAATTTGACACAGTTCTGTTATCCAACATCATTCTGTTGTTCTAAGCAGATACAGTACCAACTACATGAATACCATAATGCAATCTTTACCCACAAGGGGCTGGCACATATATGATACCATGCCAGACTTGTGGTAGTCCCAGCCCTTGGGAAGTGACTACAGAAGCAAGATCAGCCTTGATTACATGGTACTATGTCTCAATAAAAATATTTATGATTTCCATTTAGAATATGTAATTCTTATAGAATGATAAAATGCAGATACAATTTATAAAATGTTTTGCATATATGTATTTGTGTGGCCTAATCTAGAAATGCTTACATTGTGCAATATTTTATTAATTAGAAGTATTTACTAGTAGTGACTGTTCTCTAAACTTGTTTAAATTCGGTTTGATTTAAGTATTGTATATTCTTACTAGATTCTTCTTTGGCTATCTACCTCATTAATACCCCCAAAGAGTTAATCTTAAAAGTTAGTTAATCTTACATTAAGATGAAGAAGCTAGAATAGTTGGTGTCAATGTTTTTTGCCATACATCTTTAAAACATTCTTATTTTAAAGCTCACAATATGAGATGGATTGTTAGTTCATGTTGTAGTTGAGGCAACTAAAGTTGCCAAATGCCACAGAGTGGTAAGTGCTAACATTTGGGTCAAAGTCTGTCAGCCCTGGTACTCAGTGTTAATAATTGAAATGTCACCTATTGTAATCTAAGAAAGTGATACTTTATGATTGTTAATGTATCCATAGATATGTTGTATGTATATGTGTATGAACTTGCCATTTTGTGTCTTACGTGTTTCAAAACATGTGCTTTTTCAGTGTATGATCTTCCTCAGCGACCTAATGATATCCAGCTTTTTTATGGAAACATGCGTAAAATTACCCTGTCAGTAATTGGAGAATTCAGAGACTGTGTTTCTAGCAGTGTATTTCTTCAGCCTTCTTCCAAAGCTAACTCGGAATCTAAAAGGTAAAACAACTGCACAAGCAGAAATTTTTCACCAGATTCTTTTTTTTTTTTTTTTTTTTTTAATGAGAGAACTTTAAAAAATTTTTTATTATTATTTATTATTTATTCAATTGTGCGTGTATGTGTGTGTGCGCACGTGTGTGTGTGTGTGTATGTATGTGTGTGTGTAGAACCACGGACGAATTCGGGAACCACCATGGACCGCCTCCACCTCCTCCTCGTTTATTCTGCCCCGGGATTCACAAGCTCTGTAAATGCAGGCTGCCCCCGCTTCTGCCCCGGCGTCTATACGTGGGGTCTAGGATCTGAACTCAGGACCTTCGGCCTGCAAGGCAGAGGCTTAACCCCTGAGCCACCTCTCTAGCTCCCATCAGATTCTTTAACTCACAGTACAGCTGTTCCTTTTCCACTGTATACTATATTATTTTCTCTTTAGCTTAAGTTGAAATGATTTCAGACTTTTAGACAAGTTTATGAATAGTACAGAACTTCTAAAAACTCTGTCTTCAGATTTCCTAATTTTTAACATTTTACCACATGGACCATACTATTTCTTAATAATATCTTTTTCTTAGTTCTAGCTTTATCTTTATTCTAAAAATAAAGTCTGAGATTACTTGTGGTGCTGCCTAGGTACTCTTTAAAGTGTTAATACCTGCTCTGCGCATTGTCCAACACACTATTGACCTCACAAAGTCTAGCATCTGCTAAAGGCATCAAGATTCTTGGAGACAAGGAATTGGCAGCCACAGCAGTGTTCCTATACCTAAGGGGAACACGGGAAAGGGTTCAGGGAAAGGCCACTGGGTCCTTGTACGTCATCGGAGAGGAGGGCCCAGAGGAAAATCAGGCATGCACAAGAAAGGACTCTCTGGGAATTGGGGCGGGAGGCACTGGGGGATGGGGAGGGAGGGGGGTGTGGAGGGGGAGCAGGGGGTACGGGGGGAGGAGGAGGGAGGGAGGGAACTGGTGTACCTATTAAGTTTGTATGAGCTGAAATAATAATAAAAAATGTATTAATAAAAAAAAATAGGGCTGGAGAGGTAGCTCAGGGGTTAAGCCTCTGCCTTGAAGGCGGAAGGTCCTGAGTTCAGATCCTAGACCCCACGTATAGACTCCGGGCGGAAGCGCTTCTACACACACACACACACACACACACACACACACACACACATGCACAATTGAATAATAATAAATAATAATAAATTTAAAAAATAAATAAAGTGTTCATACCTGTGCTCTGGTTCACATTTGACACAAGTTTTCTTACACAAAAGAGGGACCTGAAAGTTCTATTTTACAGTTTGGTAATTGTTAATTTATATGATAATATTTCAAAGAGCTGTATCTCATAGGCGCATAAATAATCAGGTTTTCTTTACCAGAAACAATCCTAGATGGATCAATCACATCCTATCAAAGCAGTCTTTGAATGAGGGCATTAATGTATTGGTTAGGAGATTTCAATTGTCTAAGTCATCTTTCTTTTTTCTTAAGTATTTTTAGTAAAAAGGTGAAAAAGACTACCAGGCTAGCTGCTGACTCTTTTCTTAGTAATAATAGTAATGTTTTCTGGTTGAGTGTAGATTAGTTTGTAAAATGTGTCTCAATTTCAGTTTGCAGATTCAGGTTTGACATTTTTGGCAGGATATCATATAACTAATGTTGTTTGTTTTTTTTCAGTGGGTCTTCCCAAGAGGTGTACAATGCTTATTCTGCTTTAGTGTTGTTTTCACTTAGTTAAAAACAGTGCCTCCCAAATTTCTCCACTAAAAAGTTAATTAGCATCTTGCAAGCAAATATTCTTGGATAGTGATTTATATTATTGTTTCAAATTTTCACATTCCCTGATAGTCGTTGCCTGAGGCATATTCCTACTGTCAAGATTACCAAATGACATTTCTTTTTATCCTGTCTTCTATATTTATTAACTGTTGTCCACTGTGACAAGATGCTCCTTTCCAGGTATTTTCTCACTTAGGATATGATGGCTTGTGGATACAGTGTGAACCTTTTTTTCACTATTCTCTGGTCTCCTATTCTGGTTCCATAGTTCTTTTGATGGGTTCTACATCAGTCCTTGAGATGCTATTATTCATTATCATAATAGGATATTCTAGGCTTGTTTTTTGCTTACCCTGTTCATCCTTAGAATAGCCATTTCTTGTAGAAGGTCTTTCTCTCTCTCTCTCTCTCTCTCTCTCTCTCTCTCTCTCTCTCTCTCTCTCTCTCTCTCTCTTTTGCTTTCTTTCAGAATGGCATTGGAAACCAGGGCATGGGCACTGAACAAGCTCATTCTATAGTGGTGTTACTAGGGAAGAGGTAGGAAATAACATGAATTAACTTGTAAATCCTCTTTTATCTCTATCTAGTTCTGTTTATAAATATGTACAAAAGAAACTCACGGATTTATACCAATACTTCTGTAGCACTTACTCTTCTCTGTTGCCATGAAATAACACTCAGGTTCAAACAACTTAAGGGGAGAAAGGGAGATTTATTCAGCTTATGGTTCCAGACGGTAGATATAGTCCATTATGACAGAAAAGGCATGACTGGCTGGCACAAGCTGGAGGTGATCTAAGTCACTGCAGACATCATGGAGGCTGAGAGTTGATAGCTTAAGAGAAGAGATAATCAACCTTAAAACCTACCCCCTATGACTCTCTTCCTGTAGCCAGTTTCCATCTCTTAAAGGTGCCATGACCTTCCCAAACAACTAAAGATTCAAACACATGCGCCTGTGGAAGGTAACTCACATTTCAGACCATGACAGCTTCCAATTCTAATTCAATACCATGTTGTATTTGTTGTTGTTACTTTTAACTGCTGTGAAACAATACTCAGACTAAAGCAACTTAGGGAAGATGGAGTATTTTTTTTCTTGTCTTAGAATAGTCAGTCCATTATGGTAGAAATCATATAGTAGGAGGCTGGTTCATCCTGGCTACCAAACCTCATCTCTCCCCACCCCTTGCTTTTCTCCAGCAAGACTTTACTTATAAAGGCACTACAGCTTTCCCAAATTTTAACATGAATCTATGGGGGCCAATGTACATGCACAGTCTCCTCATAATTAGGCCTTTTTCTCCAGCTAGCCTCATTGACCTCTAATGCCTTACCAGTTTATTCAGTCTTTCAGTTTTAACTATAAATCTCATTAGTATGCCTAGCTGCTGCAGCACATACTAGCTAAGTGTGGAATTGAACTGGTGAGGAAAAGGCAGAGTGACCCCTCCTCCAATTGTTGATTAGAAATAAACAAAGCAAGAGCTCCCCGTGTGGTAGGAGAATTTGATTTGGATACAATATAATGAAACTTCAATTACAATAATGTGCTGTAGTAATTACAAAATAGGTTTGAATTATAATAGCTTGTAGTTCAAAGTTCACTAGAAAACTACTAATAAAAATCTTCCTAGACCTTATCAGTATTTCTAACTATTATATTTTTCCCAGAAGACTTTTTAATAGATTTCGGTGTCATCGTTGTAAAACTAGTTCTCATTGTGCAGTTGCAGATAGCAATTTTAATAGTTTTCTTTTTCTACTGGATCACTCAGTAAACCTTTTAAGACACTTAAGATGTAGAAGAGAGGGGCTGGAGAGGTGGCTCAGGGGTTAAGCCTCTGCTTTGCAGGCGGAAGGTCCTGAGTTTGGATCCTAGACCCCACGTATAGACACTGGGCAGAAGTGGGGGCGACCTGCGTTTCTGGTCCTGGTAGGGCAGAGCCTGTGAATCCCGGGGCAGAGTAAACAAGGAGAAGGTGGAGGCATCCATGGTGGTTCCCGAATTCGCCCGTGGTTCTACACACACACACACACACACACACACACACACACACACACACATACACACATGCACAATTGAATAAATTTTAAAAAAATCTTAAAAAAAAAGATGTAGAAGACAGGCCAAAAAAAAAATCCTTAACGTTTTCTAATTAAATTTCATAATACTCCATACCTTATACTATATATTTTATCCACTATTTTTTTTCTCTTGCAATGCTGAGAGTTAAATCCAGGGTTTGTCATGCTTGGCATGCATCCTACATCAGAACTACATTACAAGTCCTACATACTTACTTTTAAGCATATAAAATATAGAGACTCTGTATTCAGTTAAAATATAAAATATACAAAATATATTTTTGATTTTGTCATAATATCTTGATTTTATGAAGAATTGACTTGAAAATGCATAAAATTGTTTGACTTATCGCTTGTAACTCTTTGACTTCTCTGTTTTTAAATTTTTCCTAGTGAGTCAAGAACTGCAAAAAACAGTGGCAATGTTTCTCTAGATGTTTTACCAGTTAAAGGGCCTCAAGGTCCTCCCTTTCTCTCTCAGACTGCTCACCCACCTCAAGCCGTCCCGGCCTCAGAAAAAATGTGGACTGTTTGGCCTGAACACTTAATTCTGGTAGCTCCATCATCTTGTGAGTATTTCAACAAGACTTGCTAGAAGTACATTTAGGAGTCTGTATTCAGGACCGGGCAGGAGACATGTGTGTATTTGGACTAATGGCTCCCATCCCTGGAGGCTTCCTATTGGTTCAGAGTAGTAACAAATTCAGGCCATATACATGTGTGAAAGTTAAATCAAAGTTCAATATTTTTCAGATTTCAGCTTTTCTCTAACTTGATTCATTGTTGCCCATGTGTTTGTAATTTTCAATATCTCTTGTAACAAAGATTTGAAATTTCTGTAGTTGAGAAAAGCAAAATCTTCATGCTATTTTTTAATCTAGAATTCATTTTTTCCTAACATTTGTCTTTTTCACCATCACTAAATATAATTAACATTTTCTTTATTTGTTACAATAGGTGACATGGCAAAAACTGGCTGTTTCCAGATCATTAATAATTCTGTCAGGTTACTTAAATTTGAGCTATACTGGCCAGCACATTGCCTAACAGTCACGCCACAACACGGATTTGTTGCACCAGAGTAAGTATAATTTCTGTTCTTTCTGTGTGTTGTTCAGATGCCATCGTGGCTACCTTTTTTTTTCTTTTTGAAGTTTTTATTAGCGTATATTATTCATAAAGGGTTTCATTGTGACTTTTTACATGTGTGTATTGTATATTTTGTTCATATTCACCTCCCATTACTTCATCTTAATAGCTTTCCCAGCTCATACCGACCCCACTTTCTTCTTCCAGACTAAAGAAGCAAATAATGTTGTATAATTTTGTTTAGGGTTAGCATATAGCTCAGTAGCAAAATACTTGCCTAACATATGCAAGGCCCTGGTTTCTGTCCCTAGCACTGCAAAATAAATAAGTTTGTTGAATACAGGTTTGCCTTGTACTGACTATACGAATCTTGTATTGTGAGATACAGTGAGTTCAGCACTCTCTTTAATGGATATTATACATATAGCCAGGTAAGGTATACTTACTATGATGCTAAAAAGGCATGTTTCAAGTAAAACAGAGTTCCTGGAATATAAAACATTAAAGTGTTTTCTAATGTTCATTCTGTACTTCCCAAGTAGGTAGTAAAACCAGTGTGTGGTAGCAGTTGGTGGTGTCTGCAAAGCCCAGCTGTGCTGCCTTGATTTAATGTATATTCTACTGGGGGTTTTGTTTTATTTTCTTTTGTTCTTGTTTTTTCCTAAAAGACGTTTTTTCCAAGTTTCCTCACTTGTAACACATCTGAGTCATGAAAGCTTACCATTTTCTACATAGAGAATTTATGAGGCAGTGTCTTCTGGAACCAACCATTCACACATAGGTTTAGCTTGATTATTGACAGGATGTAAAATTCAGCTCTGCAGCTTTCAGGGATTTCACCTTGGAACCATCTCCTCTGAAGTGGCTTAGAATTTGTGGCTAATAGTTTTGCAGAAGAATAACATGGGCTTTCCGGTCCGCCATCCGCGGTGAAAGCACCACCACGTTGCAGATTTTCGTAAAAACCCTCACGGGGAAGACCAACACACTCGAGGTGAACCCTCCAACACTATAGAAAATGTAAAGGCTGAGATCCAAGATAAAGAAGGAATTCCTCCTGATCAGCAAAGACTGATCTTTGCTGGTAAGCAGCTGGAAGATGGACGAACTTTATCTGACTACAACATCCAAAACGAGTCCACCCTTCATCTTTGTGTTGAGACTTTGTGGTGATGCCAAGAAAAGGAAGAAGTCTTACACCACTCCCAAGAAGAATAAGCACAAGAGGAAGGTTAAATTGGCTGTCCTGAAATATTATAAGGTGGATGAAAATGGCAAAATTAGCTGCCTTCGTCAAGAGTGCCCTTCAGATGAATGTGGCGCTGGAGTGTTTATGGCCAGCCACTTTGACAGACATTATTGTGGCAAGTGTTGTCTGACTTACTGCTTCAACAAACTAGAAGACAAGTAATTGTTTCATGAGTTAATAAAAAGGCAGGAACTGATTAAAAAAAAAAAAAAGAATAACATGGACCTGGACACTCCAACATTATCGGTACTAAAACAATCTACTGAACATGTACAAAGTGCTTATTACATGCAGCAAAAATAGTGGAACAGATATTTCACAAATGACTCCATAGCTCCATATATTTAGTTACTAGCAGTAGGAAGTAGTTTCTCTGTGCCATTTTTAACATATTTGATTTCTTTTTCTTTAAATTATTTATAATTACAATGGGTTTTTTATTGTTTTCTCACCTCCCCAATTATCCCACTCATCGTCTCTCCTCCCACTCAGGAGACTTTTTCCTGGCAAGCTTCCATCCTATCCCTATGTCCCTTCTTGTATACGTATACTACTGAGTCCAATTGAGAATGTCTGTTCTTGCATATGCCAGGGTATCCAGACAGCATAGGCAATATTTCAGTATGTGGTGCCCCTGATATCTGGTGACCATTTCCTTTGGCTAACTTTGGCTATCAGTGATCACTCTAATTCCTGTCTTGTTCCTTATGCCATGGTTGCTGTATTGGTTTTACCACTAGTGAGTTCTGTGTGTTGGTGTTCCTCCTCCTAATCTAGTTCTCACATTCTGTCCCCTCCTCCATGGTGTACCCTGGACTTTGGCATGGGGGCACTGGGGAACTTTGGATGTCCTGTTTATGGCTGAATACTTTCTTTCTGCCTTTAAATCAGTTGTGGTTCTCTGTAATGGCTGATTTCCATTGAGAGAGGTTGTCTTGGCTGCAGGATGAGAGCTGCTTTGTTCTTATAGGCTCAGAGATAAGTGTTTGGAAGGTAGTGTGTTGTATTTGCTTAGCAAGTTTATAATGATGGGTTGTCTTCTAGGACCTGAGTGCTTCCCTTCAAGGACTCTTAGTCAGTTTTATAGTAACTAGGCATGGGTTTCTCTTGATGAGCAAGTCTAAGATCCAATTAGAGAATGGCTGATTTTTCCCATACCATTTGTGGCACTATCTCATTGAGATTTGTCTCTTGTCAGATGGGATCATGTCAAGGGTTCCTTGATGGGTAAGACTGTGGCTATCTTTTTCTCCTTTAGCAGTTTACATATTTTTTCCATAAATATGACATCTAACTTATAAGGAGTCAATTTTCAAGTCACTTATAGTTTGACTTCTTGTTCTGTGGCTGAAATGTATACTGTCTTCAGCAATAGGGTCCTACTGTTAGATTATGAGAGCAGTAGCCTTTATTTTTTTGGGGGGGGTGTCTCTGGGATGTATGTGGCCTATAGTTCCTACAAATGTATTGAACATTTTTTTAAATTAATTAATTGTATCAGAGGACACTGTGTACCTGTGGAGGACCAAATATGACTCCAGGAATCATCCTGGATTTCTGAAATATCCCCAGATCTCCCCTCCAAGGCCAAAAGTGCAAGCTGCTGCCATTTCAACCTTTTCTGGCATTTTCACATGGGATCTGGGATCTGCACTCAGGTCCTTCTGCTTACAAGACAGAGTCTTAACCCCGAGCCATCTCTCCAGTCCATGCTGAGCATTTCATGTGGCCATTTATGTGTTCCGGAAGAAGAATCACTAAGTGGTTTCTGCTATTTCTAATTATCCCCCATCTCTGTATCCCTCTGTAGAATACTTCCAGTCAAATCTTGATTTTTCAAAAAAATTTTTTTCTTGTTTTAAAAAAAATCGATTTTTGAGTGGCATATTGATGTCATAAGTTTCCATATGGTTTTATTGTATGTTTTTAGGTTTTTTTGTCCCTTCCTCATCCCTCTTTTTTTCCATATCCTGTATTTTAGGGTCAAATCTTTCCCTCTGTGATACCCTTGTATACCTTCATATGTGTGTTCTTTTTTAAATATTTTATTTATTTTGTCTGTGTATGTGCATATATTATATATATATATATATTATATATATCAGAGAGCACTGTATGTCCCTGTGGAGGACCAAGGGTGACTTCAGGAATCAACCTGGATTGCTTCTACTTCTTGGTTCGCTCTCAGATTTCCCAGGCTCTGCCCATCAGGACGAGAAGAAATGGGCCGCTGCCGTTTGTACCTGGCATTTTTATGTGGGACCTGGGATCCAAACTCAGGACGTTCAGCTTGTGAGATAGAGACCCCTGAACTGTCTCTCCAGCCTGTGTGTTCTTTTTTTACTTCTCCTTCATAGCCTGTCTCCTACCTTTCTTGGCTGCCCCTTGTGTTTTCTTAGCTTTAGTATGTGTTCTCAGGTGAGCACAGAGATCTGCTGTTTCAAAGCTGGGATGTGGATAAGTGAGAAGACATGGCATTTTTCTTTCTGTGTTTCTTTCTCTCTTGGTATCTTTTCTCTTAGTTTTATTAATTTACCTGCAGATTTTAATTCTGTTCTTCTAATGGCTGAGCAATGTTCTATCGTGGATATGTGCCACATTTTCCTTGTCCATTTATCCGTTGTTAGACATCTATGTGGATTCCAGCTCCTGGCTCTGGTGAATTGTGTTGCAATGAACATAGATGTACAGATGTATCTCTGTAGTAAGATATAGAATCTTTGGGAAGTGGGATAGCTGGATCATAAAGTATTTCTATTCTGTCTTTTAAGAACATTCCACAATACTTTCTGTAATGGCTGTACCAGTTTGCATTACCACCAACAGTGAACATGGATTCACCTTTCTCCACAGCCTCACGAACATTTGTTATTATCTGTTTTGCTTCAGAAACCTTTATTTGGTATTAATTCTGAGATCAAATTTCTCTTCTTCCTCTCCCCGCTTTAGGAATGTTTACATCTTATTCAGAAGAGAGGTAGGGGTGGGCTCCTCTGCCTGTTGAGGCCTGGGTCTGGCACATACCACACAGGAACCAGGGGTGGGGGGAGGAGGCATAGAAGACAGATCCCAGCTGTCTGCACTTGATTTTACATTTGTTTTGAGTTGGTCTAGGGGAGGGTCTGTCCAAATATGGTAGCACCAAATACCTGAGCAAGGTGTCTGGGCAGTTTGCCTGCCCAAATGAAGTCAATAAATATTGGAAGGTCAGGTATGAGATACCATACTCCAGCACAAGTGAGACAAGTAAGACTCCGTCACTGGCTTTGTTTCTTAGGGATTTCTGTGAGAATAGGGCTGTGAGTATTTCCTTCAGAAGAGGGTAAAGGAATGAATAGCACCTTTCCCCCATTCCTGCCTACTAGTAAAGATACCGTTTTTGGTCATTCGATTCACCCCATGCCACTGGAATTACTCCCAACTGTGGCTGTGGAGATGGGAGGGGATGGCCAGGCCTTCAGGGAGAAGTAGCAGCACACCCCAGACCTCAGGTGGTGCTTCTGTGGAATGGTTTGTATTCACATGCACTTTCCTTTGTGCTCAGGCATCCCATTCCGTTCATCATATGTTGGCCATTGTTTGGGATTTAGGCCAGATGATCTCTGTGGGGAGGCAAGGAATTATCCATATTTTCTGCTCTGTCCCAGTGGCGAGAAATGGTTGCTTATTGGCAAAACAGTATTTGTACCTCTTGTCATTACTGCTGTGACAGTATTGGATATTCTTAGTATTTATTTGTAATTTTTTCTCCTTAGGAGTAAGCTACAAATTCTTGTGAGTCCTAATTCTTCCCTATCCACGAAACAGTCACTATTTCCATGGAGTGGCTTGATCTATATACATTGCGATAATGGACAAAAGGTACTTTAAAGTAGTTGTCTGAACATTATTTTGTAGCTTTACTTTCATAATGTGTATTAAGATTTTCATTTTAGAAGTCAAATGAAACAAGTATTGTTAAAAAAAAAAGGAAGGAAGGAAGGGAAAGAAGGGAAGGAAGGAAGGAAGGAAGGAAGGAAGGAAGGAAGGAAGGAAGGAAGGAAGGAAGGAAGAAAGGAAGGAAGGAAGGAAGAGAGGAAGAGTCAGATCTATTTCTTTCATTAGAACATAAAGATATCCTGTTAGAAATTGCTTTATTTGAACAGAGGGCCTTGTGGCTAAGAATGCCATAGTTCTAAGAGCATTAGGAAGAGAGAATGTCTTAAATTGGGTGAATAGAATAGGGGACATGGCCACCATGGACAACATGGACAGTGGTAATCTGCAGTCTTCAGAGAAATCTTTCCAAAACCTCAGAATCTGCAGAGCTTCCTGACCAAAGGGGACTTTTGAGTTCTGTAGCTTTTCTAGAGTGTGATGGAAGATAGTTCACATAATTTAGCCAGTCTTCATGCCAGAAGCTAGGAAGATACTGATGAGGAGTGATTATAACCTAAATGGTCTCAGTTCCAGCAGTGAGGTGGCAGCTGAGCCTCCTTACAGCAGCAGGCGAGAGGAAGGAACAGCAGCAGCAGGGAAGGAGGCTGCAGGAGGACATGGCTACATGTCTGGGACAGGCACAGAACTCTTAGTACAAATTTTACCCTTACTGATGTGGATTGTTTTCTAGGGAGACTGGTGATGGAGAATAGAGCCTTTTTTTTTTTTTTTTTTTTTAAGCAGGGGATAGGGAAGAAAGAGTGGAAAGAAAGATGGAACTGTGTCTCACTGGATAAAAACACTTGCTACCAAATGTCAGGGCCTGAGTTTGAATCCCCAGAAGCCATGTAAAAGACAGATATATAGGATAAGATACAAGTTTCTATAATTCCAGCTTTCTTACGAAGAGATGGGAGGGTTTGTCAAGAAAACTCCCTGGAAGCTTATGGACTAGTTAATCTATCATATACAGCAGATATGAACAAAGAAACCCATCTCAGTCAAGATAGAAGGCATGAACTAGAACAGAGGAGATGGTTCAGGAGTTAAAGCCTTTGCCTCTCAAATAAAAGGACCTGAGTTTGGATCTCATGTAAAAACTCCAGGCAGAAATGGCAGTGGCCTGCATTTTAAGCCTTGGAAGGCAGAACTTGAGAAACCTCAGAGCAAAGCAATAGAGATAGAGCAATCCAGATTGATTACCAGTGACACCCTTGGCCTCTACAAGCACACACTAAAGTGTCCTCTTCTATATACATACATGTGTACATGCACACACACAAAAAAAGATTGTAAGTCCAGTGTTCTCCTTTAGCCTTCACATATATGCACACACATTTACATGTACATTTACATGCACATGCACATTTACATGCACAAATAAGTAATAATTTAAATTTAAAAAGGAGTGACAAGAAGTGTCAGTAGTAGAGGGCCTGTCTGGGAAGCACGTGGACCCGAGTTTACATCCCTAGAACCCACATAGATAAAGTAGTGCTCCTGTGGGGAGATAAGACGCAGAAAGAGTAGAATCTTGTGGGCTAGCCTATCATTTGCAGTGGTAAATAAGAAACCATGTCTCAGTGAGGAAGGTAAATGCCCAAAGTTGTCATGTGCACACTGGAGCATATATAGGGACGAATACACAAACACACACACACACACACACAGATGAGGAAGAAGGGGGGGTAGAAGAAAGTTGGGGAGAGAAGAGAGTGAGAGGTTTTTTTTTTTTTAAGGTCTGAATAAATTTTAATAATAATCTAAATCATCAGATTTTTGTTAGGCAATTGGTTTCAAAATCAGAATAAATTTTAATCATAATTTAAATCATCTAGTTTTTATTTGTTAGGTATTACTTTCAAAATCAGAATCATGTCTTTTAAACTAGTAGCTACATTGTATGTTACCTGTTTATTTTTGTTTGATCCATTTCAGAAAATTGTGAAAGTTCAAATTCGGGAAAATTTGACTCAAGATCTTTTACCACATTTGTTCTCGGGCACATCTGGGATTCTTGCCCCAGCCCCTGAGCCTCCTATTACTCATTTGACAAAACCAATAGCAAAACCACCTTCTACAAAAGTTGAAATCAGAAGCAAGACAGTTACTTTTCCTCCAACAGAACCTGGTAAAACCTCGGGTAGGTATCACAAAATTGTTGTATGGGATCGAATCCTTTGTTTTAACTATATGTATTTGGTTTTTTGATTTGGGGTTTTGGTTGTTGTTTTAAGTATTAGGGAATCAAACCAAGGATCTAAACACATAAGTGCTTTACCACCGAACTATACTTCAGCCCCTAATGTTCTGAATTAACCTTGTTATTAAATACAAAATTTAACTCCCCTTTAAATCAAGTAGCCAAGATAACCAATGATTTGAATATTTTATCTAAAAATGTGAAACCTGGGCATTTAACTAACTGTATTTCTGGTATGTATTTCAGGTTTAATTTGATGGTCAGAACTGTCGCTTCCCATTCTGAAACCAGGTTTCTGACCAAAGTTGATAAGCTAGTATTTGAAGAGCAAAGAGTAGGTGGCAGTTTGGCTGATATCCTGACTAAGTGGTTCCAGGATCCAAGAAGCCAAGTACAATGCTCAGTCTCCCCATGTGTTAACCATCATCTTTCACAGAGGACACTGAAGATGGATTCAGTTATTCACTTGTTTAGTTACATATGTAAAGCAGTTAGCACAATGTTTCCCACAGAGCAGCCCTATTCTTTAGCTGTTGCTTCTTAAAAATCCTGAGGTAATTTTCTTTTTGTCTTTGGCTCTTTTGTCTCTCTCCCATTTTCTACTGGCTAAGTAAGTAGTAATATATGGACCTAATAGAAGGGATTTAGGATGCTCTCACTAAACCCCTTCTGTCATCACTTTTCCTGCCCTGTCAGCCCACTTTCCTTCTTTGTGGACCTTTCCTGGACCTTGCCATTTGCCCCTAGTACCTCATCCTGCTCTCATCCAGTCACAGGTCTTTCCATTCGTGTCTCACCAGTTATCTCTTTCTAGGGATTGCAGTCCCTACCATCTTGTCGAATCCATCCATTCTACCACCTGGCTTTGGCCACTCTTTTAGTTCCATGGCCCATCACGATCATCTTTGCCTCTCCCTCCTCCTTAACTATCTGTGCCTTTTCATTAAATCCTAGTCACATCTAGCTCCCTGGCCAGTCTATGTTAATACCCCAGCAGATTCACGGTCCCTGATGTCCCCTTAGCATGTACCCTGCCAGTAGCCTGTGTCCCTTCTCCTCAGAACATGTAGTCTATCAGTTTCCGGGATGCTCTGACTTTTTCCTACTCTTGACTTTGCCTCACATGCATATAGAAGTCATTAGACTTTGTTCAGTTACATGTGTAAAACATTTAGACGGTGTTTCCCATCTGGCATCCCCACTCTTTAGCTGTTGTTTCTTAAAAAAGTCCTGTGATAATTTCTTTTTGTCTTCTACTCTTTGCCTCTCTCCCTTAGTCTGCTAGCTAAATGAGAAGTACTGTACAAGCTTATTAGAAAGAATTTGGAACACTCTTACTAAGCTCCTCCTTATGAAATATTTTGCTTCTGTCATAGGGGAACCCCTCTTCTTGGAATCTAGATCCATCTACTTTGCCTTCTCAGGAGCTCTCTATGATCCCTTTTGTTCTGAACTGCCTGTTTCCTCTTTTCGTGCCTTTCAATCAGCCCGCCGTACGTGCCACTTTCCTCAGATCCCAGCTGTCTCTAAGTTGCTTCCTTTTTCAACACACTCTCCAGTGGAAAAAGGGTTCTACTCCCTACTTTCTAGATCAGTAAGCTGCCATCACCATCATACCCGACCTCATTTGGAACTCCCATGTCTATCTGAGGTGTCTTTGTCCATCTGACACCTTAGAACTGCTGCTCTCCTCCTTGGAGCCTTGCTCATACTTCTGGGTGCTGGTGTCGTAGATTTTCCTGTCTTACTCATTTTCAGATTTCTTTGCCAACTCCTTTGTATCCTAACTTCTGAAGTTTGTCATATCTGGATCCTCATCTCACCTGTGCCCTCTAACGACCGTGTCCTTCCCCTTGCTGTCTGCTTGAGCGACTGCTTGTTGGTCATGACTGGTGAACTCACCCATGGATATTTCACAGGTTCTGTGGATGTTTTTGATCCAAGGCAGAACCTGTTTCTCTGGTCTCACTACATGAGTAGTGATACCACTGTCTATCCATCCATTATTGTCTCATGCCCTTGCTTCAACTCTTCAGTATCTTTGTAGTATACATTGAATAAAATCCAAAACAAGGTATTTGACCCACTTGATTTTTTTTTAAAGAAAGTTCTATAGTTTCCACTGAACTCAAGGATCTCTCCCCATTGTGAGTTCATGATTTTTTTCACAGAAGTTCTTCTCACTATCCTTGCTTAGAGTATCAGTAGTACATGTGTTTCTTTCAGAGAACTGTGTGGAATTCGAGAATCATGGCCCCACGGATGTGAAATGGCATCTGTCGTCTTTTGCTCCCCCATATGTTAAGGTTAGTGATATGACTGCTGATAATCTATGGCTGCTTCAGACCCTGCATGCAGGTTGTTTGTCTCAATAGTTCCTCACTTGTGTGATGGGGATGACAATGCTTGGGGATGCTTTTTACTGATGGTTTTGAGTGTCAAATTAGCAAATTCATATGAAAATGCATGCATTAAATCCATTTAATTCTACCTCCTAATTCTTCTTTTATCAGAAATAGTTTGCGAACTATTGAATGTTTGCACATATGGCTTCCTCACCATGTTTACCATGCTCACTTTACTGTTTTGTCTTATTAATCATGTTTCAGTCATGGGAGCTAGTGTGGGTAGGGTAGAACACTTGGCTAGTAAGTCTGTAACTACCACCTGCCTAGTGGCGATCCCCAAAGTGATCCCCTTATCCTTTCTGTTGTTCAGGATGCTGGCCTGTCTCATGTGTTTTGCGGCAATTATAATTTCAAACCAAAATACTACTAATAAAATATGTGTAAGAGATGGTTACTATATATTAAGATAATGAACTGGTATTGCAATGTTAAAAGTATTCTCAGCAGGGTCCTCAGGATCGTTTAGGAAAAGACAGTCATTTGACATTGGAAATAGCATCAGTGAAACTCATGGTGGTTCAGTAAGTCATAGAAACAGACTTGTGTGACCTTTAGTGTGGCAGTAGTTAGCGTGAGTGTTCCTGACCCTTTGCTAAACAAATTGGGTGTTCTCCATAGCCATAAGGATAATGAAGTCTCTTGAAGGGATCCATTGGCTTATGATTCTTATTTAATTATTGAATTGATTATTTTCCAGGGAGTTGATGAAAGTGGAAATGTTTTTAGAGCTACTTACACAGCATTCAGATGTTCTCCTGTTTCTGGTACATTGGAAAGTCATGGAATCCAAAAGGTGAGCTTTGCAAGATTTTCACAAAGTGTAGAATGTGCTATTCCATCAGTAGTGACTCATGACCTGACCACTTCTGTTTGTCCTTTAAACTGGGGCTGGCTTTGGAATTATCTATCTGATGGAGAAGACATTTCTTTGGTGCAAGTTAACAAATTTTTTTTGTGCTGTGATAGAAAGTCTCCTGTGAGAAAACATGCACTAAGCAAAGCAACACCATCTTTGGTGATGGGGCTTCTGTAAGCAACTATCAGTGCTTCCAGAACACTTCACTGATGAGGACAACAGTCTGTCAACCAGTAGTAATACTATTAGAGCCTACCATTGCTCAGCAAAAACACATCGTTCACAGCATAGTCACCAGTATATTGCCAGGGTAATAAATCCTGTTGTGGTATTTAGTTTTATGTGTCAACTTGTCAATTGAGGACAGCCTTTATGAAAAATTTATTATTAAAGCAAGCTGTAGAAGATTATCTAATGTGAGAATACCTAGCCTATAGTATATGGAACCATTCCCCAGGCAGGTGAATAGATAGAAAACTGGTTGGAATTCACTTGACTGGCAAGTTATAAAGTTTGCTACTTTCTCAGTTCTTTCTGTGACTATGTTGTGGTCAGTTCCCTCTTTTCCTGGTGCTGGTGTGAACTCTCCTGCCATGCTGATGAGCTGTAACCTGGAATTCTGAGCATGGAAAAAATTCTCTTGTTTCCTTAAATGGTCTGGATCAAGTATTTTTCACAGCAGCAAAATATGAGACTAAGGCAGTTTGCATACCAGAAGAGTTCAGGTGTTGTTGTGAAACTGAGATACCTGTCAACTACTGTAAACTTTTAGAACCTTGATTTATACTTTTATCTGATGGTCCTTCAGAAATCTAGTGGCACTTAGCATTCACTTGGCTTGATTAGTATATTTTCTCACTGTAATTGTTGAAGCACATTTAAACTATTAAGTATAGATAATAGTGGCATATTAGTTCACTCGGACCTCTAGTAAATGCTAGAATGTGGCTTTAAACTCATAATTGCTCATTAAAGAATCTAAGAGCAGCTATAATTATTGTCATAAACTTGGCACTTTACTAGATCTGTGTAACATACTGTTAGGGTTTCTCACTTTTTTTAAAGACAAATTCTATAAGAATACTTTGTTCTATGTCCCAGACTTCAGCAGAAGTAGATCAGGAGAACTGGACAGATCTACTGATTAGCAAAAGTTTAGCATACAAGAGATTGTCCAAAGGGGGAAAAACTACCAGTAAAGACATCTAAATTGATGGAAGGAAAGAACTGGGAATTGGGCAGTAGTAGTGTAGTCATAGTTTCATGCATCATTCTAGTCAAAACCTCAGCTGGGCTTTAAAGAAAAAATTGTCTTTGATGGAGGGAAGCAGGGATAAGTACTCACTATGCTTGTAAAACTAGGGGAAAATTAATTAATAAAAAATTATCTTTGGATTCTTTTCTGGTTCATAAACATGATGATTGGGTATTCACATCCTTGCATGACATGTGCCTCCCACATTTATGTTATGACATCGGCACATTGCCCTTCTGATGTAAAAGAAAAAAAAGTCTTTATTTTGTTTTACTTATTTTGGGGTCTCCCCCCCAGAAAAATGAGAATTTAAAGTATATTCTGAGCCATAGTAGAGAAAATAGGTGAATTTTTCAGTGAAATGGCAAAAGAAAGTTGGCCAAAAGAAGGCAGAGAAACTTTGTCTTATAAGAGTTAGTGAGATAGCTCAGCAGATAATACACCTTCTTGCAAACTTGGTGGCCTGAGTTTGATCCCTAGAAACCTACATAATGGATGGACTTCCAAAGATTGTCAGCTGATCTCCACCCATGTACCATAGTATGCATGTTCTCTGTCTTTCTCTTGAAATAATTAGAACTATGGGGCTTCATTATCATCTGATATCCCTTTGGCAATATAGTTAGAAATATACATGACAGGAATTCCAGGGTTTTATGAATTTATTATTTTTTTCTCGTGTGTGTGTGTGTGTGTGTGTGTGTGTGTGTGTGTGTGTGTGTGTATTTCAGAGGGCAGTCATCTAGATTGCTTCTACTTCCTTTTTGTTTTACTCTGGGATTTCCCAGGTTCCACCTTCCAGAGCCAGAAGTACAGAACACCGTCATTTCCACCTAGTGTTTTTACATGAGATCTGGGATCTAAATTTATATCCTCATTCTTGCAAGACAGTCTTAAGTTGCTGAGCCAGCGTTCCAGCTCAGGGTTGTCCCTTTGATAATTCTAGAACCTAAAAAGCTGATAATCAATATTAACTATTAAAACCATAGAACAGCTTTTTCTGGTCCCAGCTTCCAACATGACCAAGAAGAGAAGGAACAACGGCTGCGCCAACTGCACCTGATGCATGCTCAAGGACAAGGCCATAAAGAAATTCATTGTTAGGAACATCGAGGAGGCCATCGTCGTCAGAGACATTTCTGAAGCCAGTGTCTTCGATACTTAATGTTCTTCTCAAGCTATATGTGAAGCTTCATTACTGTGTGAGCTGTGCCATTCATAGCAAGGTGGTCAGGAACCGATCTCGTGAAGCCAGGAAGAGCCGAACACCCCCATCCCGATTTAGACCTGCTAGTGCTGCCCCAGGACCTCCACTAAACCCCATGTAAACAGTTGGATTCTTGAAAATGAAAGACAAAGTCGTCTTCTGGAAAAAATAATAAAGTGCAAATTATGTTTAAAAAAACCATAGAACAGAAAATGGCAAAAAATAACAAAGTATACAGTGAGATTAAAAGTTATTTAGGATACAGAAATTATAAATGAATGAAATGTGCCTAGTGTACAGTATACAGTAATGCTAGTTGATCCTTTCTTTTTTTGCTTTGAATTTGGTGTTTCATAAGATATTGAAATTACATGTCATGCAGTCTGGCTCCAGACAAATGGCATGTTCTGTACCACTGTGCAGGACATGGTTTCTATAATCTTCCCCATCCTCCTTGCCCTGTGTTCTCAGTTTAGAGTATGTATCTCACCTGGATCAGTGCTGAGTTTCCCTGCAGGCTTTCAGAAGCCACATTATTATTCCTTATATAAGGATTTCCTTTCTGCATGGGCAGAAATTCGATCACTCAGTGTTAATCTAATTAGTAGTCACCATTATTACCACTGAAGTCTTTAAGCACTGGTATTATGAGGCAACATATCAGTGATCATTTGGTCATCATTGAACTTTTTGCAGGCTCTATACAGCATATAACTACACTGTGGAATCAGGGCAGCTGGTTCTGACTACCATTCTGAATTAAGTTGAATGCAAACTATCATAATTTAGCAGTAGGTACTTGGCCCCCACCCTCCTTTACTGTTCTCACATCTGCATCTTCTTTGTGGCCAGCAGAGAAGGCTGCAATTATGATGGGGAAATCATGATGGGGAAAAAAAAACTGGTTTTCAAGTGGAACTTTTCCTCCCAGGTATTCATGGTATCTAATACTTTGAAAACTTTTTTCCTCCAAAAAAGTTATATGTATTTTTAAACAGGAGTTTATTTTGGATTTGTTATAGTACCAACCAATAGAAATAAAATTCTTCATATTGTTTTGATTAGAAGGAAAACTAGCTAATGTACCTGCATTTATTTGTTGAATTCACACTCTGACTACATGTGTATAGTCATGAAGAGTCACATATCCCTCTTGCTGTGTTTTGTAGGTCTCTGTTATGTTTCTGCCCAGAGACAGAGGAGATTATGCCCAGTTTTGGGATATTGAGTGCCATCCTGTGAAAGAGCCTCATATGAAGCGTACATTGAGATTTCAGCTCTCTGGACAGGTGAGTATTGTCCTAAACATATTAAGCAAGATATTGTATATGTTAAAAAGTAAAAAAATATGGAAATACATAACTATTTCCTGGTATTTAATTTTCACTAATTATGTTGTACATATCTGTGTATGTGTGTGTGTGTGTGTGTGTGTGTGTGTGTGTGTGTGTGTGTTTATCAGAGGACACTATAGTGGGCCTGTGGAGGCCAAAGGGTAACTTTGTGAATCATCCTGGATTGCTTCTACCTCCTTCTACCTTCTACTTGAGGTTTCCCAGGCTCTGTCTGCCAGGGCCGGAAGTGCAGGCTGCTGCTATTTCTGCCTGTTGTTTTTATATGGGATCAAGGTTTTGAACTCAGGTCCTTCTGCTGTTGAGGCAGAATCTTAACCCCTGAGTCCATAACCCCATATCTTAATTTTTTTTAATTTTTCTTATTTTTCTAGTTTTACAACATAATGAGTGATGGTCCTTGCCTTCCCCCCTACACTTGTCTCTTCTTCTTTCTCTCCCACCCTCACTTCTCTTCACCAATTCATCCCTCTCTCTCCTGTCTTCCTGCCTGTCTGCATGTGTGAGCACCAGGGTTGCCATTGGTTTGTCTGTAGCAGATTAAGTGGCTCTTGTTTGGGTAAACTCACTAATAGGGTCACTCCCCTTTACCCATCAGTTTTATCCCCTAAGGTTCCAGTGACATGTAATTATTTCTCCCAAGTTCCTCTCTAGTCTATGGGGGAATGTTGATATGTCAGTCATAGCACAGTTCTGGTGAGGGTAAGTCTTTTTTTTAATTTTTTTTATTATTTATTCAATTGTGCGTGTATGGTGTGTGCGCATGTGCATGTATGTGTGTGTGTGTGTAAAACCACGGACGAATTCGGGAACCACCATGGACCGCCTCCACTTCCTCCTTGTTTAATCTGCCCCGGGATACAGGCTCCGCCCTACCAGGGCCAGAAACGCTGGCCGCCCCCGCTTCCGCCTGGCGTCTATACGTGGGATCTAGGATCCGAACTCAGGACCTTCTGCCTGTAAGGCAGAGGCTGAACCCCTGAGCCACCTCTCTAGCCCCGAGGGTAAGTCCTATTGCAGTGAATTCCTGGATGCAGCAGCCTGAGTGGAATGTCCTGGCTAGCAGTGGATCTCCCCACCTTTAGGCTCTTACAATTTTTACCACACCCCCTCTTCCGCAAGATCCCCTGAGTCTTGTGATGGGGTGAGATTTGTTCGGCCTGATTCTGGCTGAGCATTTTAGGGTCACTGGTACTTTGCCTATTTCACTGTTCTTCCATTGCACTAGGCTGCATCTTGTTTGGGTATTGAGATATTTTCTTATCTAAAGATAAAATAAGAGGTGTTTAGATGGAGGTGTTGTGGGGGCTGGAGAGGTGGCTCAGGAGTTAAGCCTCTGCCTTGCAGGCGGAAGGTCCTGAGTTCGGATCCTAGACCCCACGTATGGACCCCAGGTGGAAGCAGGGGTAGCCTGCATTTCTGGTCCTGGTAGGGTGGAGCCTGTGAATCCTGGGGCGGAGCCTGTGAATCCCGGGGCAGAGTAAACAAGAAGGAAGTGGAGGAGTCCATGGTGATTCCCGAATTCGTCCGTGGTTCTACACACACACACACACACACACACACACACACACACACTCATACATACACACATATGCACGCATACACGCACAATTGAATAAATAGCAAATAATAAAAAACAAATTTTAAAAAAGATGGAGGTGTTGTGGAGGTATTGAGGCATCTTGAATCCTGTTTACTTCAGTTTTGTCCCATCCACTGTTTAGACTGATTTATATTGCTGGGAGTGTGTTCCATGTCATTGGGGGGGCAGGGGTTAGGGATTAGTAAACAGATAGTTGGTTACTTGGAGTCTAACCCTACTCCTTACTGTGTCCTATTCCTGTTTTTCCCTCCCCTTTAAGACTTTTTTTACATAAAAGCCTCTTTTTTTTTTTTTTTTTTTTAAACTATTTACTCCTGTTGTTTTGTTTCTGCTCCTTTGGGGTCTTCTTCCCTCTTGGCTTGTGTTCCTTTGCATTTGTGGGTGCTGTAAGAGTTTCTGTTTGAGTACATTAAACTGAATGTTTAATGCTAGGATCCACTTATAAGGGAGAACATACAGCGTCTTTCTGCGTCTGAGTTGTTTCACTCAGTATTATTTCTTTCTAGTTCCATCCATCTAATGGCACATTTTGTTAGGTCATTTTTCCTGACAGCTGAATAGTATTCCATTGTTTATATGTACCACATTTTCATTAACTATTCATCAGTTGTTGGGCATCTAGATTGGTTCCATTTCTTTGCTGTTGTGAAGAAAGCTGCTATGAACAGGGTTATGTGCATGAGACTCCGTTTCAGGATGCAGTGTTCTTTGGGATTATTCCCAGGAATGGTATATCTGAGTCATATGAAATTTTAATTTTTAACTTTTTTAGGAATATCCAAATTGATCTCCAAAGGGGTTGTATGAATTTACAATCCCACCAACAATACATAAGGGTCCCCTATTCCCCACATCCACACCAGCTTTGCTGTTATTTTTGTTTTGGCTCTTAGCCATTCTGACTAGAGTGAGATGATATGTCAGAGTGGTTTTAATTTATATTTCCCTAATGGCTAGGGAAGTATAACAGTTTTTAAGATGTTTGTTAGACATTTGAATTTTGTCTTGTGAGAATTTTATTTTTATTTCTATAGCCCATTTTTAAATGGAGTTGTTTGCTTCGTTGATATTTGATTTTTCAAGTTCTTTGTGTATTCTGGATAGTAGTCCTCTGTTGAATGTGTAATTGGTGCAGATCCTCTCCCTTTTTTTTGTATTGGCAGTTTTCTGTCTGGTAGTTGTATTGGCATTATTTTGGTAAAAATAAGAATGATTTTATCTTGGGAAATATTTTTCTTTCACCTTCAAGTATGACTGATAGATTGGCTGGATATAGCAGCCTAGGTTGGCATTTGTGATCTTTCATGACTTGAAAAATGTCTTTCCAAACTCTTCTGGCTTTTACTGTTTCTGTTGTAAAGGCAGCTGTTATTTAAATATGACTTGTTTTTTCTCTCTCGCAACTCTCAGAACATTTCTTTCTCATCCTGTTTCTGAGATGATGTTATTTTTTTAAAATAATCTTTTTTTATTATTATTATTTATTTAATTGTGCGTGTATGCATGTGTGCGCGTGCGTGTATGTGTGTGTGTGTGTGTGTGTAGAACCACGGATGAATACGGGAACCACCACGGATCGCCTTCACCTCCTTGTTTACTCTGCCCTGGGATTCACAGGCTCCGCCCTACCAGGACTAGAAACGCAGGCTGCCCCGGCTTCGGCCTGGCGTCTATACGTGAGATCTGGGATACGAACTCAGGACCCTCCGCCTACAAGGCAGAGGCTTAACCCCTGAGCCACCTCTCCAGCCCAATGATGTTGTTATTATTTGCCTTGTGCTCCTAATTTGGTCATATCTGGGTGGTGTGTGATGTCTATCTTGTAAGTCTTGATTGGGGCTCTCTTTCCTTAGGTGTGGGAGGTTCTCATTTATGATTTACTGAAAGATCTAAACTGGAGTATTTTCTTGTTTTTTGTTTTTTTTTGTTTTTTGTTTTTTTGTTCTGGGATTCCATAAACATGTAGATTTGGCTTCTTTTTTTTTTTTTTTTATTTCAGCTCATACAAACTTATTAGGTACACCAGTTCCTTCCCTCCCTCCTCCCCCCCCCGTACCCCCTGTTCCCTCTCCCCACCCCTCTCCCTCCCCATCCCCCAGTGCCTCCCACCCCAATTCCCAGAGAGTCCTTTCTTGTGCATGTCTGATTTTCCTCTGGGCCCTCCTCTCCGATGACGTACAAGGACCCAGTGGCCTTTCCCTGAACCCTTTCCTGTATTCCCCTTAGGTATAGGAACACTGCTGTGGCTGCCAATCCTTTGCCTCCAAGGATCTTGGTGCCTTTAGCAGATGCTAGACTTTGTGAGGTCAACAGTGTGTTGGACAATGCTCAGGGCATGCAAAGTCCAATTATGACTGCTTCAGCCCTAACTAGTATAGAGTATCTTACATATCATTGCTCCTCCCATCCTTTTGCTCTTACACTCTTACCGCCCCCTCTTCTGCAAATTTCCCTGAGCTTCAGGATGGGGAGAGACTAAGCTGGCCTAGTTCTAGGTGGTTGATGTAGAGTCTCTGAAGTTCTGGATTGTGGTTTGTTGATTTTCTTTTGCAGTTTTGCTGCTCCTGCAATGCCCTTCACTCCATCCTGGTGGGCATTGTATGTTACCCCCTGGCCAGAGACAAAAAGCTGTTAGAGTCTTGTGATAAAAGCACATTCAAAGGTAGATGTAATAAAAGTGGGAAACCACAGTAAGGGAGGGGTCTATCACCCATTTGCAAAATGGTTACTTTTTATCTGCCAGACTATATGCCCTCCTCTTCTGGTGAGATCACACCCCCTCAGTAGTAAATGATCAGGAACAAAAGTCTGTGAACTTAATCAGATGTCTCATTACTTATTTGGGTCCTTGGTGGAGGCCTATTTTCCCTGCTGTAACATGGTCCCTTCTCTCCTTGTTTCCGGTGTGGCCCTCCTACCCCATCCCTCCTGTTCATAATCCTTGGAAGTACTGTGTCTAGGTGGGCTGGGTGGGTTTGGTACTAGGAGGCACCTATTAGGGAGTACATACAGCGCTTAATTTTCTGGGTCTGGGATACTTCACTTAATATAATTGTTTCTAATGACATCCATTTCCCGGCAAATTCCAGTAATTCATCATTTTTGATGACTGAGTAGTACTCCATTGTATAGATGTACCACAGTTTCCTTATCCACTCATCAACTGTTGGACATTTGGGCTGATTCCATGACTTTGCTATTGTAAACAGTGCTGCTATGAACATGGTCGTGCTTGTGCTATCGAGGTGAACCTCTGCTGTATGGGGGGTTATTCCCAAAAGTGGAATCGCAGGGTCATATGGCATTTCAATCTTCAATTTCTTTAAGAATCTCCAGACGGCTCGCCAGAGTGGCTGTATGAGCCTGCATTCCCACCAGCAATGTAGGAGAGTTCCCCTCTCTCCACATCCTCTCCAACATTTGTTGTTGTTAGTATTGTGGATTTTTGCCATCCTGACCGGAGTGAGATGATATCTCAGGGAAGTTTTGATTTGCATTTCCCTGATGGCTAAGGAAGTGGAGCATTTTTTCAGGTATTTGTTAGACATTTTAATTTCATCCCTGGTAAAGTTTCTTTTAAGTTCCAGGGCCCATTTTTTAATTGGGCCATTGGTTTCCTTGGTGTTTAGTTTTCTAAGTTCTTTGTGCACCCTGGACAGCAGAGTTCCATCAGATATATGGTTAGTGAAGATTTTCTCACATTCTGTGGGTTGCCTTTGAGCTCGCGTTACAATCTCTTTATCTGAACAGAAGCTCTTTAATTTCACAAGATCCCAACTGTTGAGAGTTGGTAGCAGTGACTGTGCCATTGGATGTCTGTTTAGGAACTGTTGGCCTAGCCCAATCAGCTCGAGGAAGTTCCCTATCCTTTCAACTATGGTTTTTATAGTCTCTGGCCTGATATCAAGGTCCTTGATCCATTTGGAATTAAGTCTTGTACATGGTGACAAGTACGAATCCAGCTTTAATCTTCTGCATGTGGAGATCCAGTTTTGCCAGCACCATTTGTTGAAGGTGCTGTTCTTTTTCCATTGGGTTCTTTGGGCCCCTTTGTCAAAGATCAAATGGCTGTAACTTTGTGGGCTTATATCTGGGTCTTCAATCCTTATCCATTGATCTGTGTATCTATTTTGGAGCCAGTACCAGGCTGTCTTTATAACTATGGATTTGTAGTATAGACTAAGGTTTGGTATGGCAATACCTCCAGCTGTGTTTTTGTTACTCAGGATTGTTTTTGCTATCCTGGGTCTTTTGTGCCTCCATACGAACTTTGAGATTGTTTGGTCAACTTCTTTGAAGAATTGCTTTGGGATTTTGATTGGTATAGCATTGAATCTGTATATTGCCTTTGGTAGGATGGTCATTTCTACAATGTTGATTCTGCCAATCCAGGAACAAGGGAGGTCTTTCCACCTTCTGGTGTCTTCTGCTATTTCTTTCTTTAGGGTTTTAAAGTTTTCATTGTAAAGGTCTTTTACCTCCTTAGTTAGGTTTATACCAAGGTATTTCATTTTTTTAGGGGCTATAGTAAGTGGGATTGTTTCTCTCAAGGCTTTTTCATTTCTTTCATTCTGGGCATATAGGAAGGCCTCTGATTTTTGCACATTTATTTTGTATCCTGCCACCCTGCTGAACTTCTCAATTAGTTCCAGGAGCTTCCTGGTGGAGTTTTTGGGATCACTCAGGTGTAAGATCATGTCATCTGCAAATAGGGATAGCTTGACTTCTTCCTTGCCGATTTGAATCCCTCTTATGTCCCTTTCTTGTCTTATGGCTTCAGCTAAGACTTCAAGTACAATATTGAATAGAAGTGGTGAGAGTGGACAGCCTTGTCTAGTTCCTGATCGAAGTGGGAATGCTTCCAATTGTTCCCCATTGAGCATAATCCTTGCTGTGGGCTTGTTGTATATAGCTTTTATTATATTGATAAAGGTTCCTTCCATTCCTACTGTCTCTAGCGTTTTGATCATAAAAGGCTGTTGGATCTTGTCAAAAGCTTTTTCTGCATCTATCGAGAATATCATGTGGTCTTGGACTTTGGACTGGTTTACATGATGAATTACATTTATTGATTTGCATATGTTGAACCAACCTTGTGTGCCGGGGATGAAGCCTACTTGGTCCCCGTGAATGATCTTTTTAATATGTTTTTGTATCCGATTTGCTAAGACTTTGTTGAGAATCTTTGCGTCTGTGTTCATCAGGGAGATCGGCCTATAGTTTTGTTTTGTTTTTTTTTTTTAATTTTTTTTATTATTAATTCAACTGTGTGCATATGCGTGTGTATATGTGCGCGTGCGTGTGTGTGTGTGTGTGTGTGTGTGTGTGTGTGTGTGTGTGTGTGTGTGTAGCACCAAGGACGAATTCGCGAACCACCATGGACGCTTCCACCTCCTTCTGCCCCGGGATTCACAGGCTCCGCCCTACCGGGACCAGAAGCGCAGGCCGCCCCCCGCTTCCGCCTGGCGTCTATACGTGGGATCTGGGATCCGAACTCAGGACCTTCCGCCTGCAAGGCGGAGGCTTAACCCCTGAGCCACCTCTCCAGCCCCTATAGTTTTCTTTTTTAAGTGAATCTTTATTAGGTTTTGGGATTAAAACGATATTAGCTTCATAGAAGGAATTTGGTAGTGTTCCTTCCTTTGCTATTTGATGGAACAGTTTAAGGAGTATTGGTTAGATTTGGCTTCTTTATGGTACCCCCTGGTTCTTGAATATTCCTTTCTTTTAAGATTTTTCTGCTTCTTTAATTGAATACTCCTGTTCTGTCAGCTACCTTATAAATCTGATAATCTATACTCTGCTTGACCTGTTCTGTGTGTGATACTTACTTTTGGGTTTTCAGCTTCAGTTACCTTAGCTTTGAATTCCAGCCGAATTTCAGTTTGGAGTTTTTTTCACCTGTTCTAAACTTGTTCTTATTTCCTTTTTTTTTTTTCCTCAAATAAATTTTTTTATTTTCCTATTCACATAAGGTCATATGCTTACTCATTTCCTCTCAGAGTTCTTTTGTAGTTCTTCTCTAAGTTTGTTGATCATGTCAATAACATTTTCTTTGGAAGACATTATCCTGACTGGTATCCATGAGGTTATTCTGATTGGAATCTATTGTAGGGGGTTGGGGTTTTTTATAAGAAACAGTTTTCCTGGTATTTAGTGTATTTTGTGGTTTTATGATGTAACTTGGGCATTTTCTGTCAAGTCTGTGACTCTTTGGTAGTTATTTTTTGCTCTCCTAAGACAGATGAGTTTGTCTGACTTTGACTGTAGTTGGGAAAGTTTCTATGGATTTGGATGGGATCTTTCTGGTTGTGTGATATGGTTTTACCCTGGCACTGGATTCTGTACCTGGCGGACTCTGGGGTGTGTAGGTGGTTCCTTCCCTGGCTCCTGGTGTGGAAGTTTGTCCCTAGAACCTGGGGTGTGTGGATTGTCTGTCCCTTAGCTCAGTGCACACGGCTATTGCCTGCCTTGGGGATCGTCCTGAGGTCTGGGGCATGTTTATTTTATTTATTTTTTGACACTTTTATATATAAATTCAATGAATTTATGTGGTTTTTAACCCCTTATGTATCCTAGTTTCTTGTCTGTTTTTATTGACACATTTGTACTCCATATACAGATTCTAGTTTTTGTGTACCTCCATGAAACCAGTTGATTTAATTTACTGTGTGTTGTGAAATGGAAGGAGAGCTAGAGAATACACAGAACAGGTTTTGAAGTTCAAGGGATTTAAAATTAATGTCTTCTTTTACAGTTTTTTTTTTTAAAGGAAATGATGGAATTCCCATAGGTAAATGTGTATGTGTTTTCTATAGTGTTCATTGTTCCTCCTTCCACACTGTGATTTTTCTATACAGAGCATCAGAGCAGAGAACGAGCCAGAGGATACATATTCCTCCAGAGACAGCCTTGTTAAAATAGATGTTGCAGCCATGCCTCGGAGGTTCACTATGCCTGAGGACTCTGCTCCCATACCTGGGTGTGTATGCTGTTCATGTCATTGTTGAGACTTCCCCTCAGTGTGGTGAAGTGTAGCTGTGGCAATAGCATGTTTGGTGTCATTGCCTGTATGTGTATATGCATCACTTCATTCTAACCCAGGCAATGTTTCTTCTAGAAGTTCCCATGTATCACTTTGCAGTCAGGATTTCGTCTCTGCTGGTTTCTGTCATCATAAATTCATTTTGCTTGAGCATCCATATTCATATATACTCCTCATGTCTGTCTTCTTTCAGCATAACATTTATTTTGGATTTGATTAATGTTTTTGTACACACACACACATACACATATATGTAGTTTGTTCTATTTTATTATTTAATATTCCAGTATAGGAACATCACAACTTTTTTTCTCTTTGATATTTTATTGTTCTATACATGTTATATTTATTTTAGATAAAAATATATAATTTTACCTGAAATTCTAGGTCACGTGTTAATTATAAATTTAGCTTAAAAGTAAAATGGCAAATAGTTTTTTCAAAGTGATTGTGCCAGTTTATATTTTCATAAGTAATGTATGCAGTTTTTTTTTTTTTGTTTTTTTGTTTTTTTTTTGAGCTAACCTAGCCTACATGGTGAGGATGGCCTTGGCTTCAACTCTTGATCCTCCTGTTACTTCCCAAGTGACAAAGTGGGATTACAGACTTGCACCACCATGTCCAGATTGAAAGCAATAATAAAATTTTTCTGTGTGTGTGTGTGTGCCAGAGGGCATTGTGTCCACTGTGTGGAAGACCAAGGGTGACTTGGGGAATAATTCTGGACTTCCTTTTTGCTTCACTCTGGGATTTCCCAGGCTTCACCCACCAGGGTCAGAAGTACAGGTCACCACCGTTTTTGCATGGCATTTTCATGTAGGACCTGGGGTCCAAACTCAGGACCTTCTGCTTTCGAGGCAGAGTCTTAACCATCTCTGGCCCTAGTCATTTAGTTTCTAATAGTAGAAATAATGCATTTTGTGTGGAAGAATGGAAGAAGTATAAATATATTAAAAATACGCACTCTAGGGCTTCTCTTTTTGCTTCCTCTCATCTGTTCACCTCATATTCCTTGAGCATTCGCTGTGCATTGGTCCCTGGAGGTAAATCAGAGTGGAACGTGGGGGAAAATTGCTCTGGGCCTGTCCCTACAGGCTCCTGATGAGGAACCATGGCCATATTGCACATTCACACTGGTATACTTGATAATAAGCCCTGAGAAGTAACATTTAAGTTAAGGATAGGTGAACACAGGTCAAGTGGGGGAGAGATTAAGGAAATTTCCAAGCAGTACAGAGAGGATCAGGTGGCAGACTGTGCTCCGGAACCCTGCATGGGAAGGCAGAGTGGCATGGGTGAAGCTGGGGAGGAGGCCAAGTACACATAAGCTGTATGTGGGGAGCCCCGTTGGAGAGTTGCAGAAGCCAGAGCAGATGTATCTGAAAAGCCTCTGCTGTAGCTTTCAGACATGAGCAAAGCAAGTGACACTCACAGATGGGCTAAAGTAGTCCCGCAGCAAGATGGTATCAAGAATCATGAAGAGAACAGACTTGAGATGTGTGTAGAAAGGAGGCCTGGAGCCTGCATGATGTTGATAAAGATGTGAAAAGGCAGAGGGTGTCTCTGACAACCCTGTCAAGGGGAAGATCAAATGTGAAAAAACTCAGGTTTATTTTGTGTTTATGGAGTGTGAGTGGCTGTGTCATCACTAGAGATGGAATATGTTGTCCAGTGGCCAGGCGTGAGTTAAGGTATAAATTAGATATTGGTGGTACTTACCAGAGATGGGCTGTGTGGAAGAAAGTGTGCTAGCACTTCAGAAGTCCCAGGCTTAGCCCATAGAAGAGAAAGGAAAGAGGTGAAGAAGCAGAAAGGCAGAAGCAGAGGAAGTGCTCCCATCTCTGGGCTGCAGCCAAGGGACTCACAGAAATCAGCATCCCAGACAGTTCAAAGACAGTCCATGAACTACAGCATGAACAGACCAGGAGGCAAGAGCTAAGTAGAAATCAAGTCAGGTTTAGTAAGAGACAAAAGAGGCTCCCTCACATCGTGTTCCTAGCCCAGCACCTCTGGAAGAGCATTAGGTATTGCTCATCTGCATGTGAGTATAGTATGATTTTTCAAAGTTGTGAGAGAAATCAAAGCCTCAATAATTTATATATAAATTTTTATTTATATATATGTAATTTATATGTTATATATAATTTATATGTAAATAATTTCTTATCGACTTTAAGTAGTTGCCTTTCATTATAAACATGTCCTCAAATCAGGCAGCCAGATTCAAGCCCTCATGGAGTATATGCCCCCAGAGATGTCTACGTGTTCATGCCAACCAGAGTTGGGGAGTCCAGGACACTGAAAGTCAATTTGAGAAATAATTCTTATTTTACACACTTGGTAAGTTGAAAATGTATATTACTAAGGAGTTTCTAAAAGTAAATGCATTAAACTTTAATAAGCATTTTCTTAATGATTGGAAATGTATTCTGTAAATTGTATTTGAGTTGTAATAATTTCATTTTTAAAAATGTTTTAATACCGTATTTGAAAAGAAGTTTATTCAAAGTTTTTGATCCTTTATTTTACAATCAAAATTTTTAGTTTTAGTTTTTAACTTTGTTCTTCCCTTCCCACGTCCCTCTGCCCTCCCCTGCCCCTGTACGCTGTGTCATACAGATGTGGATAACATTTACTTTTAATCAAAATGGGAGAATAATCACATATTAGGTGTGTTTTTTATTATGGGAGCCTTTGTTATCCTGATTTTTTTGGCTATACCTAAAATTACACAATGTGTCTTTAAATGTGCAAAGCAAAGTTTCTATATGATAAATAGAGAATTTTCATACCTTCACAAAGTGTTTCCTTTTAAATTCCAGCTGAAGTTTTTCAGCCCCAGAGAACCTTTTTACATCAAGCATTCCAAATATTCTTTGAGGTAAGTTTATCATAAATCCCAGTGTTCTTAGGGGTTCAGGACTTGCCTGCGAGATTGAGGTTAGACAGGCTCTCCTCTTCGTTAGCAACATGGCAGGAAGAGCTTCCTGTTCATGCAATTTTGAAAACAAATAGCCAGTGAGATGAAGGATCCTTCAGGGAGGGAGGATGTCATGTCTCTCTGCATGCTCTTGTCGGTGTGTCATCCCTGCAGGGTTTGGATCCACATTCTAATTCATCATGCTCAGTTTTGACCTCTGTATTCATAGCTTATTCATAGTTAACCCTTCAGAATAATTCATGCTTCAGATGCTATTTTCACTGATCAGTACCTGAGAGTCGAGGGTTTAAATTTTCACCAATTGAGACAAAAATCTTCTGCTAAATTGGGAGAATTTTTATTGTGGTATTTTCCAGTTGCTATCCATCAAGTTGTAATATTTTCTCCCTTTTTAAAAAAAATATATGTTTTTTAATTTTGTGTGTGTATATTTGTGTCAGAGGGCACTGTTGTCCCTGTGGAGGACCAAGGATGACATTAGGAATCATCCTGGATTGCTTCTACTTCTTTTTTGCTTCACTCTGGGATTTCCCAGGCTCTACCCACCAGGGCCAGAAGTGTGAGCTGCTGCCATTTCTGCCTGGCATTTTTACGTGGTACTTGGGATCCAAACTCAGGACCTTCTGTTTTCGAGGCAGAGTCTTAACCCCTAAGCCATCTTTCCAGCCCCAAATTTTACTATTCTTAAATATGGATTGTGTTTTAAGTTTTTTCTCTCTAAAGTAAATGGGTTTTGTTTTAGAACCATTAACAGATGTTAACCAGATACAGAACTAGGTCCTAAGACAAGTTTGTGAATACTACCAAGAGCAAGACCATATAGGAATCTGAAAAAATGATGCTGGTTCTGAAGCTAATTTTATTTGTCTGTGGGGAAAGGGAGGGAGAATTATACATATGTGGAGGTCAGAGGATATCTTGCAGGATTTAGTTTTTTCACTATGTGGGCTGCAAACATTGAACTGAGGTTATCAGCATGCACATGCAAGCCATCTCACCTTGTAGTTAATACTATAGGCTAGATTTCATTTAAAAAAGAAAAATTATATGAGTCTATAGCGGTTAGGCAGGTAGTTCAGTGACAGAGTGCTTGCCTTGCATGTACAAGGTCCTGAATTCAATCTCCAGTGCTACAAGAGTTAAAAATTTCCCTGAACCACTGGGTTCTTGTACGTCATCGGAGAGGAGGGCCCAGAGGAGAGTCAGGCATGCACAAGAAAGGACTCTCTGGGAATTGGGGCAGGAGGCACTGGGAGATGGGGAGGGAGGGGTGAGGGGAGGGGGAGCAGGGGGTTCGGGGGGGGGGAGGGAACTGGTGTACCTATTAAGTTTGTATCAGTGGAAATAATAATAAAAAATGTATAAAAAAAAAGAAATTAAACCACTTCCATGGATCCCTTAAAAAAAAAAAAAAGAGTTAAAAATTAATTAGTGGACTGGAAGGTGCCTCAGTGGATAAGGCACTTGCCACACTTAAACATGAGAACCAGAATTCAGATCCCCAGAACAACGTAAAAGCCAGGCAGGCATTGTAGCCACACGTAACTCCAGCACTCAGGAGGTAGAGATCTTTAGGGATCCACATAACAAGCTGACTTAGCTGAGCTAGCTGATAGATGAGCTCTGGATTCAATTGAGAGATTGATGAAGTGGAGAACTATGGAGGAAACGGCTTGACACATGTGCTCATACTCTGCAAAGCACACGCATACCCAGGCACCTTACACATACACTTAAAAAAACTAAAAACATGTAGAAATAAAGATATACTTCTGTCATTATTTCCTAAATTAATGTTTGACAGTTACTTACATGTTTACATAGTGTTTACTGCAAGTCATTGGAGTTAGTTTCAAGTATATAGTAGGATTTGATATGCAAACACTATACTATATAGGAGGGACTTGAGAAAACACTCAGGTGTCCCTGAGGGTCCCGAAACCAGTGCCTATGAATAACAATGAACATCTGCATATGCTAAACAGATATGTGTATATTATGTATATCTTCAGGAAAAGGACTTTAGATAGCTAAGCTCTTTTTTAAAAAAAAATTATTATTCTTTGACAATTTCATATACTTATACAAAGTGCCTTGATCATATCTACCTCCTAATTCCCCTAGACTTCCCCCCAATGCATCCCCCCCTTCCTTTTCATATCTTTTATTTTTTCATATGTGACCCATTGACTTCAGTTCATACACCCTTATGTGCATGTTTGTGGACCATTCACACCAGCATGGACAACCTATCAGGAATCACATTATCATAGTTAGATACAGGCGTCAACCTAAAATTGAAGGCTCAAACTCTGGGTACTGTTGTGAAGAATTTAGTATTTGAGTTAAATCCTTAGCAAGCCTGCAGGGGATTGTCTAGTTGATGGGGTCTAGTCCGTAGTGGGGTGGGATTAGTCCCTGGGCAGGCAAATAAGATGGAGGGAGCTAGTTAAGAAAGTTGGTATTCCTCTGTATACTTAGGCATACTGATCTGACAAATGAGGATTGTCTTCTTTCAGCAATGGATATGGTATAGCCAGTTCCCTCAGCCCTGGTGTTAGTATGAATTCTTCTGCCAAGCTGGACAAGGAACTGTAACCAAGAATCATAAGAGAAAATAGAAACCTCTTGTCCCCCCATTAAGCTGTTTAAGTGCTACATACACCCTGGGGGGAAAATAACTCTCCCCCAGCAGCCATCACTACTAGAAGTTCCTCAGCTAGGGCTAAGGCATCATGAGTCCCTCCCCATCCATGCTAGAATGTCGACTGGCTTGATTATACGCAGATCTCATAGCAGTTGCTGAGTTCTTGAGTCCATGATATGCCCAGAAATATGATTTCATGGGATTTCTCTCCTTTGGCTCTTGCATTCTTTCCATTTCTCTTCTATAATCTGTGAGTCTTTTGGTGAGGTGTGGGTTAGGGAAGCTGATACCAGTATCCCTTTTAGAGCTGAGCACTCAAAAGTCATTTTGCTACACTGCAAACATGTTCTGAGAAAAGACTCAGTGGTAAAAAAAGGGTCTTCCTCATGAAGAAAAGGCTGAAATCTCTTTCAAACTTTACTTTCAGTGACTGATTCTAAGAGTTGATGATGACCCATAGACTCTGCATTACGTGCACCCAGATCATTCACCATAACTATAAAATATATGTTGGGTGCACTGTTTGATGGATGAAAATAAATCTTTCCAATACTACTTTAAAAGAATGCATAAATTGTTTTAATATTCCATGCAGTACAATATGCTGTTTGAATTGTGTGAAGTAGAGTGGTCACTCACTGCTGGACAGACACCTGCATTGGCAGAAAGAGTGCAGAGCCCTCTGTGCAATGGATTAGTTCTTATCTCCTCCTCTTTTTTTACTGGGTAGCCTGGGATAAAGTTGTAGTACTGCATCATTCCAGTTGTTTTGGGGGGACTGGGATGTAACTCAGGTTACAGAATGCTTGTCTTTAGAAGACTCATAGCCCTGGGCTTCATCCTTAGCACCACAGAAACCAGCATGGTGACCTATGCCTGTATCTCTGATTGTGAGGTAGAGCTAGGGGGTCTAGACTATCCTCACCTACTGCAGCAAGTTTGACCAGTTCATGATCAGCTTGGGCTACATGAAACCTCATTTCTCCCTTCCCTCCACCCCAAGAAAAAAAATGCAGTACTGGGATTTAAACCCAAGTTCTATGTTAGAGAAACACTATAACTGAACCACATCAGTTTTAAGTTTTTCTTTCCTTTATTTCAGTTTCTTATTAAATAGTAGCATCATAGAAACTAGAAGCAGATTTAGAGGAATATGTCTTGATTCTTTCGAGCCTGTGCTGTGGCAGGCGACACTTGTTACTGTTGCTTCACATACTCCTGTTCCCATCTCTCCACAGAGCCCGACATTACATCCATATCCCTGTACACTTCAGACCTGTGTCAACTGGCAGATTTGAAGCTTTGCTTGTTATCCAGACAGATGAAGGCAAGAGCATTGCTGTTCGACTAGTTGGTGAAGCCCTTGACAAAAGTTAACCAGAATACATTTTGTGTAAATAATATGTTATACTTTGGCACCTTCATTTTTCTATATCAGAATTATGCTATTGTATATATTTTGTATGATAAATTCATTGTGTATAAGTTTTTTTGAGATGTCAGTTGTGAAACCCTATCATGTATCTAGCTCACAGTATTGTATTAACTTTTATAAGAGAAGAGAATTCTATTTTTAATTGATTATGACATTCTGAATGAATATGGCATATGTCTTAATGCAATATGTCCAGAAATAAACCTAATTTTCCACTGAACTTTTTATATGATGTCACATATCTAAAATATTAGAATATTGCTTTATCCTGCTAATTATTTCTAAATTTCTGAGTCTGTGATTTATCTCCTCCATTAAACCATTTTCCTTTCTCTAGAAATTTTTTTCTCTCCCTTGTCTGTTAGCTGATTGCCCAGAATAGTCATAATATTTTGGGCAAGGGTGCTCGCTTCAGCAGCACATATACTAAAATTGGAACGATACAGAGTAGATTAGCATGGCCCCTGTGCAAGGATGACACGCAAATTCGTGAAGCGTTCCATATTTTTAGGAAACAAATGGCCCAATTAAAAATAGGCCCTGGAACTTAAAAGAAACTTTACCAGGGGTGAAATTAAAATGTCTAACAAATACCTGAAAAAATGCTCCACTTCCTTAGCCATCAGGGAAATGCAAATCAAAACTTCCCTGAGATATCATCTCACCCCGGTCAGGATGGCAAAAACCCACAATACAAACAACACCAAATGCTGGAGAGGATGTGGAGAGAGTGGAACTCTCCTACATTGCTGGTGGGAATGCAGGCTCATACAGCTACTCTGGCAGCTGTCTGGAGATTCTTAAAGAAATTAAAAATTGAAATGCCGTATGACCCTGCGATTCCATTTTTGGAAATAACCCCCCATACAGCAAAAATTCACCTCGATACCACAAGCATGACCATGTTCATAGCAGCACTGTTTACATAGCAAAGTCATAGAATCAACCCAAATGTCCAACAGTTGACGAGTGGATTAAGGAAACTGGTACATCTATGCAATGGAGTACTACTCAGCCATCAAAAATGATGAATTAATGGAATTTGCTGGGAAATGGATGGGATTAGAAATAATTATATTGAGTGAAGTATCCCAGACACAGAAAATTAAGCGCCGTATGTACTCCCTAATACGTGGCTCCTAGTACGAAACCCACTTAGAGACACTCAAAAGATAAATCTCTGTAATAACTACAGTAATTGCTAAGATTATGAACAGGAGGGATGGGAAGGAGGGCCACACCAGTAACGAGAGGGGGGACCATGTTACAGCAGAGAAAATAGGCCACCATCTAAGGACTGCAAGTAAGTAATGAGACATCTGGTTAAGTTCACAGACTTTCCTTCCTGATCATTTACAACTGATGGGGTATGATCCTACCAGAAGGGGAGGGCGTATAGTCTGGCAGATAATAAGTTTAGTACCTCTCTCACTGCGGTTTCCTACTTTTATTACATCTACCTTTGAATATACTCTTATAACAAGACTCTAATTTACAGGTCTTTATCTCTGGCCAGGGAATGACATCCAGTACCCATCAGGGTGGAGTGAAGGGCATTGCGGGAGCAGCAAAACTGAAAAAAAAAAAAATCAACAAACCATAATCCAGAACATCAGAGACTCTATATCAATCACCTGGAACTGGGCCAGCCTAATCTCTCCCCATCCTGAAACTCAGGGAAATTTGCGGAAGAGGGGGCGGTAAGATTGTAAGAGCACAAGGATGGGAGGAGCAATGATATGCAAAATACTCCATACAAGTTAGGGCCGAAGCAATCATATTTGGATTTTACGTGCCTTGCACAATGTCCAACACACTATTGACCTCACAAAGTCTAGCATTTGCTAAAGGCACTAGGATCCTGGGAGGCAAAGGATTGACAGCCACAGTAGTGTTCCTATCTTAACGGGAACACAGGAAAGGGTTCTGGGAAATGCCACTGGGTCCTTGCACCTCATCAGAGAGGAGGACCCAGAGGAGAGTTTGGCATGCACATTAAAGGATGCTCCGGGGATGGGAGGGGGAAGCACTGGGGGATGGGGAGGGGAGGGGGGCACAGGGGGATAGGGGGTTGGAGGGAGGGGGAGACCGATGTACCTGTTAAGTTTGTATGAGTGGAAATAAAAAAAATACTTAAGTATTTGTTGCAGTCCGCCTGCATGGTTGCTGATAAATGACATCACACAACTTAAGGGAACAAGGAGTTTACTTTCTTACTACAGTCCGGTTACAGTTCATAGTCCAGCTTGACAGGAAAGCACGCACCAACACCAGGGCTGAGGAAACTGGCCACCATAACGGCTGAGAGATGGACAATCCTTACTTGCCAGACCAGCATGTCTGGCCAAGTATACAGAAGGATGCCAACTCTCTCAACCAGCTCTCTGATTTATCCAGGGCCTGGTCCCACCCACCATGGGCTGGGTCTTCCCCAGCAGCTAGACAATCTCCTTCAGGTTCACTCTGGGCTTAACTCAACCATCAGCTCTCTACACCTGTGCCCAGAGCTCAAACCCTCAAGAGTCAAGTTGACACCTGTGCTTAACTATGACAGTATTAAATATTAAAACTAAAATATATTAATTAAAAAATTAAAAATATTCTGGGCAAGGACAGCAGAGAGGCTGGTTTGTTTGCAAATGTCACTTACTGTAATTAAAGCTGAACAGGACAGCTGCTCCTGGATCCAGTTTAGACAGGCACACAGGGGAAAGCTATTGTGTCATTGTCCTCCTTTCTCTCCCCACTCCCCCAGTAGAGGGGAGTGTTGTCCTGCAGGGAGAGGTTGAGATGCAGCGTGACATGAGTCAGGGAAGACAGCTTACCTCCAGGAGGAGTGAGGTGAGATACTTCAGGGTGATCAGTGCTGCGTCTCCTGAGTGTGGCCCCAAACCCAACCAGCCTTCTGAGAAACAGCAAAAGCCCACATCGTAGTTGTTAGTGCATCTGCGATTCTGGGATCTCAGCTGGTTAGCATTGTTGGATAGCCCTAGGCCAGGACAGCATAACCCAAGTTCAGTTAGAAGTAATGATGAGCTTGATAGGAAAGTAAATTTCTTTTTGCTAATTTTTCCCTTGCCTAGAAATCACATTTGCAGAACTGGATGTGTTGGCTCATTCCTACAATTCCCAGATATGGAAGGCTGAGACGGGGATTGCCATGAGTTCTAGGTCAGCCTAGGATGTAGTGAGACCCTACCTCATAAGAAAAGAAAAGGAACAAAACAAAAAAATCAAGTTTACAAAAATATTTTTTTCACAAGTTAAGCAGTTGATGCTTTTTCTGTCACCTGTGACATGACTTCACAGTCACAGGTATTCAATTACCTTCACTTTCAGAAGTTTGAGAGTAGCACACAGTTTTGAAATGTTCTCCCTGGCTTTTCATTTTCTAAAGATTGTGCTGTTCATTTCTGTGAAACTACTGCTTTGTCTTCCAAATTGTACTTAAGAGGTCAGAAAACTATGGAAGGAAAAACAGACTCCTAAAAAGTTGTCATGATACCACATATTCTCTTTATAATTTATTCTTAAAACTTTTTGTGTGAATCAATTCTTCTAATTTTTCCAGGCTTTCAGATGACTTACTTGGTAAGTACATGTTTGTTATGCAAGCACAAAGACCTGAATCTGAATTTTCAGTGCCCCCTTGAAAGAACCAGTATAAGTACCGGTGAGCTAGTGTTGAGGAGGCAGAAGCACGAGGAGGCCTGGGGCTCATTCTTGTTTTCCTCACAGGCTTCTCTTAGCTCTTGAACCTTCTCCACTGTAAACAGTCACATCTTAATGTAAACCATTGCCTGTCCCCTGTGTATTTGCCATTCAAGGAAGTTTTTCTGAAGCCTTAGAGATTGTTCATCCTCTGTCAGGGCTGACTGTGCCACCCAAGGCATCCTCCAGTCCTGACTGTGCCTGCCTTGGGTTCTTGCAGCAGAGTCACACTCTGTCCCTCTCAGAAGTTCCTCAGATTTTTGATGGCTAATTCCTCCCATTGAAGGCATTTCCAAGGTTGGTGGGGCCTTTCTCCTCTGCAATGCTTGATTTGCACAGAGCCTTTCTTTGTGCTCCTTGCTTAGGTGTTTATGAGTAAACCTATTTCCTCCTTGAGGACATCAATTCTGGGAGATGGAAGATGGTCCTCCCTACTCACCAGGCACCTCCATCCTCTGGATAGCACCTCATACAGCATGCACATTGCCATTGGCAGTCAAGCAGCTCTTACCACATCTTTATATTCATGTTCTTGAAAGTTCTCTGGGACCCAACCTACACAGGTCCCTAGGTGTTCCTCACTCTCCCATAAACTTTGTCTTCATGAGCAATGTGTGTCTCTCTGATCCCCCAGGCTGCCTGACCACATCTAAGCAATCCAGGTAGTGTGGTGGAGAGGATGAGACAGGGCCCTTCCCCTGGATGCAGCCAGTCCTACAGGAGCATTTGACACTTGGGCTAATGGAAACTGATGTAACTTCATAGTTGATACTAAGACAAAGAAGTCGATTAGCTAGGAGTCCCAAAGCTACAGAGTTTGAACTTGGACTCAAGTTTGAACTTGGTTTTTCTTATTTAAGTGCCCAATTGCAGATAATAGAAGCTATATCTATTACCACATTGTTTTAAGGCCTCTTTTTAAATCTATATTTTTAAAATTTTTTTTATTATTATTTATTCAATTGTGTGTGTGTGTGTGTGTGTGTGTGTGTGTAGAACCATGGGCGAATTCAGGAACCACCATGGACTGCCTCCACCTCCTCGTTTACTCTGCCCGGGGATTCTCAGACTCCGCCCTACCAGGATCAGAAACGCAGGCCGCCCCTGCTTCCTGGCGTCTATACGTGGGGTCTAGGATCCGAACTCAGGACCTTCCGCCTGCAAGGCAGAGGCTTAACCCCTGAGCTACCTCTCCAACCCCTTAAATCTATATTTTTTAAAGTTGCAAAGCAATCCTTAGATTGCAAGTTTATGTGTCTTGCTGGCTTGGCTCGCTGAAGTACACTGAGGTGAGGATGCCTTTTGTCAATCAGATCAGACATTTTGCAGACCTAAAGTTCTGCAGCACCTAACTCAGTGGTAACTAATGTGTATCCTTGCTGATTTCATTTTCCAAAAATAAGTTTGGGAGGAGAGCATTTGTTTTCAGTCCATTTTAACTCTGGATTGGAATGATTTTATACATGATTGAAATACTTTATAGCACATTAATCTGGGACTGGGAGTCAAATCAGGCAGTTTCTTGTGACTATGAATTTGTTCTCAAATGTCTCTCATCCTTCAGTGTTTTATAAGTTTTAATGCTATACATGAAAGATTCTTTTATAGAGATCTGATGAATATTTTGTTTTGAAGCCAAAAACTTTCCCCAGCCTCTCTGTAAGTGGAATTGGTTTGGCCACCACCCACTCTGGGTGTCCTGATTGAGTTTCATGTCAGTTCACAAACTAGCAACAACCCCAGTGCATCATGTTACTTTCCAAATGTTACACAACTTTTATGTTTTGGTTTACTAGATGTCACTTTGAATTTCTACCACAGATCTGGTTTCTTGCCGATTCACCTGTGTAGCTTCACTCTGCCTTGCACACTTAAGACCCCTTGTCCCCAGACCTCTTCCTAAATCCAACATTCTCACAATTAGTGGGGAAATTATTACCATCACTTCCCCTGCTATCAGCCAGGCCAGCGACACACTGAAGTTGTGAACTAAACAGTTCAAGTATTGAATTTATTTTTCCTTAGAGGATTTGTTAATTCCTCTATTTTGTTTTTTCACACCATTTTCTATATTACCTTATTCTGGATAGGGGAATGAGTAGACAACTTCAAAAATATTAAAATCTGTCACATTCTACAAATAATTACTTTGTAATACTATTATAAAGGCTATGGGGAGTATGTCAGGCAACTTTTAGAAAGGCCCCAAATAATCTCAGGTGCCTTTGTTCATAGAAGTCCCAGGCAGGCATAGATCTCAGAAGACATGACTGCCATATTGCCTATTATTGCTATCAGTCTCCTTTGCTGGCTACAGGTTGCTGTCCTAGGAAGGACCTGGGTGGCATCTGACCCACAGTAACTGCACATTGAAGCTCTTGGTTCAGAACCTTCTATATCAGCCAGTGTGAACTTTCCTGGTTTCAGGTACCATCCTTGGCCCAGGTGATGACCCAACCAACCCCTGCCTATCTGGAATCTTCCTGACACACAAAATTACTAAATGCTGTTTTAAGCCATGAACTTATGGTAATTTGCTATGCCAATTTAGTATGTAACATTATAGGCACTTTAATAATGTCAACTACATTGGTAAATAAATGGCATGTAAAATCTAGTGATAATCTAACAACTACTGATCTTTTTATGTGGATATCATCCCTAGATAACAGGTGTCAACTTGACCATTGAGGGTTTGAGGCACAGAACACCCTGTAAGAGATTGTCCAGTTGGGACATGGGAAGGCCCAATCCATGAAGGGTGGGACTAGTTCCAGGCCAAGAATAAGATGGAGGGAACTGGGGGCTGGAGAGGTGGCTCAGGGGTTAAGCCTCTTCCTTGTAGGTAGAAGGTCCTGAGTTCAGATCCTAGACCCCATGTATAGATGCCGGGAGCCATGGTGGTTCCTGAATTCATCTGTGGTTCACACACACATGCACAATTGAATAAATAATAAATAATAAAAAAATTTTAAAAAAAGATAGAGGAAACTGGTTGAGAAAGTGGGCATTCTCCTGTATACATGCTAGTCTAGCAAATGTCCCTCTCTCAGCTGTTATGTGGAATGATGTGGCCAGTTTCCTTGACCTTGCCATTGATAATTAAGAGAAAATAAACCCTTGTTCCCATAAGTTGTTTTTTCATGATTTTATAAACAACCATGAAGAATAACTGTGACAGAATTTGGTTTAAGCTGTTTTGTCATGATTTTATCTGCAACACGCAAAGGAACTGTGACAGCAGGTGTAGCTCAGTGGAAAAATGTGTGTGCGTTGGAAAAGCCCTGAGTTTGCTCCTCAGCATCAAAACAAAAATCTTAAAATCCCCTCTTTAAATCTTAAGCAAGATGAACTTTGTATCCTCCAAGTTTCTTAGTTTATATGTAGATGTACTAGGAACAAAGAGCGCTGTGGGTTACTTTTAAAAGAACTCTAATTTAAAGATGGCTGTAGACATCCCAAGCTCCTTGAACACCAAGAGTGCTATGGAAATGAGCATAAGTGTCCTGTGAAGACAGGAGAGGGGTGGGGTGGGATGCCAAACACTGCATCCTCAGAACAACCATTTCAACTCTAGAAGCTAAGAACTGTGCAGCACTGAGGAGTGGGGCACTGGTTACTCATTTTTTGTTGCTGTAACAGAATCCTTGAGACCAAGCAAGTTATAACAGAAATGGATTTGCTTCCTGTAGCACGGATTCCCTAGGCCAAAGTCATGGGACCACATGTTGCTGGTGTGGATCCTATAGAGTCCCAAGGATATCCTACCTGGCTTTCATCTCCATCTTCTGGAGATAATATGTTGACCCATTATTAACCCATGTATGCAAGAATGGGTTAGTGCATTAGTGAAGGTAACAGTTAATCCACTAACTCAAGTATAAGTCCATTGGTGAGGCAGATGCTGGGGATCTAACCACCTTTCAATGCTCCCACCTAAGATTAAGGCTCAACATAAGAGGCACTGAGAGCCAGAGGAGCTAAGCCAGTGAAACTAATCCTCTTGCTTTTTTTTTTTTTTTTAAGTCTTATGTATGTTTAAGATTGGTCTTGAATTCATCAAATAGCCGGTGTCATAGTTCATTGTTTGAAATGTGAGTTGTCACCCACAGGCTCATGTGTTTGAATCTTTAGATGTTGGGAAGGTCATAGCACAGTTAGGTATGGAACCTTGCTGGAGGAAGGCAGTCACAGGGGGTGGACCTTGAGGTTGGTTAGCCCTGCTTCTGTGAGGGAGTCTGCTCTAGAGCTTTCAGCAATGCTCAGCCTTCATGATGTCTGTAGTGACTTAAATCTTCTCCATCTTCTGCTGCCGGTCATGCCTTTTTCTCCCCTCAAGTTGTTCGAGCCTCAGTGGTGTCTCACAGCAGCAGAAAGAATAGCTGGTACAGCCAACGGGGACCTTGAACTCCTGATCTTCCTGCCTCTACCTTCTGAGTGCTGGGATAGAGGTGTGTGCCACTATACCTGGTATGACCATGGGTTTAATTCCATCTTGCAGATGATTAATAAGTAAAACTGTCAGTTCTCTTTAAGCCAAGTCACTTCATGCTTGTCTAATACAAATGACTGCACAGTGTATATTATTAATGAGGATTCGCTAGAGGAACACAACCCATAGAATGGATGTGTGTGTGTGTGTGTGTGTGTGTGTGTGTGTGTGTGTGTGTAAAACCAATGTCCTTCAACAGTAGCTGCCCATATCTGCTCTGTTCTTAAGTCAAGTGTTGGGTAAGACTGAAGGATTCTGGAAGAGTCTCGAGCCTCAGTCATGCTGTAAGGCTAAAGATGCTGGGCTCTGACATCACTAAGGAACAAAGCAAAGCCTAAGTTTACTTGTCCCCACTTGCCACATCCTTATCTATCCAACCATGCTGTTTGACAAGGTCCGGCATGGCAGAAAATGGCTTTAAGGAAGCATTTTCTGAAAAAAAGGACATGGCATTATTTGATATAAATAAGAGAAATAAGAAAAATATGGGGATTATCAGGCCTTGGTGTTTCTGCCCAGTTTGGGCCTAAAGCCTGCTCACTGGGGAGTGACACATTAACATCTATAGGCAGGTGCTAGGGGTTCCTCCCTATTTGCCTCTGGCAGGAGGAATTCTTCTATTGGGAATTGGGTGTGCCTCCTATCCATTCTTAGTTTTTTGTTTTTTTTATTTATTTTTTTTGTATTTTCTCAAGACTAGCTAGGCTACCGCCTCACCCTACAATTCCTGCTCCCTGAACTAGAGATATCAAGAAAATTTGCTTGGAGTCTTTTCATTTCCTTTTCTAAATAAAAGCCAAGCCTGCTTTTAACTTTAAATCAAATTCTAACTAACACAGTAAGTAAGACTTGATATCCAGAATGCATACACTGATTTTAAAGAAGTTAGAGAGCAACTTCAGGAGTTCTAAAACATAGGTAGGTAAAATTCCCTCAAAAATATGACTCTTGATGAACTAATTCAGAAATTTTATAAATATGAGACTATGCCATCTGTTCATTAAAATCAGTACATAACTATTTCTTATAGAGCACATAAGTTAATAGAAAATAGTAATAAAATAAATCCTAACATAGTTTCTACCATTATTCCCTAATATAGACCAGCTTATATGATTGCAATCAGAATCTGGTTTCCTCCAAAAGGAAAAATTAATGTATGGCATGTGCCCTCTCCAACAGATTAATCTTTACCATTTATAGAAATATTTAATAGATATAGCACATGCATAGTTAATTAAAAACATGTTCCTTATTAAAATCTAAGAAGCTCAAACCTCCCTGGTGTATTTTTTTTAGCTTCTTTTTTTAAAATTTTTTTATTATTATTTATTTAATTGTGCGCGTGTATGTGTGTGTATGCGTATGTGTGTGTAGAACCACGGACGAGTATGTGTTTGTAGAACCAGGGACGAATTCGGGAACCACCATGGACCGCCTCCTCCTTGTTTACTCTGCCCCTGGGATTCACAGGCTCCGCCCTACCAGGACCTGAAACGCAGGCCGCCCCTGCTTCCGCCCGGTGTCTAGTGTCTATACGTGGGGTCTAGGATCCGAACTCAGGACCTTCCGCCGTCAAGGTGGAGGCTTAATCCCTGAGCCACCTCTCCAGCCCCTCTCCTTGGTGTATTCTAACTAGTCTCAAGTGCAGTCTTTGTTAGTACAATGACAACCATGTAGATTCAGATTCTGTGGCTATCTGGTGGAACATTATAGATTAGACAGATTTGGAGATACTGGGGGAATGGTTCCAGTGTGTGCCTTTACCCTCAAGCAGTGGGTTAGGTTCTGGTAAATTGTTTAGGAGACCTGGAGATTATGTGTCTATTTTCCTCTATCTGCAGGTACAGCAACACATTCTTTGCCCTAAAATTTTCTAGTATAAAAGCTGTTACAAAGTTTTAATAAAACGGGTTCAGATTCACTCCCCCTGGAGCCACGTGTGTTTGTTCCTCATTCCTGGACTCCTTGCTCACTTAGTGGAGGGGGCTGGATCCAGGTTACAGCTGGACTGTAACACCCAGTGCTTCAGATGTATGGTAGGCAATGGCAGAGGCACATAGAGAAGCTTTACTTTGCGGCAGCCAGTAAGCAAAGAGGGGGGAATGATTAGGGTCCCAACACCTCCTTCAAGGGCATGCCCTCAGTGGCCCAACTCCTACGAGACCATACCCTAACTATCCACTACCTTCTGGCAGTACCTGAGGCTACTCACTGAGAGTCTGACCCCTAGTCAGGAATTTTCCACATTCAAGCACAGCAGCAGCTAGGGTCTGTGATGCATGCAGATCTGTGCTTGACTGCTTGCACCAGATTGAGTCAAGCTCCCGGTGACTCCTGGTGAGGCAGGATTAGAGCAGCCAGCTGGGATGGGTCTCTCAAGGTCTTTGGAATTCCTGAAAGCCATCCCCAATGCTGGAATCACCCTGAGGGAACACTCCTGCTGAGGAACTGACTCCAATCCTCCCAGAGGTAAGATGGCCAACTTCCCCATGAAGTGATCATGGAGATGAGCTCTCCATATCAAACAACTTGACCTCTAGCCCACTGGGGCCCAAGAGCAACTGGGTTGGGCCCCGAGGGGAATTAACCAGTGGGAAAAAGCCAGTTTCCCGGGCTTGTCTAGGTGTATAAATATACATAGCCCTGGCAACCATCTTTGGTGATCTAGCCCCTTATGGCCCTCTAGTGCCATGAGTCCATTTCCAGCTGCCTACTTCTTTTGGAGCCTCCCTAGCCCCTCATGGCACTCCAGTGCCATGAGTCTGTTTCTTGTTCCTTGCTCCTCATGAATTCCATGCCTAGGCACCGTGAGTTCTCATGGGCTCCCTAGCCCCTCATGGCACTCCAGTGCCATGAGCTTTGTTTCATTTGTGCTTCTCATGGAAGCATCCTAGCCCCTCTTGGCACTCCACGTCTGGAGTCCATGAGTTCCAATCTTTCTCTTCTCTACTAAATTCTACCTCAATCCTCTACACCATGTTCTGGTTTCAATCTTCGACTCCAGAACACGAGAACCCTACAACATTGGGACGGTCGAGACCGTTTTCCCTGCAACACAAGGGCATGCAGATGTGAGACCACAGCCCGGCTGGCTGGAGTGTATTCATTGTATTGTGAATGGTAATGGAGTATATCTATGGTATACATTACAAAGCATTTAGAATAAGTAAGTTTCCCTCCTGCAGTGGTATTGAAGTAGGACAATCGGAACTGTCCCTTTATAATCGCCAAATGATGCAGGGAATAGGAATCGACCGTTCCAATGTTGTAGGGTTCTTGTGTTCCAGAGTCGAAGATTGAAACCAGAACACATGTAGAGGATTAAGGTAGAGTTTATTAGAGGAGAGAAAGAGAAAGGTTGGAACTCATGGACTCCAGACGTGGAGTGCCATGAGAGGTTAGGGCGTCCTGGAGAACTCATGGTGCCTAGGCATAGAATCCATGAGGAGCAAGGAGTAAGAAAAGAACCCATGGCACTAGAGTGCCATGAGGGGCTAGGTTGCCAAAGATGGCTGCCAGGGGCAGGCATATTTATACACCTAGACAAGCCGGGAAACTGGCTTTTTCCCATTGGTTAGCTCCCATTGGGGCCCAACCCAGTTGCTCTTGGGCCCCAGTGGGCTAGAGGTCAAGTTGTTTGATATGGAGAGCTCATCTCCATAATCCCTTCATAGGGAAGTTGGCCATCTCTGGGAGGATTGGAGTCAGTTCCTCAGCAGGAGTGTTCCCTCAGGGTGATTCCAGCATTGGGGATGGCTTTCAGGAATTCCAAAGACCTTGAGAGACCCATCCCAGCTGGCTGCTCTAATCCTGCCTCAGTATGATATTTAAAAAAAAAAAAAAGTAGAAGATGCTGGACCTCAGGACCTTCCAGTGAAAGTTCTGTGTGACCAGTGACAGCGCTGTGTGACAGCAGACCTTAGGGAACTTTCCTCCCATGTATCGTCTCAACTTTCTATCACATTCAAGTGTAACTATCTTGTCAAATAAGCATAAATGTGTATGTTTCACTAGAATATTGGAACCCTGAGTGTCATTTTCCTTGCCAGGACTCACTAAACTAATGAGAAAATGTCTCTATTACCATATTTGTACTGTTTAAATGTTTCCTGTCATGGTATTTCTTGAAAGACTTTGGAAATGACACTTCCTGTAAAGTTCTAGGTCAATGTTCTTGAGTCTGAACTACTTTTACAAGTATCTTCACTGATCTGCAGATGCCAGTCAATCCTCCAGAATGGTGGGAATGTTCTCAGGAGAGTTAGAGTCACTTACAGAGAGAGAGAGAGAGAGAAAGAGAGAGTCCAAGAGATGGGACTGGCTGAGTGTACTCAACAGAGCAGCTTGGATACTGTCTGTGGCTTGCAGAGCTTCCAGAAAGGGAAAGCAGAACAGTTCTCTGGGGATGTTTAGCTCAGAACCACCGGGCACCTGCCTTGTTGGGAAGCTGCATTGCAACTGCATCTGTATGCCTGCAAGGCTTGGCTGCAAATTGCTTTGAGACATCATAAGCTTACTTCCCCCTTTTTTAACATCAATCTTATAGGAGCCTACCGGGTTTTAAAGGTCATTGCTAATCTCCTAAATGCCAACTGGGCAAAAAATAGCCAGGTGTCCTTCCTCCAGAGTCTGATCCCAGGCTGCTTCAGAAGCTCTGTGTAACAAGAGACCATAAGTAAAGTCAGTTGTGTGGGATGATCCTTTCTGTAAGAGCAGCTGCCAGCATCGGATTGTAGTGAGTATATCAGAGATTCCTTTCAGGGATCAGATTCTAGGTTGCCTCTAGGAAGGTAAATTGTAGGAAAGTCTGCCGTTCACACACTCACTTCTGTCACCCTTGTCCCTTGCATAATGAGCGTATGTTACCTCTGAGGCCTGAGAAGTGTGGAGAGAAGATTAAAATTCAAAGTATGAGCAAGCTCTTGCATTTGAGGCTAGTGAAGCCATCTTATCTAATGTCTGACAGAGGTTCTGATAGACAGTTCTAATGGGAGAGATCAGTGCTCAGAGCTGAGATCAGACTCTAGCATTTCATCTTCTTTGAGGGGCTCAGGGAATGTATGGTTCAGTGTATCTACTGCTGCACATGGCATATCTGCCCAGGGGTGTCACCTGCACAGAGCGTGTCTGTGTATATTGTGCCTGTGCAGGCTTAGTCTGCACAGGACATGCATGTGCATCATATGTCTGCATTATAGTGTGCCGTGCATGGTGCGCTTGTACACAGGATGCACTGGCACCTGCCTGGAGGATGTGGATCTTCCCGCTCAGTCTGGCAAGGACAAGTAGTTCAGAGGGATTTTGGAGGCTGACAAGGTGTAGGAGAGAAATATAAAAAGGAAAATATTAAAAAGAAGTTCTTAAGCCTGAGAAATTGCTGCCAGGCAATAAAAATGCCCACTCCCCTTCCATTCTCTGGAATTCTCTGGAATGCCATTTGGCCAGTGGGCCTGCAAGAAGCCTGCATGCTGATAAGACTGTAAAACACTGCCTGCCAAACTGCTTTGCTGGCACCATTGAGTCGACTAATGGATCTGTACCCAAGTAGGGGGGAAGGTTGCAACCTCCTTTGTCCCTTGTGTATAAGGGCTGCACACACATCACTCTGCCCTTGTGTGTAAACCCTGGTACCACTCTCTCTCTCTCTCTCTCTCTCTCTCTCTCTCTCTCCTAAAGCCTCTCGGTTATTAATGTTAACTTGTGGTCTATGGTTAATCTTTGGATGACCCTTAAATCCATAGCACAGGGGTCAGGTCTGCATCCCTGTTTATAGTCAGTTCAGTGACACAGTTGCAGGGTGAGGGGGAGACAAGAAGGGGCAGCTATTTGGGTAACAATGGAGACACCAGATAGGTGTGGCAGGTGTTCCCATTCTTTGTGCTTTGCCAGTTCGGACAGGAGCTTCCGAGGATGGGGATGGAGCGACTGGACTCTTGCTCACACCTCCCAGTCTCTTCCCAGGGAGACCACAGGCAGTGGGACTCATCCCACCAAAGTTGTCCCGCGTTGTGGGTACCCTGTCATCCGCCAGAGCTGTCAGGTATGTCAGTCATGCTGCTTTGTAACCATGTCACCAACATAATAAGCAAGATTAGGGGCCACAAAGAGCCTCCAGTGAGGTAGTAATTGCATTCAGGGGAAAAGAGAGTTAAAGAAAGACTTTCCTTTCTCACAAGGCCCATGAAAGAAGTGACAGTGAATATCTTAAGACTGGAACAAGATAATTGTGGTAGGAGATCTTTGTATGTTCCCAGAAAAATGTTTCATTCTCACAATAAATATTCAAAGGCGTGTGTTTTGTGTTGTGAATGCCAGATAACCTTTTCTTGTGAAATCATTTGCATGGGTCTTTTCTGAGACAATCCAACCCCCCAGGTTGAGCCATCCAAGCCATTCACTGTGGCCCAGGCCTGCGTGTCCCCAGTCGCTGCAGATTCCTCAGGCCCCTCTCAAGGAGCATAGAGACTGCAGTTTTTGTCCCCACACTCTCCGTACCCCACGAGGACTGGCCACTAGAGTCCTCAGCATTGGGTGAAGGAAGAAATAAAAGAGCACAAAAACAGCTTGCAACTGACCACCTTCAGGAAAACGAATAAAACAAACAAAAACCCCAATGTTTTCTAGAATTAAATACATAAAAGCAGTTACGGAACGAGCCCCGAGCCCTGGGAAACAAAATATCCGTTCGTGTTGGATTAAGGAAAGACCCAATGTGACTTCTGAAATTGGGCGATGGGCTGCACCTAGCTGCAAGCGGCAGTTGCCCACCCAGATTTGACACAGCCCATGTCCCACCCCTGCCATCTGGGCGGCGAAGAAGCAACCTGATCTTCATCTCCGAGGAGACCAAGGGCACTCCCGAGGCCTTGCTTGATTTCGTGGGTTTCTATGAACCACTAATTTGAACTCGGTTTCCCACGTTCTCATCACAATGCTTACTTATCAGCCCCCAAACATCTTTCTTTCCTTCCCTTTCTTTGGTTTTGCTTTCTTTTGTGTGTGTGTTTTGGAACTGGAAAACAAAGCTGTGGTGACTGAACCCACGGGAGCGTCAAAACCACGCACAGACTCAGTGAGCCCACTTACCCGCTGCACAAGTCCCGGGGGTCACAGCTTTTCTTCTCATCAGCTCTTAGAGACAAAAACTTACAAAGGCTCCATTTAGAACTTTCTAGCAGTGCTGGGACAGGGTGAGGGACAGCTTTTCCAGTTGAAGAGCCCTCTCCTGAGCTTTTCACCCTGGGGTAGACCCAGCAGAGCAGCGCGTGCCGCCCTGGGCGCCTGTCCCGTCTTGCCAGGCGGAGCTTCCAGTTCAAGTTGCCTGGACCTTCTGACCTCACCTGACACGAAGCGTCTTGGGGCTCATCAGACTGTGCAGCTTCCTAGTGCCCGTCTCCTCACTGCGGTCTGAAACGCCACAGACGGACCCAGAGAGCCGGAAAAGGACCCCGTGGCAATGCGCTCTTTCATCCCCTTCTACGCAACCCGCGTCCAGCCTGTGATGGGAGAGGCTGTCCTACACTGCGGGCCACGTTCCAGGGGTTCCACAGCAAGAGATCAGGCACCCTGGGTGTTTTGCCACTTCCACCCCCAAAGTGAAGACAGACTCGGAAGCAGAGAGGGAAGACAAGCTGGAGCTAGGGAGCATGCCAAACAACAATTAGGATGCTCAAGGGATAGCTTTCTCAGGCGTGACAGGAGGCAATGGAGTAGCCACAGGGTAGGATGGGAAGTATGGGAGAGAGAATGCTCTCTCAAGGGCCTGCGGAGTTAGGGATGTTCACCCTTTCCCAGAACTGCAACCTAAACCTAATTCATCCTTCCCACACACAACCATGTATTCACTGGACTTGTGCCCTGCCAACTAAAAGCATGGCATTCAGCCTTTCTGCAGGTGCTATGGAGGTCAGTGTAGATCAATCTCTAACACTGAAAACCCTTTGCCAACCTTGGGTAGTCCATGCCACCCAGAGAGAACCCCTCAGGCATGCCATCACACTAATTTTCAAAATGATCCGACATAGGCTCTGTGAACTCAGTTTGATACTCTAGAAATTTGGGTGGGGTGGGGGGCTGGAGAGATGGCTCAGGGGTTAAGACTCTGCCTGGAAAGCAAAAGGTCTTGAGTTTGGACCCCAGGTCTCATGTAAAAACGCCAAGTGGAAACCGCAGTTCCCCCAGGACTGGAACCTGGGAAATCCAGATGGAAGCAAAAAGGAAATAGAAGCAATCCAGGATGATTCCTGAAGTCACCCTTTGTCTTCCATAGGGACACACAGTGTCCCCAATACACACACACACACACACACACACACACACACACACACTATAAAAAATTTATTGGAAATTTGGTTGGGAAAGTTAAAGGAGACAAGAAGGAGGTGGGTCCTATTTGCAGTCCACCTCCTCTCATAGGCTCCTACTCCCTCTGCACATGTGCCAGCCTGTCTGCTCCTCTCTCTCCTGCCCTGTCTCCCACACTCATATTTTAGTTCTTCCTTCCCAAACCTAGCTTCAGTAACCCTTGTGCTTCAGTAACCCTTGTGCCTCAGTAACCCTTGCGCCTCAAAGGGGAAACCACTTGCTCCAAGCACTGCAAGGCAACACCAGCTGCCCACCTGAGCACCGGGCCAGTCCACGGAGATTGGAATGTTACCTTTCTGTGCCTCAGGCCTCTCATCCAAAAAATAGAATTGCCTTTCTTTTTTCCCTCATTGCTATAATAAAAAATAAAAACACTTTGACAATGGGGCAGAGAGATGGCTCAGGGGTTCAGACTCCATCTCACAAGCAGAAAGTCTGGAGTTCAGATCCCAGGTCTCAAGTTAAAACACCAAGCAGAAGTGACAGTGGCTGCACTTCCAGCCTGGCAGGCGGAGCCTGGGAAATCCCTGAGTGAAGCAAGGAGGTAGAAGCAAACCAGGATGGTTCCTGAAGTCATCCTTGGTCCTCCACAGGGACACAAAATGCCCTGTGATACACACACGCACACACACATGCACACATAAAATAAAATATAAAATAATACTTTGACAAAAACAGCTTAAGAGAGAAAGGGTTTACTGCAGAGCACAGTTCAAGGACATAGTTATCATTGTGGGAGATTTAAAGTGTTAGAAGTTTGAAGATGCTGATCACATTGTATTTATGATCAGGAAGCAGAGATTGATCAAAATTCGCTAGTGTTCTGCTTGATTTTTTCTTTTTCTGTCCCTCAATGTGTGCGTGCGTGTGTGAGTGTGTGTGTTTGTGTATATGTGCACGTGTGTGGGCTCACATATGTGCATGTGTGTGTGGATCCTGAGGTTGATGTTAGGAATTATCTTTGATCTTCCACCTCATTGTTTTGAGTCAGGAAATCTGATAGAACTCAGAGCTCCCTGTTTAGTCTGGCTTAGCCAAGTTCATTCTGAAGGATTTCCATTTTCTGCTTATGAGATGTGACTCACAGATGGGGTGTCAACACCCACTCAACATTTTACATGAGATCTGGGGTCCTTTTGCTTCCATGGCAAGTGCTTTAACCACTGAGTCATCTCTCCAGACAAAAAGCTTTTTGGTTTTTTTAAACAGTGCTGGAGATTGAACCAATGGTCTTGTGTATGCTAGGCATGGCTATATCCCCAGCTCTTTACTTTCTAATAGCAGCCAGTAGCCCCACACAGTTAAATAGATATTTCTACATTAATTAACCTAATCAAGATAACCCCTCACTGTGTCAGAGGCTAACTTTAATCTAAATAGTTTCTCATAGATGTGCCTGAAATTTGTCTCCTCAGTGATTCTAGATCCTTTCAGATCGACAGTTAGCAATTACTATCACACTGATGTAGCAGGTAGCACTGAATAGACTTGCCCAACAAAAGTGTCCCAGAAAGGGTGGCCATTGTGGGGGGCCCATCATCCCTGTCTTAACAAATCCTACTCTTATCTATCCAAGTCTGGAGTACACGGTCAGGCTGTTCGTGACCGTTCGTCCATCTAGAAGGCTTTTGCAGCAGCTGCTAGGATTGCACAGAGATCCTGCCCTGGGCAGTGCTGCAGAGGCATCTGCTTTGTCATGGATGCTTGTAAGGTTTAGGATGTGGTTAGTCTGGCACCCAACACACAGACTGTCCAATCTTCCAGTGCAGAAATGAAAGCATGTTTATTTCCTGAGATGTACCAGGGTCCCCAGTGGCAGACGTCGCATTGTGTGTCCTATGAAAGAGGAGAGGTGTTTAGCTCAAAGATGCTACAAGTATAAAAACCAACGCCAAGGCAGGAAATCATCGAGATTGAATCCAGATTCCAAGAGACAGTGATATCATCGAAGAAATCCCCTGGGTTGAGGCCGAAACAGATCACTGACTCTCCTAGACCATCCTCCTCCGCTGTCTTCCAGCTCTAGCATTCACTTTTTCCATGGAGTCTTAGGAGGCAGAAATGCCAATAGCTAAGAGCCTGCTGCTAAAGAGCTGCATGTATCAGAAGGCACTGTATATGCCTGCTTTACCTCCTATTGCTTTGCTTTGGGGTTTCTAGGGCCAGAGGTACAGAGTGCTGCCATTTCTGTCCAGCATTTTTACATGAGATTAAGAGATCTAAATCAGGTTCATTTGCTTGTGAGGCAAAGACTTTAACCCCTGAACCATCTCCTCAGTCCCACATTTTCTTTTCTTAAAAAGTATAGATTGGGGGAGGGGGCTGAAGAGATGACTCAGATGTTAAGACTCTGGCTTGCAAGCAAAAGGTCCTGAGTTCAAATCCCAGGTCCCACTAAAAAACACCAAGCAGAAAAGGTGCAGCCTGCACTTCTGGCTCTTGTGGATGGAACCTGGGAAACCCAGAGAGAAGCAAGGAGTTAGAAGCAATCCAGGATGATTCCTGAAGTCATCCTTAGTCCTCCACAGGGACACACACACACACACACACACACACACGCACGTAAATAAATAAATATTTTTTAAAAAGTATAAATGGGGGTCAGAAACATATACACAGAAATCACCCTTGACACACACAGTGCCCTCTGATGCACATGGACACACACACACATGCGCGCATGTACTCACATGCAAAACATAAATAACTTGACAATGGAATTAGTACTTTATACTTCCTTTGAACTTCTCAAGTTTATAATAATATCTGGAATGATATAAACAAGACTCAAATTAATGAGGATAAGGGGCAGTGATCCTACAGATTCTACCCCAAGAAGGGAGGCTATCGCTGGGTGACAGGAACCAGAAGGAAGGAATCACTGAAAATGTGGTTTCTCTGTGAGGTTCCAGCTCTATAAGCTTCAAAGGGCAGAATAGCCTCTACAGAGGGCCATTAGAACTCTGCACATGTTTTTCAATATCTTGGTAGTGAGTTGGTTAGCAAGATCACTGATTCTTTGCTTAGGAAGAGGCAAATGGCATACCTGTGTCTTTGAACAGGTGGTTCAAATGACAAAGGCATATGTAGATGCATGTGTGATGAATAATTTTAAAATTAGTTTTTTATTCTTTTTATAACTTAAAAGTAGCTATTCTTAGCACATTATATTTAGGAATAGCTTTTAAAAGCAGGTAAGGCAGAATAATTACCAAGACTTGAAATTGAATTGGAAGGGTGGTGGCAGCTTATTTTATTCATTATGTCTCTTCAGGGCCATCTATGCACCAGATATTCAACAATTTCCTTGCATTTGTCACAGCTGAAAATGATGTCTAATATGAGAAGACACCATTGAAAACAATAACATTTCCATTTGTTTTCCCCTTTACTTTTGCAGAGTCTTCTGACTTTTTACTTGACTAAGTAGTCACTGCGACTTTAAGTTTGTCTCTTTTCAAAGCTCATGAGATTATTTAAATGATTCTCAAATGCATATCAATCTTCTCCAAATGTATTGGTCTTCAAGAAGACAGTAACCCTTTAAAGTCCATACATTGTACACGTGAATTCTCAAGAACTGCATAAGGGTTACTCCTCATTGTCAACTTCACGGGATTTTCTAGAATAGGATGATTGGTAAGGTTGGGGTCTGTTGCAGTCAGCCTGCAACATTGCTGATAAATGACCATCACAGGAACCACCATGGACCACCTCCACCTCCTCCTTTTTTACTCTGCCCTGGGATTCACAGGCTCCGTCCTACCAGGACCAGAAACGCAGGGTTGTGATTTTTAATCCAAGTTTGTTATCTGTGTCCCTTGATTGGTGAGTTAATTCCATTGACATTTAGTGTTATAATGGAGAAATTACTTTTAATTCCAGATACTTTTTATGTTTAGTGGCTTTCGTAAGTATATTATTTGGCTTTTAGGTTTTGGTGGTATTATACTTCCCTTCTGTCCTCCTGGATATGCTTGTTCTTTTCTTCAGTCTTGAGTATTTTTTCTAGCATTTTTTGAAGGCCTGGTTTGGTAGATACGTAAGCCCTCAAGTTGTCTTTGTGCTGGAAAACTTTTCTTTCCCCCTCAATCATGATAGATAGTTTTGCCGGGTATATCAGCCGGGGTTGACACTTTTGCTCATTCAATACTTGAAGTACATCTCTCCAAGCTCTTCTTGCTTTTACTGTTTCCATTGAAAAGTCATTTTTTAAAATAGGTTTATCTTTAAAAGTGATTTTTTTTTTTCCCCTTTAAACTTTCAGCACCTTTTCTTTGTCTTGAATGTGGGGTGTTTTGACTATTATTTGCCATGGCGAGTTTTTATTTTGGTCATATCTGTTTGGGGTGTGGAATGCCTCTTGTATTTGAATGGGCCTCTCTTTCTTTAGATGAGGAATGTTCTCCTTTATGATAATTTCAAAAATTTCCTCAGGTGTGGTATTTTGGGATTCTTGCTCTGGCATGCCATGGATGCTCATTTTAGACTTCTTCAAGGTGTCCCATAACTCTTGAATATTTCTCTCAAGTATCTTTTTGGCTTTAACAACCTCTTCCATTGAGTTGGTTAATTCTTCTACTTTGTCTTCAAGATCTGAAATTCTACTTTCTGCTTCATTAGTTCTGCAAATAAGACTCTCTGTTGAGTTCTGGGTTGACGATAACTTGTTATTTAGTTCAATTTTAAACTCATCTTGAGACTGTTTTAACTGCTCTATCCCTATTTTTGTTCCTTGAACTGCTTTTCTCAAACTCCTCCAAGTGTCTGTTCTGTTCCTGTTCAAAGTGGTTGATGCAGTTATTTAACTCCTCCTAGATTTCCTCTTTCATAGTATTGATCATGGTAATGATCATGCTTTGAAAGTCATTATTTTGGGTCTGGCTTTCTTGGTCTTGGCTATTTTCTGTGAATTTGTTCTGGTTGGAATCTATCATTATGGGGTTAATTCTTTTGGTGGGAGATTTGTTTTCCTGGGTTTTGTCTCTCATGGATTTGCACTGTGACTTGGGCATTGTTGTTTTATCTCTTAGTTCTTTTTTTTATCTCTTAGTTCTTTCAGTTTCTGCGTGTTTTTGACTAAACTGATTTAGTTGGTATTATTACTCTCGAGCAGTTTTTACTAGTGTTTGCCTTGGAATTGGGTACGCTTGTCTGTTGTTATTGTTATTTCCTAGATGAGGCTATTAGACTGTTACTACATCAATTAAGTCAGGTTTAGTGGACAGGGGGTGAATATTAGTATGGTAGTGCACTTTTACAATTTAGTACCTTGGTGATAAGTGAGGGTGAATGGCATAGTCCCTGAAGTTGTATATGTTTTGGGGGTAGATATATGGAAAAGTTAATCTACAGTGACTAATAATTGAAAGGAACAGGATGTTAAAAAGGGGTTTACTTATCTTTGAGCTGGATGTGAAGAATCTCTCCCATGTGATAGGATGATTTTAGAGGACTTCAGATGTATGGCATTTGTCCCCTTGAAATCTGCTTGGAGTTTCTTTGGACTCTGTTGAATTTTGGGGAGCAGCGTGTGCTCCCTAAACCGTGAGCAGCCAGGGAAGAAAGGGCAGAGCTGCTAGTTGTTAGAGCAGTTCACCTGGGACCTGGGGTGTGGCCTAGTGGCCCTCCCTAGCCCAGAGCAGACTGGGTGCTGCGGCTGACTGGTGGGAGGAGCTAAATCCTTTCCTCTTTTTAAGATTATTTTTCTCAGACATTTGTTATGGTAGCAGACATCTGAGTAACACAGCATTATGGGTAATACAATCATTATGTAGCCCAGATTGGACTCGTGATCCCTCTGCTTCAGGTTCCTAAGTGATGGATAACAGGCTTGCACCACCAGGTCTCTTTGGACTCTCTTTCTTTCTCTCTCTCTCTCTCTCTCTCTCTTTTCCAGGACTAGAAGTGCATGTCTATGTCATTTCCACCCAGCATTTTTATGTGGGATCTGGGAATTTGAACCTATATCCTTCTATTTTTGAGGCAAAAGTTCAAATCCGTGGATCATCTCTTCAGCCCCACCAGACCAAACTTTAGTGTAAAATTTCATAGTTATATAGTCTGTTTTTAAATGAAAAAAATATAATTGTAGTCATTTACAGAAATTTCATTCTTTCCCATTTCCCCTCTCCATTTCATGCTATCATTATCATGTATTAGTCAGTCTTTGTGGCTGTCATGGTTTGAAATGTGTCCCCCACAGTCTCATGTATTTGACAAGGTCATGGCACCTTGAGAGGTGGAGCCTTGCTGGAAGAAAACAGTCACAAGGGGTGGGTCTTGAAGTGGATTAGACCCACCCTACCTCCAGAAGTCTGCCTTTGCAGCAAACAGTCTTGTAGCTCTCAGCTTCCAAGATGTCTGCAGTGACATAGCCTCCTCCAGCTTTGTCCAACCAGCCATGACTCCTCCACTTTGAAAGACTTTCTCCCTTCTGGAACCATAAGCTGAATAAATCTCCCTTTCTCCTTTAAGTTGCTTGAATTTGGGTGCTCTCTCACAGCAATAGTTAAGAGTAACTGTTACAGTGACACATCTATAATCCCAGCACTTAGGAGACAGAGGCAGGAGGACAAGGAGTTCAATGTCATTGTCAGCTACACAGGGAATTTATGGTCAGCCTTGGCTATATGATATCCAGCCTCCAAAAAACGAAACAAAATGAAACAAAAGCAATTCAAATTGATGAAGAGATGGCTCAGGGGCTAAGCTTCTCCCTCAGAAGTAGAAGAATCTAAGTAGAGATCCCAGATCCTACATAAAATGCTCAGTGGAAATAGCATTCATCTGCACTTCTGGCTCTGGAAGGCAGAGCCTGGAAAATCCAAGAGCAAAACAATGAGGAGGTAGAGCAATTCAGGGTGATTCCTGAAGTCACCCTTGGGCCTCCACAGACACACATAGTGGCCACACATACATAAGCACACACATATACACACAAATCACAGATTACATCTTTATTGAATCTGTCATAGTTAGATACAATTGTCAACTTGATAGGTGAGAGTTTGAGCTTTGGGCACATTTGTAGAGCATTAGTGGTTGAATTAGGCCTCAAGCAAGTCTGCAGGAGATTGTCTAGTTGATGGGGAGGCCCATGGTGGATGGGACTAACTAGTCCCCAGACAGGTGAATAAGATGGAGGGAGCTGGTTAGGGAAGTTTTCATCCTTCTGTACACTTGGCCATTCATGCTGGTCTGGCAAGTGAAGATTGTCCTTCTCAGCTGTACTGTGGATATTGTGTGGCCTTGATGTTGGTGTTGGCTCTCCTGCCAAACTGGACAAGGAACTGTAACAAGACAATCATAACAGAATGAAACCCCTTGGTTCGTTAAACTGTTTGATCATGAATTTATTGCCATAGTAACTGTGAGATTAATGTAATTTTATAGTTTTAGTTATTTTGTACTTTTTCAAATTCTGTGTCAGAATTAAAAGTGGTTTACACACTAGTATCACAAAATTACAGTAATCTGTCTACATTTATTTAGCTGTGGTTTTTACATTTTGTGTTTGTGTGTTTTTTCTTTTTTTTTTGTTGCTGTATAGCATTCTCTTAAGGCAGTTTCAGAACAGGGCCATGCTAGGAAGATCGTTGAAGGTCTTTGAAGGTCATCCCTGGGACTATCCACACATCCTACTAATTTGAAGAAACTGGTTCTAATCCTCCACAGAGATAAGGGGTCACCAACTTCCCCAACCTCTATTTATGTAAGGGTATGGAGATGAACTCTCCATTCCAGATAAATTAAGTTCCTCAAAAGTTGACTGGGCTGGACCTCATGTTTATCTGGTGAGGTCTTTATTTCACATCATTTTTTCAAAAAGAACAATTTTCCTGTCTTGTAGTATTCTTGGTTGATATGTCCCCCCCCCACACCCCAAATACATCACCTGCTCCTTTGTTAACCCACATCAAAATGTACTACCTTTTACTCAACTTTTGCTCTCCAGTGTTTGCCAGTAACCTCTTGGGGATATTCTTGTATATGACCAGTCTTTCTTTCTTTCTTTCTTTCTTTTTATGGTTTCAAGAGCGACTCTTTTAAAAAATATTTTGCTTATTTATGAGAGCGAGAGAAGGGAGAGAGAGAGAGAACGAGAGAGAAGGTGAGCACATGCATGCCATGGTGCATGGGTAGAGGTCAGGGCCACTTTCCTCCTCCCATATGGCCTTGGAGCCATCCCAGTAAGGTCTCCAGGTCTGGAGAACAGGCCTCCTCTTGCAGAGCTATCATGCAGACTTTGGTTACATTTCTTGAGTTGGGCTCTGTCTATATCCTGGTTAGAATCCTTTGAGATTTTTGAATTTGGATATTTATTTTCTCCCTGAGATTTGAGAAGTTTTCAGCTATTATTTCTTTAAATAAATTCTGCCCCCTTCCCCATTTTCTGTATAGGATCTGGGTAATGTGTATATTGGTCTGCTAGACATTATTCCCCAAATACTTTCTTGGTTTCTTCTTATTTTTGTTATTGTTGTTTCTACTAAAAAATTCCAAATGACTCATCAGTGACTTTTTTGATTATTTCTTCTGCTTTGTCAGATCTGATGATAAAATCCCTCTACAATTTCAATTTGATTATTACCTTCATCAGCCAGAGAATTTTTGTTTCTTTGTACTCTCTCTTTGTGAATATTGTTTTGTTTTTCCATTATTTAATTTCATAGTTCATCTGTGTTCTCTTGAAACACACCAAGTTTCTTTAAAACAAATTTTTTTTAATTACTTGCCAGAAATTTCATAGGTCTGTTCAGTTAGGGTCGTTTCTGGACGATAATTTCTTCCTTTGATTCAGCTAGGTTTTCCTGTCACTTTGTGTGTCTTATTCTTTCTTTGCTTTAGGTCTGAAAGACCAATCAACCTCAGTTCTTCAGGAGTGACTTCTTAAGGAGAGAGCTTTGCCATTCAGCTTGGCTGCAAATTCTGGGTGACTTAGTTTTCCCTAGATTTGTGTATGCGATTTTCAATTAGTTGGCTACTTTTTTCTTTTTAATGAGCTTCTTATCTCTCGCGCCCTCTGCTGTGTTTCTGTGGTACTACAGGTATTCTGGTACATCTCTTTTGCTTCCTTGTGGCTTAGGCACCCACCACAGCATCCACAAATAGAGGCCTCACTTACAATGGTTTGAATTGAAAATTCTCTGCAATGATGTGAAAATGATATATGTTCATTGGAAATTGTACTTGGACTTCGGATTTTGCCTAGTGATGAAGGCAACAGCAATCAGCACCCTGCGGTATCTTGTGCGGCTGTGCCAACCTGACACCTAGGAGGTAGAGGTCAGTCACAACTGACAGAGCTTCTGTAGATCGGCCAGGTTGTGGGCATGCCTACAGGAGGCTATTGGCATTGCTTTGCCTGAGGCGGGAAGAGTGGCCTGTGGTGCATAAGGGGCGTGGTAAGTGCTGACCCTCCTGCCATGATGATTGTAACCTGCATTGTGAGCTGGAATTAAACCCCCGTCTGCCCTCAGGTGTCTGGGTCAGGCGTTTTGTTGCAGTGATAGGATGTGAAACTGAAACTGCTAGGCTGTGATGTTTGGTAGGCCAGGTGAATTGAACACATTTTGCAACCACTATTGCAGCTGTTCTGATTGGAGCAAAGACAGTCTGAAGAGAGATATTTGTGCCCCTCCCTTTGGCCACTAGACCTCTAAGAAATTAGAGTTTCCCCAGGAGTCTTATGCTAGGAGAAGGAAAAAAACTGAGCCTAATGGCACCCAAAGGAGGAACTTGTCTCCCGGGCAGAGGTTTCTCACCGCCCTGAGGACTTGTCACAACACCTTGCAGAGAAATTGGAAGGAGATACTAAGAGTGATTATGGACAGAGGCACACTTGGCTGGAGCTGTGTAGCTATGCATCCCCTTGCCCTTGTGTCAGTTCCTGAAGTGGATCTCTTCATTTGATCCTTCCCATGAGCTCACATTGAATAAGTCTCCTTTCCCTTTTTAGAATATCTTCCCTTCTGCTGTTACTAGAGGCCTAGGTTCCCTTTGATGAACTTTTAGTCTTCTTTATAAGTGAATTTGAAAACAGATTCAGAAGGCAGCTTGAGGACCCTTTTGTTAGAGCTTGAGAGAAAAAGGACAGAGCAGGTGTCCCCCCAGTCACAGGCATCAACTTGACAATTGAGAGTTGAGCTTTTAGGTACACCTATGAAGAATAATTAAGGTACTTCCCGAGCAAGCCTGTGGGAGGCATCTAGTAACAGTGGGTGAGACGCTTCTCTGCGTAGGTCGACAAGATGGAGAAAGCTGCTTTATGCTCTGGCATACAGACATGCCAATGAGCCGGTGGTTCTATCTCAGCTGTCTCACAAATGTGTGGCAGTTCCTTTGGCTCCCGATGTGGGTATGAATTCTCCTGCCATGCTAATGATGTGTAACTGAGAGTTATAAGCAATATAAACACTTGTTCCAAGTGGCCTGGGTCTCATATTCCCGTCGGCAAATGAGGAGTACCTGGGCCAAGATGGAAGAAGTTAATCCTGGCAGCAGGAAGAGGATGAAGAGAAAGATCCAGACCTTTGAGTTAGAGATAAATCTGGGAACAGCTACATGGGGGTGCATGAGGAGAAAGACAGCCCTGAATGTCAGGGCAAACATGCCTAGGATGTTGACTGGTGTTTGAAGATAGAAAAGAAAAAGTTATGTATTTTTGAATTAGATCTCAGAGAAACAAGAGACTGAGTAGTAGAAACCTGTAAGCGAGGGACTTCTGGGGAGTAGAAGCACATTATCTCATTCATAGGATAATGTTCTTTTTTATTTAATGTTGCATACATGCATATAGGGACTTTATATTTTCAACCCTCAGTCTGAAAGCTCACCCCCCTTTTTTTCCCCCTTACAACCTTCATCTCCCCTGCCACACTCCCTGCTATTTTCAAATCTTGGTGCTTGTTTGGCCCACTGTGTTTCATCTTGTCTTTGATGACATTTGTCTGACATGATTCATGCTCCAGCAAGCTTCCTAGATCAGTGGATATACCGCTGAAGAAAGAATCCTCCTTTCCTTCTCTGTCATCTTTAGTCCTCATCAGTTTCTCAGAGAGGTGTGGAGCTTCTTAAGATCTTTCCGATGTTATGGTGAAATGTTAAGACAGTTCCTGTGGAATTCTCTTATAAAAATACATATCTGCTGTGAAATCTTGTATATCACAATTATGTCACGTCCAGGAGAATGTGCCTGGCCTACCACCTTCCCACTTCAGGATCTTACAATCTTGCCTTCCCCTCTTTCTTGATGTTCTCCTACCCTTGGGGTCCGGGTGGGTATGGGTGAGGCTTATTGTTCTGTTTAAGGACAATCAGTTAACAGTCACTTATTTTCTGCATTTTGACAAGTTGTGCTTTTCAGTAATAAACAACTTGTGCTTATGAGGAAGAACATGTGGCATTGGCCTTTCTGTGTTTAAGACACCTCACTCAACATATGTCTTCTGGTTCCATCCCTTAATGTGATAATTATTCCCCTGTCAATGGTGGCACAGGAGACACTGCTACCTGCAGTGATCATCCAGTTCTTTTTGGAGAACTGCACTTGGTTGAATGCCGGGGTGAGCTGGTCTGAAGCAGAACTGGAGTTTTATTCAAAAAAGAAAGAAAGACACTTGGGGAAAGAACAAAGCACAGTGGAGGATGCAGGCTTCTTAGAAAGTTGGCTTCATTGTCTTAAAGCAACTATCTAGATAGTTTTGATAGGCATCATTTACATTATCTACATATTGTGAAGTCTGTGCATAAGCGTGCATGCTGTGGCATGCATGGGACAGTTAGAGGACAACTTGAGAAATGTGTTTCTCTCCATCTACTTTGTGGGCCCTAGGGCTTGAGCGCTTTCACCTGCTGAGCCATCTCTCTGGCCCATTGATGTGTTTTAAAGCCCTTGTCTTGCAAGCATTGCCAAGAAACTTAAATGAGATCACAAGGTCTTTCCCAAGGGATACATGACAGGATTACAGTTGATAAAGCCAAACTGTAGATCACAGAGGAGCACAAGGTCAGAACAGCTTCATTCTAAATGAAACTAGCTTCTGAGAGTCTCAGAAAGTGTCTGGGAGAGGAATGAGGCACATGCTAAGGTCAAGCACATCCAGGTCTTGAGCTTGGTTCATTACTATGTTAACATAAACATGTACACATGGAAAGCAGACTGCCTCTGTCAGCACTTTCTCAGCAAATGCTAATTATGCAGGGATCTCTTGCTTCTCTGAGTGGGGGAAGCTTTGAATCCCACTCTAGGCCAGAGGCTCCTCTTTCTCATGCCCTGGTAAGTTTTCTTTCTATCTCCTCTCACTTATGTCTTTTTAACATGTCTTGAAGTCTCAGCTTTCCTAAGGGACAGGTCTCCTGTTTAAGTTGTTGACAGGCCTAGTTGGAGTCTGTCAAGAGAGAAGTGTTTTAGATTCATTATCTACTACTGCAACAAAATACCGACCCAAACAACGTAAGGGAAAGTGGTTTAATTCCAGCTCACAGTTCCAGACCCATCATGGCGGAAGAGTTACAGCAGCAGCAGGAACAGGTGAGGAGTCGAGCAGAAAGTGGCAGAATCAGCGCTTGCTGGTGCTCGCTGTATCTCCTGTACCTTTGGGAGCCAGGACCCCTGCCTGGGAAAGGCTCCCACTCACAGAGGACTGGGGCTTCCCACATCATTTATGCAATCAAGACAGTCTTGACAGGTGTGCCCTGTCAGGTCGGCCTAGCCTCCTCGGCATTAGGCTGATAATTAATACTAACCATCACATCTCCACTCCTTGTTAACCTACATCAAAATATACCACCTTTCAGTCAACTTTAAGCTTTCCTAAAAGAATCTGAATCTTCACAGAATGGAGTCTGTAAGAAGTATGGTTTGCCTTTAGGATGCCTTCCCTGAGGCCTGTCTTCCATTCTGCTCTTAGGTGTATTTCTAGCAATAGTGTTTAATATTTTCAGTGTGAAGACACACAGTTCAGAGCACTCTCAGGTCATATTAGAGTTCAAAAACTTTTTAGAAAGAGTGGATATAATTATTCAAGGCACCTGGTGCAAAATTGCTTTTCATTCTTTTGTTGTTTTTGTTTTATCAGCTGTATTAAGATATAATTGTAACGACACATTTCAGTTATACAGTTTGATGAGTTCTAACATATGTGTACACATGCATCACAAGCATAAACCATCACCGTCCTTGCGATGAGCACATACCTAAGGCACAAACAGATTAGAAACAAACAGATTTTATGAGCAGATGAACCATCTGAGCACCATGTGAGGAAAAAGGACCTTCTAATACCAGCCACTGGGAAATGAAAAGCAACAGCAGCCGTTATTACACGTTGTAATCTCCATGTCCTGTGGAGTACTCCACACTGGCATAGCATGATGCCCTTGGGGCTTTGCTCACAGTCTGACCCTAAGGGGAGTGGTTAGGTTATATTTCTCTTCTGTAGCAATTTGAAGCATCAGGAACTTCCTGAAACTAACAAGATTGTGGGAAAAGTCCTCAAAGTCAAGAACATCAGGAAACCACTGTTAGGGAGGAGGCTCCAGGGAGCCTAGCAGCCTCTAAGGAGTTCTGCAGTCTGCTGCAGACTCTGCAAGGAGCTGAGCCGGCTGGAAGTCATGTGGAGACTGCAGAATTATAACTTCCATGGTTCTCCTCTAGACCGGGGTGGGCTTTTCCATTATGTAACTGCCTTTGAGCTGTCCCTGATCCCGCAAGTAACCCTTACCCATATACCTATCCAAGTTAGACTTTGGTGTCATAGTTACTTTGATCTGTCATTGAACCTTTATCTGGGGTGAATAAAAGTTTATGTGGCATCCACCTAGGAAAAGTTTCACATAACACCCTTTAGGATGGCTACAATAAAGTCAGATAATAAGGGTTGGTGAAGATGTGAAATTGGAACCCTCACATGCTGCTGGTGGGAATGTAAAAATGTCACAGCTGCTTTAGGAAACAGTTGGCAGTTTTTCAGAAAGTTAACTGTAATGTTGCCAAATGACTCAGCCATTTCTGTTTTAGACTTAAAACATATGTACATGTGAAAATTTATGCACAGGTGCCATGAAAGCATTGTTTACAATAGCCAAAAGAATTTTGATGAATGGACACACAAAATATAGAATAACCATAGGTGAAAATGAATAAAGTGCTGATATATGCTATGACGTGGGTTGACTGTGAAAATATGATGATGAGCAGAAGAAGCCAGCCAGAAAATATTCCTATAATATGGTTCCAGTTCTGTAATGTCCAGAGTAGATAAGCCATAAGGACGAAAAATAAGATCATAATTACTTGGATGGGGAGTAGGGTTATTTCTTCTGGGGATGATGAAAATGTTCTAAAACTGACAGTTTCACAACTCTGTGGATACAGTGAAATGCATTTTCATTCACTATGGGTTCATTTGTTTTAGTATATGCTGGCAGCCTATGATAGACAAACCAAAGTTGCCACCAAAGTATCGAGAAAGCCGCACAGGAGAGGGGCTGGTCTGCTCACTGCAGACAAGCTGCTGCTATGGGATTTTCAGAGGCGGGCACGTTGCTAACTGAGGAGACAGAGAGTCAAAAACACAATAAATAGAAGCAGGTGCACATGAAGGTAATTGCTATAGAGAACATGCTGTGTGTGGGTGGGGGAGTGTGTGTGTGTATAAGAGGGCACTGTGAGTGCCTGTTAGAAACCTAAGGGTGACTTCAAGAATCACTCTACCAACCCTTATCAGCTACCCCCCTCTTTGCTTTGCTCTGGAGTTTTCCAGACTCTGCCTTCCAGGGCCAGAAATGTGGGCTGCTCCCATTTCCGCCTGATATTTTTATATGGGATCCAAACTCAGGATCTTGTGCTCATGAGGTCGGGTCTTAAGCCCTGAACCATTTCTCTAGCTTCATGCTGTTGTTTTCAATTTTGTATTTTGATACATTTGTAGAGAGGCCCACAGTTGGAAAAATTAGTATCAAGAGCATTCCAGCAAACCCTTGCCCAGTTTCCCTGAGGGAAATGTCTTGCAGAACTGTAACTTGTAAATGGACAATAATAACTCTCACTTGCGAGGGACTAAGAAGTTTATTGTGGAGCTAAATATGAGTTATCAAGCCCTGGGGGCTCAGATACAGTTTACTCTGAATTCCATATATTCCACTGTGATAACAATTTTTTTGAAGTTTTACAATTGCAGAATAAAGAAAATCAAATTAAAGTGCTTTTCAAATACATTGATGGGAACATCAGGTAGGCAGGTTACAGATAAATAGGGAAATCTCCAATATAAGCCTCAAATGCTATCTGATGACATTCTTAGCCTTTGGTTGGTGGAAAGCAGTGGCCTTGTTGTACATTTCAAAGGATATACAATGGCCCAAGATAATTTAGCTGACTTGCAACATTCCAACCTCTTTGCATCATTGACATTGTAATCATTCACCTTTGCAGGTGCAGCTTCATTCCGGGAACCAAGTTTGCAATTCCCCCTGTTGGCCAGGTGTCACATTCTATGCATCAGGCTGATGTGCATTTAGTAGATATTATATAATGTCTCTTGTAGCTAGGAAGACTCATTCCAGGATCTGTTGTAAGCAAGGCTGAGTAGCAGGCAGAAAGCAGTCTTCAGGAGAGGGCAATAGCTGGTAAAACCATTAAAAAAGAAACTGGTAGAACATATCAAATCTACTAGCTATCATGATCCTTAGACTGTTTTTTCTCTTTCTTTTTTTTTTGTTCCTCTGAATATATCATAACATTTATATATAATATATAATAGAATTAGTGTAACTAAAATTAAAGTAATCAAGAGCAGTGTCTAGCCTAATGCAGTGAAGGTAACAAATGAGGGAATCAGGCACTGCAAAAACAAAATTTACAATAAAAAACTATCTCATCAATATAGCTCCCTGTGTATCTACAGTTACTTGTATTTAGTTAAATTTTATTTCATATTTGGACTGTTCAGCTTTTGGCCAGCTTGATCTTATATTTATATCCTTGTGTGCAGCAGCAAGCTAGCTGTAACTTTTAGAAAAGATTAGTCTTTAATATCTAAACTATCATGTTTTTCATTTGAGAAAAACCTTTTTCATTATTCGAGGGTAACAATTTGATCTTTTCTATTAACTTGTTATCATACCAGAATTTAGTTTGGGGAAACAAATGAACATTGTATTACATTAATTTTTTTTACTGTTAATTGTCTTTTTCCATGTACTAATTATTATTAATAACAGTGACAGAAACCAGAGCTAAGAATCAGCATTTTAGGAGCTGGAGAGGTGGCTCAGGGTTTAAGCCTCTGCCTTGCAGGCGGAAGGTCCTGAGTTCGGATCCTAGACCCCACGTACAGAAGCCAGTGGAAGCAGGGGTGGCCTGCGATTCTGGTCCTGGTAGGGCTGAGCTTGTGAATTCCGGGGCAAAATAAACAAGGAGGAGGTGGAGGCATCCATGGTGGTTCCCGAATTTGTCCATGGTTCTACATACATACATAAACACACACATACACGCACAATTGAATAAATAAATAAATAAATAAAAAGGTGCTTTAAAAAAAGAATCAGCAGTTTATAGGCCTTATAGGCATAATTAAATCTCATTTCTTATTTTAACAGAAAGAGAAATAGGACTCTAGGAAGAGTTACTATGATATTGTCCATTTCTGAACTCAGAACCTTCTGCTTGAAGGCAGAGTCTTAACCCCTTCCAATCTAGATACCTATAATTCTTAAATCCAAACACTTAGAACCAAAACCAAATATTTTCCTATTAAGAAATAATAGTAACTGTTCCTAACTAATTGAATGATTATGTTTTATTGATTTTAAAATGTTAAACTGTAATGAAATATATGCTGTAAAAGACACTATTGCATGCTTAAATGTCTGACAAACTTAATGACTTTAACTCCATTCGTTCTATCCAAAGATTTGGGTTAACTCTTCCTATCCAAATTATACAAAAGATAATCTCTACTAATAACAATATTGATGATGTTTCCTACATTAAGAGAGAATATATTTTGATTAAATGAGCATGTAAGTTGTTCCTAAATTATCCAAAAATTGTTCAACTAAAGAAAATGAATAAAAGTTAGAAAAAAATACATCAAAGGAATATTCAACAGCTATGGGACACATCTTGAGGAAACCAAACCTGTACATACATGGAATCCCAGAACAAGAAACTTCCCAAACCTCAGCAGAACACATTTTTCACACCATCATAAACGAAAACCTAAGGAAAGAAATCCCCATCCAAATACAGGATACATATCACACACCAATCAGATATGATCAAAATAGAAACACTGCATGGTAAATAATAGTCAAAATACTGCAGATACATATTAAAGAGAATGTTTTTATGGTCAAAAGAGAGAAAAACCAAGTTACATTTAAAGGCAAGTCTATCAGAATAACAGCTGATTTTTTTTCAACAGAAACAGTAAAGGTCAGAAGAGCTCGGACAGACACACTTCAAGTTATGAATGATCACAAATACCAACCCAGGCTGCTATATACAGCAAAACTACATAGAAAAATAGAAGCATCACAGGTAAATAACTTAACAATGCAGCTTAAAGCTTTAGAGAAACAAGAATGAACCAATTTGAAAAACAGTAGGTGTGTAGAGATTAGTATGATGGGGGAAGAAATAACTGAAATTGAGACAAAGAAAGGAATAAAAGAATCAATCAAACAAAGAGTTGGTTCTTTGAAAAAATTAGTAAGATTGATAAACCTTAGCCAAAATTAACCAAAACCAAAAGAAAGAAGACCCAAATTAATAAAATTAGAGATGAAAATGGAGCTATCACAACTGAAACTAAAGAAATTAAGAGGATAATAAGGTCACAAATTTATACTGCATGAAATTTGACAATCAGAAAGAAATGGGTGAATTCTAAGCATACAATACATGAAAGTTGAATCAGGATGAATTGAATTATTTAAAAAGTTCTACAGCAAATGATGAAGTAATAACAGTAATTATGCATTTCCCAACGAAAAAAAGCCTAGGGCCAGATGAATTCAGTGCAGAATTCTACCAGACATTCAAAGAACCACTTATAATACCACTTCTTAAACTAGTCCATAAAGCAAAAAAGGAAGAAATACTTCCAAACTCTTTCGATGAAGTCAGTATTAAACTGATATCAAATCCAAGTAAGGATACAACAAAAAAGAAAACTATAGACCAATTTCATTTATAAACATAGATAAAAAGATCCTCAAAATTTTAGCAAGTAGGATTATAAAACATATCAAAAAGATCATTCATTGTGACCACAAGGTTGATTCAATATGCACAGATCAATAACTGTAACTCATCATATAAACAAATGCAAGGACAAAAATCACATAATTCTCTTGATAGATACAGAAAAAGCTTTTGACAAAATCCAACACCCCTTTATGATAAAAGCCCTGGAGACAATAAGGGATGAAAGGCACATATATAAACATAATAAAGGCTATAACAAAGATCATCTTAGATGGTGAAAAACTTGAAGCATTCCCATATAGATCAGGAACTAGATAAGGCTGTCCACTCTCACCATAAGACAGGAGCGAGATAAAAGGGATATAAATAGGAAAGGAAGAAGTCATTTATTTCTATTTACAGATGACATGATTCTATACCTGAGAGACCACAAAAATTCTACTAAGAAACTGTTGGATCTAATAAATAAGTTCTGTAGATTGGCGAGTTACAAAATCGGTGTTTAAAAAAAAAGCAGTGACTTTTCTATAACCAAGGATGAACAAAGTGAAAAAGACTTGAGAGAAACAGTTCCATTTACCTTAGCTCAGAAGAAGAAGGAGGAAGAGGAGGAAGACGAGGAAGAGGAGGAGGAAGAGGAGGAGGAGAAGGGGGAGAAGGAGGAGAGGAGGGGGAGGGGAAGAAATACCTTGGAATAAATCTGACCAAAGATGTGAAAGGTTTGTACAATGAAAACTTTAAAAAACTAATAAAGGAGATTGCAGAGACATGAGAAGGTGGAAAGACCTCCTATGTTCCTGGATAGGTAGAATTAGCATTGTAAAAATGACCATCCTACCATAAGCAATATAGAGATTCAATACAATATCAATCAAAATTCCAATGTAATTCTGCATAGAAATTGACAAAATAATCCCAAAATTTATATGGAAGAACAAACGACACAGGATAGCTAAAAACATACTGGGAAACAAAATCTCTGCTAGAGAGAGATATTACCATAACAGACTTCAATTTATACTACAAATTCATAGTAGCAAAGATACCATGGTACTGATTCCAAAACAGATACGTAGATCAACAGATTAAAATTGAAGATCCAGATATAAGCTCAAACACCTACAGTTAACTGATTTTTGACATAGGTCACCCAAAAAACAATTGGAAATAGGAGAGCATCTTCAACAAATGGAGCTGGTAAACTTGGATATCTACATGAAGAAGAATGAAACTGGACCCTCATCTATCACCCTGCAGGAAAATTAGCTCCCAATGGATCAAAGACCATTAGACTAGAGACTATAAAAATTCAAGATAGAACAGGAAATACATTTGAATTAATTGGCTTTGGTCAGCATTTTCTGAATAGGACCCACAAATGCACAGGAAATAAGACCAATACTCAACAAGTGAGATATCATGAAATTTAAAAAGCTTCTGTTTGGCAAAAGACATTTTTAATCAAACAAAATGGCAACCCATGGAATGGGAGAAAAATCTTCACTAACCACATATCTGATAGAGGACTAATACTCAGAGTACAGAAAGAACTAAAAAAAATCATATTCCAAGGAGGTAAGTAGCCCAATTAAAAACAGACTTTATAACTTAAAAGAAACTTTTCTCAGGACAAAAATCCAAGTTTAACAAATCTTTTTTTCTAATTTTTTAATTAAGAATTCTTCTTTTATACCAACATGAGTGGTTGTTCCTTCCCCTCCTTTCCTCTCTCTCTTTTATCTCCTCCCTTCCTTCCTTCCTTCACCAATTCATCTCTCTCCTTCCATCCCTCATGTCTGTCTTCTTTAAAAATAAATACCTTAAAAATGTTAAACTTCCCTAGCTATATACATAATGGAATAATATTATCCAGCTGTCAAGAAAATGAATTAATGAAATTTAATGATAAATGGATGGAGCTAGAGGAAATAGTGTAAGTGAAGTATCCCAAATGCAGAAAAACAGATGACACATGTTCTTCCTTATAAGTGGATCATAATATTAAATCTTCATAATGATATAATTAAGCAGAAAATTTTATAACACCAACAAACTGCAAAGGAACATAAGTCAGGGGGTGAAAGAAGATCCCAAAAGAGTAAGGACAAAACAGGCAAATAAAGAGGAAAGGGAGAAAATACTAGACAGGAATACATGTCTTAGTATTAAATATAAATATAAATACTTGATAGTAAACCACCATCTAAACACCTTTTGTTATATCCTTATAGATAAGAAAAGATCACAAATATCAATGAACCTGGAATATTCGGCCCAATTAGCCCATCAAAATCTTATCCTGTACTAAGGCTCATGGAACTTCGAGGTAGAAGGAGCGGTAAGACTTAAGAGTTTAAAGGCAGGATGAGGGAGGTATACCTGACTGACACAATCCAGCCAAGACAGAGCTTCTATATCCAGAACATCACTGCAAGAACTTCTACCACCAAATCTACACAATGGCTGACCTATTAACATTTCCCCAACGACTAACTGGGACCTTAAAAGAAACAACTGCTCTCAGAGGGTATCTCAGGGTATCTGAACAAGGAAAGAGGAACTTCCCCACTTACAATTTTAAAGTTCAACAGAAATCTGATTCCTTTACCAACACAGGTACCCCAAAGGGAGTCCCCATGATACACACAAGCAGAGGAACAGGTGTGAGGGGTGGGGTGGGAAAGAGCAGGATGGATGAAGGGAGGAAAAGGGTATGTGTGGATGGGGAGGGTGAGAGAGGAGGGAAGTGGGTGGGGAGGAGGTCAGAGCAAAGACATAACCCAGTTTGTTTGTAAATAAATAAGTTAAAATTTAAAAAAAGTAAATAAATAAAGAACAGATATTGTCACTCAACAAGATGCCATCCTATTGCAATGGAAGATTAGTGACACAAAAAACCACAAGTAATCAAAGTGCAAGAGTATCGGAGACTCTACAATGCTCAGCCCTAATCAGGCCATCCAAATCTCTCCCATTGGAAGACTCAAGAACTTTGCGGAAGATGGGCTGTAAGACTGTTAAAGCCTGAAAGTGTGGTGTGTAATGCCGGGACAGGACACTCCAATCATGATAGGGTTGCTGCATCTAGGAACACACTACAATGATATCTACAACCACTGGATCTACACAATGGCTGGTGTGTCAGCATTTCCCCATGAACCAGCCAGGTTATCTCAGGAGAAGCAACTATACCTAATGGTATTCTAGCAACGATATCTCAGGAGTAAGAACTACACTCAGTGGGAATCCCAGGGGCAGGTGCCAGGGGTGGAGGGGAGCTTTCCCACTGAGGGTTTACCTAGGGTTTCCCAGCTGAAAGGTTTACTCACACAGAGGCCTGGTGCCTTACTATTATAGGTGCCCCAGAGGGAGCCTTGTGGTCCCACATCGTAAAGAGACATGAAGGCAGGAGGGACAAGGATGGATGTGTGAAGGGAGGAGAGAGTGGGAGAGGAGGAAGAGGGAGAGGAGGAAGAGAGAAGAGGAGGAAGAGGGATAGGAGGAAGTCAGCTACTGATGCCTTTTGTTCTGAAATATCTGAAGCATATATAACTGCCTGGAAGATTCAAAGTGTGTCCTCTGTTGGGGTAAAGCCCAAGAGGAAAGTCTTGCTCCTAGAACCCAGAGCTCTTTTTGTAATACATGCCCCGAGCCTGCAGGTGTCAGCTGGCATTCTTCTTATTGCTCTGTGGAAGCTGGGCTGCAGAATATTGGTACAATAATGTTGATGCTGCTAAATTTGTGGAACTAGTGTTCTTTGTCTCTGACTTCAAAGTTATGTCTTCTGTCTGTATATAAGTATGATGACCAACTAATATATTCATTTATAAATGAGGTAAAAATCAGACTCTTCATAGCTGTTGACAATAACCTTCAAGTTAATAGTTTTCTCTTACGCTTCCCATTCTTCCATTATTTTTATAGATCTGAAGCCTGCCTACGTTTCTTGACTTATGGACACTTCCTTCATATTCACAAGTAGCTTTCAGCATCTTCCAGCCCCCCCTCCATATCATTCTCTTTTAACATCATACCAAGTGTGACTCCAACCTTCCTGTTTCTTTCTGTCCATGGCCCATGTGACACATTCAGGTAATCCAGGATTATTTCATGTCAAAGTTCCTATTTAATGACAATTGCAAAGTTCCTTTAACTTTCTAGGTCATGAGAATTAGAACATCAATATCTTTGGGGACATTCTGCTTCAAGAGGGCACTTACTCTGTGCCCCAGCACAGCTTTACACAAGAAGATCTAGATAAAGACGTGTCATGTAATATTCTGTATAATAATGGACAGCATAGCATATTTGTTTAAAAAATAGCTCTGGTGCCAAATATTGATTCAAGTACTGATTGTATGTTCTTGAGAAATGTACTTAACTCTTTTGTAATTTTTCTCTTTTCTGAAAAGGTCATCACAGTAGTTCATATATCATAGGCTCACATACAGGAGCAAGAAATGTAACTTAGTCAGAACATTTACCTGGAATGTACAAAGCCCTGACCAGATTCCCCACACTGCAAAATCCAGATATTTTGATCCAAGACACCTTTAATTCTAGCACTGGGGAGGGAGACACAGGATTCATCTGAAGTTTACGGTCATCTCCAGTTTTGTCAGGATATTTTTCCTGGTGAGACAGCATACAATCATGTTTCCTCCCCAGATAGGAATTCCATGACAGATCAAAGTAATGACTGAGCCACACTCTGTCTTGACGAACCAGCAAGTTTATTGGAGGTACTTATAAAAGTAGGGGTGAGTGTTACTAAGAGGAGAAGGGACAACTAACTCAAGGGAAGTTTTACATTGCCAGAAAGTCCAACACCAGCAGGCTTGCCTCTCCATGACTGCGTAAATGGAATCCCCTCGTGCATCCATCCTCAGTCTGTATATATCCTAGTGCTCAGACCTCAAGGCCCCAAGGACTCAGGAAATTAGGGCAGAATCAGACCAGAGCCCCAGGTGAGGGTCCAATCACCCTCTCTATCTCCTCTGTTCCCAAAGGAGCATCAATGGAAACAGGTGCAATCTTGATGGTCTCAGACAAAGATGGTAGTTGTTTGGAGGAAAATGCCATACAATATTCAGCAGCATAGCAAGTTCCATGCCTGGGACACATGAGAGTCTTTTCAGATTCCACTTGGCATATAGCAAATGTTATTTTAATATTTATTGCAATTATATCAAAGGAATGCCTAAAAAATGGGACCAAGGCTGGGAAGATGGCTCAGGGGTTAAAGTCTTTCCAAAAGGGCCTAAATTCAAATCCCCAGATCCCACATAAAAATGTCCGCTGAAGGGGCAGTCGCCTGCGTTTCCAGTGCCAGAAGTTGACACTCGAGAAACTCCAGAACAAAGCAATAAGGAGGTGGAACACTCTAGGATGACTCCCAATGTCACCTGGGCCTCTGCAAGCACATACAGCCAGGTGCTGTCTTACACACACACACACACACACACACACACACACACACACACACACGTTGGAATCAGTTTCCAAGTGCAGTTGTAGTTTTCTTTAACAATTAAAAGAAGGTCCTAGCTCCTCTCAGTAGGGAATAATTCAACTATGTTACATTCAATGAATAGTGCAGGTGTAAGTGATACATACTGTGTGATATTTTCGTAAGTTAAAAAACACAAAGAAATATTTTAGATTGTTTATACAGAGAAAAAATATGTGGCAAGAACCCAAAATATTTATATTGCCATAGTCTTTCCTGTGAGGAAAGAGAAAGGAAGGTTTCAACTGCACCTGTGGTTTTCTTTTCTAAATTTTAATTAAGTTGCACATTCTTTTTTTTTTAAGAAAAGAGAAAAATATGAAGAAAATAGGTCACAACTCTCACTAGCTTTCACCATATCTGAACAGTCCTGATCTGAGGAACATAGTTTTCATTTTAATGGGGACATCCCAGATCCAAACCATAACCCCCAGCCCTTGTGCTGCTAGGAGTTTCCACGAGTTTTGAGGGGACTCTGTGATCTATGTATTTATCTACACTCATGGCATATTTCTAAGTGAACCCCATCCCTTTTCCCATCTCCAAAAATCTTTTAGAATGTTGTGTCTTCAACATTGTCAGTTTTTTAAAATTTCTTTTATTATCATTTAGTAGGATTTTTGATGTGGACCAAAAAGCACCATGAAACCAATCAACCATTCTTAACTGGAAGCCCAAGATAGTTCTTGTTTTGCTTCTGGTATGCCAGTGAAGAAAGTGACTCCATTTCCCAACACCTCTCCTCCCCATGCAACCACTAGCTGTCAATAGGGTCTCAGGGAGGGGTGGAGCCCCCTATGTTGTGCAGGTCATTCTCAGGTAACCTCCATTGCTGTGAGTTCATGAATGCAACTGTCCTGTCATGTCCAGGAGAAGAAACACTTCCCAGAGTTCTTTCCTGTCCTTTGGATCTTAAATTCTTTTCATTCTCTCTTCTGTGATGTTCTCTAAACCTTGGAGGGAATGATATAGATATTCCATTTAGGAATAAGCATTCAACAGCCACTTATTCTGGGCACTTTAACCATTATGAGTCTCTGCATTGTTGACCACTGCAATCATAAGTTTCTCAGACCAAGGTTGAGATCAGCAATAATTATGAGTGTAAACATGAATATTTAGAAGGCGGTTTTATAGCATGTCTGCTCAGCAAAACTGAAGTCATGGTCTTTTGACTAGGTTTACAACACCAAGTATGAATTTCCTTCTATAGGTAGGACTCCAACCCAATCTCGAAAACTATTTTTTCTTAAAGAAGATATACAACATGATCTTTGTGGTAGGTCAGTTTGACATTTGAGCAACAATATGGTACTAAAATGATAGCTCAACATAATAATAAAGTGACTATTTCTAATACTGACACCGGTGCATCTCCTATCAGCCCATTTTGGGGATTAAGTAGACAAGAAATTAGCAGTTTTATTTTAATGAATAAATTTTATTTTTTGAGTACTTTGCATTTACAGAAGTTGCATGCATAGTGTTGAGAATTTCCATATGTCTTATCTTCATCTCTTATTATTAACATCTCATAATTAAGATCTTTCATTAGTGTGATATGTTAATCTGCAATAGATGAGACATTATTGATACTTTGCTATGAACTAAAACCATAGTTTGCATCATGGATCACAATCAGTGTTGTATAATGTATATGTTTAAATACATGCCACTATAACAGTACTATGGGGAATAGTTTCACTGCTGGGAAAACTCTCTGTGTTGTGCTCATTTGGACCTATTGTATTCCACCCCTTGGCAACCATTGATTTAAAAAAACTCAAAAACTCAATAGTTCTTCTTTTTCCACATCAGCCACAGAGAGGCAGGAAAAGCCCCCTGATGTGTTTGGAATCATCCATCATGAAGTCTTTCAGTTTATCTACTTTCCTTAGTGATATGCACTTACTTTTTTCTGTTTTCATGGTTAGATGAATCATTCTATTTTATTTTATTGAGCTATAGTTTCCTTATCCCATATACCTGTAAAGGGACATATTGGTTGCTTCCAAGTTTTAACAATTATGAATAGACCTACTGTAAACATTCATATGCTTGGGGTAAATACTGAGGAGCAGATTGCTGGATCATACAGTAAGAGCTATTTAGTTTTTAAAGTTCTTTATAGAAGTTTCATTCAGCTATCATTTTGTATATTTGTCCTTCCTTTAGTGTGTGGACCACTTCATCTTTAAATAACTAGCATTGAAAATATATTTTACTTTAAAATTTTAAAAAGACACATAAGCACTGCTGGATTTTCAAGATTTTCTAAGTATCTTCATATTGTTACATAGTACTTGACTTCATGGATTAATTGCAGGTTCATGACTCCTTGTGGACTCTGTATGCACCAGCATCCTATGATATGCAGGCTCCTTTCTGGCATGCAGAGCTTCATGGTTTGGTCACAGTGAGTGCCTTGTTTTGTTTAGCAATATACTACACAGTTTAGAATTCTGTATAATTATATCAGAAAGAAATCTGATTCTGTAGCAACCACAGGTATGTTATGTTCATCTTGATTTTTCCTCTCCTCAATACAGTGTCAGTGCTTTCTGCTTGCTACCTGTGGAAAGATGTGTTGGGGATCAGAATCCAGTCCTTGGGATTCCATAATCCAGGTATTAGCCAGAGATTTGGGATATTTAGGATGGCTGTAGATGTCCTTGGGGTTCCCTACAAGCACAGGGAAGAGGTACTAAAGGGAATAAGGGGTTACTCAGGGCTCCTGTAAATGATAGAATTGAAAACCCTGTAAAGTTTATGTTGATACTTTTCATTTAAGTCAAACTTTTCTAAGCGAGCCCTTATTTTAATACTAATATTGTGTGAGTGCATGCGTGTGTGTGTGTGTGTGTATGCAAAAGAGAGCACTTGTGTGCCTATGGAGGCACAAGGATAACATTAGGAATCATCCTAGATTGCTCTGTCTTAGATCCTAGATTATCAAAGAGGCTGGGGGAAGTGTCTTTGTTCCCCTGTCATGTGAGGATGCAGCAAGAAGGCACCGTCTTTAAAGTGGGCCAAGAACTTATCTGCTCCTTGATATTAAACTTCCCAGTCTCTAGAACTGTGATACATTTCTATGTTTTGTGAATTGCCCAGTGTAAGGTAAATTTTATAGCAGCCTAAATGGACTAATGCATGCAAATGTTGCCAGCTGCATCATTTGTCCTGGGGTGGTCTTAGGTGAGAAATTCTTTGCTTACCATACTCTACATTTAAACCTGGAAATACCTAGCCAACCTCAGAAGGCATTTAATGCACTTAGCATGATTGTTTTGTCTGTCCATTAAAGTTTCACATCACAATCTCCTTAAGAGTGAACTCTAGAATAATCCTTTGGGAAAAAACCATTTGGTAATATTTACTAAGAACTTTAAAATTTTCTTTGATAAATTATTCACTTTTTAGGATTCTCTTCTAAAAATAATCAGAGATTTATTAAAAAAACAAAACCAAACCAGATTCAAGGTTAGGGAGATGACTCTGTTTAAGTTTTTTGTGTGCAAGCATGAAGACTGGAGTTTGGCTCCCTGGAATCCATGTAAATATCAAGTGGCCCAGCAGTCTCAATCATTTCAGCATTCAGAAGTCAACCAGGTCCTCAGAGCAAGCTGGCTAGCGAGACTAGCAGAATCCATCCGTTCTCGGTTCATCTGAATACGGTAGAGAGCGATGGAGGAAGATTCCTAACATCTACCTTGGGCTTTGTTGCAGCTACTTTTCTTTTTACTTGTGAGAGAATTCTTGGAGTATGCAGAGTTAGGCAGAAAGACAGAAAGGGAGATTTATTTATCTTATGGTCCAGAAGGGATGTAGCCCATTATGGTGGAAATTATACAGTAGAAGATTTTGGCTGGAGGTGGAAGCAGGAGGCTGGCTCAGGTCGCTGCAGCCATCAGAAGGGTACAAGAACAAACCAACAAGGAGCCGTTGAACCGCCAAATGTCAAAGTCTGCTCCCTGTGATATGCCTTCCTCTGGTAAGACATTTCCTCTTAAATGTGCCACAACTTTCCCAAACAAGAACACCAGTTAAGGATGCAAATACCTGGCAGGAGGGGGCGGGGGAGTGAGGGAACGATTCATGTTTAAACCATGACAGGCTTCCCACGTGAATATGAGCATCTGCATGTGCACCTGCACACATGTGAACACACATAGGTATGGAAAGGTGTTTTTAATGGTGTATAATAGTTAAATACACAAAAGAACCAGTTAAGCATATTATGCTATACCAACAAAATAGGATACTTCTCAGTATTTAAAAATGTGTCAAGGGACTCTCAACTTGAGAAAATGCTTCTTTTATTACATCAAGCAAAAACAGGTTATAAAACACCATGCATCTCCGCTGGGAGGCAAGCGTTCCTCTGTGTCAAGTGGTGTGCTTCCATGCCTGCGATGGGTACCTGGGAGACCAAGAGGTACCAGGAGCGAACGTTTGTCTTTCCGGCCTAACTCACATTCCTTCTCCCTTCTAGTGGCTGTAGAAACTCTTTCTTCTGGGAGCCAGGTAGGTGAGGGTCAAGAAAGGCCTCAGCCATGATTCTTACTTCCTGCTTTGCAGTTGGGTCTCAGGTGAGTATGAGATTCCCTAGGCTGGAGTTCTCAGACAACCTTTCTACTAGGCTCAATAAGAAAGATGGGCTTGTTCATTGGGAATACCAATCTGACTTCAGGAATGGAAGTTTGGTGTTCATGGAACAAATCTAGCTGAGAGTTTGACCCAATGGTATGGCAGAGCGGAGTAGAGATACAAGACACACACACATCTGCTAAAGGCACCAAGATCCTTGGAGGCAAAGGATTGGCAGCCACAGCAGTGTTCCTATACCTAAGGGGAACAGGGGAAAGGGTTCAGAGAAAGGCCACTGGGTCCTTGTACGTCATCGGAGAGGAGGGCCCAGAGGAAAATCAGACATGCACAAGAAAGGACTCTCTGGGAATTGGGGCGGGAGGCACTGGGGGATGGGGAGGGAGGGGGGTGTGGAGGGGGAACAGGGGGTACGGAGGAGGAGGGAGGGAGGGAACTAGTGTACCTAATAAGTTTGTATGAGCTGAAATAATAATAAAAATGTATTAATAAAAAAAAGACACACACACGTACACACACACACACACACACACACACACACACAATTAAAAAAGAGCTGGCTTCTGGGAATATAATTCAGTAAAACAGCTCTCAGTGTGTGCATGAGAACCTAAGCTTGAGCTGCAAAACCCTGGTAAAAGGTCAGGACTAGTACATATGGTTGAAATCCCAGCTCGAGGGAGACAGAAATGGACAGATTCCTGGGACTTACTAACCAGCCAACCAATCACACTTGGAGAGCTCCAGGCCTGGGAGAGACTTTGCCTCAAAAAACAAGATGACAGCCCCGCCCCCCACCCCGCAGCCGCCGGGCCAGCAGCACTGCGCGCGGGCTGCTGGCTTTGCCCCCGGGGCCCCGCCCCCTCCGCGCCGACCTTCCCAGGTGAGTGAGCGAGCGAGAGAGAGCCCCTCCCAGCCCAGCTCGGCCCGGCCCCCCACCTCGGAGCCACCCGACCAGCAGTACCGCGCGCGGCCGCCCGCTTAGCCTGGGCCCCACCCAGCACCCCAGCCCCTCGCACCCTCCCGCCCCCGCGTGCCTCCGCCTCCCCTCCCCCAGGTCGCAGGTGAAGAATTCTGCCATCTACATCAGACCCTCTGCCTCTCTGGCCCACCGGGGACCTATGCATGCACGTGGTCCACGGAAGACACACTGCTACTCAGAATTCAAGAGTCCAAAGGAAACGCAAGCAAAATTCTAAGGAACAAAGGGAACACAGGCCATACATCTGGACTCCACTACAATCATTATATCACGTGGACGAGATTCTTCACATCCAGCCCAAAGACAAGTAAACTTTTTCTTCTCACCTTATTGATCCTTTAAAGTATCAATGCTGTAGATCAACTTTCTCATACAGCCACCCCAAAAACATACAACTTCAGGGAGTACACCACTCACCCCCACATTTCACCAAGATACTAAATCGTAAAAGTGCACTACCAAACTAATATTCACCCCCTGGTTACATAACCTGACTTAACTGATGTAATAACAGCCTAGTAGCCTCATCTAGGATATAACAATAACAATACACAAACATACCCAATCCAAGGCAAGCACTAGTAATAACTGGCAAGTGTAACAATACCAACTACCTCGATTCAGTGAAAAACACACAGAAACTGAGAGGTCCTAAAAAACAAAGCAACAATGTACAAGTCAAAGTGCAGATCCACGAGAAACAAAACATAAGAAGACCAATCTCCCACCGAAAGAATCAATCCCATAATGAGGGATTCTGACCAGAACAAATCCACGGAAAATAGCCATGAAAGCCAGACCCAATATAACGACTTTCAGAGTATGGTCATTACCATGATTAATACTATGAAAGAGGAAATCCGAGAAGAGTTAAACAACCGTATCAACCACTTTGAACAGGAACACAATAGGCACTTGGAGGAGTTGAGAAAAACAGTTCAAGAAACAAAAATAGGCATAGAGCAGTTAAAACAGTATCAGGCAGAGTTTAAAATTGAACTAAAAGACAAGTTATCTTCAACTCAAAACTCAACAGAGAGTCTTATCAGCAGAACAAAAGAGGCAGAAAATAGAATTTCAGATCTTGAAGACAAAGTGGGAGAATTAACCAGCTCAATGGAAGAGATTGTTAAAGCCAAAGAGATACTGGAGAGGAACATTCAGGAGATATGGGACACCCTGAAGAAGCCTAACATGCGCATTCATGGAATATCAGAACAAGAATCCCAAAATACCACACCGGAGGAAATATTTCAATTCATCATAAATGAAAACTTCCCACAACTAAAGAATGAGAGGCCTATCCAAATACAAGAGGCTTTCGCACTCCAAAATAGAAAATCGCCACGGCAAATAATAGTCAAACACTCCACATTCAAGACAAAGAAAAGGTGCTGAGAGCTTCAAGAGAAAAAAAGCAAGTCACTATTAAAGGTAAACCAATTAGAATAACAAATGACTACTCAATGGAAACAGTAAAAGCAAGAAGAGCTTGGAGAGACATACTTCAAGTATTAAATGAGCAAAAATGCCAACCCAGACTGATATACCCGGCAAAACTATCTGTCATGATTGAGGGAGAAAGAAAAGTTTTCCAGCACAAAGACAACTTGAAGGGATACATGTTGACCAAACCAGGCCTTCAAAAAATCTAGAAATGATACTCAAGCTTGAACAAAAGAACAGGCGTATCCAGGAGGACAGAAGGGAAGTATAATACCACCAAAACATAAATATCAAACAACATGCTTACAAAATCTACTAAACATAAAAAATGTCCAGAATTAAAAACAATTTCTCCATTATAACATTAAATGTTAATGGGTTTAACTCACCGATTAAGAGACACAGATTACAAACTTGGATTAAAAACCACAATCCAACAATCTGCTGCCTTCAGGAAACTCATCTCACCACAAAAGATAGGCACATCCTAAGAATGAAAGGCTGGTCCAAAATGTTGCAAGCTAATGGAACCAGGAAACAGGCAGGGGTAGCAATTATGCTTTCAGACAAAGTGGACTTCAAACCCAAAAAAATCATAAGAGACACACAGATGGATACTACATTTTAGTCACAGGTACAATTCACCAGGAAGACTTCACAATACTGAACATATATGCACTCAACACGGGCCCCTCCACATTCATTAAGAAAACCATACAGCACCTAAAGCAAAAAATCAACCCCCAAACGATAATTCTTGGGGACTTCAACACTGCCCTCTCGACATGGGATAGATCAACAGGTCAAAAGCTTAACAGAGACACTTTGAACCTTAATCAAACCCTGAAAGAAATGGACCTTACACATCTCTATCGAACTTTTCACCCACGCACCAAAGAATACACATTTTTCTCAGCAGCACATGGAACTTTCTACAAAATAGATCACATATTGGGCCACAAAATAAATCTACGCATATACAAAAAAGTTGAAATTCTATCCTGTGCCCTATCAGACCACCATGGCCTAAAGCTGGACATCCACAACACAACAAACAAGAGAAAATACACTAACTCCTGGAAACTTAACAATATGATGCTGAATGAGAACTGGATTCAGGAAGAAATTAAAAAGGAAATTCAAGATTTCCTGAAAGTGAACGATAATGAAAATACAACTTACCAAAATCTCTGGGACACAATGAAAGCTGTCCTGAGAGGTAAGTTCATAGCTCTTAATGCCTACATCAAAAAAATGGAAACATCAGAAATAAATAACTTAACGATGCGGTTTAAGGCTTTAGAGAAACTAGAGCAATCTGATCCCAAAAGTAGTAGAAGAGAGGAGATTAGCAAAATAAGGGGAGAAATATCTGAAATCGAGACTAAGAAAACGATAGAAAAAATCAACCAGTCAAAAAGCTGGTTCTTTGAAAAAATCAATAAGATTGATACACCCCTAGCTAAATTAACCAAAAGCAAGAGAGAGAAAACCCAAATTAACAAAATTAGAAATGAAAATGGAGTTATCACTACTGATACCCAAGAAATCCAGAGAATTATAACATCATATTTCAAAAACTTATACTCTGTGAAGTTTGACAACACAAAAGAGATGGATGAATTTCTAAGTAAACACAACTTACCTAAATTGAATCAGGAAGTTGTGAATTATTTAAATAGTCCTATAACATATAAGGAAATTGAGGAAGTAATCTTGAATCTTCCCACCAAAAAATGTCCTAGACCAGATGGATTCAGCACAGAATTCTACCAGACATTTAAGGAGTTAATAACACCAATACTCCTTAAACTGTTCCATCAAATAGCAAAGGAAGGAACACTATCAAATTCCTTCTACGAAGCTAATATCGTCTTAATCCCCAAACCTAATAAAGATTCACTTAACAAAGAAAACTATAGGCCGATCCCTCTGATGAACATAGACGCAAAGATTCTCAACAAAGTCTTAGCAAATCGGATTAAAAAAATATATCAAAAAGATCATTCACAGGGACCAAATAGGCTTCATTCCCAGCACACAAGGTTGGTTCAACATACGCAAATCAATAAATGTAGTTCATCATGTAAACCAGTCCAAAGTCCAAGACCACATGATACTCTCGATAGATGCAGAAAAAGGTTTTGACAAGATCCAACAGCCTTTTATGATCAAAATGCTAGAGACAGTAGGAATGGAAGGAACCTTTATCAATATAATAAAAGCTGTATACAACAAGCCCATAGCAAGGATTATGCTCAATGGGGAACAATTGGAAGCATTCCCACTTCGATCAGGAACTAGACAAGGCGGTCCTCTCTCACCACTTCTATTCAATATTGTACTTGAAGTCTTAGCTGAAGCCATAAGACAAGAAAGGGACATAAGAGGGATTCAAATCAGCAAGGAAGAAGTCAAGCTATCCCTATATGCAGATGACGTGATCTTATACCTGAGGGATCCCAAAAACTCCACCAGGAAGCTCCTGGAACTAATTGAGAAGTTCAGCAGGGTGGCAGGATACAAAATAAATGTGCAAAAATCAGAGGCCTTCCTATATGCCCAGAATGAAAGAAGTGAAAAAGCCTTGAGAGAAACAATCCCATTTACTATAGCCCCTAAAAAAAGGAAGTACCTTGGTATAAACCTAACCAAGGAGGTAAAAGACCTTTACAATGAAAACTTTAAAACCCTAAAGAAAGAAATTGCAGAAGACATCAGAAGGTGGAAAGATCTCCCATGTTCCTGGATTGGTAGAATCAACATCGTAAAAATGACCATCCTACCAAAGGCAATATACAAATTCAATGCTATACCAATTAAAATCCCAAAGCAATTCTTCAAAGAAGTTGACCAAATAATCTCAAAATTCATATGGAGGCACAAAAGACCCAGGATAGCAAAAACAATCCTGAGTAACAAAAACACTGCTGGAGGTATTACCATACCAAACCTTAGTCTATACTACAAATCCATAGTTATAAAAACAGCCTGATACTGGCTCCAAAATAGACACACAGATCAATGGATAAGAGTTGTAGATTCAGATATAAGCCCATAAAAATACAGCCATTTGATCTTTGACAAAGGGGCCCAAGGAATCCAATGGAAAAAGAATGGCATCTTCAACAAATGGTGCTGGCAAAACTGGATCTCCACATTCAGAAGATTAAAGCTGGATTCGTACTTGTCACCATGTACAAGACTTAATTCCAAATGGATCAAGGACCTTGATATCAGGCCAGAGACTATAAAAACCATAGTTGAAAGGATAGGGAACTCCCTCGAGCTGATTGGGCTAAGCCAACAGTTCCTAAACAGACATCCAATGGCACAGTCACTGCTACCAACTCTCAACAGTTGGGATCTTGTGAAATTAAAGAGCTTCTGTTCAGATAAAGAGATTGTAACACGAGCTCAAAGGCAACCCACAGAATGGGAGAAAATCTTCACTAACCACATATCTGATAGAGCTCTACTGTCCAGAGTGCACAAAGAACTTAGAAAATTAAACACCAAGGAAACCAATGGCCCAATTAAAAAATGGGCCCTGGAACTTAAAAGAAATTTTACCAGGGATGAAATTAAAATGTCTAACAAATATCTGAAAAACTGCTCCACTTTCTTCACCATCAGGGAAATGCAAATCAAAACTTCCCTGAGATATCATCTCATCCCGGTCAGGATGGCAAAAATCCACAATACAAACAACAACAAATGCTGGAGAGGATGTGGAGAGAGGGGAACTCTGCTACATTGCTGGTGGGAATGCAGGCTCATACAGCCACTCTGGCGAGCCGTCTGGAGATTCTTAAAGAAATTAAGGATTGAAATGCCATATGACCCTGCTATCCCACTTTTGGGAATAACCCCGCATGCAGCAGAGGTTCACCTCGATAGCACAAGCATGACCATGTTCATAGCAGCACTGTTTACAATAGCAAAGTCATGGAATCAACCCAAATGTCCAACAGTTGACGATTGGATAAGGAAACTGTGGTACATCTATACAATGGAGTACTACTCAGCCATCAAGAATGATGAATTACTGGAATTTGCTGGGAAATGGATGTCATTAGAAACAATTATATTAAGTGAAGTATCCCAAACCCAGAAAATTAAGCGCCATATGTACTCCCTAATAGGTGGCTCCTAGTATCAAACTCACCCAGCCTACATTGAGACACTTAAAGGTAAACCTATGTAATTGCAAGGATTATGAACAGGAGGGATGGTGTTGGAGGGCCACACCAGACACAAGGAGAGAGGGGACCATGTTACAGCAGAGAAAATAGACCTCCATCAAAGAATGCAAGTAAGTAATGTGACACCTGGTTAAGTTCATAGACATTCGTTCCTGATCATGTACAACTGAGGGGGTATGATCTCACCAGAAGGGGAGGGCATATAGTCTGGCAGATAAAAAGTAATCATTTTGCAAATGGGTGACTGACCCCTCCCTCACTGAGGTTTCCTACTTTTATTACATCTACCCTTGAATGTGCTATTATAACAAGACTCCAGTTTAACAGCTTTTTGTCTCCGACCAGGGGGTGACATACAGTGCCCATCAGGATGGAGTGAAGGGCATTGCAGGAGCAGCAAAACTGCAAAAGAAAATCAACAAACCACAATCCAGAACTTCAGAGACTCTATATCAACCACATAGAACTAGGCCAGCCTAATCTCCCCCCATCCTGAAGCTCATGGACATTTGTGGAAAAGGGGGCGGTAAAATTGTAAGAGCAAAAGGATGGGAGGAGCAATGATTTGCAAGATTCTCCACGCTAGTTAGGGCCGAAGCAATCAAAATAGGACTTTGCATGCCCTGCGCAATGTCCAACACAACTATTGACCTCACAAAGTCTAGCATCAGCTAAAGGCACCAAGATCCTTGGAGGCAAGGGATTGACAGCCACAGTAGTGTTCCTATGCTTAAGGGGAATACAAGAAATAGTTCAGGGAAAGCCACTGGGTCCTTGTATGTCATCAGAGAGGAGGACCCAGAGGAGAGTTAGGCATACACAATAAAGGACTCTCTGGGAATTGGGGGGGAGGTACTGGGGGATGGGGAGGGAGGGAGGGGGAGCAGGGAGTTTGGGGGGAGGAGGAGGGAGAGAACTGGTCTACCTATTAAGTTTGTATGAGCGGAAAGAATAAAAAATGTATTAAAAAGTTGAAAATAAATGTTCCTTTGAGAATTTTGCAAGAAAACAAAACAAAACAAAAAACAAAAAAAACCCAAGATGAATGGTGTCTGAGAAACAACACCAGAGAAAGACTTCTTTTTTTATGCTTATGACTATGTTTTTAAATTTTTTCTCTAGTTTTACAAGCATTTTCAATACCTGTCCCTGCCTCCCTCCTTTCCTTTTCCCCTTCCCTCCCTTCATCAGTCAATTCCATTCCCTCCCATCTTCCTGTCTGTCTGCTTTTATAGGTCCCAGGGTCCCTCTTGATTGTCTACTCTTGTTGGGGGTTCAGGCCTCTGTGGCATACCAAGTGGTCTCTCCTTGGGCTGTCCTACTGATAGGGACACTCCCCTTCACCTATCCAGTCTTAGCCCCCAAGGTTTCCATTACATGTAATTATCTCTCCTAAGATCCTTGCTAGTCTATAGGGGAATGTTGGTATGGAGACTGACTTCTTGTATGCACATGTGTATCTGCACACCAGGAACACACACACACACACACACACACACACACACACACACACACACACAAATAAAACAAACCATCCTAAAGATCTGAAGATGGTCGCTGGGCCTTTAGTGCTCGGTTGGAGTCTATCTGTGATTGATTGCTGAGATGAACCAATGTGATGTTCCCTTGAACTAGCTAAACTGCCATGTTCCAGAAGGTGAATCACTTCATCTTTTTTTTTTAAATTTTTTATTCAATTGTGTGCGTGTATGTGTGTGTGTGCATGTATGTGTGCGTGTATGCATGTATGTGTGTGTAGAACCACGGACGAATTCGCGAACCACCATGGACGCCTCCACCTCCTCCTTGTTTACTCTGTCCCGGGATTCACATGCTCCATCCTACCAGGACCAGAAACGCAGGTCACCCCGCTTCCGCCTGGCATCTCTACGTGGGGTCTAGGATCCGAACTCAGGACCTTCCACCAGCAAGGCAGAGGCTTAACCCCTGAGCCTCCTCTCCAGCCCCAACTTCATCTTTGTGAAGAGTAAAACCCACTCATGGCACAGGGCCAACTTTGAGATGTTATACTCTAAGGAACGGCTGGCCAGCTGGTGATCAAGGGATAATATTCAGAATGGGGACACATGAAGTGTGGCTAGAAAGTCAAGGCTCCTGACCTGGAAGAAGGAAGTGTGGTAGGGAGCTGCCTTCCCATCCCATCTGTGTAGCTGCTCTGCAAGTACAGAACTCTAAACCAGCCCCCAGGAGGTCACTCACTAACGCCCAGGCTTTGGGCCAATGTAACCACAAGCTCCCATACTCAGGCCACTTGACAGGGGCTTTCCTAGGAAACATGAATTTGAAAAAGCTGGAAATCCACCTGGCAAGAATGTAGACATTTCTGAGACTGGTTTACCCTTATGGACAATTCCCTGGAAATTCTAAGATTTACAAAAATGTAAATCTAAATGTGCTTTTAACTGGGATTAATTGATAGCTGAAAACAAAGTTTTTGCCTAACAATTTTGACTTAATTGAGGGTTGCTGGCTTCACAATATTTTTTTTTATCACCCCTTCAGTGACCAAGTGAATTGAAGGAACTCCCTCCTTCACCCAAAACTTTGTGGTTGAGTCCTTGTGGAGAGGTAACATGGCAAAGTTTACATACTTAGCGAAAGACAGAGTCGCCCTGATTTCCAGTTTTCTCCTTTTAATCGCAGGGTCTGTGAGTCTGTATCTAGACTGCTCCCCAAATAGCTTGTGTGTTGAAGACTTGGTCTTTGGCTTGCTACATTGAAAGGTGGTGTTAAGTCATAAGGGTTAGGAGCTGTGGGAGATTTTACCCTTCAACAGGGACTAGGAGATGCCAGTATTTTCTCTCTGTTTTCTTGTTCTGTCATATGTTCCTGCCATGATGTGCCAGGCTTGCCACAGGCCAGAGCATTGATAGGCTGATTGACTATGGACTGAAATCTATGAAATGATGAATCAAAATAAACTTTTCCTCTTGTTAACTTGATTATCTGAAATATTTTGTTATAGCAAAAATAGCACAGGGTATTAAATAAATGAGATTGGACACATTCAGGGCAGTTTGGCTGTAGATGCCAGGATATTAAAGAGAATGGGGGAGATTTTTAAGTGCTGTTTTCTGCATCTGTAGCCTGCTTCTCAGTCTCCTCCTTTTAGCAGAAATATACTGGAATTCTGGAAGTCAATAGCTGTTCACTTCGGAGCCAATTGAATGTCTTTATAGCCTGGCATTTTGGAGACTGCCTCTTCTTCCCTTTGGGGAATGACTGGAAGGAGGGAGGAAGGAGAACACTCAATAAATTGGGCTAGACAAAACATTTGGTCAACATTCTCATATGCTAACTTATAATATTAGTTTTTATTGCTGAGTAACCAATTGCTACCAGCTTTACCCATGGCTAAGCTCACGGTTCTGTAGATGTCTGAGCTAGGCTTGGCTGGTTTCTCTGCTTGGGATTTTCACCTTGGCTGTAATTACAGTGTCTGCTGGAGTCAGCGTCTTCTTAGAAACATGAATGCAGGCTCATGTGATTAAGGTGAAATGTCCCTCATTTGAGCCATAAGAACGAGGTCTGTGTTTACCAGCTGGCTGGCACCTGGCTTTCTTCTCAGCTCCCAGAAGCCGCTTTGTCTCCTTGTCAGGGGTCACCCTCCATCTTCAGAAGCAGCACCGGAGAACTTATTTGTGGTCACTATTATGTGGCAAGTTTCTGGGCACCTCCTCTGTTACTGGCCAGAGACTTTTAAAAGTCTTGCTTGGAAGTGCTTGGAAGGCGTGTGAGGTAAATGAGAAGTTTTCTCATTTTGTGCGCCAGTGCCAGTCATGCACAAAGCAGAGGGTGGGTCCAGACCAGGCTCACTCAGTGTCATCTCAGAATTTTGTAACCATCCTGGCCTCACAAACTTATTCCTGTAGTTTCTTCTTTCTTTCCTTCATCCAGGCAAACAACTTGTTTTGTACTTTGATACATTAGGTACAAGACTTGTTGGGGCAGTAAAAAGAACATAGAGTGGGAAAGGGCAGGAAGAATCTGTGGATAGCAATGGTATGCTTGTAGAATTGGTAACAGGAGGGTTTTTCTATCTGAGTATCTAGGATATTCAGAAAGTTGGTCTTAGCATACTCCCTGGAAAAACTGTCTACTTGGTGGCACTAGTTAGGGGGCTGGAGAGATGGTTCAGGGGTTAAGCCTTGCAAGCAGAAGCAACTGATTCAGATCCCAGATCCTACATAAAACTGCTGGGCAAAAATGGTGGCAATCTACACTTCCCAAAAAGCAATTAAGGAAGTAGAAAAATACAGGGTGATTTTGGAAATCACCCTTGGGCTTCCGTAGGCACACACATGCCTTCTGACACATGCAGACACATATATGAACTCACATACACATGCAAAAAAAAGTTACAGTAGTTAGAATAAATGATGTTTATTGTACAGCTAGTTTCTGAAGTGAGATTTACACACTGATCTAAATAAAAATAATGGAACGGATCTCAGGAAAATATTCTAATAGTGGAAGAAATAAGAAATAGTCTTCCTTTCTGGCTTCTGACTTTCAAAATCCCAGGCCTCTAGGATAGCTATATAGATGTACATATTCAAAAGGAGAGAGGAGAAAGGGAAAAGGAGAAGAAGGGGGGGAGGCGAGACATTGAGGTCCTAATATAGGTATGGTTCTAGTAAAAGAATGCTAATGCCATACATGAGTCAGTGTTCTGTTTGAAAATTTGTTGTATCTCCAGATTTTAAATCTTAACCCTCCATGTGACAGTATTAAGAAGTGGGGCCACTTTGCTGGAAATAGCATGTTAGTCCTCTTCCCTGTTTTGGCTACCACTGGAGCAGCAGCTGCCACAACACAGTTCATTCCCTTTGGTTTTTCAATGCACCTTCTCACATTAGGAGGTGGATTATGTCTTCTCCTCTCTGCAAAGAACTGAGCCAGAAGTGCTATGTTCCCTCTATGCCCATCTGAAAGGATGATGAAATTGTGGCTGTATGTGGACACTGTAAAGGGCAGCAGATTGGCAAAGTTGTCCAAATTTACAGGAAGAAATACATCATCTACACTGACTGAGTGCAGCGGGAAAAGGCTAATGGCACAGCTGTCCATGTGGGCATTCACCCCAGCAAGGTGGTTATCACCAGGCTAAAACTGGATAAAGACCACAAACAAAAAATTCTGGAGTGAAGAGCTAAATCTTGCCAGTAGGAAAGGAAAAGGGAAAATACAAGGAAGAAATTATCGAGAAAATTCAGGAATAAAGAAATCTTGAATACAGCTTTCATTAAAAATCTGGTTAAATGAAAAAAAAAAAGAAAAGAAGTGGGGCTTTAGGGAAGTGATTAGATCACAAGGGCTCCATCCTATTTTAGTGCCCTTAAAAAAGGTGGAAGACAAGGAGCTGGTCTACTTTTACCTTTTTTACTGTGTGAAGACATAAGAAGGTGCTACCTGTGATTAACGGGCCTTCAGAAAACAGTGAATTAGCTGCCATCTTGATCTTGAAATTCCCAGCCTCCAGAACTGTAAGAAATACAATTTCTTTTTTTCTTCTTCTAGGTATGGTGCGTGGTGTATACATGTATACCTGCACATGTTTATGTGTGAGCGTGTGTTTGTGTATGAACACAAGTGCACTTGAGTGTGTGTGCCCGTGGAGGTCCAAGGTTGATACTGGGAATCATCCTTGGCTTCTTATCCACCTTACTGTTGTGAGCCTGAGTTTTTATTAAACTCAGAATGCACCACTGGGACCAGTCTGGCTATCCATTTTGCTCTGAGGATGCTGAGGCTCCACCTTCCAGGGCTAAAATTACAGGTGGGCTGCCATATAGACCGGGCATTTTTTTTCATTTTTTTAATGTGGGATCCGAACTCAGATCCCTTTGCTTGCAAGGCTGAAAAACTGCCTTAGCCCAAGAAATACATTTTCATTGTTTTTAAGCTATACAATCTATGTTATTAAATCTTTTGTTGTAGCAGCATTAATAATCTAAGATAATCAGCTCTTTCTATATATACATATATAACATAAATACAACATATTCATATATGTGGTAGATACTTATACTTTTTATTTCACATTTCCATTTTATTTATTGACATCTAACTGTAGATTTCAAGGTTAAAACAAACAGAATATGTGGATTTTTTAGTTTTGCAGCCAGAATTAGACAGATCAAGGAAACCTAAGGGTGGAGCATGGGACCCAGACCTACCATGTTCTACTTTTCCAGACTGGAAGAGGTGAAAGGAGCATCTAGGGCAGCTACCAAGAGAACGTCAAAGAATGGTTTAGTAATGTGGTATATGGTATGGTCTTGTGGACTGTCTTATGGTAACATGAGCTACATATACTAGACAACATGTTGTTCATTCATTCCATAGACATAGTTCAATATGTTCTATGTGGTAGGGGAAAGACATCCTAGAATTTGGGGAAGAATGTGGGATGGATATGTTAGTCAACTTCTGATTACTTTGAAAAAAAAATAGCTGAGATAATCACCTTGGAAACATGAAAGACTTATATTGCTTTCATGATTCAGAGATTCTGGCTCATGGTTGCCCAGTCCTGTGGACTTGTGCCATGGCGGCAGCATGAGGTTGAGAAGACCTGTTCACATCGTGGTGATTAGGCCAGTGGCCTAATAACTCCTTTAAGACACACCCCCAATATTCCAATTTCTCTGCTACCTCCTGAAGGTTCCACCACCTTTCAACAGTGCTGTGGACTGAGGAGCAAGCCTTTGGGGGACATCTTGCATCCAGATCATATTTCCTTTCTGCTATGCCTTCATCTGAGAGTGTTGGCTTTACTGCTAGGTATCTCTTTACCAAATCTTTCTTCATTCAAAACTTAAAATTGTTATTATATTACAAAGAGAGAGAAAGACAGAGTGAGAGAGAAACTTCACTGATTTTAAATATATACTAAATATTTAGATGTATAAATATTCTTGAAACCTTCCCCAGAGAAAATATAGAACACCCCCACCCCATATTCCCTTTTACAGTTTACCACTTAACATCCAGAGGTAGCCAAAGATCTATCTTCTATTACCATCAATGAGCATCTTCTTTTTTGGAGCATCGCACAAATGAAATCATGAATACTGTTCTTTTGGATCTGTTTTTTGTAACTCACAAGTTTTTGTGAAAATCATTTATGTTGTGCATATCATTAGTTCTAAAACTTTTTAACTTACACCATAATTTTCCACTATGTGAATGTACTCAACACTATTTATCCTTTATCCATTGAAGGATAGTATGGTTGTTTCCAGTTTTTTCCTTTGAATGTTAATTTCTTTTTAACTTTTTATACAATGGTATGAACTTCCTTACAGTTGTCTTTATGTGTTTATTTGCATTCATTTTTTTATTCTCCCTTAGAAGTGGAATGGATGGATATGAAGTTCCAGTGCATCTAACTCCTTGTTTGCATTTAGAATTTTCCATCTAATTTTATCCCTTCTAGTGGGTGTTTTTTGTTTTTTTGTTTTTTTTTAGTTCCATGGAAACAGCACTTTTTCATGTGCTTATTCACCATTTAGAGTTATTTTCTATAAGACTTTAAAATATTTTACTTATTTGAGAAAGAGGAAGAGCAAGAGAGAGAGAAAGAAAGAAAGAGAGAGAGAGAGAGAGAGAGATTGAGAGAATGCATGTATGTATAGAGATTAGAGGACAACTTCTTTTGAAAGTTGGTTCTCTCCACCACAAGACTCAGTTTGCCAAATTTGGATACAATTTGCTTCACTTACTAAATCATCTTATAGGCTCTAGAATTCTTTTTAAGTACCTATTCAAGTAGCTTACTATGAACAGGTGAGCAGGTACCTTTATCCACTGAGCTTTCTTGTCAGCCCTATCTCGTTCATTTTTAATGGAGAACTATATTGAGGGAGACATGTTCTCTTCAAGCAATCTGCAGCCTTCAGTTAACACAGAAGATATACATACAGTTGTACAATTTTGTCAGGGTTTGTTTAGAAAAGTGAAATCTTCGTAAGTAAGATTCATGGAATGGGTTCAATATAGGGAACTAGATTGGCTGGCATAACATTGGCAGGTAGAAAGGGAAACTGATTTTGTTGGGTGAGGCAGGAGTATGCGCAACTTGGAGCACAAGGACAGGTAAACCTGGGGCTACCTCATGCTCCTTTACCTTCAGCGATACAGAGGGCCCAAGAAGAGGCAGCAGACTTTCACAAAAGGGCTGCTCATACCCCTGACTGGGACTGCTGGGGCAATGAAGCCCCATCTTGTACAGGTTCTACCGCCTTCCAGTAGTGCTGTGGACTGAGGACCAAGTTTTTTTGGACATCTCAGATCTAAAATGTACTTCCTCTCTGCTATGCCTTCATCTGAGAGTGTTGGCCCTACTGCTAAGTACCTCCTTGTCTTACCAAGTCTTTCTTCATCTAGTTACAGCCTGGTGGGGGTGGGGATTTTCAGATTTCAAGGGGAGGAGTTGGTTTCATAAAACATGGAGCCCACATAATCCTGTAGAATATCACAGCCACCACTTGACTTTTTCCTTCCAAATCTCAGACAACTGTCTCTCATTGATTCCCTGATCTCAGAGATTATGTCCTTGCTTATAAGAAAGTCACAAGGGGGCTGGAGAGGTGGCTCAGGGGTTAAGGCTCCGTCTTGCAGGCGGAAGTTCCTGAGTTCGGATCCCAAATCCCACGTATAGACGCCAGGCGGAAGCGGGGGCGGCCTGCGCTTCTGGTCCTGGTAGGGCGGAGCCTGTGAATCCCCGGGCAGAAGGAGGTGGAGACGTCCATGGTGGTTCGCGAATTCGTCCGTGGTTCTACACACACACAGACACACACACACACACACACGCACGCACATACACATGCACATGCGCACAGTTGAATAATAATAAAAAAAATTAAAAAAAAAGAAAGTCACAAGGATTAAAGGTAGCTGGTATTTAATAAGCACATTGTGGGGCAGTTGCTAAGCACTTACGGGCAATTTCTATCTTAGCAAAAAAGTACGAAAGCAGTGGCATATTCAGAGGGGAGACCTGTCCTGTGTCATCACTTCACATTTAGCTGATGATCCTTGCAGGGAGAACTTTGAAGATGAGGAAAGACTTGAGCTCTGAGATATTCTGATGGGGTAATGGGTTACTTGGGGGACAACCAGTGCACCAAGGGAGGCAGATGTACCATGACAGACTGGGGAGATGAAGAGCTCCAAGGACAAGTGGAGAACTTTCAATACCAGAATATTTGTAAGTTGCAAATGAAAAGATGCAGGTCATTACCCAGGAACTGCTTTTACTACCTGAGGTGTGATGCCACACCCAGGGGTGCACATAGGTAATCTTTGAGGTAATCATTTAATATCTTTCCTTCCCCTTTACATCATGCCAAATGTCCTCAGGAAACTGCTTTTTCCTTCTAAGGGGAACATTGCAAAAGGCTGAGTGCAGAAGTGATCCCTTCTGTCTCTGTGGCTTTAAATATAATCGCAAAGGAGGAGCTCTGCTAAGTGTGAGGATCCTGAGTATCGTGTGCCTGGGGAGGCCCAAGGGTAACTTCAGGAACCATCCTGGATTACTTGACCTTCTTATTACTTTGCTCTGGGATTTCCCAGGCTCTGCAGGGCTGGAAGTGCTGGCTGCTGCCATTTTTGTTTGGTGTTTTGATGTGGGATCTGGGACCCAAACTCAGGTCCTTTTGCTTGTGAGGCAAAAACTTCATCCCTAAGCCACCGCTCCAGCCCCTTTTCTTGTTTCTTATTTAAAGGGTACAGAATGTAGGATGTGGTCATTTTAAACAGATTAAGTTTCATCTAACTGTTATGATGAGATCCAAATAACAGAAGTATATTCTGTGACTCACACATTCATCTTGGTCACTTGGGGCCCTCAGATTCTCTTTGGTGGGCTGATTGCTAATGTCTATCTTTTTTATTTTTGTCTTCTTAGATGATTGACTCGTAACCTTGTATGGACTAAGTAGAATTGACACAAGATAAACTGCACTGGATTTACAATGAAAAAAGTGTCCCCCCATGGTGTGTGTGTGTGTGTGTGTGTGTGTGTGTGTGTGTACAGAAGAGGGCATTAGTGTGTGTGTGCCTGTGGAGACTTAAGGGTGACATCAGAAATCATCCTGGATTGCTCTATCTCCTTTATTGCTTTGCTCTGTGGTTTCTCAGACTCCCCCTTCTAGGGTCAGAATGGCAAACTGTTGCCATTTCTGTCAGGCTTGAAATCTGGGATCCAAACTTTGCTTGCTAGGCAAAGGTTTTAGCACCTGAACCATCTCTCCAACCCAAAAGAATTTTAAAAAAATTTTCTTTTCCTTAGAAATTTCATTTGCTTTGTATCCAATTTATTGATATTTCCCCTCAATATTGTTTACTTATCTGTCCTAATAGTGGGCTCTATTCAGTTCCCTAAATCTTTTGAGTCCTTAGTGTCAGGCCTATTCTATGACTAGGAATACAAATTCTCCTCAGACTGAGTGAAACAAGGCTCTTGCTTTCAATACTGTAATCTGAGAAGAGTTGGAATGACATGATCACAATGAATTTTACAGAAAGCAAACTCGGTTCAGTGCCTCCAACCTTCTCACTGTTGTAACATGTGTGTGTGTGTGCGCGTGTGTACCATATACATGTGTGTAAAAAATTTGCAAAGGAGCTATTGAAACGGAAAGCAAAAATAAGGGAGAAAGAAAAACTCAGGGATCGTTTCTTCCCATAGCTGCCATCTAGAAATGGAAACAGAGACTGGAATTTTTAATTAGAAATTGGAGAAGAGGGTTAGGAAGATGGTTAGTGGTTAAATCCTTTGCTTCGAAAGCAAAGAGACCTGAGTTCGGATCCCCAGATATCATGTAAAAAATGCTGGGCACATAATGGTAGCGGTTTAGGAAACTGGAGAGCAAAGTAATGAAGTAGAAGAGCAATCCAGAATGATCCTCAATATCACCCTTGGGCCTTCACAGGCATACATACTCAAGTGCATTCTTGTACATACACCTGCAAACACAAGTACACCCACCCACATGAAAACATAGACAGACACACCCACAAAAGCAAAAAAAAAAAAAAAAAGAAAGAAGAAATTGGAGAAGAAAGGGCAGCTTGAGATTAGATTCATTAGAAGCAGTAAAATTGTGGTTATACATAAACAAATAGCAAACTGTAAAATTCAGCCCTCAGTTTTCAGAATTAAATACAGAAAGTACAAATAATAAAAGAGACCAAATTGTTTTGTGATTTAAAATTGTTTTTCTTCACTGTTCATAGGATATTTAGAAGAAAAAAAGTCATTCTTCTTTTTACTCAAATAGATGAAGAATACGATTGCTCCACTCACTCGCTGCTGGAGCTGCTGTCTCTGTGGTGTGCATGTGTACATGAATGAGGTCGTGTTTACCAGGTTTAGATAGTCTGTGTTATGCACTTATGAGTTCACTGTTCTTTTGAAAAACAAGTTTGCCCAAATGCCCATATTCAAAGTTCCCTCTCTAATCTATATGTTCCTCTCTTATCCTGGGATGGAGCAACCCCACAGGGAGCTGGCACAATGCCTGGCACAGAAAGGTGTCTGAGTTGTTCTGACGGAGCTGGGTGGAAGTGGATGTCAAGGCTGCGGTAGGTAGGTGGCAGTATGGCATGCTGATTTACAACCAAGTTTAATGGGAAGCCATTCAGCAAAGCTACATTCTTCTTTGTGATATGGGAGCAAGTTACTAAATTTTCCACAGCCTCGACTTTCTCATCTGTAAAGTGGAGATAATCTCACCCTTATTGTGAGGATTAAATAAATAATTCCTACTCAGTATATTGTTCTCCATTGATTGTGTTAATTCTTATTCTATTATACATGAACACGGATCAAATGCTGTAGTGATTATGGCAGCTGAGCAGAAGTAAAGATCGTAGAGAAAATAAAAACGACAATTCACCAACTGAAAAGTTACTGGTAAATGAGTTATAGACCTCAACATTTTCTTTGCTCTGGTATAATGGAAATATGAACTGGACAACTTTTTTGGAGGTTTGGGCAAGAGTTGAAAATTGTTGCCTCTTCAATCATTTTCTTCTCTGTTGAAGTCAGTCTGAAGCACAGGTTCATGAGTCTTTTTTTTATTATTATTATTATTTATTCAACTGTGTGCATGTGCGCGCGTGTGTGTCTATGTGTGTGTGTATGTGTGCGTCTGTGTATGTGTAGAACCACGGACGAATTCGCGAACCACCATGGACGCCTCCTTCTGCCCTGGGATTCACAGGGTCCACCCTACCAGGACCAGAAGCGCAGGCCGCCCCCGCTTCCGTCTGGCGTCTATACCTGGGATCCGAACTCGGGACCTTCCGCCTGCAAGGCGGAGGCTTAACCCCTGAGCCACCTCTCCAGCCCCAGGTTCATGAGTCTTGAGTGGGCTGCTTGTCATCCATTGATGTGTATCAAACGTGGCTGGGTGGGCCAGTTCTGGTGCTTCTGCTGAACCATGAGACTCCAGTGGAGGCCCAGTCCTAGCCTTTTTAGGTGAACACAGAGGTCTTCAAGGACAAAGGGTCACAGCTCCAAAGAGAAAAGACTTACTTTACATCCTAGGCCAGTCATGTGACAGATCCTAACCGGGTGACCCATCGGAATCCTTTGAAGCCTCTAGCCATTCCCGCTTCATATCCTGTGGCCCTACTGTGTGTCTCTGAGCTGATGCTCAAGTGGGCATCCACAGACCACTAGGCTGAATATATCCCCCTCTCGCAAGACCCCTGTGACCTGTGGCCTACAGGGGTGCACCCTTCTTGCACCCCGACTCAGACCCACCAGGCGTGGAATTCCCCGTGCGGCCGGCAGTGGGCACCGGACCAGAAGAGCCCGAGCCCGGGCGGGTGTCGGGGTTGCCCCGCCAAACCAGTATCGAGGCCTCGGTGCCCCGAGGACCAGGCGTGAGGAGGAAGCGGGTGCACCGTGGGGTCTGCGCGGGGTCCCCTCCCCTCCTGCCGCCCCCCGCCCCCGCGGCCTGGCGGCGCGCCGGGTCCCCGCCGCAGAGCAGTGGGGAGGAGGGAGGGGAGCTGGAGGACTTGGAGACAGACACAGCCCTGCGCGCAGTTACGGCTGCAGACAGACGGCTGTGGCGCGGGAGGCGGGACATCTCCGGCGGCGACGGTGGCGGGACACCTCCCCCAGCGCCCCGGACCTTCCCCCTCGCACGGTCCCCGGAGGCTGCGCACCCGCCCGACGGGACAGGCGGCGGAGAGCGGGCCCTGCCCGCCTGGCGCGCCGGGCCGGCCGGGGATCCCCTGCGAGCCGGGGAGGAGCCGCGGCGGCCGCCAGACCGGCTGCGAGTGTCTGGGAAAGCGAGAGGGGGGCGGGGAGCCCAGTGAAGGTCCCTAGCTCTTAAAGAGCCCGGGCGCGCCGCGCCGCACTCCCCGCCGGCCCGCTGCGCGCCCCGCCGCGGCGACCCCAGCGGCCGCGCCCCTCCCCCGCAGCCCGCAGGGGCCGGTGGCCGGTGGCCCCTGGCGCGCGGTGGGCGCCCTCGCTGCTCCGGGGGCTGCCGCAGGTGAGTGCCCACCCGCCGGGCGACTGTGGTCGCGGCGTCGGGCTCAAGTTCACCCCGCGTGGGCGGGAGGCAGCGGGGGAGGGGGCGAGGGCGCTGGGAAGGGGGCGCCCGCCAGCTCGCACGGCGGGCCGCTGTCCTTTCTGCCCCGTGCCTGCGGGAGGCCGTGCCCCGCGTCTGCAGACCGTGTCACCGGCGGGCACCGAGGCGGCCCGGGAAACTGCCCATCCTCGCAGTGCTTGGCTGGGAGAATCCTGTCGACCCTGACCCGGTTTTCATTCTGCCCTGCCAGGTGGCCAGGATGGACGCGGGGGTGGTCACCCCAAGTGTCCCGACGCTCCTAGGCCTCTCAGCGGGCTGCTGCAGACAGGGGAATTGGAGGTCAGCAGAAAGAGGGAAAATGTGCGGGACCTCGCCCGGCACTTTGGAAGAGGCGGGGGTGACCCGGACCCTTACCCCTCATCTTGCAACCTCTCACCCTGCCCCTGGCTCCCCAGTATTCTGGTTCCCAGCTTCACAACCCCTCAGACCTGTCTCCCGGGGTCCCCCGGCCCCTCCCCGCGTGCACTGACGTCGGTCGCGGGCTGCCCGAGCTCCTGGCATTGGCTGGGAAGTCGATTGTCTGGGGTGGCTGCTGTACACTTAGACTGGTCTCCGGGCACGGGAGGAAGCTGGCGTGTGTTGAATTTCTCTTTGACCCTCACCGTGGAATAAACAGGAAGCGAACAAGCACCCCGCAGGGCCCCCTGCACTTGCTTTGTTGTGGGCTGTAAGCTTCACAGCCTGGAGGAGGCTTCCCGGGCACCACTTCGCTGCTGGCCGCCGGCAGGACAGGGGGCGCGCCCCGTGAGTACCCTTGTGGAAGAGAGCAGACGGTGTAGGTTAACTTGCTGAGGTGGCGGAGAGTACATTTGCTTGTTCTTAAACTTTTTTTTTTTTTTTTAAATTGGCGGCTTCTCTGTGAACCGAGGTTCCAGCACCACCGAAACACTGGGTGGAGGTCACTCCAAGAGTGCACACCTGATGCATCTGTTGTGGGGTGGGGATGTCACTTGGTGAGGCACCACCTTGGCCGGTTAGAACAAGCGGAAAACTAGTAGGGCGTCCTTTACCCTCCCCAAATAATCTTCCAGCGAGCTAGAACTGGATAAATTTGCTTTCCTTTTCTTTCCTTTTTCTTCTGTGTCTATACCCTTTGCCTTTCTTTCCTTTCTAATTATTTGTCATGGTCCCACCCCTGAACTCCAGAGTTCTTTTCTGTAAATTATCATTGTGATGTTTGTTGGTGACCCACTATGTGCTAGGATGCAGTGAGATATAGATTCAAGAACTTCTTTTATGTGGTGGAGCTGGGCAGAGATGGTGAGCAGTGCTGGATCCTCAAGATGTGGATGTGAGGCAGAGAGGAGCAAGAGCAGGAACCCCCATCAGGAAGGCCAGGGCTCTGAGTTCTAGTTCTCTGCCTCAGAAGCACACACAGAGTAGGATGTTTTGCTGGCATGGAGGTTGGGTTTGTTTGGTGGGCTGCGGCTGAGAAACTCCTTTGCAATGGTCCTTTTATTGGTTTGGCTGGCCAAGAACCTTATTCTCATTTGTGGCTGGATTTTGTATAGGGGCAGTGATGGTCTTTGTCTAGGATGTAAGTTGAATTTTTTTACTGGCATCTGTAAATTTGTCTTTACACAGTCCTTTTGGAACACAATTTTCATGTTCCATAACAGATCATAGTATGAAATGTGAGTCACTATGCAATACATAGGTCTCACTACAACCCATATATTTCTGGAATTTTAATATTTGGTTCTGTCATCTCCATGAAGTGCTATTTGATAGCTCTTGCAAGGCAGTGTTTTTTAAAACAGGGCACATCTTCATGATTTTTTTTAAAGATAATTCTTTTAAGAGATTCTCTTTGCTATTGACATGGAACATACTATTAGGAATTAGAGTTTTGCCGTAATGGAATTGTTGCTATTTTTCACCCTTGTTTAAAAAAAAATCTGTGATTCTTAATATTCGTTCTTACTTTTGGAAGACTTTGCCATCCTTGCCCACTATGGTTGTTCCTGTGGGTTTGCATTTAGGTTGTAGAAGACTTTGCTCAGCAAGTGTTCAAGGTTGACTCTTGAATTCTCTTAGGTGCTCGTTTGTATGACCACAATACTACAGTGGATCCCAATCAGTATTTGCTATATATTAAGGGATTTTGTGCAAATTTGTTGGCACATCATTTGAGATTCTACAGTTCTTTCCATACTCTTCCATATTAGAATGTATACATACATAAAGAAATATTTATTCCCCCACCAAGTTCTGATAGTATTCTAAGAATAGTTTTCTTGCCTGGCATGTTGTGACCATATGTTCTCATATGAAGTCACCTTGTGGTGGTATGTAGGATTGCTCTGTGCTATCATACGAAGAGAGAGCCACTTTAGGCTGTATGCAGGAAGACTTGCGAGTGCAAACTGGCTAGATCTTTCAAGAAGCCCTTGCCATGTTTCCTCTTTTCTTTTGAATGTAGGATTATAGAGTCTGTATGGTAAGTATGCCCTTGGTGGTGAGAGTTAATACAGAAAAAAAAAAAAAAACCCTGAAAAGTATTCCATTTCACTTTTATAATTATTCATTACAATTAATATAGGTACATGAAAATTATGTGTTGATGGTCATAAAATAGTTTGTGTACCCCTAAATTCCTCTGTCTGTTCTTTCCTTCCTTTCTCTTTGGCTTGCTTGTTCTCTTCCTTTTCTGTTCTTTCCTTTTGCAGAAAAATCTCCTAATAGTCATTATTTCTCTGATGTTAAAGTGACTTTTTGCCAACATAGGCCATTTAGATGGCAATTACATCTTGACCTAAATTATGGGTGTTAGTTTAAAGTAAATCTTCTGTATTAAAGTAGGACTATAAGAGGATGGCTCAAGGGTAAAGTACTTGCTGTATAAGCACGAAGACATGAACTCAGATTCCCAGTACCAATCAAAAATCAGATGCAGATATGCATGTCTAGTGCTAGGGGTGTAGAGACAGGTAGATACCTGGAGCTTGCTGGCCAGTCAATCTAGTTAAATGGGTGAGTTTCAGGTCTGAAAATATAGGGTGGACTGCATGTCAACATCTGGCTTCCAGAAGCACACACATACATTAACATATGCAATACACACACACACACACACACACACACACACACACACACACACACACACACGTCAAGGTTCTGCCTACTTTTTAAGATTTTAGGCCACAAGACCTGCCGCTTTAGGAGCACAGCATGCACGTGAGCCTGTATGAATGTGTAAACGCATGTGTTTGCACACGTGCATGCCATTGTTTTCATGTTGGACAAGTGAAGAAAATAAATACTTGTATTGTTAATTGCTACAGAAATTGGGTTCAAATATCCAATTAATATTATTTTTCTTCTGTTACAGGAAGACTTGGGAGTAATGTCTGTGTCGTCACATACCTATGTGATTTAAATGTGGATTACTTTGTTTTGAATTCCCACTAAAAATGGCACTTTGGCCTTTTAAGTTGTTTTTGTGAGGACTTTTCTTTCCATCAAGCTTGTTTTCCAGCTAGGTCTTGGAAATTGCGAAGAACATAGCTATAATTTCTCCCTTGATTGGCAGCTGAGAGCTTTTCTGGACAAAAATAAGACTCTACTGTGCCAAATGGTTGACTTTTCTAGAATAAAAACTCCAAAGGCTATGCAAAAAGTCCTCTGGTTAATATATTGGCATTCCCAGAACCCACTAAAACTCCGGCAGCCTGCCAGCCTTCACTTAATGAGGATGCAGAATGTCTGGCTCAAATCCCCACAGCAGAAAAAGGTGGGGGTTGGATGTCCACACCCTTTATTAATTCTTAATGACTATACTTTTGTAGATTTTTCTCCAATTCTCCAGCACCCTCACAACTGACCTATCCTTATTCCTTTATTCATGTGTGTACTCATTTACTTGGCACTGGAACATGTTGAAATGGTCAAGCTTAAGAATCTTGCTGAGAGATCACTTCTGTTTGCATTGGTTCTTTTGTTGCCCCCCTCTCTTTTTTCTTCCTTATTTTTATTGGAAAAGGAAGAGAGAAAAGGAACAGAAAAGAAGATGACTTTTTAAAAATGATGCTTTATTGTCTGCTGGAAAAAGAGAAGCATTTACGAAACTTTTAAGTTTGTCAGACAGTTTATATGACAGTACAAGTTGGTGCTTGCCAAGCTCCAGACAGATTGTTAATGTTACATGACAGGGATAAATAAATTACTGCTGTCTGCAACACGCTTGCGCTGCAAACGCAACTGTGCAGCCCGCCTGGTTGTGGGTGCTCATGAGGCCTGGAGGAAGTGCAGCTGCACAGAAAGCCCCTGCCTGCTGCCTAGAATCCTGGGACTTGGTTCAGAGATGGAAAGGGCGTGTCTTTTGCTTTTATTTTTGGCTGTGTAGCAGAATCCACATAGCAAGTCTGTGTCTTCTTCTACTAGGCTGCCTCCTGCCTGCACACTGGTCTTCTGGTCCATATGCATGATCTTCTTCTACCCTGGCAGTGTGGGGGCTGGGGGAAGACAGGTATGGCATGTGGTCTACGTCCCAGAAAACTACACTGTCTTCCTAACTGCTCAAGGGGGAAGGTGTTCCTCAGCCAAGTTCCAAGCTGTTTACAGTTAAGTTGTCTATGCAGGTGCAGACATTGAGAACAAATTGTCTGCAGTAGATAGATGTGTGCTGCCTGGGAGGGGGCTGGTGGCAATCCTTAGGCATAATGTACTTTCATCGTGGCAGTTTGGAGACTCAGCTGGCAGAGTGACAGGTGGAATGAACTTAATGGTCTTGCTGTAGTTGTTACTGGACACACTGCTCATATTACAAAACCACCTCATATGTGGGGCCCAGCCAAATGATTTGCTCTTCTTTTTGCAGATAGGACTGGGCCTCGCCTGTTCAAGTGACATGAAGTTTAGGAATTGGGTGGGTATGAGCAGCGTGTGTGTGCCCAGGACTTTTTCTTGAAGGTTTTGAAGAGGAAATGAGCTATCCATCCCTTCTGGCTGGGCTTTTCTCCTTAAGGGGTGTGGTGGGGACCCGATATGGAGCCTGGAGTTTTTGCCCTTGGGGTTTGCAGAATGCGAGTTTTCTGCTGAGCCTTGTTTGCTTGACCACTCTACCCCCAAACTGGCCAGGCCCACAGTTGTTGTGACACATAACTTGCCTGTGGTCCTGTGCACAAAGAATTTCACAGTAAAACCTCACTGTCCGCTTGAGGATAGGAGGCTGCTTTCTGAAAGGCTCCTTGAACCCCCCTCATCAGATCCCCTAGGGACTTGTTCAAATCATTGTAGCAGGAATTCCAAACACAAGTGTTTACTGGGCACTGAGTTCTGTTCTTGGTGTTACACATCTACTTACTACTTTACTAATCCTCGCAGGAGCACTGTGCCAGACACAGCTGCCAGTCCAGAAATTGTCTGAAGGCATAGAATTTGTAAACACGGAGTTAAGTCCCGAGTGGCCTAGGCCATGTGGTTTTGACCCTGGAGCTACATGAGGCAGCTTACACATTCTACATCTAAGATTGTATCAGTTTAAGAGAAGGTAGATGGTGACATTTCTCTCCTTGCCTCTAGATAGGTCCCCGTGGGATTCTAGCCAGCCAGCAAGCCCAGGGCCCTTCCTGTCTGTGTCTCCCCCCCCCCCCCCGTTTATACTTCCTCTTACTGTTTTCCCTAGTCTGATTTCTGCTCTGTGTTTTCCGCTGTTTCACCTGATATGAAAGCTTCAGTTTTGAGGCTGGGCGACCATAGCTTTGTTTTGTCCATACTGTATCTTGATTCCTTGAAGGAAGAATGAGGCACAAGCTGGCAGAGTGTCGGTGCTTCTGCATGTACTCTTCCCACAGCATCTCTGGGTGAGGAATGTACTGCCTGCTCTCTAGGAATGAAACAGGTCTACGAGGAGCATGTGGGACGGAGGGGGACTGTCAGCTGTCCATTCATGCAGAAGGATCACCGGAACACAACAGTTTCCTTTTGGCTTGCATTGGAAAGAAAGAAAAAGTCACAGCTCGCAGATGTTCTGTTTTGCACCATGTGGGCGTAGATCAATTAGCCACATACGCTGACGTGTATAGACTTTACACGACAGTTGTCCATCTTGTACAAACACTGTTCATGTTGGTTTGAGGCTATGGCACATAAAGTGAGCACATGGGCCTGACAGAACAGACTTTCCTCTCTTTGCAACTTTTTCATGGCGACAGGACAGCAAAGGAGCCCATATCAGTACCCACATGCTTCTGGGCTGGTCTGGGATGTGTGTGGTCTGTTGTACAAATATACCCCCCATGTACCTACCATGGCACCTACTCATTGCAGAGCACATTGGAGTCTTTGTGATCTGGAGCCACGGCTGGTCTGAGCTCTGTCCTCCGCCTATACACAACACAGTGCGTTTGCAGAACTTGGATCTTCCCTGGAATTAGTTGCTCCTGCCAACATTTGGGCAGAAATAAAGTTTCTTTTTCTGTTTATGGATTTACTGAAAGTAGTTAGGAAATACAGAAGGAAACAAAGAAGGTAGAAATGTCTGAAATTACCTATTGTAAGGTCGAGAAACCCTGGGGAGGGGGACTCTGACTGATCTAGTGGGAATTGAGCAGGACATAAAGGAAGAAGACAGAGTGGGCTTATCAAGCAAGATTTATTCTGTACTCCCGGGCAAGGTTCACCGTTCCCAAGTAGGCTCAGAGAAGTCGAGCCACCTGGGGTGGAGGGAGGAGTTTTTATAGGGTATAGGGGGTTAGAGCCAATTTCTTGAAATTTTCCTCTGGTCTGCAGATGCAAGGTCTGAAGGCATCCATTGCTCTGTGAATGTACCAGATGACAGGAACTGTCGGTTGGGCCATCTGCATCCAACTGAGCTGTTTTAAGCTGTTTTGAAAGATATGGTTTCTCCCTTCTCAGCTAGCAAGCACTTCCCTCCTGTCAAGCTAACATCCTGGCCTTTTTGGTGAAAAAGGGCAAAGTGACTCTCTTACTGCTTCCTACTGAATTGTGGCAGCGTGGGGTTAGTGGCTGGTGTCAGGGATGGGTTTGGTTGGGTGTAGGAGTGAAGCAGCATCTGGCTCACTGTTATTCGGGAAAGCCTTATTCTTTGGTTCTAAAAATTTTTGAGAAAACATTCCAAGAGTGGGGTAAGACGGGAGGGAAGGACCAAGAAGGAGCCGGAGATGGTTTGTTATCTATAAGGCAGGTAATGGGGCTGGTAGTCTGAGGGCAGGTGGAAAGACCTGGGGAGGACCAGTTAAGTCCAGTGCAGGGGATAAGACAGAGAAGGTGAACCCTGAGTTGACCAAGAAGGACAGCACCTTCCCCAATGCCTTGATTGTTAGCTCGGGCTCCTTGAGGGTGACTGGCCTTCAGAGTCTAGGCCCAGAAGTGTCAATGGTGGGTCTGAGGGTGGAAGGCATATCCCCCATGACCAAAGGGCAGGAGCATGGGAGTTCCTCTCTGTCTCAGCCAGTTCCTCTTGGGAATTAAGGATTTTAAAGGCCACATTTCCCAGGTTCTGGGGAGGGTTCTGGGGTCCCTTTTTTGCCTTTTTCAGTTTCTTTTTAATGTCAGGAGCCGACTGGGTGATGAAATGGGTATGTAGGACTATGGCCCAGAGGGGGAGGATGGGTCTAACCTGGTGCATTGTAGGAGGGCCTCAGAGAGATGGTTAAAGAAAGCAGCGGGATTTTCCGGTGGAATCTGAGGAGTTTGTCAGAGTTGACAGACTTATGTGAAGTTGCCTGGAGCCCTGCTAAACCCATGTGCTCATTTTGTCCCAGCAAGTGTGGCCCTGTCACCCCTGGGGGTTCAGGTTGCTAGTCCCAGCCTGGTTCCTGTCTGGGTACTGCCTCATGTCCTGCAGGAGTGGTGTGGTCAGTCAGGTGTATATGATCAACGTGATGTTGGGCGACTGCTAAAATTCTGTCCTTTTCATGAGCAGCAGTAGAGAAGATGATATAAACGTAAGATCATAAGCTTGGGAGAGAGAGCAGAACTCTTTAATGGGGTTGTGGGAGAAGGCGTCAAGCTGCTTTTTGATTTGGGAGCCATCAGAGAGGGAAAATGGAATGTGGGTTCGGCACCTCCCTCTGGGCCAGCATCTTCTCTGAGTTGCTGAGATTGTGTGAGCCAGTGTGACTGGCTCTGGCGAGGGACAGGGGAAGGGCAGGAGGCTGGACAGGTGGGGTGGCACAGAGGGTTGAGAGGAGGTGGAAGAAGTTTGTTCCAGTGGGTTGGAATGAGCCAGTACGGCAGGGATCGAGCAGGAGGGAATGAGAGAAAGTCTAGTGGATCTGTAAATTAAAGAATTCAAGGTGGGTGGGGCGCCAGGGGTCTTAGATGGAGGAGAATCTGAAGACCGGGCTGTCTGACAAGCGAGAAGGAGTTGGGAGTTGGGAGGGTGGCACGGACAGAGATAGGGACCGGTGTGCAGGTAGAAGAAAGCCTGGGCATATGGGACCTCAGGCCGCTTGTGGGTGCTGCAAATGAAATTGAGCTCGATGAGGACTATAAAGTCAAAAGTACCATCCTCCGGTCAGCGGACCCACTGTCCAGTCCATATTGTGGCTATTCCTGCTGGCAGGAATCAACAGGAATAGGTGAGACATTTTGTGCTCAGGTCTGGATGTAAACCCAAAGATTTGAGATTTTTTTTTTTTTTTTTAGGAGACAATCCAAAGGAGTGTTAGAGACAGGCTTGGGATTTGGAGTTCTCATGATTGGCACTCCAAATAGGCAGGAAGAACGGGATCCCGCTATTTCAAGTCTGTTCTGTCGGGCAGACTGGAGAGAAGCAAAGGGGCGTCCCTGCTTGGTTCGGTCCAGTGGAAAAATGGGAAGGAGGAAAATCTCGAGAGTTCGTGAAAGTTCCCGTTCCTCGTAGAGAGAACTGTGATGCGAGCTCACGGTTGATGGTGGAGAGAGGACTGTGGAATGGACAAGTGCCAGGCAAGGAAACTTACCAATCCACAGAGGCTGTTGGCAGTGGAAAGAGGTCCTGGGTCCAAGAAGAAGTCTCCTTCCGAGTTTTGGCACCAAATATAAGGTTGAAAAACCCCAGGGAGGGGGACCCCGACTGATCGATTGGGAATTGAGGGGGAAATAAAGGGAGAAGGCAAAGTGGGCTTATCAAGCAAACTTTATTCTGCGCTCCCAGGCGAGGTTCACGGTTCCCAAGTGGGCTCAGAGAAGTCGTGTTGCCCCGGGTGGAGGGAGGAGTTTTTATAGGGCATAAGGGGTTAGGGCCAGTTTCCACTGGTCTGCAAACGTTTGATCTGAACACATCCGTTGCTCTGTGAACGTGCCAAATAACAGGAACTGTTGATTGGGCCATCTGCATCCGACTGAACTGTCTTAAGCTGTTGTGCAAGATGTGGTTTCTCCCTTCTTTACTAGCAGGTCTCTCCTGCCAACCCAACATCTATGATTTCATTATGTACGACAGTTGATCAATGTAAACAGTTTATTAGATTCTTTTCAGTTTGTAGATTGGTTGTGAGGGCATATATAGAATTTTATTGATTAATTATAAAATTAGGTATAAAATTTATATATCCTTTTTCAATTTTTGTGTGTGTGTGTCTGTGTTCGCATGCATGGTGTGTTTGTCTGAATGTGGGTGCACTCTTGACACAGTGTGCCTGTGGAGGTCAGAGAGTAGCCTCAGATTTTGACTGTTGCCTTTCATCATGTTTGAGACAAGACCTCTCTTTTCGTTGTGCACCTCTATGTATGCTGGGCTGGTCCGCCGGCTCGCTTCCAGGGATTGTCACTGGATTTCCAAATGCAGGCTTTGGATTTGAGCTTTGGCCCTATCCTTTTCTTCAGAAACTTAGTATTCTACTACTAATTAGCTTTCATGTTATTTATATATCACTTCCAAATATTTCTTCTGAAGATTGCATTTTATGATTATGTTGCTATTTTTTAAAAATTGTTTTAAGACTTTGAGACTGTGACACTAGTTTCCCTTGTTATAAATAATATTTGATTGAATTCTTTTTGTTCTTGATTTTGAGGTACTGTCTCATTCTGTAACCCAGAATGACCTTGAATTCACTGAATAGCCTAGGCTAGCCTCAAACACACTTAGACCTTCTGCCTCAGCCTTCTGAATGTGGGAAGTATAAGCACGAGCTACCTTGCCTACTTTGAACATTTCATTGTAACAGACTTTGAGTAGTTTCTAGGGAGTTGCTAGATATGAAAATTTGGAGGGTCCTCCAGAAGTTTTCAGAGTGGGTGGGCAATTCACACTCCCACAGACCATACTCTTGTCAACACTGAATATTATTATGAAAGCATTTTTGAAAATTTGGCAGTAAAATGGTATGGTTTTAAATTTCCATCCTGTCCCCTCATTGTAAAAACTCAGTTTGTATCATCTGTGTGGGAAAGATTTTCTGTTTGCTAGAATTGTGTAATGGACAAATGTAATGACACTAGTGGGGATTCTACAAGGAGAGATAACTCCTTTGTGCTATTGAATTCAATTCTACTCAGATTAAGGGCACTTCAGCAACCTAATAATTTATATTTGTTGGTACATGTGTGAATATATATACACTAGTAACAGTCACAGGATTTTATGGCTGTAGACTGCTGTTGACATTTCTACTATCTTACTCTCCTCCTTCCCCTGTCCCCCACTGTGAGTATGCACTTGAAGTCAAAGTTAGAAATCAGTGCTACAGAGGGAGTAGATTTAATAGCTGGTTGCTGAAAAAGCCATGTGATACTGTGCATAGTCACTTCTCTCATTATGACTGATTACTTATGAGATCAATAAATCTGGTCTGTTTGTTGACCTTATTCCCAAACATATAGACATAAAATGAATTTGATTGTTTTGCTTGTTGGCCAATGCTCTGTACTGCACAGTTGCGCTCTCTGCCGACACACTTCCCTTCCTCTGTACTTGCAATCAGATATTCAACCTAAGCCTAGCAGTTCCTGGTCTTCTCAGTAGTTTGCTCCAAAGCTTGAGATAAATAAAAAATCATTTTAGTGATTTATGGTCAATCAAGGGCAGTCTTTCATTGAAAGATTAGAAATAGACTTGTAAACTATTTTCATGGTAATTAAAAGGGGTAGGAAGACATCAATAGCCCAGTATATTGTGGTTATATTTGTAGATGCATCTTGAGATAGGAGATCCTGTGCATAATGAGATACACTAGTTTGTTCTATGGATGTGTATTGGGGGCATTTTCAGTGTGGTATCGCCTGGTGGACAAGGCAAGGCCCATGCAACTTCACAGATAGTTCTCTGTTTTGTGTGAAGTGCTCATAGTGGTGTTGAAGTGAGTGTGGGTCTGAGAAGTATAGATTGCAACTCAGCTGGGGTAGGTTTCTGCTCCTGGATGTACCCTGCCCTGGGCTTTGGGTCAAAGGGTAGGTTCTTCCATGCTGTGCCTGGAGGCTCATTCATTGCTATCACCTGTCCCAGGTGGGCAATATGGAAGTACTAAGGTCACGGGATGGAATATGCTGAGGATCATTAATTGGGTCTGGTTGTGCGATCCCTTGGCATGTTCTGGGATCCTTGGTAGTTCTATTTCCTCAAATGAAGTTTTTTGGTAGAGGTAGTTCCTAGGAGAGCTGTGCTTACTATACAGGTGCAGAAACATTCACTGAGTGTCTGAAAAAAATAAAAGCACCTTTTGTACCTTTTTTTGTGTGTGTCGTTGGATGCAGTGCTGCCAGGTTTTTGTTTGCCCTGTGTGTCTGGTTTTCCTACATAGTGATAGGATGCCTGTGTGCTCTCTGCAAGGATAGGGGCTTTTGGGACATGTTGGTTGCAGGATCTCCATGGTGCAGGTGACACTTGATTGGCTTGGTTGAATGTTTGCTTTTCTGCTGCTCTGGCTGTCAAAATAAATGTGCTTTTATAATACTTAACTTTCATTCTGTTGGTATTTAAATGTGAGATTCAACATTTTTTCTTTTCTAAATTAGAAATCATGGAATTTAATTCTTTTCATTTGAAAAGAACTGAAAAAATAACAAGCCAATATTTTATTTTTTTTGTCATGCACATGCACATGTGTTTGTGTAGAAGAGGACACTTGGTTGTTTGTGCTTATGGAGGCCCAAGGGTGACATCAGGAATCATCCTGGATTGCTCTACCTCCTTATATCTTTGCTCTGGGGGGTTTCCACAGACTGCTGCCTTTTCTGCCTGGTAATTTTATATGAATTTGAGCTCCAAACTCAGGTCTTTTTGCCTGCAAGGTAAATCCTTTAATTTCTGAGCATCTCTTCAACGCCTGCAAATATTTTTTATGAACAGTTATAATTAGCTGTGCATAGTAAATTTTGTCCAGGAAAATAATGACAATTGTTTGTGATAAAGTTGAATGCTTAATTGAGGTAGAGTTACTTAATGGAACTCTCGGTGCCTTGATCTGTAATGTGAATCCTTGGTTTGATTACTCAAATGAGTCGTATATATTGAACTTTTAAGCTCTAGGTACACTTAATCATTCAAGTGAAGGGTCCCAGCCTGCTGTCTTCATGGAGACCGTCTCTGCCTGGTCAGTTGGGGAAGTAGCCTTAGAGTTGGCACAGAGGTCTAAGTTATGTTTGGAAGGAGTGCTGCCTTCTGGTTCCAATAGGGTCTCACTGCTGGAGACTGCTAATCTGAAATCTGGGGTTTCTGTCCTCTTAGGATACTTGGACCCTATACTCTCTATGCCTTAGTTTACTGTTCTCCAAAATAACTATTTAACTATCTCTTAGGTTTTGGAAGAATTAAATAAGACAGCATATATATAAACCAGTTGGGAGGGGGTAATTACTATAACAAGTGTTTAGTAAATAGAAGCTATTAAGCTATATAGTATTTGTGAAGTAATTGCCCAGCACTGAAAGTGTGGTTGGAGGCCCAGTTTCTGACTTTTGGGGACTTAGAAAATAAGGAGGAGATATAATATGATTCAAGAAGCAACTTGTAAACAAGGGCAATTTCATGAGCATATTAAGCAGCTTTATAATCAAGTTTAGAATTGTTTGAGAAAGTGTCATACGAGAAGGAAGGCAGACTACTGGCTTAAAGGGTAGGGCGCACTGATGCTTCTTTCTGTTCATGTTCCTTCTCCTTTTCCTTTTTCCAACTCATGTGATGATTGAGAATTGGGTACTGTGGGTGCACTTATCAAAAGACACAGCTCCATCCCCAGTCTAATGAAAGACAAATGTGTACATGAAGTCGGAACCACCCTAGAGAAGAAAGCAAAAGCCAGCGACTTTGGTTGATTGAAGATTTTAGGAGGCGCTGTGCTTTGAATGTCTGTGGTCCCACCCCCAACCCCAATTTTAATATATGCTGAAGTGTAATCCTCAGTGTGACTGTAATAAGAGGCAGATCCTTTAGGAGGACACTATTCTAAGTAGTGGGAAAATGTGCTAAGATAGAGGTGAGGTCACAGGGCAGGTGTGTGCAGCTGTATGTGGGGAAGGGATGAGGAGAGTATCTAATTATGTCATAGATATACATTGGTTCTACAGCTAAAGCTTTTTTTGTTGTTATTTTGAGGTGCCTTTAGTATTCTAGAGATAGGAAAGTTCTACCACTGTGCTACATCTTCAGCTTCTGTTTCTACAGTTTTTATATGTTATCAGCTCATAATCCACATTTTATTGTTTTGCCACAGGGACTCTTAAAGATGTCCTTTCCCAAGTTATTTTTGAAGGGACACAAAACGCAACTTAGGAAATTAATGAAGTGAATAGGATACTCTGTTGACCAAAGAAACAATCATCAGGAAATTGGGGCTACTTATTCCTGCTCAGAGCAGGAACACAGTTTTAGGGGTTCACATAGCTTGTAAAAATGGGGCATTTCAATTTGCTTAAGTCCATTCCGTGGTTCCAGGATGCTCAGGGGTCACAGAAACAAATTTCCTTAGCTGCTTTCACGGAATATGCATCATGGGAAAGGTGTGAGAGAATTAAGTTTCAGATACATGTGGGTGGTGCTCATGATCCAGGCAGAATGCAGCTGGGATAAGAGGGGGCCCAGGGTTGGGGGGTGTTGGAGGAATGAAGGCTTTCTGGGGGGTAGACTGAGCATGGAGAATTCAGACAGGTTTTGTAAAAAGATTGGTAGTTGACAAATGCCTCAGATGAAGGCCTGGATTTGAAGATGAGGTTGAATTTTGTCAGAAGACCGAGCAGGGGAAGGCACATGTCTGGTGAGTGTCACCCTTGGCTGGTACTTGTTGTGATGGTTGTTCTTGTTGCGTCATGGTGCGACAGGGTAGTAGCACGGGATGGGATGGGATGTGAGAAGCCACATAAAGAGCGATGAAGACAATAATGCTGGTGAATATGTTAATGAGCACACTGTTAGTGTAGAAAATACCTGAAGTAAGCAGCCTATAAAGAGAAAGAGAAAGGCTCATTTGGTTCATGCTTTCAGAAGTTGGTTTGGGGTCTGTGGTGAGGCAGCAAGCACCCCACGGTGGGTGCAAGTGAAGGAGCAGAGGCCGTGGGGCTCCTGTCTCTTTAAGGGAAACCCCAGGTGACCTAGAGATTGGCCCACTGGCTCCACTTGACAGCAGTGCCACTTTGGGGATAGTTAATATCTGAACTAGAACATTGTAGATGTATTTTCATATCTAATTTTTTGCATTGTGGACTCAGACTTGACCACTGACTTTAACACATGCTATTTGTTCATATATCGAAAAATCATTAAGCTATTAAATATTCCATATTATTCACACAAGGAAGTCAAATTGATCATTTTCATTGGGGATAGCATTGCTTTCTCTGTGTGAGACATTTGTAATTTAAAAAAATATTTTTACAGACAACATCTAATTTCATGTTCTTTGACTTTAAGGAACACATAATTGACAAAATGTACACAGAATTTTAATTAATGGATTTGTTCCTTTAGTGTGGCCATTAACTGAAAGTGGAATTCAGTTTGTTTTTTTTTCTTATTTTAATGTGCAGAATCAAGTTGGAAGGCAACCTCTATTCCTGTCCAAAGCACACAGCAGGATGCTTCCTGAGTGCAACAGTCCTAGGGGTTGACGTGGTGGCAGGACAGGCGCGCAGCTGATGCAATTTTGAGAGGTCAGTGTAACAACCTAGATGTTGAATTTGAAAGTATAAATAGTCAAACCAGTGAGAAAAGCGGGTCAAACCTTGGAGGCTGTCCTGGGGGTTGTGGAGAACAGACATCCCTGCAGCAAGTGTGGGTTACAGGCTACTCAGTGAGCTGCTGTGATCTGCTCCATTCTAAGTGTTTTCCAGGGAGCTGGTAGCCCTTCGAGGGCCTCAGGAAAGTACAGGTTCTGACAAACATGACGACTCAGGCTCTGAAGTGGGGACTGTGTAGCCTTCACCTGACCTCTGTCCAAAGTCTAGGTGGCAGTGGCAGCTGCTGCTTCTTCCTCTTCTTCCTCCTCCTCTCCCTCTTCCTCCTCCTCCCCTCATCCTCCTCTTCTTCTCTCTTCTACCTCCTCCTCCCCTCTTCTTCCTCTTCTTCTTTCTCCTCCTCCTCCCCTCTCCCAGGATGTAAAATCAGCTTTCAAAGTAGGCTGGAGACCTCAGCACCCTCTTCCTTGAAGTGTAGTCCCTTCAAAGGTCTGTTTGTCACCTTCTGGTGCTGTTTAGGAAAGCATTCTGTAGGCAGAACTACCAGAACTTCTACCCCTGTGGTATCCTGCCTCATACGAAACCTGCCGAAAAGGTTGCAGCTGGTCTCAGAGCTGAGAGGATACAAAGTCTCCACCCTGTTTGTCTAGGGAGAAGTTTCTAAACTAAGCAGAATCCTTTTGCTGTTATTGAAATTGATTAAGCGTGTACACGAGGAGTCTTGCCCCTAATCTTCATGCCTTGCGATCTTATACTGAGCTGCCTGCATCTTAGTCAGGACATGTAGTGAACTTGGGCTGTTGTGTGACCACCACCTCTCCTTTCCAGATGAGAGTTCCGTGATGGACCAAAGCAGCCACTATGTCAAGGTTGCCTACTCTCCTCCCCCAGCTGACTGCTTCCCCACAGCTGCACAGATGGAATTTTCCCATCAGTTAACTTTCCTCAGCTTGTATCTCCTTATGTCTCTCCTGGACCTCATTTTGCAAGCATATGGGTGGGCATGTAGCAAGCATGAATGGGAACTTTTCCAACCCTCTGTCTCTGAGGGAATATCAACAGTCAACAAGTGCCACCTTAGCAGTCTCAGACAGAATGGCCACTGTTTGTTCAGAGGCAGATACTATGCAACAGTAGCTCAGTAGTAAAGTGCCTAATGTGAACAAGGATCTGAATTTGATTCCAATTACCACAAAAAAGGGAAAAAGCTCTCATGCTCTGACCCCCAGACCATTTTGAGGTCCTTTTTGACATGTCCCTGCTTCTCATTCCTTTGTGCTCCTATATGCCTTCAGTGCCCCCCATCCCTTGAGCTCCCAGATGTCCTCCAGTGGCCCTTTGGCTCCTTTCTGTTGTCTTCTACTATCTTACTATCCAATGATTCCCTTCTGAGTGGTTCAGGTCTCACATTTGTAGCCTTTATTCCTTTCCCCCATAGTCCAGTTTGCTGCTTCTCTTCAAGTTCATTTCAAATCCTAGGACTCTTTGCAGCCTCTCCCCCATTTGAACCCCCCATCCTCCTTGTGCTCAGTGTATTTCTTTCTTTGGATTTCTGTAGGTGTCTCTTCTTTATTGGCTCTGCCCTTCCTCTGTACTTTTGTAGTTCCTTCTGGACACAATAGCAAGTGATCATGGGACACTTATTCTTGTGAATTATGTCCCCTGGGTCTCTAGTGCCATCTGTCTGACTGCTTCCCTTTAAGGATCCTCGCCTAACTAGTTTCTGCTTCATAGGGTTTAAGTGGTTTTCCTGCTTGAAATTAAACTGCTGCCTGTATGAGGGTAGACATGTCAATTTCTTGTCCTCACTCTTGTCCGGACTTTTAAGTTACATGAAGAAGGGAGTATGGGACAAGGGAGGTCATGCCTCATAAAGGCTTAGGAAAGGTCCTCGGTCACTTCAGGGCTCAGTGAGACAGTGACACTTAAGTAAGCAGTCTGTGGGCTCCTCTGCCTGTTAATACCTAGGGATATGTGCAAAGCTGTCTTTACTACCATAGGCTCAGCTCAGGCCTGCATGCAAACTGCAAGTCCTGATGGAAAGGCTAGAGCATCGCTGCAGAAATTATAGGCACAGGCTTTGGAAAACTGGTACTTTGGTATCTTCAAATGCTGTCTGTCTGCTACTGCTTGATTTCTACCCATCTGTTGCAGTTCACCTGCATGGTTGCTGACAATTCATCATCAAACAGCTTAAGAGAACAAGGGGTTTATTTTCTCGCAACAGTCTGGTTACAGTCTATAGTGCAGCTCGATGGGAGAGCATGCACCAACACCAGGGCCGATAATGGCCGAGAGAGGAACGATCTTTACTTGCCAGATCAGCATGTCTGGCCAAGTATATACAAGGATGCCAACTCTGTTAACTAGCTCTCTGTATTTTATTCCAGGGCCTAATCCCACCTACCATGGGCTGGGCCTTCTTCATCAGCTAGACAATCTCCTGCAGGTCTGCTTTGGGCTTAATTCAACCATTAATTCTTTACAAATGTACCCAGTAAAGTTGACATCTGTGCCTAACTATGACATCATCAATGCCAGAATTAAGTTACGTTCTTACTTTTCAGTGTTGGGATTGAATTTAAGGCCTTATATATGTTAAACAAGTGCTTCCTGGTCCTCACATTAAATTCTTTTTATTCATTTCCCCACAAGGTAAACTACCTTCCAGAAGTCATAAATAATTGTTTTCTTGACCAACCCTTTTCTGCCCTGCCCTTTTTTGGACTTGAATTTAGCCCTCTGGCTACATAAATTATGGATGAATGAAATATTCTTTACATTTTTAAAGCAAATTCATCAAATTGTAACAGATAATTAGATTTATGAATGTTCTTAAAATCATTGTATGAAGGTATTTTCTTTTAAGACATGCTTTATTATAACCTTAGCTATTTTTTCCTGGTTTTCCCTAGCTATTTTCTTTTGTTCTTGGGATCAGGAAAAGTTCAAAGTAGAGAAAATTAAGGTTTGTGAATCTTTTGTTTTTCCATCTTTTCCAAGTAAACTAAGTGTTTGACATTTACCTGGAGGTCTGACTCATCTTCCAGATCTCTGACTGTGCTTTTATTCTGCTATTGCAGGTGACCACTTAAATTTAGTTTTTGTCGCCTTGTATTTAAAAATCCACACAAGGACTGTGAAAATTAACTCTGTAGTGGGACAGGGGGGAAGACCCTTGAAAGAGATGAATTCTAAGTAGCAACAATTTATTTTCACTGATAGTTTTCAGCCCAGGCATAATAGATCATAGTGCCCATAGCCATGCTTATATATGAGAAGTTGGGTCACAGATGAGATGATTTCTTCCTTCTTCCATTCAGAGGACACATGTGATGTTAAGCCTGGCGCAGGGAAGGTTTGAGTCCAGGCTGAGCAGAAGTCCTTATCTCTGCTGGGAAAATCTTTCTTTCTCACTCTCTCTCCCTCCTTCCCCCTTCCTCCACCCTCTTTCTCATGCATGCAGACAAACTCCTCCACCTCCTACCCCCCTCAAAAAAAAAATCAGGCTGAAAGGAAATACACATGAACATTAAAAATAGTTGACTTCAAGAGTCATGCTGTCATGATGATCTAAAAAATGTCTTTTCAATCTTTTTCATAATTTCTGGATGATCTCGTGTTTTTAGTCTTATAATGAGAAATTTCCCAGTGAAGGGTGTTGGAATCACAAGTCAGTTTCTGAAAAATCATGGAAAATAATTAGATGTGTGTCTTTTTAAGTATTTTGGAGGCAGAAATGAAGTTGCTATGGGGACAGAAAGGTTTATTCTCCACAGAGTGGTTCCATCTGGTACTGCATCACTCCCTGAGCCAAGCCAGGCAGCTCTACACTGGGCAGAATTTCTCATTTGTTGTGGAGATAGTTACACACCAAATTATTATCCCATTCTCCCCCTGAGATCGCTATTTAACTTTGATCTACTAATAAAGAGGTCCAGTCTGCGGCTGCCTCTTTGTGCCATCCCACCTGTGTGGTTTGGTAGGTGAGTCTGCAGTCGGGAAGGCTCTGCTTCTGCTGTTGAAAGTATTTCTTGCAGAGGGTGGCCCATGTCATACTTTAAGATCAGAGCAGGATTAGTGCTTTTCAGAAGGGCTGACATCTCTTTCTTAGAAATGATGTGTTCATGTATGCATGTTTTTTTTCTCTGCATCTTGTAATCATGACGTGATCTCCATCCCTTTTATTCACTTGCTTAGGAACAACATGGGCAGCTTAGAAACAAGGTTATCACATTCTAACTCAGAAGCCTGGTTGGGGGTGGGTAGTGTGTGCACATGAAATTGCACTTCATGTTAGTAGAGATGGAAACAAAGGCTTTGAATAAGCATCAGGCTCTCTGTTTCTGTGAATCTTGGATTATCCCTGGGGCCCAGCTCTTAAAGGACTTGGAAGGCCCTCAAGGAATGTGCCTTCTCAGAATACTATTGGGAGCACTGTCCACATTGTAAAGGGTTTTTGTACAGGAGTAGTGTTCTGGGAGATGGAGGAGATAACATTCGCTTGGATCCATAAAGGTGACTGATTATCAGATGGAATGTCAAGTATTTGTCTTGAACTGTGGAGGGCTAAGTATTTCCTATGAACTACTTCCTATTTCTTCTTGATCATACTTGGGGAATGTGGATGTGCTGTTTGCCCCTGAGACTGACACACATGTGTTTGGTTCACTGAAGGTAGCCATAACCATTAGGTGATTGGACAGGGACTTCCAACCTTGCCTTGGGCACTATTTTTTTGGGAGAACAGAGGTGATATGTTTATATCTGGCTCCAGGGTCAAATGGAACTGAGGTAATTTTGCTTAACAGGAAAAGCAGTTAAAGACTTCCAGGGAGTATGACCCCTGCTTCCTTTTCTGTTTTCACATGAACAACTCAAGATCCATTCCTTTAGTGGACACTGTAGCATCATTGACCTGTTCCAGGCATCATGGTTTACTTGAGAGCTTTGGCATCATTTTCCTCACCAGGCACCTCCTTTGCGATAGCATTGCCGCCTAGCCTTTTGCATGCATTATTTAATTTGATTAATTAATTTGTAGGTTAAGGAAGTGTTATGATCACTCTCATTTTACAAATGGAGGAAGTGAAGCTTAGAGAAACTTTTCAGTTTGCCTGAAGTCATGTGCTGTTAAGATCTCATCTCTGCAGTGATGATACATAGCTGGATAAAGCCTGGTAATTCTTGTGCTTCTCTTGGTGCTTGGGTTAAGCAATCCAGCTTCCTCAGGTTGGACTGTTTTTACAGCATCCTTACCTATCATGCACCTGTTCTGAGGAGTTACACAGCATCTTAGGAAATGCGTAATGGGAGCTGCATATTCTTACAGCTGGTGAAAAGGTCTGCCCTTGCTCAGGTTTGGGAGTGTTGGGCAGTACTGGGCAGTCAGGATTCTTTTTCATTTTCTGGGATAGAAACTAGAGATAAGATTCTCAGCAACTGGATAAGATTTATCGTGGAAAGGAGGCAAAAAACACCACTCTTGGACTTGTGCCTTTTATACATCACCTATAACTAATAGTTCCTTAGCTCAATAGGAAAGCTATTAGACTTGTCCATGTTGTGCATTTTTTTTCTGCATGTGCAGATGTGGGTGTAAATATGTGATGAGCTCATATGATAAAACCTAAGAACCAGATGGATATTATTGCTCAGACTATTCCTATATATCTGAAAGGTTCTTTTTTTCCCCTGTTATGATATGGGGGATAATTCCAAATTCTGGTAGGATTAAAATATGTAGAAGAAGGCATTGTGTGTGTGTGCCTGTGGAAGCCCAAGGGTGACTTCAGGAGTCATCCTATATACTTTGCTCTGGGGTTTCCCAATTCTGTTTTCTAAGGCCAGAGGTACAGGCCACCGCTATTTCTATCTGACGTTTTAATGTAGGCTCTGGGATGTGAACTCAGATCCTTTTGCTTGTGGAGCAAAAGTTTAATCCCTGAGCCATCTCTGTAGACCCTTTAATGCTGTGCATTAAAAAAATTGTATTCAAGCATGAAGTATTGGATGGAGCCAAAACCATCATTCTTTTTTAATCTTAAAAATATTTGTATTTTTTTAAAACTTTACTTAGTGTGTGTGTGTATGTGTGTGTGTGTGTGTGTGTGTGTGTGTGTGTGAGAGAGAGAGAGAGAGAGAGAGAGAGAGAGAGAGAGAGAAAGAAAGAAAGAAAGAAAGAGAGTGAGGTCACTATGTATCCCTATGGAGGACCAAGTTTGACTTTGGGAATCATCCTGGATAGCTCCTACCTCCTTTTTGCTTTGCTCTGAGATTTCCCAGGCTCCACCCACCATGGCCTGAAGTGCAGGCAGCAGCCCAGGTGGCCTGTTTCCTGCCTGGTGTTTTTAAGTGGGACCTGGGTTCTGAACTCAGGAACATCTGCTTGTGAGGCAGTCTTAACTCCTGAAGCATCTTTCCAGCCCTGTATTTATTCTTTGACAATATCATATGCTCTACAATATATCTTGATCATATTTACCCCATTGTCCCATTCAACTTTCCCTGAGCCCCCCTCCTACCTTCATGTCCCTTACTTTTTAATTTTTTAATAACTCACCGAGTCTCTTTAATATTGTCTACATGTGCATAGGCATGTGGCCAACCACTGGAGCATGGACAACCCATGAATAGCCACCCCTCCCAAAAAAAGTACTCTTCTTTCCCTAGCAGCCATCGACTTCCTCTAGCTCTTCAACTAGGGTAAGGCTTTATGATGATTTTATTTTGCATGCTCAGTATATGAGATAAACTGAAGTTTTTCCAGAAAAAAAGGTGAACAGGTGAGAAGATGTCCACATGTGGATTGAATATACCGAGTCCTGAGAGGCAGTGTAGTGCAAAGGAGAGATTCAGAATCTTTTCAAGCCTGGGTTTATACTTCTGTGAAGTGTGCAGCAAATATGTGCTACTCATGAGAATCCAAGAGAAACTGACGTCTGGGAATGAGCCTGCAAACAGCATGTGCTCCATGACATGGTGACTACATTAGTGTTTTAGCTGTGAAAATGCAGGAGCCCAACCTCTGGGGCAGTGTCACAAAGATGCATCCTACCGAGCTGTATCCTGCCCACTCTCCAGCTGTGAGAGTTGTACAGTTTCTGATCAGAATGTAAGCATGAAGCTTGCTGCTTGTAACTGGATGTGATGAAAAATCCCTGACTCTGAGGTTGCTGCTGCTGCTGATAATGGTGGGGCTGGTGTTAGGGGGAAAGAACTGGAAACGTTAATCCAAGGAGTTTAGCCTCCTGAGCTCAGGGATTTGAGAGAACAAAGGGCATTGATGGGACCACTTAGAAGTTTAAACACACTTGTTCTTCTTTTCATCTAGGGCTTGTACAGGGATTTCAGTAGCTCCCAAATGAGTTGACCCGAGTGACTATGGTATCCTTTTAAATTCTAATTAGCTAGTGAATTAACTAGTATGAATTTTGATAAGTCAGAATGAATTGTAGGTAATTAATGATTATTGTCTTCAAGCAAGTGAAAATGAGATTATCCAGAGGTTGTTTTGACTAACCGTCTGGCCTGGAGAGACTTAGTAGTCTCCAGAAGGTTCCACTGTCTGTAACATTGAATTCTTACTGGACTGGGGATAGGATGAAGATGGTCTTAGGTGATCTTGGGAGGAGCAAAGTCTAGAGCTAGCTGCTCACGGGGCTTTAGCCTAAGCACCAGAGTGGATATCCTATGGTAGTCTTCTTAGATATAGGCTGCATCAGTGATGTCATGTTGAGGAGCTAGAGGATGTAAGTACATTTGGCTTCTCAGACTGCACACCCATGTTTGCAATGCTTTTGAGGATATCCTGGTGTTGTGCTGACCTGTGCAAGTCGTTACATGCTAGTCACTGCAGATCTTACTCCCCTTTGGCACAGACAGGATATCCATGAGTACATGATTACTTCTTTGGCTTTGCTTTACTTCAGATGACCTTGGATATAAACTCATTACTTGGTCACTAGAATTTTAGAAGATCTGATCTTAGACCCATTTCATTCATGCACAGGCTGGGTGCTTTGAAGTCATAATATCAGTTACAAATGGAACAGTTAGGATGCAGTGTGTTGATGAATGCTCATTTCTTTGGTTCTAAAGGTGCTTCCAGTTCCTGTAGGCAAAGAAGTGGAAATGGCTTTAGACTGTCCTCTTCTCCCCTCACCCTCCTGTGTGCCCATACTGCCTAGCTTTTCCTGGAATTCTGTTAACCTTCTTCTGGGTTCTTTTGATTGGTAGGCACTACTTCCTCTTCCTTCCAGGTGCTCCCAAAGAACACTAGCTTCTGGCCCCAGATGTTCCCTTAGAATGTGGTCATGTGTAAACATGTGGTGCATGTTTATATGCATTCATGTGAACATGTGCTATAATATGTGCAAGGAAACGTGTGCATGTCCATATGTGTGTACCATTGATTTCTAATAGTCACATTGCTGTCTTTTTCATAGGTCGCAAGTACTGAGCAATCAGGAACTACATGGTCAAGTTTCATATTGCTAGTGCTAAGATAATACCCAGCATATGGTCAATCTTTAGTAATTTCTCAGAAACTTTGAGAGAATAATGATATATTGCGTTCTAGTATCAACTTTTGTCTAAGAAAGAGCTGGCCCAGTTTCAGACTGTTTGTGTCTGTTGGTCATTTCCTATAGAGTCTCACAGATTGCTAGTTTCTGAACATCCAAAGAAATGTCAAGTTCAGGCCTGGTACTATATATTTGCTGTGTGTTTCCCTGTCACATCATCATTTGTGTCTACTGAGAAGTTCAGCTAGGATATTCTCCCGAAGTGCTGCTTTAGCAGTTCTTAAATTTACCAGAACTGTGAAAAAAAGAACAAAAAAACCCAAAATTTGTTTGCCACGTGGATAATTAAGATATGGCAGAGGTCCTGCCTGGAGATAGAAAAGTCTTGGGTAAATTAGCTGGAGTGTGTTGGAATCAAGAACATAGATAAGGGACAGGCAGGCACAGGGAAATTAGTAGAAAGCTTCTGTTTTCAGCTGTAATGAGCAGTTTCACAGTTTCTTGCTCTTGGCATAGTCACCACATGCAGTGGTGACTGCAGGATGTTAAGATGTCCTTCTTTGAATAGTGAAGCCCTGTTCCTTGGTCATCTTCCTCCCATTGACTTTCATAGTTGAGTATTCTGGATGCTGTTTTCGCAGGAATATGTGGGAGAGCCGCCTGTATCCTCAGCAGTCCTGCTGGAGTCTGGGTGACAGGCACACCACACAACCTAGCTAATATAGTTTAATGGCTCATATACTCCAGAGAGTTGGAGTACATATAGTTGAGAAATGAAGAACGATTATGTCCTTGCCCTTTGCCACCTGCACGAAGATGGGTACCTTTCTGAAGTGTCTGTTTTAGCCTGGACTTATCCTCGCTTGGCTGAAGGAACAGAGTCAGGCCTCAGAGCTTGTGTCTGTGGTTGTGATTAGTGCAGATCTGTGTCAAAGCAGATAATGGATCCTTTGTGGCTAATTGTGTTATATTTGTTTCTTTATGCATGCCTCGCTTCCTTCTAGAAGTGATTTGGTAAAAACTTTGAAAGTGCATGTGCTATCAAGATAAGAAAATACTGAGTGTTTCAGAAAAAATGGAAAAGACAAGATTAACAGGGCTTTGTTAAGTGGAGAAAGTTCTGTAGCTGTATTGATTTTCTGGAATTATTTACTTTCATGGGTCTCAAAAAGTCTACCAAAGCAATTTGGTTTACATGTCCAGCATATCAAGTTTTATCCAGAAGAAAATTTTAGGTAACACCTCGAACAATCAGTCCACTGCTTGATTTGATAATTCTTTCTGTTGCTGGTAAGGGGCTTATTTTAGGAAACTTGCTAAAGAGGTTTTTAATTCCTTTTGGTGCTTTGATTTCAGGCCTGGAGCTGTGTTTGGTTGATTAGTGACATCTAATTAAGGTAAGGCAGGCAAGAACTTTATAGATTTTAGTCTGACAGAGAAAAACTACCTTTAAGTACTTACTAATGATTTTCATTAAGAAGTATATTTTTTATAATAATGCAGAGATTGATCATATTTTTCCTTTTAACATAGCATGTTGTCTGCCTAGTATCCGGAAATGAAATAAAAATTCAGTGCAAAAGTTGTATCACTTTATTTAATTCTAATAAAGTAATTTCCAAGTAGTTATTAAAATCATATCCAATAGCTTTGGTCTTCCATATAACTCCAACCCCTGTTGTTCTAACTTAATTTCAGCTGTTAAATGGTTAGCACCCAGGTCATAGTTGAATAAACTTTCTTGTCTTGCTTGTTGGGAGCTTTCTTTATGGATCCTCTTTTTGTAGCCTTTGGTGCGTTTGGGTTCCTTTCTCCCATAGTATACCTTTGTTCCCACCTTCCTGAGTTCCCATCTCTGTTGAGGTCTTCAGGCTGTCCTTTATGTTCGAAGCATTTGTGTACAACCCCAGCTACTCTTAATTTTCCAATCAGGTCATGTTTTCCTGAAAGTTCCTGAGAAGCCATGTTGTCATGGGTTAGGAGAAGTGAGGAACTGAGATGTCCTTAGCCTCTGCAAATTTTGGATCTTGACTTGGCACATAAATAACTTCTGTAAAGTGGAGATAATAGCGTGTCTCAAATTGTAATAATGAGCAATGATAAAAAATGTGAGGCAAGTAGTTAAAGCTTTATGCCAATATAGGTTTTTCTCTTACCTCCTTCCCTCTTTGTTTGCTTGCTTCCTTTCCCTCCCTCCCTCCCTCCCTCCCTCCTCCCTCCTTCCCTCCTTCCCTCACTCCCTCCCTCCTTCCTTCTTTCCTTCCTCCCTTCCTTCCCCTCCTCTCTTTCATCATCTGTCTTTGATGGTTAGTATTAATTATCAACTTGACAGATCTAGACTCACCTAAGAGACAAGCCTCCAATTATACCAGTGAGGATTACTGTAATTAGATTAATAGAAGAAGGAAGGTTAGGCCACTATGAGTAGTACCATATAAATGGAGAAAGTGAGCTGCATGCATGCATTCCTTATCCTCTGCTTCTTGACTGTGGATGCAATGTGACAAAGCTCCTGCAGTGTTGACTTCTCTGTCTCAAGGGATTGGACCTTGACCTATGAGCCAGAATAAACCCCTTTTTCTTTATGTTGCTTTTGTGAGGGTATTTTTAATACAGCAACAGGAAGAGAAACCAAAACTATCAATCTATCTATCTATCAATCTATCTATCTATCTATCTGTCTGTCTGTCCGTCCGTCCGTCTGTCTGTCCGTCTGTCCGTCCGTCTATCTGTCTGTCATGATTTGAAATGTGTCACCCACAGTCTCATGTGTTTGGCAAGGTCATGGCACCTTGAGAGGTATAGCCTTGCTGGAGGAAGGCGGTCACAAGGGGTGGGCCTTGAGGTGGATTAGACCCACCCTACCTCCAGGACAAGTCTGCTTTTGCAGCAAGCAGTCTGCAGCTCTCAGCCTTGTGGATGGGAGTGACTTAGCCTGACTCCAGCTTCGGCTAGCCAGCTATGTCATCTCCACCAAGAAAGACTGTATCTCCCCTCTGGAACCGTAAGCTGAATAAATCTCCCTTTCTCCTTAAGTTGCTTGATTTTGGGTGCTCTCTCCATAGCAGTAGTTAAGAGTAACTGTTTTTTTCTCTTTGTCTCTATCTTCTTCACCATCTTCCTATCTAATCTATTATCTGTCTTGCCATTTGTCTTCCAACTCATCATTTTTTAAAAAATATTTTATTTATTTATTTATTGTGTGTGTGTGTGTGTGTGTGTGTGTGTGTATCAGAAGGCACTGTGTATCCCTGTGGACGACAAAGGGTGACTTCTGGAATCATCCTTCTTGCTTCACTCTGGGATTTCCCAGGCTTTGCCCATCAGGGCCAGAAGCTCAGGTCGTCACTGTTTTCACTTGGCATTTTCTTGTGGGACCTGGGATCTGAACTCAGGACCTTCTGCTTGCGAGACAGTCTTTTTTTTTTTTTTTTGGATATATCTTTTTAAAACATTTTTTATTATTATTTCTGCTCATACAAACTTAATTTTAATAGGTACACCGGTTCCCTCCCTCCCTTCTCCTCCCCCCAACCCTCCTGCTCCCCTTCCCCTCACCCCTCCCTCCCCATCCTCCAGTGCCTCCCCCCAATCCCCAGAGAATCCTTTAATGTGCATGCCAGACTCTCCTCTGGGCCCTCCTCTCCAATGATGTACAAGGACCCAGTGGCATTTCCCTGAACCCTTTCCTGTGTTCCCCTTAAGCATAGGAACATTACTGTGGCTGTCAAGCCCTTGCCTCCAAGGATCTTGGTGCCTTTAGCAAATGCTAGACTTTGTGGGGTCAGTAATGTGTTGGACATTGCGCAGGGCATGCAAAGTCCATATATGATTGCTTCGGCCCTAACTTATGTGGAGTATCTTGCATATCATTGTTCCTCCCATCCTTGTGCTCTTACAATCTTATCGCCCCCTCTTCTGCGAATTTCCCTGAGCTTCAGGATGGGGAGAGATTAGTCTGGCCTAGTTCTATGTGGTTCATATAGAGTCTCTGAAGTTCTGGATTATGGTTTGTTGATTTTCTTTTGCAGTTTTGCTGCTCCTGCAATGCCCTTCACTCCATCCTGATGGGTATTGTATGTCACCCCTTGCAGTCCTTGATGGAGGCCTATTTTCTCTGCTTTAACATGGGCGAGACAGAGTCTTAATCTCTGAGCCATGTCTCCAGCCCCAATTCATCATTAAACTTAATTTCTAAGCACAGGTTCTAAGAAAAAGGTTTTCAGTGTTTGCTTATTACTGCTTATGCGCCTCTTTTGTTATTATAATTACTAATTGACCTTTGATTTCTTTCAGCCTATTTATTGATCTGTATGAATTGATACATTGTTAATAAACTAATTTGTATTCATATCTGCAAGTGTTGCCACAAGGAACTAAGGTTTCTCTTCCCCCTTTTCCCTATCTTAGACAGACAGACAGACAGACAGACAGAATTTTACCTCTACTTTCATCAGGCCTTCTGAATATTTCCATTTGATTTTTTGGATTGAATGACCCTGTAGTTAGGATTTCCTGTTTTTATTGGATATTCCGAGGGCTCATTTTAAAGTGAAATTTAGTAAATATTTAGAAAACATTATCTAATTTATCAACAATTTGGCTAGGCACTTTGGGGGAAAAAGGCACATATGATGTGTGAATTACAGGGTCTTGGGCATTGCTTTTTACATGCATGAGATTCTTAGAGGATAGTAGGACTCATTTTGGTATCAGTGTTCCCCTAAGCAGGAGCTGTGAGTCAGTGCATGAGAATTCCAGAGAGACAAAATGGGGACAACCAGTGTGCAGAGGGAGAGTAGGAGGAGCCAAGTAGGGGCTGCTCACTCACGAGACTGCTTGCAGGACTTCAGAGATAATGGGGGAGACCTGAGGTGAGACAATCAGGGTGGGGAGATTTTCTTTTTACACATTGGGTTATTTAAGTGATATCAGTTTCGAGACCACCAACACTTTTTGCTGAGTTTATTCTAGCAGAAAATATTATTCTACCTAATTAGTATTCATATAAGATTTTGACAAGTGTTTTCTGTACTATGCATTGCTGTCCTTACTTTCCAAATGTAAAACAGACTCAGAGAGATTAAGTCATGGCCCAAATTAATCGAGTTAGTGAATTGGAGCTTCTTTCCAGCCTACCCTACATCTTGTATATGTGATCTATGTGTTGTGTATGCATGCATACGTGTGTATACTAGCACATGTGGGCATGCGAGGAAGCCAAAGGTTGACATGTGGATATCTTCTTCATCACTTTTTCATTTTTTGAAACAAGGGCTTTTTCACTGAACCTGTACCTTGCTGTTTTGGGTGTACTGTCTGGTCAGTAAGCCCCTGGGTTCTCTGCCCTTGCACACCGATGTTACATGTAATAGTTACTTTTAACTGTTCCTGTGAGAGAGCATTCAAAGTCAAGCAACTTAAAGGATATTTATTCAGCTTACAGTTCTGGAGGGGAGAAGCAGTTTTTCATGGTGGAGGTGACATGACTGGTGGCTGAAGCTGGAGGCAGGCTAAGTCAGTGCAGACATCCCAGAGGCTCAGAGCTGCTCAGTCCAGAAGGCCAGTGGGTGACAGCTGAAGGCTGGAAGATTCCTGGAGAATTGAAGAAGTGAAAACAATTAGGCAGCAGGAGGGAAGATAGTTTTCTAGCAAAGCTTTGGAGAGTCTCTTCAAAGTCTTCTGTTCTATGCTTCCTTTGATCTGGTCTGCTACTGGGAGGTTCCAATCAGATCTAGGTCTGGTCTTTGTATTGTAAATATATTGATCTGGATAATCACTTCAGGTAGTCTGACAGCTGATCTTAGTTAATGCCAGGTGTGGTCAAATTGACACCTAGGATTAACTATCACATTACAGATGTGTGCTGCCCAACTTTTTAAATTGGCACAGAAGATCTGAACTCATATCCTTATGCTTGTACTTTACCCACTGAGTTATCTTTCCAGCCCCCAGACCATATCTACCCTGGTCTCCACTTATGTTGCTTTGACTGGTAGGTCCTCAGGGAATGTGGACATTTCTGCAGTTTTTCAGTGGAGGGACCATAGACGGCATGGGTGAGATGAAATTTCTCAGATCGCTCTGCATAGGATGACTGCATCACTTTGTCAAGGTTTTGCACATGGGATATGAATATGTGCTATTCTTTAGCTTCTCTTTCTTTTAGTTTTCTCATCTATGACATTTTCCTGTGGCTTATTGGAGATTTTGGGAAAACAGCGTGCAAAATACTGAGCCTGTGTCTCTCATGGAATGGGGGCCAGAGCTCAAAGCAGCTCTTGTTCTTCTTTTCTGTAGAATTATTCCCTAGGCAGGCACTGACAGATGTATAAGTGAATGCTCAAGAGCAAATTAGAAATGCATTGTTAAAAATGGATTCTATGTGTGAACAAAGATTGGCATGAAGGTTGGGTCCCTGTATTTTTAGAGGCTAATTAAAGTGCATGAACAATGATAAATTCAGATAACCCATATAATCTGAAATCACTATAAAGCATTTACTGAAAGAGCTAATTACAGTCTGCAGAGCTCTGGGTTGTCTGCAGCCATCTCTGACACCATGCCCCATCAGTTTTTGACCATGATGAGCTCACTCTGTGCTCTAAGGTCCCTAGCACCTGGGGATATTTACATGAGGGTACATTTCTGCAGTCCTGACTTTGATGTATCCATCAGGTTACCAATCACAGAAGCCGCGTTCAGGTTTTTATAAAGAGCTTGATTAGAGTTGAGGCAAGGGTCTGTGGCTCACGTGTGCCAACTTTCATTAGGGTAGATGTTTCAAATGTTTTCCTTCAGGTAAGGAGTGAAACCATAACTCACTGGGTACCTGGCCAGCTGTGTACAGGCCACAGCGGGCAGTAGAGAGGGAATTGCTCAGTAAAGAAATGTGACCCATAGGGTAAGATTCTCCAATATATCAGTGTCTTAGGAAACTGTGCTCCAAAGAGTACTTGTGGGGCAGGCCATATCTGCTTCTGTCTTAGCTCACTGTGACACTGAACTTGTTGGGGGAACCCACACGGTCAGCTTACTTGGTTTCCTGTGTGTCACACAACACACCGGGAATATTTGTCCTTTACCTCAGAGTAGATGCCTCTTGTCTTGCAGTGGGGCACATCCCCATCACATTTAAAAAGATATTTAAATCATTGTTTAAAAAATATTTTACTTGAGAGAGAAATAAAGGCAAGAGAGAGAAAGAGAGGAGAGAGAGAGAGAGAAAGAGAGAGAGGGAGGGAGAGAGCATGTGCAGCTACTGCACATGTGTGGAGGTCAGAGGATGACTTTCAGAAGTTGTTACTCTTCTTCTACCATTGGGCTTTTGGGAATTGAGCTCAGGTTGTCAGGTTTTTGAATAGTGCCTTATCCACTGAACTATTAATTCATTATTAACTTGAAACACTCATAAATCCAGAATGCCTAGAATACATAGTACCTGTTGACCATACCAGCCTACAATATAACAGTTGAATGTTAGTTGTTTTCCTTAATTGATCATGATTCCTTGCCACCCATCATCATGAAAGACTAAATTTTAATTCTTGTGGGAAAAGACAAAGATTAAAAAATGCAGTTTGTCTTGAATTTATATTGCTTTTACATCTTTGTAAAGAAAGAGCATAAGATGAGCCATGTTAAGTCAGAGCTCATATAAAATTAGGCAGTTAATAAGATGAACAACAGATTTTTAAAAGCTAGGCTAATTTTGTTTCTGGTAATATATAGTGCCTTTTTAGAAATTTCTCACTGCAAAATGAATATTCACTGCACACAGATACAGTGATGGTATGCTAAGAACAAAAAATGATTTGCAGGGTGTAAGGGAATGATTTAGTGCTTAAAGTACTTGATAAAGAAGCAAAAGGACCAGAATTCAGATCTCTAGATCCCATGTAGGAATGCTGGGTAGGCATGGCAACTCATCTGTAATTCTAGCCCTGGAAAGCCCTAGAGCAAGCTGACTAGCCAGACTAAACTTATAGGTGAATTCCGGGCTTAGTTAGAGATCCTGCCTGCCAGCCAAAGGTGAAAGACAGATCAAGAAGGATTCCCAGGATCGGTGTTAGCCTTGCAGAAGCACATGCATTTGCTCACACAAGCGCCCCTCGGGCATAAAAATGGAAAAAATAATTCTGTATAAAATCTAATGTCTTCATTGTCAGATAGTGTTTCATATTCCAGCTCAGTTATCTTTGTCTTTGTTTACAGTAACAAACAAAACTAGAGAATTTATTAAGAGAGGCTTTACTTCCAAGGGAAGAAGCTGGTTGGAATAAAGGAGACATAGTTCAAATGCTCTACAAAGATAGGTGCTCTTACGTCATGCTGGGAGGGCTTTTTGGCTTATTTGCAGAGCATGTTCTGCTAGATGTAGTTCCAGATTTGGTTTCATGCACTGAATGTCTAATTAGCATCTTAATTCTCCATCCAGTAATAATGAGTCATCGGTTACCTTCAGACACTCTGGAGTGCCTTAGTGCCTGAACCCGTGGTCATAGTTGGCTTCAGTGAGGATGGAGTGTGTGCGTGTGGTGTGTAAGAAGGACCATGAAACTCTCTGCCTATTTCATTTTTTGTTTGTTTGTTTGTTTGTTTCTTTGTTTGTTTATTTATTTATTTTGACAGGAGGGTCTGGATCCCATGTAATAAGAATGGTCAATCCTCAAATCACAAGGAATTTAGTCTGAAACGACTGTATTTTAAAGACACAGAAACAGCATTTTTCTGACTGTTGGTTGAGAGGGTGAATCTTATGTAGGACCTGTGCAGAGAAGAGATGAAAAGGGGGGGGGAGATTAATTACAATATACTATATTCATGTTTGAAATGCCAAAGAACAAATTATATAAGAAAATTATATATCAAATTAAATAACAAATTAAATAAAAAAGAAAAAAAAAACACCTCAGTATTTTCCCTTGAGCATTAGGCAGGTTCTCCCATGGGCTGCTGTTAGCACGTCTAGCATTATCAGGTCTTGTAGTACAGCGGTTCTCATAGTTTAACTATGGATTTAACTATCAATTTAGGAGTGAGATCACTTGGACTGTAATAAAACATAACTCATGGTTGTATATTAAGAGTGACACTTTCTTTATGTCAGTATGAGCAGACAAAATGGTTCCATTCTGAAGGGAATACTGAAGTCCTCATATACTGGCCCAAGACAATAGTCCTAATATCAAGGACAAAAACTACCCCAAACAGAGGTTCTCAAAACATCGAAAACATTTTAATAATGCAAAACACCATTCAGTTTTTCCTTTTGAAGAGAAGTTTGTGGTCTTCCACCATTTTAGAGTGTCCTCTGGGTTTTTGGGCAGGATCCCTTGGTTTGGGGGTACTGGTTTTATCCCTCTAACTGGCTGGCCAAATGATATTGGTAAATATCAGAGTTTGGTGGACATTTCTGGCAGCGGGAGGGGGAGTTCTGTAGTCTTGGGTCTTGGAAAAGGATTTGGGCAAAGATGAATAGCAGAAGCAAAACAGAGAGTTTATTAAGAAAGGGCACTCCCAAGGGAGGAGGCAGCAGTAGAGAGAATTGAGCAACTCAGATAGTCCCAACTAGCTTTTTTAGGTGCAAGCAAGCAACAGATGTTTTGAGTAGAATTTTAGAATATGTATCCCTCAGTTTCCATCCTTTTTCTTTCTTTCATGTACATGTGTAGGGGTGCGTGAGTGTATGTATTTGTGTGTATATGTGTACGTGCATAGATGGGTGCACTTGAACGTGTGTGCCTATGGAGACCCAAGATTGATAGTGGGAATCATCCTCCATTTCTCTACCACCTTATTGTTGTAATCCTGAGTTTGTAATTAAACTCCTAGTCAGCCATTAAGGTTAGTCGCTGTCATAGTTAGGGATAGGTGTCAACTGAACAGTTGAGGGTTTGAGCTCTGGATACATTTGTAGAGAATTAGTGGTTGAGTTAGGCCCAGAGCAAATCTGCAGGAGATTGTCTAGCTGATGGGGAAGGCCCAGCCCATGGTGGGTGGGATTAAGCCCTGGAATAAAATACAGACATCTGGTTGAGAGAGTTGGCATCCTTCTGTACACTTGGCCAGACATGCTGGTCTGGCAAGTAAGGATCGTCCCTCTCCCAGCTGTTGTGTAAAGATGGTATGGCCAGTTAGTTCCCTTGGCCCTGGTGTTGGTGCATGCTTTCTCGTCAAGCTGGACTGAGAATTGTAACCAGTAATTGTAAGAGAAAATAAACCCCTTGTTCCCTTAAGCTGTCTGATAGTCATTTATCAGCAGCCATGCAGGCGAACTGCAACAGAATTTGGTACCCAGGAAGTACGATGTTGCTGATAAATCTGGCTATGTGGATTATGTGGCTTTTGAATGGTTTTTCTGGACAAAGTTTAAAATGTTTGAAGATTTTCACTTTGTGAATTACTAATACGATTCTGCAGAGTTTGGTGGGCCATTGGAAAATAGCGATGAGGGGAACAAGGACTTTGGTGAAGTTGAATTTAAACACGGTAGACTGATTTACTTGACAGAGAAGAGCTGTGTTGGTGGCCGTGAAGCTCTGGATGTGGAAAGGGCAGGCAGCAGAACATCTGCTGCTGTTAGAGAAATGAACATCACTGAAGGAAAACCTAGTGAAAAACCACTGTATGGCAAATTCGTGGTTTGAAAACCCAGATTCCTTCAGGGGCCGAAAGCCCAAGTTAAAGCTGTTTCTTGCCCTTTGCAAGTTTTACTGCCTAAAAAAGAGGCTTTTCCAGAGCCAGTGTGCTAAAGTTGGTACAGCTGTAGCTTGAGTGGACCAAGCTATGTTTCAAACTTGCTTAGGAATCTGGCAGCGTCCCCCAAGTGATACTGGTTTTGGTGTACTACTGAAGGGTTCATGGAGAGCAGCAAAAGCTTGGCACCAAGTAGCAGGTGTAGAGTTCCTGCAAGAGAAGGTGAAGCTTATAGCTGCAGAGGCGAACCCAGAGTTGTGTTTGAAATGTCAGAACTGTGGGACTATTGCTGAGGACAACTGCGAGTGGAGTTTCGGCCTGGTTCAGAGGAACTCTGCTTTTACTACTTTGAGCTGCAAACAGAGGCTGTGAATGTCTAGAATTTTTGAGTTGCCTTGACTATGTGATGAGCAACAGAAGATGGATATTGAAGTAAAGGATGGAGTATTTGATTTGCTGGACTTTGATCTTTTTAATGTTTTCTTATTGTTTCAAGATCCTTCTGTTTAATGTTTTATCTGTTTTGAAGTATTTAATTTCTAATTTAAGATTCTTAAGAAACTTTGAACTTTTAAAATGTTGGAACTGAAGTTTTATGAGAGAACATTTTAAGTTTGTACAGCTGTAGCTGTATTTATATTTGAAATATATTTATATTTTTAAGATAACTTTTTAACATGTGCGGGGACAAGGACTGAAGGTTATAGTTTAAAAGTGCTATGTTTTTGTGTCAAGTTGACAAGGGGTGGAGTGTCATAGTTAGGCACAGGTGTCACACATTTGTAGAGAATTAGTGGTTGAGTTGCCCAGAGCAAACCTGCAGGAGATTGTCTAGCTGACGGGGAAGGCCCAGCCCATGGTGGGTGGGATTATGCCCTGGAATAAAATACAGACATCTGGTTGAGAGAGTTGGCATCCTTCTGTACACTTGGCCAGACATGCTGGTCTGGCAAGTAAGGATCGTCCCTCTCTCAGTTGTTGTGTAAAGATGGTATGGCTAGTTAGTTCCGTTGGCCCTGGTGTTGGTGCATGCTCTCTTGTCAAGCTGGACTGAGAATTGTAACTAGTAATCGTAAGAGAAAATAAATCCCTTGTTCCCTTAAGCTATCTGATGGTCATTTATCAGTAACCATGCAGGTGGATTGCAAGCAGTCGCCTATCTGGCATTTTTTTAAAATTGAGAGTTTTTCATATACAAATAAAATGGGTTTATGCCATTGCTCCAACCCTTTCCCCACCTACTCCTTTCCCTTCCTCCCTCCCCACCCGCTTCCATCCTCTGCCACCTTCCCTTCTTCAATCTCGCCATGTCCTACCCAATCCTGTGTCCCTCTGTGTGTGGATCACAGGGCTCCCTTGGGGGTACTTGTGTTGATAAGGGAGTCAGGTATCATTGTATTATATGTGGTTCTTCAGTGGACAAAGTCATAAGAAGAGAGGTTCTTCTTCCCTTGTCTAGCACCTGCCCCAGAGACACTCTCTGAGTGCAGTCATTTCTTCTGAGATCCTCACTAGTCCTAGGGGAAATGTTAATGTGTCAGCCATTGTGTAGTTCTTGTGGCAGAAGTTCTCATTGCAGTGAGATCCTGGGTACAGCAGCCCAGGATGGTTGGAGTGTCTTGACTGGCAGTACACCTCCCCACATTTAGGGTCTTACAATCTTACTGCTCACCGTTCCACAAAGTCCCCTGAGCCTTGGGTGGGGAAAGATTTTGATAGCCTGATTAAGGCTGACCATTCAGGGTCGCTAATATTATACACTCTGGCCAGTTGTGGTTTTCTTCCTCACTAGTCTTCCATTGTAATAGATGGCATCTTGGTTAAGCTCTGAGAGCTTTTCTTATCTAAGAGTTAATTAAGAAGTGTTTAGATGTGGCTTACTATTAAGTTTTTATAGTTAACACCAAGACATCTGTTCCTATGTAGTGTGCATTTTCTTCCCTTGTGCTGTAATTTGTATAGGTTTATAGTATCAGGGCATGAGTTTCCTGACAATAAGAGGGGTTTAGAACCAATTCAGAGAATAATTGGTTACCCATGGATCTTAACTGACTGTTGCTCCCTGGATTCTTCTTGCCAGAACGCTAGTAGTTTGCATGTCCGTAACTAGGTGAGACCCTTGATCCCTCTTTTTCTCTTGAGCCATTTGCCCCCCTTTACCTCTTATTAAAAGCTGTCGTCTTCCATCACTCCCCTTGAAGATTTTTTTCTTCTATAATGACCCTATTAATCTATTTTCCTGTGTTCTTTTGTCTCTATTCCTTTGTTTGTGGGTTATAGAAGTTTTCCTTTGAGTGTGTCATTTTGAGGGTTTAATGTTAAGATCCACTTAATAAGGGGGGACATGGGGCATCTGTTTTTCTGTGTCTGGGGTACTTAACTCAGTATGATTTCTTTCAACTCTATCCATTTACCAGCAAATTTCATTAATTAATTTTTTAAAACATTTTTATTATTATTTCCGCTCATACAAACTTAATAGGTACACTGGTTCCCTCCCTCCCTCCCCCCCCCAAACTCCCTGCTCCCCCTCCCCTCACCCCTCCCTTCCCATCCCCCAGTGCCTCCCGCCGCAATTCCCAGAGAGTCCTTTAATGTGCATGCCTGACTCTCCTCTGGGCCCTCCTCTCTGATGACATACAAGGACCCAGCGGCATTTCCCTGAACCCTTTCCCATGTTCCCCTTAAGCATAGGAACAATACTGTGGCTGTCATTCCCTTGCCTCCAAGGATCTTGGTGCCTTTAGCAGATGCTAGACTTTGTGAGGTCAATAGTGTGTTGGACATTACGCAGGGCATGCAAAGTCCAATTATGATTGCTTCGGCCCTAACTTGTGTGGAGTATCTTGCAAATCATTGCTCCTCCCATCCTTTTGCTCTTACAATCTTACCGCCCCCTCTTCCGCAAATGTCCCTGAGCTTCAGCATGGGGAGAGATTAGTCTGGCCTAGTTCTAGGTGGTTGATATAGAGTCTCTGAAGTTCTGGATTATGGTTTGTTGATTTTCTTTTGCAGTTTTGCTGCTCCTGCAATGCCCTTCACTCCATCCTGATGGGCACTGTATGTCACCCCCTGGCCAGAGACAAAAAGCTGTTAAACTGGAGTCTTATAATAAGAGCACATTTAAGGGTAGATGTAATAAAAGTAGGAAACCTCAGTGAGGGAGGGATCAATCACCCATTTGCAAAATGGTTACTTTTTATCTGCCAGACTATATGCCCTCCCCTCTGGTGAGATCATACCCCCTTAGTTGTAAATGATCAGGAACGAACGTCTGTGAACTTAACCAGGTGTCACATTACTTACTTGCAGTCCTTGATGGAGGCCTATTTTCTCTACTGTAACATGGTCACTTCTCTCCTTGTTTCTGGTATGGCCCGCTAACCCTATCCCTCCTGTTCATAATCCTTGCAATTACTGTAGATAATACATAGATTTACCTATGAGTGTCTCAAGGTGGGCTGGGTGGGTTTGGTACTAGGAGCCACCTATTAGGGAGTACATACGGCGCTTAATTTTCTGGGTTTGGGATACTTCACTTAATATAATTGTTTCTAATGACATCCATTTCCCGGCAAATTCCAGTAATTCATCATTTTTGATGGCTGAGTAGTACTCCATTGTATAGATGTACCACAATTTCCTTATTCATTTGTCAACTGTTGGACATTTAGGTTGATTCCATGACTTTGCTGTTGTAAACAGTGCTGCTATGAACATGGTCATGCTTGTGCTATCGAGGTGAACCTCTGCTGTATGGGGGGTTATTCCCAAAAGTGGAATAGCAGGGTCATTTGGCATTTCAATCTTTAATTTCTTTAAGAATCTCCAGATGGTTCGCCAGAGTGGCTGTATGAGCCTGCATTCCCACCAGCAATGTAGGAGAGTTCCCCTCTCTCCACATCCTCTCCAGCATTTGTTGTTGTTTGTATTGTGGATTTTTGCCATCCTGACCAGGGTGAGATGATATCTCAGGGAAGTTTTGATTTGCATTTCCCTGATGGCTAAAGAAGTGGAGCATTTTTTAAGATATTTGTTAGACATTTTAATTTCATCCCTGGTAAAATTTCTTTTGAGTTCCAGGGCCCATTTTTTAATTGGGCCATTGGTTTCCTTGGTGTTTAGTTTTCTAAGTTCTTTGTGCACTCTGGACAGCAGAGCTCTATCAGATATGTGGTTAGTGAAGATTTTGTCCCATTCTGTGGGTTGCCTTTGAGCTCGTGTTACAATCTCTTTATCTGAACAGAAGCTCTTTAATTTCACAAGATCCCAACTGCTGAGAGTTGGTAGCAGTGACTGTGCCATTGGATATCTGTTTAGGAACTGTTGGCCTAGCCCAATCAGCTTGAGGGAGTTCCCTATCCTTTCAACTATGGTTTTTATAGTCTCTGGCCTTATATGAAGGTCCTTGATCCATTTGGAATTAAGTCTTGTACATGGTGACAAGTACGGGTCCAGCTTTAATCTTCTGCATGTGGAGATCCAGTTTTGCCAGCACCATTTGTTGAAGATGCTGTTCTTTTTCCATTGGATTCTTTGGGCCCCTTTGTCAAAGACCAAATGGCTGTAATTTTGTGGGCTTATATCTGGGTCTTCAATCCTTATCCATTGATCTGTGTGTCTATTTTGGAGCCAGTACCAGGCTGTCTTTATAACTATGGATTTGTAGTATAGACTAAGGTTCGGTATGGTTATACCTCCAGCTCTGTTTTTGTTACTCAGGATTGTCTTTGCTATCCTGGGTCTTTTGTGCCTCCATATGAACTTTGAGATTGTTTGGTCAACTTCTTTGAAGAATTGCTTTGGGATTTTGATTGGTATAGCATTGAATCTGTATATTGCCTTTGGTAGGATGGTCATTTGTATGGTGTTGATTCTGCCAATCCAGGAACATGGGAGGTCTTTCCACCTTCTGGTGTCTTCTGCTATTTCTTTCTTTAGGGTTTTAAAGTTTTCATTGTAAAGGTCTTTTACCTCCTTAGTTAGGTTTATACCAAGGTATTTCATTTTTTTAGGGGTTATAGTAAATGGGATTGTTTCTCTCAAGGCCTTTTCACTTCTTTCATTCTGGGCATATAGGAAGGCCTCTGATTTTGGCACATTTATTTTGTATCCTACCACCCTGCTGAACTTCTCAATTAGTTCCAGGAGCTTCCTGGTGGAGTTTTTGGGATCCCTCAGGTATAAGATCATGTCATCTGCAAATAGGGATAGCTTGACTTCTTCCTTGCCGATTTGAATCCCTCTTATGTCCCTTTCTTGTCTTATGGCTTCAGCTAAGACTTCAAGTACAATATTGAATAGAAGTGGTGAGAGTGGACAGCCTTGTCTAGTTCCTGATCGAAGTGGGAATGCTTCCAAATGTTCCCCATTGAGCATAATCCTTGCTGTGGGCTTGTTTTTTTTTTTTCATTTTTATTTTATGTATTTTTATGACCTTGCTGTGGGCTTGTATACAGCTTTTATTATATTGATAAAGGTTCCTTCCATTCCTACTCTCTCTAGCGTTTTGATCATAAAAGGCTGTTGGATCTTGTCAAAAGCTTTTTCTGCATCTATCGAGAGTATCATGTGGTCTTGGACTTTGGACTGGTTTACATGATGAATTACATTTATTGATTTGTGTATGTTGAACCAACCTTGTGTGCTGGGAATGAAGCCTACTTGGTCCCCGTGAATGATCTTTTTAATATGTTTTTGAATCCGATTTGCTAAGACTTTGTTGAGAATCTTTGCGTCTGTGTTCATCAGAGAGATCGGCCTATAGTTTTCTTTGTTAAGTGAATCTTTATTAGGTTTTGGGATTAAAACGATATTAGCTTCATAGAAGGAATTTGGTAGTGTTCCTTCCTTTGCTATTTGATGGAAGAGTTTAAGGAGTAATGGTGTTATTAACTCCTTAAATGTCTGGTAGAACTCTGTGCTGAATCCATCTGGTCCAGGACAATTTTTGGTGGGAAGATTCAAGATTACTTCTTCAATTTCCTTATATGTTATAGGACTATTTAAATAATTCATACCTTTTTAATTTCTTCCTGAATCCAGTTCTCATTCAGCATCATATTGTTAAGTTTCCAGGAGTTAGTGTATTTTCTCTTGTTTGTTGTGTTGTGGATGTCCAGCTTTAGGCTGTGGTGGTCTGATAGGGCACAGGCTAGAATTTCAACTTTCCTGTATATGTGGAAATTCGTTTTGTGGCCCAATATGTGATCTATTTTAGAGAAAGTTCCGTGTGCTGCTGAGAAAAATGTGTATTCTTTGGTGCATGGGTGAAAAGTTCGATAGAGATCTGTGAGGTCCATTTCTTTCAGGGTTTGATTAAGTTCCAAAGTGTCTCTGTTAAGCTTTTGACCTGTTGATCTATCCCATGTTGAGAGGGCAGTGTTGAAGTCCCCAAGAATTATCGCTTGGGGGTTGATTTCTTGCTTTAGACACTGTAGGGTTTTCTTAATGAATGTAGAGGGGCCCGTATTGGGCGCATATATGTTCAATATTGTGAAGTCTTCCTGGTAAACTGTACCTGTGACTAAAATGTAGTATCCATCTGTGTCTCTTATAATTTTCTTTGGTTTGAAGTCCACTTTGTCTGATATCATAATGGCTACCCCTGCCTGTTTTCTGCTTCCATTAGCTTGTAGAATTGTTGACCAGCCTTTTATTTTTAGAGCATGCCTATCTTTTGTGGTGAGATGGGTTTCCTGCAGGCAGCAGCTTGATGGATTGTGATTTTTAATCCAAGTTTGTAATCTGTGTCTCTTGATTGGAGAGTTAATTCCATTAACATTTTAATGTTATAATGGAGAAACTATTTTTAATTCCAGACATTTATTATGTTTAGTAGTTTTTATAAGTATATTGCTTCGCTTTTAATGGTGTTATACTTGCCTTCTGTTCTCCTGGATATGCCTGTTTTTTTCTTCAAGCTTCAGTATCATTTCTAGCATTTTTTGAAGGCCGGTTTGGTGGACATGTATCCCTTCAAGTTGTCTTTGTGCTGGAAGATTTTTCTTTCTCCCTCGATCATGATGGATAGTTTTGCAGGGTAAATCAGCCTGGGTTGACATTTTTGCTCATTCAATACTTGAAGTATGTTTCTCCAAGTTCTTCTTGCTTTTACTGTTTCGACTGAGAAGTCATTTATTATTTTAATAGGTTTACCTTTAAAAGTGACTTGTTTTTTCCCCCTTGAAGCTCTCAGCACCAGTTCTTTATCTTGAATGTGGAATGTTTTAACTATTATTTGCAGTGGCGAGCTTCTGTTTTGGTCATATCTGTCTGGGGTGCGGAATGCCTCTTTTTTTATTTTTTATTATTATTAATTCAACTGTGCGAACGTGCGTGTGTATGTGCGCGCGCGTGTGTGTGCGTCTGTGTGTGTGTGTGTCTGTGTATGTGTAGAACCACGGACAAATTCACGAACCACCATGGACGCCTCCACCTCCTTCTGCCCCTGGATTCACAGGCTCAGCCCTACCAGGACCAGAAGTGCAGGCTGCCCCTGCTTCCGCCTGGCGTCTATAAGTGGGATCTGGGATCTGAACTCAGGACCTTCCGCCTGCAAGGCGGAGGCTTAACCCCTGAGCCACCTCTCCAGCCCCGGAATGCCTCTTGTATATGTATGAGCCTCTCTTTTTTTAGATGAGTAAAGTTTTCCTTGATGATCGTTTTAAAAATTTCCTCAGGGGTGGTATTTTGAGATCCTTGCTCTGGTATTCCATGAATACGCATGTTAGGCTTCTTCAGGGTGTCCCATATCTCCTGGATATTTCTCTCAAGTATCTTTTTGGCTTTAATGACCTCTTCCATTGAGATGGTTAATACTCCCACTTTATCTTCAAGGTCTGAAATTCTGTTTTCTGCTTGGTTAGTTCTGCTGATAAGACTCTCTGTGGAGTTCTGGGTTGAAGATAACTTGTCTTGTAGCTCAGTTTTAAACTCTGCTTGAGTCTGCTTTAACTGCTCTATGCCAGTTTTTGTTTCTTGCACTGTTTTTCTCAACTCCTCCAAGTGTCTGTTGTGTTCCTCTTCATAGCGATTGATTCGATTATTTAATTCCTCCCGGATTTCCTCTTTCATAGTATTGAACATGATAATGATCATATTTTGAAAGTCATTATCCTGGGTGAGTCATTCATGGCCATTTTGTGTGGGTTTGTTCTGGTTGGAGTCTAACATTATGGGATTAATTCCTTCAATGGGAGATTTGTTTACTTGAGTGTTGTTTCTCATGGATTTGCACTTTGACTTTGGCATTGTCGTTTTAACTCTTAAGATCGTCTTTCAATTTCTGTGCGTTTTTCACTAAACTGAATTATTTGGCCTGGGGTTCTGGGGGTGGGCAGGGCCGGAGCTTACCTAGGTCGTGGTGAGGCCTGGCTGGACCGCGCACGTCCCTGGCGGCGGGGTGGGGGAAGGAAGGATGGGGCGTCGGCGGGGCGCTATTTAACCTGGGGGGAGCTGGGTCGGGGCCCAGGCGCAGAGGGGGTGTCCTCCTCCCACGCCTGCCCGGCTCCGGCTGGATGGCGGGAGGAGCTGTGTCCCTTCGGCTGCGTGGGGTCCTGGGGGTGGGCGGGGGGGGGGGCTGGAGCTTACCTAGGTCGCGGTGAGGCCGGGCTGGACGGCGGGCGCGTCCCGGGCGGTTGAGTGGGGGAAGGGAGTCATTAATTAATTTTTTTGACAGCTGAATAATATTCCATTGTGCATATGCACTACATTTTCACTATCTATTCATTGACTGTTGGACATTTGGGCTGATTCCATTTCTTTACTATTGTGGAAAGAACTGAAATGAACATGGATGTACATATGTTTGTAAAATAAGAGTTAGCTTCCTTGGGGAATATTCCCAGGAGTGGTATAGCTGGGTCATATGGTATATCAATTTTTAACTTTTTAAGGAACCTCTATGTTGATCTCCAAAGAAGTTGTATAAGTTTGCATCCCCACACAATGTATGAGGGTTCCCTTCTCCCTGTATCCTCACCAGCATTTGTTATTTGTGTTTTGGATTTTTGCCTTTCTGACTGGGATGAGATGGTATTTCATGGTGGTTTTAATTTGCATTCCCTCAATGGCTAAGGAAGTGAGACTTTTAAAAAGATATTTGTTAGCCGCAGTCGTTTCCTGTTTTCGGCGCTGTTGTGCCGGCGGGGCCGCGGCGGCCGCGAAGATGGCGTCCACCAGCTGTTTGGATGCTCTCCCAAGAGTCACATGTCCAAACCATCCAGATGCAATTTTAGTGGAGGACTACATAGCAGGCGATATGATCTGCCCCGAGTGTGGCCTGGTTGTAGGGGACAGGAGCTGCAAGTTTTGATGAGTTCGGCAATTCTAAGTATCAGAACCGGAGGACAATGAGTAGTTCTGATCGAGCAATGATGAACGCATTCAAGGAAATTACCACCATGGCAGACAGAATCAACCTCCCTCGAAATATAGTCGATCGAATAAATAATTTATTCAAGCAAGTGTATGAGCAGAAGAGCCTGAAGGGAAGAGCCAATGATGCGATAGCTTCTGCCTGTCTGTATATTGCCTGTAGACAGGAAGGGGTTCCCAGGACATTTAAAGAAATATGTGCCGTATCACGGATTTCTAAGAAAGAAATTGGCCGGTGTTTTAAGCTTATTTTGAAAGCCTTAGAAACCAGCGTGGATCTGATCACAACTGGAGATTTCATGTCCAGGTTCTGCTCCAACCTCTGCCTCCCCAAGCAAGTGCAGATGGCAGCTACGCACATAGCGCGCAAGGCGGTGGAGCTGGACTTGGTTCCTGGGAGGAACCCAATCTCTGTGGCCGCGGCAGCTATTTACATGGCGTCCCAGGCGTCGGCTGAGAAGAGGACGCAGAAAGAAATTGGAGATATCGCTGGTGTGGCTGACGTTACCATCAGACAGTCCTACAGACTAATCTATCCGCGAGCTCCGGACCTCTTCCCCCCGGACTTCAAATTTGACACCCCGGTGGACAAACTGCCTCAGCTATAAGCTAATACTGCAGTTCTATATACATGGCACTTTGCCCAGCGCTGGTTGAGCCTTTAATGAGGAAAAAGATGGTACGCATTCCAGGACTAAACATTGCTTAACATTCTGTATGTATATACTAGCAAAACATATTTAATGATTTAAATTTCCTACTGAATTTGCTTTCTTTTGTAGTGATCTAGGAAAATGTATTTTGGAGGATATTTGAAATTATGTAATTCTCAAATAAAACATTTTTCAAAACTAAAAAAAAAAAGATATTTGTTAGACATTTGAATTGCATCCTGAAAAATTCAAATGTCTAACAATTAACATTGTAAGTTTCTTTTAAGTTCTGAGGTCCGTTTTTTAATTGGGTTGTACCTCCTTGGTATTTAATTTCTTGAATTCTTTGTATACTTTGGATATTAGTCCTCTATCAGATACATGGTTAGTGAAGATTTTCTCTAATTCTGTGGGTTGTCCTTTTGGTCTATTAACAACATCTTTTGCCATCAGAAGCTTTTTAATTTCATGATATCCACTTGTTGAGTGTTGATCTTATTTTCTGAATATTCAGGATCCTATTCAGAAAATGCTGACCAACGCTGATCAGTTCAAGGTTATTTCCTATTCTTTCTTCCAGGGTTTTCATAGTGTCTGGCTTAACATTGAAGCCGTTGATCCATTTTGACTAATTTTTATGCAGAGTGACAGATAAGGGTCCAGTTTTATTCTTCTGCATGTAGATATACAATTTTTCAAGCTCCATTATTGAAAATGCTGCTCTTTTTCCAGTGGTTTTTCTGGACACCTGTGCAAAAAATCAGTTGACCAATTTTTTGTTTGTGTTTGAGCTTATATCTGGGTCTTCAATTCTAATCCATTAATATATGTATTTGTTTTGGAGCCAGTATCATACAGTTTCTATTACTGTGGAGTTTTAATGTAGATTAAGGTCTGGTATGGTGATACCTCCAGCAGAGGCTTTATTGCTCATCATTGTTTTCACTATTCTGGGCCTTTGTGCTTCTATATGAATTTTGAGATTTTTTAAAAATCAGTTTCTGTGAAGAATTGCCTAGGAATTTTGACTGGAATTGCATTGAATCTGTATATTGCTTTTGGTAGTATGGTCATTTTTACAATGTTAATTCTACTGATCCATGAATATGGGAGGTCTTTCACCTTCCGGTGTCTTCTGTAATCTCTTTCTTTAGGGTTTTAAAGTTTTCATTATATAGGTATTTCACATCCATGATTAGATTTATTCTGAGGTCATTGTCTCCCTCCCTCCCTCCCTCCCTCCCTCCCTCCCTCCCTCCCTCCCTCCCTCCCTCCCTCCCTCCCTCCCTCCCTTCCTTCCTTCCTTCCTTCCTTCCTTCCTTCCTTCCTTCCTGTTTTGGAGCTATGGTAAATGGAATTTATTTCCCTTGGGTCTTTCTCACTTTATTCATCCTTGATGTATAGGAAAGCCACTGATTTTTGGACATTATTTTTTGTAACTTGTTACTCTACTAAACTTATTTATTAGTTCTGGGAATTTCCAGGTAGAACTTTTAGGGTCTTTTAGGTATAGAATCATGTTTTCTGTAAATAGGGATACCTTCATAAGAGATACAGAAAAACCTTATATACTCTTCAAAGGAGCAATCCTTCAAGAAAACTTTACAATTGTAAACATATATACATCTAATATGGGCTCACCCATATTAAACAAACAGTACAATGTCTAAAACAAAAAAATCAATCTAAACATGGTAATAATAAGGGATTTCAACACCTCACTCTTGACCAAAATTGAACAGAGACACACTGGAAATAAATATAGCCATAAACCAAATTGACCTGACTGACCTCTACCATATTTTCCAGCCTAGCACCAAGGAATAGACAGTCTTTTCATCAGCCTATGGAACTTCCTCCAAAAATGATCACATACTAGGCCACAAAGCAAACCTCCACATATACAGGAAAATTGAAATTATATCTTGTATTTTATCTGATCACCATGAAATAAAAATAGACCTTCATAGTAAGGTAAACAACAGAAAATACACAAAACTCTTGGAAACAAAATACCATGCTTCAGAATGAGAAGTGGGTTCATACAGAAGTCAAAACAGAAATTCTAAAATAACTAGAATTTAATGATAATAAAACACATGATATCAAAATATTTGGGATATAATGAAGGTGATCCTAAGAAGAAAGCCTATAGCGTGCAGTGCCTACACCAAAACTCAGATTGAAAAGACAGCTCAGGGGATCCTGAGTTCAAATTTCAGATTACACTTGAAAATGTCAGGTGAAAATGGTGGCAGCTTGTATTTCTGGCCCTGGAAAGCTAAGCCTGGGAACTCCTCCTCTCTGAGCAAAGCAAAGAGAGGGTAACACAGTCCAGGGTGATTCCAGAAGTCACCCTTGGGCCTTTATAGGCACACACAGTAAGTCCATAGACATGCACACACAAAAAATGGAAATATCACAAGTAAATAACAATGCATCTTAAGTTTTTAGAGAAACAAGAACAAACCAATCCCCAAAGCAGAAGATGGGCAGAGATTAGCAAGATCAGAGGAGAATATCTGAACTTGAGACAAAGAAAACAATATGAACACTCAATCAAATGAAAGGCTGGTTCTTTGAAAAAAATTTAAGATTGATGACCATTAGCCAAATTTACCAAAACTAAAAGAGAAAAAACCCAAATTAATAAAATTAGAGATAAAAATGTAGCTATCAGAATTGTTACCAAGGAAACTCAGAGAATCATAAGGTCATACTTCAAAAATTTATACTCCATATAGTTTGACAGCTAGAAAGAAATGGACCAATTTTTTTATTATTTTATTGTATTTATTTATTTTTCCCCAATCATACAAGCTTAATATGTACTCTAGTCCCCTCCTCCCTCCAACTCTCCCCAGTCCCCCTTGCACCCTCCCTCCCTTTTAAAATGGACCAATTTCTAAGCACATATCACATTCCAAAGTTGAATCAGAATGAATTAAATTATTTAAACAGTTCTATGAGAAGTGACCAAGTTAAAGAAGTAATTACAAATCTCCCAGAAAAAAAAGCCCGGTACTGGATGGATTCTACCAGCATTTCAAAGAACAGCTAACACCACCACTATTCCTTAATCTATTTTACAAAATAGAAAAGGAAAGAACACTTCCAACTTTTTCTATGAAGCCAGTATCATACTGATCCCCAAACCAAATAAAGACACAACAAAAAAGCAAACTGTAGATCTTATTGATGAATGGATGTAAATATTCTCAACAAAATTTTAGCAAACCAGAATAAAAAACATTATTAAAAAGATCATTAACTATGACCAGGTTGAATTTATTCCAGAAACAGATTGTTGGTTCTATATACACAAATCAATAAATGTAATTCATCATACAAACAAGTCAAGGACAAACAAAACAAAAAAAAACCCTGGGATTTTTATGTAGGCACCAGAGGATTTGAACTCGTGTCCCTTGGGCTTGTGAGGAAGAACTCTGACCACTGGGTCATCTTTCTAGTCTCCCCACCTTTTTTGTTTTTAAAGCTTTCTTTTGAAATTATTGTTAGGTACATAGAAGACTTGAAAAGATAATGCAGCAGTTCTCATATACATATACCTTGCATTCTACTTCTTATTCTAACATTTTACATAAAACAGGGTGTACTTATCACAATAAAGAAATGAAGACTGGTACCAAATTGTTATCTAAAACCATAGATGTAATTCAGATCTCATTAGTTTTTCCACTGTTTTTTTCCTATTCCTGTTTTTTTTTTTATTATTTATTCAACTGTGGGCATGTGCGTATGTATGTGCGCACGCGTGTGTGTGTGTCTCTGTGTGTGTGTGTGTGTGTGTGTGTGTGTGTCTGTGTAGAACCACGGACGAATTTCGGGAACCACCATGGATGCCTCCACCTCCTTCTGCCCCGGGATTCACAGGCTCCGCCCTACCAGAACCAGAAGCGCAGGCTGCCTGGGATCTGGGATCCGAACTCAGGACCTTCCGCTTGCAAGGTGGAGGCTTAACCCTTGAGCCACCTCTCCAGCCCCGTTTTTTTCCTATTCTTAAAGCTGTCTAATATATCATGTTGTATTTAGTTGCCACACTTTTTTATTCTTTAAGCAACTTCATTTTGAACTTTTCCCTATTATGAAAATTAAGACTCTAAAAGAAAGAACATTCTGGTTAATCCCAGCTGATGGCTCATGGTCAACTCCTTGCCGCTATCACTTCTCTGTTCTTAGCCATTGAGATTTCTTATCAAGTGCATGTGACCTCAGCAGTGAGTGAGAGGTGAGGCCTGCTGAGTAGGGCTTGCTTGTAGGCTGTCTGTGATATTGTCTCTTCCTGCTCATTTCATTTAGTTGCTGCTCTAAGTCCCTGATGAGAGCTGTGTGGGGTCTTTCTGCTGTTTTCTGCTGTAGTTTCTAAGAAAGACCTTCAAATGCAAGTGATATATCACTTGATTGTTAGAAGGCTGACTCCAGAGCCTTTATTTATGCTTATTTTGTTTTTAAAAAGTATTTATTTATTTATTGTGTGCATGTGTGAGTACATGTTTGATGAATGTGGGTGTGTTTATGTTGTGACATATGTGTGCAGGTCAGAGGACACCTTTTGGGAGTTGTTTGTTTCTATCTACTTGCCCCTTCAACTACACATCCACTTTGTCTCAAAAGGGCTTTTCATTTCAGTGTCTTGCTAGTTATTGGCCAGTACCAGAAGAATGATACCCAATTAGGTATTATTATGAAGTAATTGTTGAATAAATGAGTGAGCGAATGGACTCCAGGGCTAATAAATTTCTGAGTATAAGTGCTAAACTTCTTCATAACAAAGTATTAACATTGGTTCCTACTGGTTCACATGTTAACCATTGACATTTTTTTTTTCCTTTTCTTTTTTCTTTTTTTTTTGTGCAACTTAATCTTTTTTTATTAATACATTTTTATTATTATTTCAGCTCATACAAACTTATTAGGTACACCAGTTCCCTCCCTCCCTCCTCCTCCCCCCTGTACCCCCTGCTCCCCCTCCCCACACCCCTCCCTCCCCATCCCCCAGTGCCTCGGCCCCAATTCCCAGAGAGTCCTTTCTTGTGCATGACATTTTTTTTTTTATTCAATTGTGCATGTGTGTGTGTGTGTGTGTGTGTGTGTGTGTGTGTGTGTGTGTGTAGAACCATGGGTGAATTCGGGAACTACCATGGACCGCCTCCACCTCCTCCTTGTTTACTCTGTCTGGGGATTCACAGGCTCCGCCCTACCAGGACCAGAAATGCAGGCCGTCCCCACTTCTGCCCGGTGTCTATATGTGGGGTCTAGGATCCGAACTCAGGACCTTCCACCTGCAAGGCAGAGGCTTAACCCCTGAGCCACCTTTCCAGCCCCAACCACTGACATTTTAAGGAGCTGACATCTTGGAGAATAGTTTATGCCAAATGCACAGTTCCTAAAGGCTGAGATGTTCTTCCCATTGGTCTTCAAAACATGTTAGTAGCTTATATGACATCTCAGTTTTGGTAACTAGAAAAGTAAATGGAAAAGAAGATTATTTGTGTGACTGTGTAGAAACTGTGTGAAGGATTCTTAGGACCTCTAGTCACTGTTGGAGAGTCTCCTTGCCATAGTGATTTTTTTCTTTTTGAAAATTTGACATCGCTGCTGAAGTTCACATGCATATACACATATTAATTTCTTTACCACTTATCTACCATGTACATACTTGCAGGTACACAGGTGCAGGTGTTTGAAGTGGGAGAGTCAGGTTCACAGGTTTGTTGTCTGACCCAGTGACTGACCTCAGCTAATCTTTGATACTTCCTGTAGTTATTATTAGGATGATTACATGCATTAGAACTTGGTAGGTCCCCAGTGTGGTGCCTGGCTTGGGATTGTTACAGACACAAATGACAAGGAATTGATTTCTTGGAAGGTCAGAAGCTAAGATGTCCTTGGCTTCTTTTATAATGAGGCTTCCTCCTTTGTCTGTAGAGGCAGCCTCATTGGTCATTGTCTCTTTACACCCCAGTTGTTTCTGCACAGGGATGGCTGATTGTGGGCTCCCTGCTTGTTCCTAGGGAAATATTCACATAGCTGCAATGTCCTGTTCTGTTTATTTTGTGTCTTACCCTTTACTAGTTTTCCAAGCCACTGACTGTACCACAAGGCTTCAGTGAATAGATGGCACGAGGCAGATGCATGATCTTGGAAAACTAGGACCCTAGAGTTCAAGGTACAAGTTTGTCTCGCTCTTGGCACATGCCACACACTCTCATACTCACACTCCCCAGTCTGAAGATTTTCTGTGGTGGTCAGAGGTTCAGACCCATGACCCAGTTGTCTGGGCCCTAGTCTCGAGGAGCCTATGCCAGTGGATGCCTGCGGTCTCGGTACAGAACCAGATAGACAACAGAGGAGCTGGAGACAGGGATGAATGTCAAACATCACATCTGCTCACATGTTGCCAAAGTTGTGATTCTGGGGAAACAGTCAGCAGGAGCCTAACTATTGCCCTGGACTGGAGCGTCCATGTGATGGGCTGTTTCTGGGGGACACCAGATGCAGTTTGCTGCTCTCTGAGCACATACAAGCTTAGGCTGCTTACACAAGGTGTCACACACTCAGTTGTCTTTGCAGTGTAGTATGAATCTAGGAAGAGTGATATTTTAAACTCCTCTTTTCCTTGCTTTCTACACATTTGAAAAACTTACTAAGCTTGAGTGTTAACAGGATCAGGATGAGTGGTAATTCTGTCTTAAGAGTGATTTCGTCATGATACATACCACTAATGGGGGTAAACTTATTATTAGAATACTGAAAATGAAAGGATGTGGGAGAAATAGGAATGTGCTGAAAGAATGCAGGAGAATCTTTTTTATAGTCTCTAAAGGCATAGTGATCAGAACTGACCATACTTTTCCTTTGTTTAGAAGCAAACACAAGCTTTCCTGGTGACAGCATCTTTGTCATGGTGCTGTTCTTGCCATTTTTCACTTAGGAATCACTGAATACCACACTCTTGATAATTTTTTTGTGTGTATGATGTATAGAGTGCGTATATGTATACTAGCACACATGTGGGCATATGTGAGTGTGGGTACATGTGCAAATGCTTGTGTGTGAGCATGTACATGTGGAGGCCAGAGGTTGATCTCAAGCATCTTTCTCAATACTTGGCATTTTATTTGCAGAGGCAGGTTCTCTTGCTGAACCTGTAACTTGCCCATTCAGGTAGTTAGCCTAATTGACTTGCCCCAGGAATTAGTATCAGCCTCTTGAGTGCTGGAATTATATAGATGGGCTGTCACACCCACCTTTTTTTTCCCCCCAGAATATGGATGCTAAAGATCTGAATTCCAGTCTTCTCATGCTTGTGCAGTAAACACTTTTTTCCACTCAGCCTTCCCAGTCCCCTGGGTGAGTTTTTGACAGAAAATCTCCACTAGAAAAGTTGGGAGAGACTCCTCTTACTACCCACTTGCTTGTAGTCCTAGAGATCTCCCTTGAAAGTTGTGCTCAGTGCTTTGCTATGAAGCAGTAGATGGGTCTCATGTATTAAGTACACAATGAGTAAATTAGAATTGTTATTGGAAACAGAGAGATGGAGAGTGAATTTGTGACCCTAAGGAAGAATGAACATCCTGAGAGATTCTGAGGAAGTTCAGGGATTTCTGAAAGCAGGTGCTGGAGACATGGTCTGAATGGAACAGGCATTCCATAGTGAAAGCAAGGAGACATCTCTACAGAGGAAGCTGCCTATGTGACTGGGACTGAAGGGAGAATGGTGAAACAGGAAGGTAGATGTGCGGGAGGAAGGGTCTGGTGGGCAGGTAAGGTTTTCTTTTCTGAGACTGGCTGCTGTAAATCTGGAGTGTTGTCAAAGCCCAGGTGCTTAAAGGGTTAGTCACTGGTCTATGTATCATTGGAAGGTTGTAGAACTTTTAGGAGGTGGGTCCTGGTGGGAGTAAGTTAGGTCTTTGGGGACATGATCACAAAGGGGATATTGGAACCTTGACCATCCCTCCCCTTTTCTTTGCTTCTTGGCCACTGTAAAGTGAACAGATTTTCAACATTGATTTCCACCATGATGTACTACGTTGTCTTGGTACAGAACAAAAGGGCTGAGAGTGATGGATCAAAACCTCCAAGACCAACAACCAAACAAACTTTTCTTTCTTGTATATTGACCAAGTATTTGTTTTGGTGACAGAAGTTGACTAGCATAGATTAAGTGGAATTTTGAAGGTGTTGAAGGACAGGGTCCATTTTTATTTGGTTTCAGAAAAGATGGGGCAGGTTGGATGTGGCCAGGTCTCCCATTGTATAAGTGAGGAATGGAGGCAGGTGGTGTGGTAGCTCTTCTTGGCCATAGTTAGGCTTACAACTCTAGAGAACAGTCTTTACTTCATACAAATAACCCTACTACTTTCCATTCATGGCTATTACAGAATTGAGCATGTTCTTACTTGAACAAGGAAGACCTTAACAAACAAAATGTCTATGTGTAATTAGCATACAAAACCAAACAAAACTAAAGACAGAGGATGTAACTAGATGGCAGAGCACTTGCTTAGCAAACGTGAAGCCCCGGGTTTGGTTGAACACCACAAAATCAGTCATCAACCAAAACAGAAAAATTCAAAGAAAACATCTTATTTCCATTTAATAGGGCTTTGAGACTAAAATATAGCTCTAAATGGAATGATAGTAGCAGAAAATAGCAAAACTTACCAAGAAGTGACAATTGGTTTTGTGATACAAAGGCTGGTTACCTTTATTCCTATTTCTGAATGTCCTGAAGCAGGGCCTTGGCATAAAATAGATGTTAGGTCTACTTATGATCAGTAACTGAATCTGTGAGACAGTAAGGAGCAGGTGCATAGAGTGCCAGGCTCTGGCGCTGCAAAGACAGATACTTCCTTGAACTGCCTCCAGGGATTCTCAAATGGGAAGTACTGATGGACAAGTACTGCTGAGTTCCTCTGGACACTAAGATTTGCGTTTGGAGAGGTAGGAGATAAGAAAACAGCTTGAAATAAAAGTAGAATTTGCTATATAGGGGTCAGTGAAATAGTCATTGGTAAGATGGCATTTGAGCAAGCATAACCAGCATCAGTAGATTGGGGCGATTTCCAGGCCAAGAAAATGCTTCAAAGACCTTAAGCAAATAGCTCTTCTGTAGTGCTCAAAGCCACATGGCTTGAGAGACACAAGGGAAATGGAAGCTAGGTATGTCTGCATGCCTCTGTGTACTATAGTTCTATAGTATTCAGGGATTGGAGTGAAATGACAGCCACTTCAGGTTGAGTAGAGTAGCATCTTGGCTGAGGTTTAAAGAAGACAAAGGTCTTTGGAGGAATAGTAGAGTAAGAGATAGGGGCATAGAGGGACATTGTAGGTGCTTCTCCAGGGTCAGGTCCCAGGTCAATCGGGGTGAAAACGATGGAAGGAGAAGCGAGGGACTTGCAGAGGATATAATTTGGGTTGGGGCTGAATACAGCTGGAGAAGCTGTATTTTACCAGAATGACAAGGCTGGTGCAGAAGCAATTTTCAATTACTGTTTTTATTTTCAAGAGACAGCTTAATATTGACATTAGCCTCCTTTTTATTTTTTATCATTGTCATTTTTTCAGTTGCTCATATCGTAGAAAATGATGTGCCACCTATTTAGGACATTTGAGGTGTTGAGAACATCAGGACATTCTAGCTGTCCAGAAATCAAAGTCAGTTTCTTTGTAGGAAAGGTTCAATGTAAAGCACTTTGATTTGAAGACGTATACATAGAAGATTTTAATGCCACATTATTTTATTGAAAAATAGAACTATGATTAAACATATTAAAGAACTCAGTTACACGTGCTGTCCTGAATTCAACTGGAAGTTTGGGCAGATCAAACCTGTTTCAATTTTCTAAATATACCTTCCTGGTATTTGGAGTGAATACTCTCCAAATTGTGAGTAGAAATTATTCTTTTTAAAAATTAGGGTCTTTCACTTGTGCACAGTGATGCATGTCTGAAGTACCAGCTATTTAGGAGGCCAAAGCAGGACCATCCCTGAGCCCAGAAATTTTAAATGAAGACTGGCAATGTAGTAAGGACCTTGTTTCTTAAAAAGTAAGGGTGTCTTTCTGAGCATTGGTGTCTGAATTCTCCTCTGGGGACCAGCCATGTGGGCCTAGGGTTGAGAATGGAATGAGTCCTTGTCTTGACCCTTCATCAGCATTTGCCTTTGAACAAGATCCTCAGGAGATTTGTGTACACTTTACAGTTTGAAAAGCACTGGCTTAAAAGAGTCTAAAGCCTTCTGAAATGTTCTTTCATTGGGATCAGCACTTTATAAGGCCAGCTGGATTTAAAATCCGATGACTAACAGGTGTGTAGAACTGGTGTGAACAGTGCTGGATACTTGGGTCAAATTACAAATCAATTTTGACAGCATCTCCAGCAATCTGGTATCACATAGATGCTTTCTTAGAGAACCCCTTGCAAACAAGACCCCCAGTAATCTGGTGAGTGTGCTGGTGAGGAGCAAAAGGCCCCTTCTTGTCTATGCAAAAAATAAGAAGAGTTGTGGGTCATGTGAGTGGAGGGAAAGTTTGATACCCCCAGCACTGCAAAAAACAAAACAAAAATATGGGGTACAGTGGTATGCCTGAGTGCTTCAGTGCTGTGGAGCGGGTGTGCTCATCTTCCCAGGAAATTCATAGTGCTGAAATGAAGTTGCTGTTTGATGTAAGTTACTACACTTATTTGGAAAACATTGCCCACAGATCTCAGAATTGTTTGTTGCCTTTCTTTAAATATTTCTCTTGTCAGAATGATGAGAAAATTGCCTGTGTGGGAACTTGAGAAGTGCAAATTTGTTAATACCTCCTTTGACAATAGTTTGTATTCAGAGCTGTTTATGAGCTGTCACAAATCATTTCCAGCTAAAATGTGCTGCCACCACACCAGGCGATGGTGGAAGAATCTGGGAGGATGCGTGTGCATCCTGACGGCTCTTCTGAAGGCCCGGGCCTGTGGGGCTGCTTTTAAATTGGTAACCGAAAATGCCCTTGTTCTTGTGCAAACACTGGTAAAACCTCTGAAATGAGATACATTTTTATTGAAAAGCTTGTGATCACCAAATTATTTAGTTACATTTTGCTTTTGTGATTTCAAAATTTAAAAGTTTAAAAATGGTTAGAGAAAATTCAGAAGGTGGAGTAATCTATCTAGTGTGAACGAAAGATTAAATTCTTTTGCAAGATTGCTTTTCCTTCCTTTAAACATGCTTGTGCTCTGATTATACTTCATGGATATTTGCAACTGAACATTGTGGTGTTCATTACTTCAGAATTTAGCTCAATGCTGTTTCTTTCTTGCTTAGTATTAAAGCTGTGGCTTGATCTCTTGTGATATAATTTCCTCTTTCTTTGCTAGACTATTGGTGATGTTCAGCTGAGACAGCTGAGCAACCTTCCTCTATCCTCTCTAAGTCTTACTAGACATAACCTCAAAAGGTGATTCACAGGGCTAGTGAGATGACTCAGCAGATAGAGGCATTTACTATAAGCCTGGGACCTAAGTTTGATCCACTCCCGTAAATGTGGAAGGAGAGAGTCAATCCTCTGATCTCTTTTGTCCTCTGGCCTCCACAGGTGAACGGTGGTAGCACACAAATGCACACACACACACACACACATGCACATGCACACATACATATATGCATATACACACACATTTTAAAAAAGGTAATTTACAATTTTATCTAAAATTGCTAAGTGTTGCCATCATCTACTTCTGGATTTTATGATAGCAAAATTATAGAGTCTCAGGTTGACAGTTGGTCATTTTGTGCCCATCCAAGATGACAACGTATTCCTGAAATGCACTCTGGTTCTGCTGTGAGTTTATTCCTCAAGCTTTTCTACAAGTCCATAGTCTTCCTGTGTGAGAGCGAGAGTTCCTAAATTCACGGTTCATGGATACTTTCTCATTTAGAACCGACTTTTGGGTAAAGTGAGTTTTAAGACTAAAATGTTCTACGTTTATAGCTCTTAGAAAGGTACTAGGTAAAGGAAGCCTAAGCCTTAGGAAGAAGGATTTAGCTCCTTGTTTCATTCAGTCCATGTTCATTTATTCCCATAAGCTTGGGCAGAACATCCTGATGGAAGAAGCATGTGGAAGAAAGGCTGTTCACTTCTTGCATGGTGGAGATGAAGCAGAGAGAAAGGAGAGTATTTGGAACCAGGAAGAATTTTCAAAGGCATATTTTCCAGGATCCTATTTCCATCACCAAGACCATAACTTCCAGTTTCTAGATTCTCTCTAAACAGTGCTACTAGCTGAGGAACAAGTGTTTAGCACATGAATCTATGAGAGACAATGCGTATCCAAGCCATAATACTACCATCTGTCTGTCTGTCTGACTGTTTGTCTAGCTCTTGGCTTGTCTACCTGTCTGTCTATCTGGCTACTATCTATCAACCCTATTCACAAAACTCAAGGGGCACCTGCTTTCCCAGAATTTATCTTTACAACCACCCTATGGCTTCTTTGAGAAAGAGGAGATAGTTTCCCCGTTTTCCTTTACTTGATGCATATTCAGCAGGCGAGCCTCATTCTGACTGCAGTAGGCTGACCCAGTCTTTGTCTCCTATAAGCCATGAAGTGGGCAGAGGGGGACAGCGTGGTTTAGAGTGTCTCCTCACTTGCACTGTGATTTCCTGCTGTGTTGATGTTTAAATCTGTCTCCTCTCTTTAAAACATATGTTAACATATCTCTCAGATTTCTTATGAGGCACTCAGTGAAATGCTGCATGTAAGTTTTATATGTAGAAGCTGGGGGTGTAGCTTAGTGATAGAGTCTATGACAGAGCATGTGAGAGGCTGTGGATTCAATCTCCAGCAACAATTAAATCAGCAGCAACATTATAGATTTGGTTGTGTAGTAGGTTTTTGGTGCAACTTAGTTTTTTCCCTCTATGTAGAGAATATAATTTAGTTTCCAGCTAATCTCCTAGGATCTTGTAATGATTTTTATTGAAGATCACTCCTTTGACCTACTTATTTTCAGTGGTGGTTGAGTGGCTTATGCAGCAAAACTCTGCTGAGACCTCTTTGCTGCCATGTGCTTCTTTCTCCAGGTTGATTGTTTCCTTAATGTCTGCAAGCAGGTGCTGCCATTCCACAGATTTTCAGCAGCTCTATTCTAATCTCTGAAGTCTTCCTTTTGTTAAAAACCTGCCAATGTAAGATTTTCTTTTGCGTAGTCATAAATGACTTAAATGTATTAGAGAACTTTGCAAATCTTTCTCTAATCTGTCTTTTTTTAATTTCCACTCATACAAACTTAACAGGTACACTGGTCCCCTCCCTCCCTCTACCTCCCTCCACCCCCCTGCTCTCTCCCTCACCTCCCTCCCTATCCCCCAGTGCCTCCACCTCCCATCCCCGAAGCATCCTTTAATGTGCATGCCAAACTCTCCTCTGGGTCCTCCTCTCTGATTAGGTGCAAGGACCCAGCAGCATTTCCCAGAACCCTTTCCTGTGTTCTCCTTAAGCATAGGAACACTAGTGTGGCTGTCAATCCCTTGCCTCCAAGGTTCCTAGTGCCTTTAGTCCATGCTAGACTTTGTGCGGTCAATAATGTGTTGGACATTGTGCAAGGCATGCAGAGTCCTGTTATGATTGCTTCGGCCCTAACTTGTGTGGAGTATCTTGCATATCATTACTCCTCCCATCCTTGTGCTCTTACAATCTTACCCCCACCCCCTCTTCCGCAAATTTCCCTGAGCTTCAGGATGGGGAGAGATTAGGCTGGCCTAGTACCAGATGGTTGATATAGAGTCTCTGTCTAATCTGTCTTGACAAATGTTTTGTATTGGTTTTATATAAATTTAGCAAAAGTTGCTCATATTTGGGATACCTGGGGTCACATGACTATGAGTAGGGAGTGGCAGGTTTAGAAAGTTGGCATTTTTCTTATCCTTTTATTTCCTTTTTCATGTTGCCTTATTACTTATTATTGCTCCTTTTTCCCTCCATTTCCTTCTCTTCTTATGCTGCCTGTCTAGTTTCTCTCTCTCTCTCTCCTCTCTCCTCTCTCTCTTTTCTGTTTCATAGATATCTGTGCTTAGATACCTGTGCTTAGTTATCCTTGTCTACCTTTGTAAGACTACTTGACTGTCTGCTAGAAATCTTCTCCAACACCTTGAAAACTACCCTGTTATGGTCTCCCCGTGGCTAGGCTGCCTTTAGTATACATAAGTCCTTTTAAATGATTGCCATTTTTACAGTATTTTCCTGTGCAGACCAGGCTGGCTTAAAACTTAACAGTCGTCCTACCTCAGCCTTATGATTACAGGCCTGTGTCATGGGGCCTAGTCTATGATCTCTATTCTGATGCCCACAACTGAACCACCTTTCCGGAGAGAACAAGGCCCTGCTTTCTTCCTTTATCCTTACTGTGGTACCCAAGAGCCCTCTCATTCTGTGCTCTTCCCAGAGTGTTGGAGAACTTTGCAGAGCTCAGAGCTGGGGGGTCGAAGTGGAGTATAATGAGCATTAAGAAATAATGAGCACGTTGGCAAGTGTGAGTGGCTGCAGTGTGTCAGACCTGAATCTGTGATTTCCTCTTTGACATGCCAATTTTTAGTGAACAAAATAGAGCAGGCGGTCTTGCTGTTTTGCTTCCTAGGTGACAGATTTTCTTTACCTTGTTTGTCAGAAAAAGATGTGGTTTCTGAGCTGCACTTGTATTTCTGATTCCTGGTGAAGTTTCTTTAGCATTCTCAGTCTCTTCATTTAATGGATTATAGAAAGATAATTTTGAGAAAATGCTTGGGATAGTCCAAACAAAATATCTGTTTGAGATTAGAACAGATTTAAATAAATGTTAGCAAAATCTCATTTTACCCTAAGTCTTGAGCTAAGAACTTTTGCTGTTGGTCTGAGATTTTTAGCTTCAGACTTCTATAACTTTTGGGAGTTGTGGCCTTAACTTTAGCTGTATTGTAAAGATTCTCTTTTTCTTATGATGTAGCATAAGTTACACTATAGACTCATTATAAGTTGAAAATATTGTAAATTGAAGTGCAATGAAATGCTTCTGACTTGTTGAACTCCATAGCTTAGCAACACAGCACCCTGTGGAGTGTCAATTATTTCCCTGCATCATGGCAGAGCTGAATGGAATTGTGACTTGATGCCTCTGCCCACCATTGAGAGAAACCCATACCATGTATCTCTACTCTAAGAAAACATCAAAAATAAAAATTTGATAGTGGCCTTTGCACCATTGTTAAGTTGAATGCAGTCTTCAGTTTAGTTCAGATCTTTATAAAAACTGTACTGATTAGGTTCATTGAGCTAATGGCAAGCCTGCTCACTCAATCAATCGGGTGGTTGTAAGTTTTGCTCCTGTTAGCAAATTCATTATTTCTGTCAATTTCTGAATTCAGAGAAGTATTAGGCTTTATAAAGACCTCATATCTATTGAATTATGGCTTACCTGGCTCTCGTATCATTGTAGGCCTGAATCGGTACCTGCAGTATGCCTAGGCCAGACAGAATTGTTCAGTGCTAAGGACAGAATTGGCCTACAGAGTCCAAGAGCAAAGGTGAAGGGAAGAAACAAGAGCCAGGATCTGCATTGCTCCTGGATAGTTGGGAGATGGGTACATGGTTTTGCTTGCCATTCCAGAGACCTTCACAGGGCTGAGCGAGCACCGCAAGGGCAATAGACAGGGAGGTAGAGACTTGAACGTCTGTGTCAAGAACAAGGCAGGGGCTTGAGCTAGAGAAAGGGATACTTTCTCTAGGCTGGCCTGCCTAGCTTCAAGTCCAAGTTGTGTCTTTGTCCAGTTGTGTGTTTTTGAATGCTTCATGAAGCGACATTGTGACTTATTTTCCATGTCTGTAAGAGAAAAACGTTATGGAGCTATTAAAAAGATTGAAAGAATCAATAATACACAGTGCTTAAATCATGACTGGCTTAGCCTGTATGTTAATTATAAAACAGGGAATCCAGATTTGGACCCAACCCCATCAGATGTTACATGTCTATGAGCAGATTCTTACTGAGTTATAACTAAGATTTAGCTTCTCTACACTAATTAAATTTGCTTCACTTACATCGTCAACATGATGTTTAAATTTGGGAGGAACTGTAACAGAACCCTGGAGTGCCTGCAAGGCTCAGGACTTTTTTTATTATTATTTTTCCACTCATACAAACTTAATAGGTACATCGGTCCCCTTCCTCCCTCCACCCCTCCCCAGACCCCCTTGGTCCCTCCCCCTTTTTCCCTTCCTTTCCCCCCTTCCCTACCTTTCGCCCAGTGCCCCCATATTCCCCCTCTCCCCAATCCATGGAGCATCCTTTACTGTGAATATCAAACTTCCCTCTGTGTCCTCTAATGAGGTGTAAGGACTCAGTAGGATTGCCTAGAGCCCTTTCTTGTGCTTCCCTTTAGTATGGGAACACTATTGTGACTGTTAATCCCTTGCCTTTAAGGATCCTAGTGCCTGTGATCCATGCTAGACTTTGGAGGAGTCATTGATATGTCAATCATTGTGCAGGTCACGCAAAGTCCTGTTATAGTTACTTCCGTCCTAACTTGTGTGGAGTATCTTGCGTATTGTTGCTCCTTCCCATCTTTAGGATCTTAAAATCTTACCGCCCCCTCTTCTGCAAATTTCCTTGTAGGCTCAGGACTTTTTTATTATATTCATTCAATTGTGCTTGTATGCATGTGTGTGTGTGTATGTGTGTGTGTGTGTGTGTGTGTGTGTGTGTGTGTGTGTGTAGAACCACGGACGAATTCAGGAACCACCATGGACTGCCTCCACCTCCTCCTTGTTTACTCTGCCAGGGGATTCACAGGCTCCGCCCTACCAGGACTAGAAACGCAGGCAGCCCCCGTGGGGTCTAGGATCTGAACTTGGGACCTTCTGCCTGCAAGGCAGATGCTTAACCCCTGAGGCTCAGGGCTTTTGAAAATGGGTTTCATGATTCCGTGAAAGATCAAGAAAGGATGGCAAGCTACCCTGGCCTTGCATCAGAACACCATCCATTCCTTTACAGCTCTGAGTTTTTCTTTTTTAGAGTAGAGGACTGATGAATGATTGATGTCTGTTAACAGTCCTGCACAGCTGAGGATGGACCTTTCAGGAGGCATCCTTATAATGCTCCACATTCACAGCTATAGAAACATGGGGCCAGACATTAAACAGTTTCTCAGCTCCCCTGAGTCAAATCCTTAGAGCAAGCCTTGCTGCTTTTCCAAAAGGGAATATCCAGAGTATCAGGCACACCCATATTTAATAGGTATAAAATCATCTTATGAAGCCAGAAATGAATACTTTATGAAATATTTGTCATTGTTTAATTTATAATAGGCCTGTTTGAGTATAGTAAAATGGACTTTTTCTCATTGATAGCCTGAGCCTAGTAACTTAAGTAAATAACATTCTTGGGCAGAGAAGTCTTTGACATTTGCTTTATATTAGACACTATGCCTGCTTCAGAATTATTGTGAGCATTAAGGCATCAGCTAACACTTAACACTTTTCTCTGCAAATGACTGTGCTTTGGATTGCATAGAATAATTTCCCTAAAGCCTTTCTCTTATCCCCAGATTTTTGAATCTGGATTAGCTTCCATTTTTGAGATGTATGATGAAAAGAGCTGTTGAGGAATGGATTTGAAGAAGGCACATGGATATATTTTATAATTGTGCCATTTTATAAATATACAGAAAAGACAGATTTCCTGAATCTGGAAGATTCTGAGTTGGCTTATAAGCAGATTTGAGTGGTTTCAAGGTTGAGGCAGATGGGAGATTGATCTGTAGCTTATATAAGAGTTTTTTTTTTACCCGATGTAAAGTTGAGCACACCAAACCACAAAGCTAGAGCTCTCCTACCCCACCCCCACCCTCCACAATCTGTTCTCCATGTCACCAAATCCTGCATTTTATGTGCTAGTTTTTAATATGACTCTTCTCCACTCTAATGGTTACTGCCTTTAATTGTCCACATTTTTATTTAAATTTTTATGACAGTTTCAAAAACAAAACCAATGAATTTGTCATTTTTACTTCATGTTACCCAATCCCATCCCCCCTCTTGCTCCTAGTAGAAACCTTCTTCCAAACAGTCTCCTTCTTCTTTCATGTCTTTTTGAATGTGTGGGCCATTGACTTTCATCTGTATTGCCTGTACTGATATGTGCTTGTGCTTTACTAGAGCACAGACCTTGTATCAGCATGTGCACCGTTGAGGAAAGTAGCTTCCCTTGCTCCATTCAACATAAACCCTCAGTAGTCTCTCAGGGAGGTTTAGTATCTCACGTATTTTTTCCTCCTTGCATGGCAAAATATTGATAGGCCAAATCTTCTGCAAGTCTTCTGAAAGTAGACAAAGTTGCAGTGAGTTCATGAGTTTTGTAGTCTGTTGTGTCTAAAAGATACTTTTGGGACATATTCCTCCCTTACTCTCTGACTCTTTCATTCCACCCCTCTTCTGTGATGTTCTCTGAGTCTCAGGGTGGAGAGAGGGGGTTTAAATGGCCTATTTAGAGCTGAGCAGCACACTCACCTTTTCTCTGTATTTTGGCCAGTTGTGAGCCTCTGGTATTGATTACCTTCTATTATGAAAGAGCTTCTTCGTTGAGGACTGAGAAATGTTCATATCTGTGGATATAGATATCACTGTTTAGTTGGCAGTTTGACATCACACACTTACAGCTGGACAACAGTAGTTTGTTCCCCCTAAGAAACAGAAGTTTGTTCCCCATCTATAGGTTCTTGGCTTTGTTTATAGTACCAGGCTGTTGTCCATGTTTCTTTTTTTTATTAATACATTTTTTATTATTATTTCAGCTCATACAAACTTAATAGGTACACCAGTTCCCTCCCTCCCTCCTCCTCCTCCCGTACCCCCTACTCCTCCTCCACACCCCCTCCCTTCCCATCCCCCAGTGCCTCCCGCCCCAATTCCCAGAGAGTCCTTTCTTGTGCATGCCTGATTTTCCTCTGGGCCCTCCTCTCCGATGACGTACAAGGACCCAGTGGCCTTTCCCTGAACCCTTTCCCGTGTTCCCCTTAGGTATAGGAACACTGCTGTGGCTGCCAATCCCTTGCCTCCAAGGATCTTGGTGCCTTTAGCAGCTGCTAGACTTTGTGGGGTCAATAGTGTGTTGGACAATGCGCAGGGCATGTAAAGTCCAATTATGATTGCTTCAGCCCTAACTTGTATGGAGTATCTTACATATCATTGCTCCTCCCATCCTTTTGCTCTTACACTCTTACCGCCCTCTCTTCCGCAAATTTCCCTGAGCTTCAGGATGGGGAGAGATTAAGCTGGCCTAATTCTAGGTGGTTGATATAGAGTCTCTGAAGTTCTGGATTGTGGTTTGTTGATTTTCTTTTGCAGTTTTGCTGCTCCTGCAATGCCCTTCACTCCATCCTGGTGGGCATTGTATGTCACCCCCTGGCCAGAGACAAAAAGCTGTTAAACTAGAGTCTTGTGATAAAAGCACATTCAAAGGTAGATGTAATAAAAGTGGGAGACCACAGTGAGGGAGGGGTCTATCACCCATTTGCAAAATGGTTACTTTTTATCTGCCAGACTATATGCCCTCCTCTTCTGGTGAGATCATACCCCCTCAGTAGTAAATGATCAGGAAGGAAAGTCTGTGAACTTAATCAGAAGTCTCATTACTTATTTGAGTCCTTGATGGAGGCCTATTTTCTCTGCTGTAACATGATCCACTCTCTCCTTGTTTCTGGTGTGGCACTCCTACCCCATCCCTCCTGTTCATAATCCTTGCAATTACTGTATTGCAGAGATTCTTCTATGAGTGTCTCCAGGTGGGCTGGGTGGGTTTGGTACTAGGAGCCACCTATTAGGGAGTACATACGGCGCTTAATTTTCTGGGTCTGGGATACTTCACTTAATATAATTGTTTCTAATGACATCCATTTCCCAGCAAATTCCAGTAATTCATCATTTTTGATGGCTGAGTAGTACTCCATTGTATAGATGTACCACAATTTTCTTATCCACTTGTCAACTGTTGGACATTTGGGTTGATTCCATGACTTTGCTGTTGTAAACAGTGCTGCTATGAACATGGTCGTGCTTGTGCTATCGATGTGAACCTCTGCTGTATGGGGGGTTATTCCCAAAAGTGGGATAGCAGGGTCATGTGGCATTTCAATCTTTAATTTCTTTAAGACTCTCCAGACGGCTCGCCAGAGTGGCTGTATGAGCCTGCATTCCCACCAGCAATGTAGGAGAGTTCCCCTCTCTCCACATCCTCTTCAGCATTTGTTGTTGTTTGTATGGTGGATTTTTGCCATCCTGACTGGGGTGAGATGATATCTCAGGGAAGTTTTGATTTGCATTTCCCTGATGGATAAAGAAGTGGAGCATTTTTTAAGATATTTGTTAGACATTTTTAAAAATTTATTATTATTATTATTATTTATTCAACTGCGCGCATGTGCGTGTGTATGTGTGTGCGCGTGTGTGTATCTGTGTGTGTGTGTCTGTGTATGTGTAGAACCACGGACGATTCGTGAACCACCATGGACGCCTCCACCTCCTTCTGCCCCGGGATTCACAGGCTCCGCCCTACTAGGACCAGAAGCACAGGCCGCCCCCCGCTTCCGCCTGGCATCTATACGTGGGATCTGGGATCCGAACTCAGGACCTTCCGCCTTCAAGGCGGAGGCTTAACCCCTGAGCCACCTCTCCAGCCCATTTGTTAGACATTTTAATTTCATCCCTGGTAAAATTTCTTTTAAGTTCCAGGGCCCATTTTTTAATTGGGCCATTGGTTTCCTTGGTGTTTAGTTTTCTAAGTTCTTTGTGCACTCTGGACAGCAGAGTTCTATCAGATGTGTGGTTAGTGAAGATTTACTCCCATTCTGTGGGTTGCCTTTGAGCTCGTGTTACAATCTCTTTATCTGAACAGAAGCTCTTTAATTTCACAAGATCCCAACTGTTGAGAGTTGGTAGCAGTGACTGTGCCATTGGATGTCTGTTTAGGAAATGTTGGCCTAGCCCAATCAGCTCGAGGGAGTTCCCTACCCATTCACCTATGGTTTTTATAGTCTCTGGCCTGATATTAAGGTCCTTGATCCATTTGGAATTAAGTCTTGTACATGGTGACAAGTATGGGTCCAGCTTTAATCTTCTGCATGTGGAGATCCAGTTTTGCCAGCACCATTTGTTGAAGATGCTGTTCTTTTTCCATTGGATTCTTTGGGCCCCTTTGTCAAAGACCAAATGGCTGTAATTTTGTGGGCTTATGTCTGGGTCTTCAATCCTTATCCATTGATCTGTGTATCTATTTTGGAGCCAGTACCAGGCTGTCTTTATAACTATGGATTTGTAGTATAGACTAAGGTTTGGTATGGTAATACTTCCAGCAGTGTTTTTGTTACTCAGGATTGTCTTTGCTATCCTGGGTCTTTTGTGCCTCCATATGAACTTTGAGATTGTTTGGTCAACTTCTTTGAAGAATTGCTTTGGGATTTTAATTGGTATAGCACTGAATTTGTATATTGCCTTTGGTAGGATGGTCATTTTTACGATGTTGATTCTGCCAATCCAGGAACAAGGGAGGTCTTTCCACCTTCTGGTGTCTTCTGCTATTTCTTTCTTTAGGGTTTTAAAGTTTTCATTGTAAAGGTCTTTTACCTCCTTGGCTAGGTTTATACCAAGGTATTTCATTTTTTTAGGGGTTATAGTAAATGGCATTGTTTCTCTTAAGGCTTTTTCACTTCTTTCATTCTGGGCATATAGGAAGGCCTCTGATTTTTTCACATTTATTTTGTATCCTGCCACCCTGCGGAACTTCTCAATTAGTTCCAGGAGCTTCCTGGTGGAGTTTTTGGGATCCCTCAGGTATAAGATCATGTCATCTGCAAATAGAGACAATTTGACTTCTTCCTTGCCGATTTGAATCCCTCTTATGTCCCTTTCTTGTCTTATGGCTTCAGCTAAGACTTCAAGTACAATATTGAATAGAAGTGGTGAGAGTGGACAGCCTTGTCTAGTTCCTGATCGAAGTGGGAATGCTTCCAATTGTTCCCCATTGAGCATAATCCTTGCTGTGGGCTTGTTGTATACAGCTTTTATTATATTGATAAAGGTTCCTTCCATTCCTACTGTCTCTAGCGTTTTGATCATAAAAGGCTGTTGGATCTTGTCAAAAGCTTTTTCTGCATCTATCGAGAGTATCATGTGATCTTGGACTTTGGACTGGTTTACATGATGAATTACATTTATTGATTTGCGTATGTTGAACGAACCTTGTGTGCCGGGGATGAAGCCTACTTGGTCCCTGTGAATAATCTTTTTAATATGTTTTTGAATCCGATTTGCTAAGACTTTGTTGAGAATCTTTGCGTCTGTGTTCATCAGAGAGATCGGCCTATAGTTTTCTTTTTTAAGTGAATCTTTATTAGGTTTTGGGATTAAAACGATATTAGCTTCATAGAAGGATTTTGGTAGTGTTCCTTCTTTTGCTATTTGATGGAACAATTTAAGGAGTATTGGTGTTATTAACTCCTTAAATGTCTGGTAGAACTCTGTGCTGAATCCATCTGGTCCAGGACATTTTTTGGTGGGAAGATTTGAGATTACTTCTTCAATTTCCTTATATGTTATAGAACTATTTAAATAATTCACAACTTCCTGATTCAATTTAGGTAAGTTGTGTTTACTTAGAAATTCATCCATCTCTTTTGTGTTGTCAAACTTCACTGAGTATAAGTTTTTGAAATATGATGTTATAATTCTTTGGATTTCTTGGGTATCAGTAGTGATAACTCCATTTTCATTTCTAATTTTGTTAACTTGGGTTTTCTCTCTCTTGCTTTTGGTTAATTTAGCTAGGGGTGTATCAGTCTTATTGATTTTTTCAAAGAACCAGCTTTTTGACTGGTTGATTTTCTCTATCATTTTCTTAATCTCGATTTCAGATATTTCTCCCCTTATTTTGCTAATCTCCTCTCTTCTACTACTTTTGGGATCAGATTGCTCTAGTTTCTCTAAAGCTTTAAGCTACATTGTTAAGTTGTTTATTTCTGATTTTTCCATTTTTTTGATGTAGGCATTAAGAGCTATGAACTTACCTCTTAGAACAGCTTTCATTGTGTCCCAGAGATTTTGGTAAGTTGTATTTTCATTATCATTCACTTTCAGGAAACCTTGAATTTCCTTTTTAATTTCTTCCTGAATCCAGTTCTCATTCAGCATCATATTGTTAAGTTTCCAGGAGTTAGTGTATTTTCTCTTGTTTGTTGTGTTGTGGAGGTCCAGCTTTAGGCCATGGTGGTCTGATAGGGCACAGGTTAGAATTTCAACTTTCTTGTATATGTGTAGATTCATTTTGTGGCCCAATATGTGATCTATTTTGGAGAAAGTTCCATGTGCTGCTGAGAAAAATGTGTATTCTTTGGTGCGTGGGTGAAAAGTTCGATAGAGATCTGTGAGGTCCATTTCTTTAAGGGTTTGATTAAGTTCCAAAGTGTCTCTGTTAAGCTTTTGACCTGTTGATCTATCCCATGTTAAGAGGGCGGTGTTGAAGTCCCCAAGAATTATTGCTTGGGAGTTGATTTCTTGCTTTAGACGCTGTAGGATTTTCTTAATGAATGTGGAGGGGCCCGTATTGGGTGCATATATGTTCAGTATTGTGAAGTCTTCCTGGTGAATTGTACCTGTGACTAAAATGTAGTATTCATCCGTGTCTCTTATAATTTTCTTTGGTTTGAAGTCCACTTTGTCTGATATCATAATGGCTACCCCTGCCTGTTTTCTGCTTCCATTAGCTTGTAGAATTATTGACCAGCCTTTTATTTTTAGGGCATGCCTATCTTTTGTGGTGAGATGGGCTTCCTGCAGGCAGCAGCTTGATGGATTGTGATTTTTAATCCACGTTTGTAATCTGTGTCTCTTGATCGGTGAGTTAATTCCATTAACATTTAGTGTTATAATGGAGAAACTATTTTTGATTCCAGACATTTATTATGTTTAGTAGTTTTATAAGTATATTGCTTCGCTTTTAATGGTGTTATACTTGCCTTCTGTTCTCCTGGATATGCCTGTTTTTTTCTTCACGCTTGAGTATAATTTCTAGCATTTTTTGAAGGCCTGGTTTGGTGGACATGTATCCCTTCAAGTTGTCTTTGTGCCGGAAGATTTTTCTTTGTCCCTCGATCATGACTGATAGTTTTTCAGGGTAAATCAGCCTGGGTTGACATTTTTGCTCATTCAATACTTGAAGTATGTCTCTCCAAGCTCTTCTTGCTTTTACTGTTTCGACTGAGAAGTCATTTGTTATTTTAATTGGTTTACCTTTAAAAGTGACTTGTTTTTTCTCCCTTGAAGCTCTCAGCACCAGTTCTTTATCTTGAATGTGGAGTGTTTTGACTATTATTTGCTGTGGCGAGCTTCTGTTTTGGTCATATCTGTTTGGGGTGTGGAATGCCTCTTGTATATGGATGGGCCTCTCTTTTTTTAGATGAGGAAAGTTTTCCTTGATGATCGTTTGAAAAATTTCCTCAGGGGTGGTATTTTGAGATTCTTGCTCTGGTATTCCATGAATACGCATGTTGGGCTTCTTCAGGGTGTCCCATATCTCCTGGATATTTCTCTCACGTATCTTTTTGGCTTTAACAACCTCTTCCATTGAGCTGGTTAATACTTCCGCTTTATCTTCTAGATCTGAAATTCTGTTTTCTGCTTCATTAGTTCTGCTGATAAGACTTTCTGTGAAGTTCTGGGTTGAAGATAACTTGTCTTTTACTTCAGTTTTAAAGTCTGCTGGAGTCTGCTTTAACTGCTCTATGCCAGTTTTTGTTTCTTGCACTGTTTTTCTCAACTCCTCCAAGTGTCTGTTGTGTTCCTCCTCAAAGCGATTGATTTGATTATTTAATTCCTCCCGGATTTCCTCTTTCATAGTATTGAACATGGTAATGATCATATTTTGAAGGTCGTTGTCCTGGGTCAGGCTTTCTTGGCCATTTTCCATGGGTTTGTTCTGGTTGGAGTCTAACATTATGGGATTAATTCCTTCAGTGGGAGATTTGTTTACTTGAGTGTTGTTTCTCATGGATTTGCACTTTGACTTTGGCATTGTCGTTTTACCTCTTAAGATCTTCTTTTAATTTCTGTGCGTTTTTCACTAAACTGAATTATTTTGCCTGGGGTTTTGGGGGTGGGCGGAGACGGAGCTTACCTAAGTCGAGGTGAGTCCAGGCTGGACCCCGCGCATCCCAGGCGGCGGAGTGGGGGAAGGAAGGATGGGGCGTCGGCGGGCGCTATTTAATCTGGGGGACCTGGGGACGAGCCCAGGTACAGGAGGGTGCCCTCTCCTCCTCCCAGGCCCTGAGCGGCGGCTCCGGCTGGATGGTGGGAGGAGCTGTGTCCCTTGGGCGGCCTGGGATTCTGGGGGTGGGCGGGGACCGAGCTTACCTAGGTCGCGGCGTGGTGAGGCCAGGCTGCGGAGTGGAGGGAAAGGGAGGATGGGGCGTCAGCGGGGCGCTATTTAAACCTGGGGGACCTGAGGGAGGGGCCCGGGTGCAGAGGGGGTGCCCTTTCCTCCTCCCAAGCCCTGCGCGCGCGGCTCCTGCTGGATGGTCCATGTTTCTTGCTTGGACATTTGCAATGGTATTTCGAACGGAGTGCTCTTGCCTCTGACCTGTGTTGTTTCTGTTCCCTTCTCGAGGTGTAACTATGGTCAGAGGTGTAACTGTAGTCAGAATCATTCTCAGGGTTGTCAAACTAACATGTATTAGTTCTAATTGGTGAAGTTCTCAAGGGAAGTTGATGTTCCTGGCCCATGACCCTACTCTGAAAACTACTATATCTTTTTTGCATGTAGGGCTGGGCTTTTAAATTGCCTGACTTCAGAGTTGAAGGATAAACCTTCCTATGTCATTTGTTCTAAATCTCTCTTTCCAACTTCCTTTCTCTCTGAGGCACTACCTTCTTCTTCTTTAACACATCTACTGGTTCTCAGTGATCTACCCTTCCTTTTCTAGTTTGTCTTTTAGTGTGACTGACTCCACCATGAAGCACAAATATCACTTGAAAGTCACTGAGGTGACCGTTTTTCTCTGTTCACTGTCATTTGTTGAAATTTGTAATGGAATCAAATTGTTCCATGGTATGCAGCAATAAGACATACTACATCTCGTTCTTTTTTCTTTTTTCTTTTTCTTTTTTTTTGTTTTTTCTGATTCTTTTTCTTTTCTTTTTATTTTTTTTCCCACTCATACAAACTTAACAGGTACACTGGTCCCTTCCCTCCCTCCACCCCCACCCCCCTGTGCCCCTCTCCCCTCCCTCTTCCCACCCCATCCCCCAGTGCCTCCCCCTCCCATTCCCGGAGCATCCTTTAATGAGCATGCCAAATTCTTCTCTGGGTCCTCCTCTCCTATGAGGTGCAAGGACTCAATGGCATTTCCCAGAACCGTTTCCTGTGTTCCCTTTAAGCATAGAAACACTACTGTGGCTGTCAATCCCTTGCCGCCAAGGATCCTAGTACCTTTAGCAAACGCTAGACTTTATGGGGTTAATAATGTGTTGGAAATTGCGCAGGGCATGCAAAGTCCAAATATAATTGCTTCGGCCCTAACTTGTGTGGAGTATCTTGCATATCATTGCTCCTCCTATCCTTGTGCTCTTACACTCTTACCGCCCCCTCTTCCGCAAATTTCCCTGAGCTTCAGGATGGGGAGAGATTAGGCTGGCCTAGTTCCAGGTGGTTGATATAATCTCTGATGTTCTGGATTATGGTTTGTTGATTTATTTTTTTTTCAGTTTTGCTGCTCCTGCAATGCCCTTCACTCCATCCTGATGGGTATTGGATATCACCCCCTGGCTAGAGATAAAAACCTGTTAAATTAGAGTCTTGTTATAAGAGTATATTCAAAGGTAGATGTAATAAAAGTAGGGAACTGTGGTGAAAGAGGGGCAAGCACCCATTTGCGAAATGGTAACTTTCTATCTGCCAGACTATACGTCCTCCCCTTATGGTAAGATCATATCCCATCAGTTGTAAATGATCAGGAAGGAAAGTCTGTGAACTTAACCAGATGTCTCATTACTTACTTGCAGTCCTTGATGGTGGCCTATTTTCTCTGCTGTAACATGGTCCCCTCTCTCCTTGTTTCTGGTGTGGCCCTCCTTCCCCATCCCTCCTGTTCATAATCCTTGCAATTACTGTAGATATTGCAGAGATTTGTCTTTGAGTGTCTCTAAGTGGGTTTGGTACTAGAAGCCACCTATTAGGGAGTACATACAACGCTTTATTTTCTGTGTTTGGGATACTTCACTCAGTATAATTGTTTCTAATTTCATCCACTTCCTGGCAAATTCCATTAATTCATCATTTTTGATGGCTGAGTAGTACTCCATTGTATAGATGTACCACAGTTTCCTTATCCACTCGTCAACTGTTGGACATTTGGGTTGATTCAGTATAATTGTTTCTAATGACGTCCATTTCCCGGCAAATTCCAATAATTCATCATTTTTGATGGCTGAGTAGTACTCCATTATATAGATGTACCACAGTTTCCTTATCCACTCGTCAACTGTTGGACATTTGGGTTGATTCCATGACTTTGCTATTATAAATAGTGCTGCTATGAACATGGTCATGCTTGTGCTATCGAGGTGAACATCTGCTGTATGGGAGGTTATTCCCAAAAGTGGAATAGCAGGGTCATATGACATTTCAATCTTTAATTTCTTTAAGACTCTCCAGACGGCTCGCCAGAGTGGCTGTCTGAGCCTGCATTCCCACCAGCAATGTAGGAGAGTTCCCCTCTCTCCACATCCTCTCCAGCATTTGGTGTTGTTTGCATTGTGGATTTTTGCCATCCTGAGGGGGGTGAGATGATATCTCAGGGAAGTTTTGATTTTCATTTCCTTGATGGCTAAGGATGTGGAGCATTTTTTAAGATATTTTTAGACATTTTAATTTCATCCCTGGTAAAGTTTCTTTTAAGTTCCAGGGCCCATTTTTTAATTGGGCCATTGGTTTCCTTGGTGTTTAGTTTTCTAAGTTCTTTGTGCACTCTGGACAGTAGAGCTCTATCAGATATGTGGTTAGTGAAGATTTTCTCCCATTCTGTGGGTTGCCTTTGAGCTCGTGTTACAATCTCTTTATCTGAACAGAAGCTCTTTAATTTCACAAGAACCCAACTGTTGAGAGTTGGTAGCAGTGACTGTGCCATTGGATGTCTGTTTAGGAACTGTTGGCTTAGCCCAATCAGCTCGAGGGAGTTCCCTATCCTTTCGACTATGGTTTTTATAGTCTCTGGCCTTATATCAAGGTCCTTGATCCATTTGGAATTAATTCTTGTACATGGTGACAAGTACGGGTCCAGCTTTAATCTTCTGCATGTGCAGATCCAGTTTTGCCAGCACCATTTGTTGAAGATGCTGTTCTTTTTCCATTGGATTCTTTGGGCCCCTTTGTCAAAGACCAAATGGCTATAATTTTGTGGGCTTATATCTGGGTCTTCAACCCTTATCCATTGATCTGTGTGTCTATTTTGGAGCCAGTACCAGGCAGTTTTTATAACTATGGATTTGTAGTATAGACTAAGGTTTGGTATGGTGATACCTCCAGCAGTGTTTTTGTTACTCAGGATTGTCTTTGCTATCCTGGGTCTTTTGTGCCTCCATATGAATTTTGAGATTGTTTGGTCAACTTCTTTAAAGAATTGCTTTGGGATTCTAATTGGTATAGCATTGAATTTGTATATTGCCTTTGGTAGGATGGTCATTTTTACGATGTTGATTCTGCCAATCCAGAAACATGGGAGGTCTTTCCATCTTCTGGTGTCTTCTGCTATTTCTTTCTTTAGGGTTTTAAAGTTTTCATTGTAAAGGTCTTTTACCTCCTTGGTTAGGTTTATACCAAGGTATTTCATTTTTTTAAGGGCTATAGTAAATGGGATTGTTTCTCTCAGGGCTTTTTCACTTCTTTCATTCTGGGCATATAGGAAGGCCATTGATTTTTGCACATTTATTTTGTATCCTGCCACCCTGCGGAACTTCTCAATTAGTTCCAGGAGCTTCCTGGTGGAGTTTTTGGGATCCCTTAAGTATAAGATCATGTCATCTGCAAATAGGGACAATTTGACTTCTTCCTTGCTGATTTGAATCCCTCTGATGTCTCTTTCTTGTCTTATGGCTTCAGCTAAGACTTCAAGTACAGTATTGAATAGAAGTGGTGAGAGTGGACAGCCTTGTCTAATTCCTGATCGAAGTGGGAATGCCTCCAGTTTTTCCCCATTGAGCATAATCCTTGCTGTGAGCTTGTGAAGATTTTCTCCCATTCTGTGGGTTGCCTTTGAGCTCGTGTTACAATCTCTTTATCTGAATAGAACCTCTTTAATTTTACAAGATCCCAACTGTTGAGAGTTAGTAGCAGTGACTGTGCTATTAGATGTCTGTTTAGGAACTATTGGCCTAGCCCAATCAGCTTGAGGGAGTTCCCTACCCAGCTTTTATTACATTGATAAAGGTTCCTTCCATTCCTACTGTCTCTAGTGTTTTCATCATAAAAGGTTGTTGGATCTTGTCAAAAGCTTTTTCTGCATCTATCAAGAGTATCATGTCGTCTTGGACTTTGGATTGGTTTATATGATGAATTACATTTATTGATTTGTGTATGTTGAACCAACCTTGTATGCCTACTTGGTCCCCGTGAATGATCTTTTTGATATGTTTTTGAATCCGATTTGCTAAGAGTTTGTTGAGAATCTTTGCATCTGTGTTCATCAGAGAGATTGGCCCATTTCTTTTTTAAGTGTATCTTTATTAGGTTTTGGAATTAAAATAATATTGGCTTCATAGAAGGAATTTGGTAGTGTTCCCTCCTTTGCTATTTGATGAAACAGTTTAAGGAGTATTGATGTTATTAACTCCTTAAATGTCTGGTAGAACTCTGTGCTGAATCCATCTGGCCCAGGATATTTTTTGGTGGGAAGATTCAAGATTATTTCCTCCATTTCCTTATATGTTATAGGACTATTTAAATAATTCACAACTTCCTGATTCAATTTAGGTAAGTTGTGTTTACTTAGAAATTCATCCATCTCTTTTGTGTTGTCAAACTTCACTGAGTATAAGTTTTTGAAATATGATGTTATAATTCTTTGGATTTCTTGGGTATCAGTAGTGATAACTCCATTTTCATTTCTAATTTTGTTAACTTGGGTTTTCTCTCTCTTGCTTTTGGTTAATTTAGCTAGGGGTGTATCAATCTTATTGATTTTTTCAAAGAACCAGCTTTTTGACTGGTTGATTTTCTCTATCATTTTTCCTAATCTCGATTTCAGATATTTCTCCCCTTATTTTGCTAATCTCCTCTCTTCTACTACTTTTGGGATCAGATTGCTCTAGTTTCTCTAAAGCTTTAAGCTGCATTGTTAAGTTATTTATTTCTGATGTTTCCATTTTTTTGATGTAGACATTAAGAGCTATGAACTTACCTCTCAGGACAGCTTTCATTGTGTCCCAGAGATTTTGGTAAGTTGTATTTTCATTATCGTTCGCTTTCAGGAAATCTTGAATTTCCTTTTTAATGTCTTCCTGAATCCAGTTCTCATTTAGCATCATAGTGTTAAGTTTCCAGGAGTTAGTGTATTTTCTCTTGTTTGTTGTGTTGTGGATGTCCAGCTTCAGGCCGTGGTGGTCTGATAGGGCACAGGGTAGAATTTCAACTTTCCTGTATATGTGTAGATTCATTTTGTGGCCCAATATGTGATCTATTTTGGAGAAAGTTCCGTGTGCTGCTGAGAAAAATGTGTATTCTTTGGTGCGTGGATGAAAAGTTCAATAGAGATCTGTGAGGTCCATTTCTTTAAGGGTTTGATTAAGTTCCAAAGTGTCTCTGTTAAGCTTTTGACCTGTTGATCTATCCCATGTTGAGAGGGCGGTGTTGAAATCCCCAAGAATTATCGTTTGAGGGTTGATTTCTTGCTTTAGACGCTGTAGGATTTTCTTAATGAATGTGGAGGGGCCTGTTTTGGGTGCATATATGTTCAGTATTGTGAAATCTTCCTGGTGAATTGTACCTGTGACTAAAATGTAGTATCCATCTGTGTCTATTATGATTTTTTTTGGTTTGAAGTCCACTTTGTCCGAAAGCATGATGGCTACCCCTGCCTGTTTCTTGGTTCCATTAGCTTGCAGAATTTTGGACCAACCTTTCATTTTTAGGATGTGCCTATCTTTTGTGGTGAAATGAGTTTCCTGCAGGCAGCAGATTGATGGGTTGTGATTTTTAATCCACGTTTGTAATCTGTGTCTCTTGATCGGTGAGTTAATTCCATTAACATTTAGTGTTATAATGGAGAAACTATTTTTAATTCTAGACATTTATTATATTTAGTAGTTTTTATAAGTATATTGCTTCGCTTTTAATGGTGTTATACTTGCCTTCTGTTCTCCTGGATATGCCTGTTTTTTTCTTCACGCTTGAGTATCATTTCTAGCATTTTTTGAAGGCCTGGTTTGGTGGACATGTATCCCTTCAAGTTGTCTTTGTGCTGGAAAGTTTTTCTTTCTTCCTCGATCATGACTGATAGTTTTTCAGGGTAAATCAGCCTGGGTTGACATTTTTGCTCATTCAATACTTGAAGTATGTCTCTCCAAGCTCTTCTTGCTTTTTCTGTTTCCATTGAGAAGTCATTTGTTATTTTAATAAGTTTGCCTTTAAAAGTGACTTGCTTTTTTTCTCTTGAAGCTCTCAGCACCTTTTCTTTGTCTTGAATGTGGAGTGTTTTGTCTATTATTTGTCGTGGCGATTTTCAATTTTGGTCATATCAGATTGGAGTGCGAAATGCCTCTTGTATTTGGATGGGCCTCTCATTCTTCAGTTGAGGGAAGTTTTCATTTATGATAATTTGAAAAATTTCCTCAGATGTGGTATTTTGGGATTCTGGCTCTGGTATTCCATGAATGCGCATGTTAGGCTTCTTCAGGGTGTCCCATATCTCTTGGATGTTTCTCCTCTCAAGTATCTTTTTGGTTTTAGCAATCTCTTCCATTGAGCTGGTTAATTCTCCCACTTTGTCTTCAAGATATGAAATTCTATTTTCTGCTTTGTTAGTCCTGCTGATAAGACTCTCTGTTGAGTTTTGGGTTGAAGATAACTTGTCTTTTAGTTCAATTTTAAACTCTGCCTGAGACTGTTTTAACTGCTCTATGCCTATTTTTGTTTCTTGAACTGTTTTTCTCAACTCCTCCAAGTGCCTGTATGTTCCTGTTCAAAGTGGTTGATACAGTTGTTTAACTCCTTTTGGATTTTCTCTTTCTTGTATTTATCATGGTAATGATCATACTTTGAAAGTGGTTGTCTTGTTTCTGGCTTTCTTGGCTGTTTTTGTGAATTTGTTCTGGTTGGAATCCATCATTAATTCTTTCGGTGGGAGATTGGTCTTCCTAGGTTTTGTTTCTCATGGATCTACACTTTTACTTGGGCATTGTTGTTTTGTGTTCTAGGGCTTTTTAGTTTCTGTGTGTTTTTGACTGAACTGATTTAGTTGGTATTACTACACTTGGGCAGTTATTACTAGTGCTTTCCTTGGAGTTGGGTATGTTTGTCTTTTGTTATTGTTATTTCCTTGTTGAGACTATTAGGCTGTTAGTACATCAGTTAAATCAGGTTAAGTAGACAAGGGGTGAATATTAGTATGGTAGTGCACTTTTACTATTTAGTATTTTGGTGATATGTGAGAGTGAGTGGTGTACTCCCTGGAGTTGTATATGTTTTTGGGGTGCTGTATGGAAAAGTTAATCTACAGTGATTAATATTAGAAAGGAACAGTAAGGTGAAAAAAAGGAGGTTTATCTTTGGGCTGGATGTGAAGAATCTCTCCCATGTGATAGGATGATTGTAGAGTTTTTCAGATGTATGGCCTTTGACCCTTGGAACTTTGCTTGAGTTTCTTTTGGACTCTATTGAATTCTGAGTAGCAGTGTGTCTGGGGATGGCGAACTGGGAAGCGCGGTCGGGCAGACAAGGCAGGAGGGAGGGAGAAAAGGGGGCTGAGGCCCCGATGCGTGGCCCAGGCTAAAACCGCTCATTATTTTTCTTAAGAAATGAAACAAATTTCATCTGAACTCTAATTCAATAAGAAAGGCAAGGTGGGTCGTCATTTGGAGGTTTCCCTCCCCCATGGGAGGATATTCAAGGACTTGTCAGTCATTCCCCTCCTCCCCCCCTTCCTTGGCAATAGGTCCTACTTATTTGGCAGGTGGTCAGGTCTGCTGAAATCATCTCCCTTAGGCATGGGCCTCGTTTGGTCAGTTCTGGAGAACACTTGACCTCCTGCTTAGAGCTAGGGTCTTATGGAGCTGCCTTTGCTAGCTCTCTACCCTCTGGAAGCCTGGCTTTCCTAGGTGTGGCCTCTTTACTCTGTTTTTTCCCTTACCCCTGTTCAATAAGAGCTTAGACCTATGTTTTTCCAGGTGTTAGTTTGCTTGAAAAATCATTCTGGGAGCTTGTTAAAAGTGCAAATTTCTGGACTCCATCCCAAGAGATTCTGACTCAGAGTGACTACGATAGTGTTGGGATGTATGTGTCTTGTGATGTCCCTATTTTCCTTTTTGAACCAGAAGCTGGTCTCTATAACTCATTCTGCTCCACAGTCCTTCACGACTGGACCATTGGGCCAGAAGCGCATAGATGTTTTCAGACTTATTTCAATAGAGTAGTCCTCGAGACAAGTGTGCACTGTAAACTGGGAAAATGCCAAACTCAGAGAGGGATTTTTCTTATCTTATCCTTCTGACATGGAACTCCTATGTCCAGAGGCAGGAGGTTTCTGAGAGTTTCTGTGGCTGCCTTTTCCAATCTGGAGTTTGACATAGGCATGACTAAGAATGCAATTTTTTTTTTTCAACTTGGCAAATGATCATCTTAGATCAAAGAAAAGCTGCTGAAGTAGCTTTCACATTTGTTTGCTAGCAGATGATAGCTTTATAAGTAAGTCCAGCATTTCTAGTCTTGCTTTATGCAGCCCCGCAGTTATGGCTGGATTCTTGGCCTGTGCCTGATCCCTCTCCCTTCCCTACCTTTGGAGTAGTTTTCAGGATGTTAGCTACAGTTTCATTCAAAAGAGCAAGTCATTGACTTCAGGTAGACTGAAATGGATAAAATTCTGAATAAGAGTAATAGCAAATGTATTTTTTAAATGTCATGCTGAGATCAATAATCTTTTCCGTTAACATAGAATTTCTTCATTATGTCATGAAATAATTTTCTGAATTTTGGCATAGGTTTTGGTTACAATAAACAAAATAATGATGATGGGAGGGAGAGGTTGGCAAAAATGTTCTTAGACTGAAATTCTAAAAAATTGTTTAATGGTTTTTAGTTATATTTGCAAAATATAGTTTTGCCTGCAAGGGCCAAATCTATGAGGAATGTTTTATTTATATAGTTATAGAGAGACATTCTGAAATTTTTTTCATCATGTCCTTTTAAATCATAAGAAAAATGTTTGAAAGCTGTAGTCATGGTCATTGGAATAACCTCTGTGTGTGCATGTACCCACATGTGCACAGACTTTTGACATTAGCAGTTATCATGAGTGGTCTGACCTATTTTTTTTATTATTTATTCAATTGTGTGTGTGTGCGCGTGTGTGCGTGAGTGCACGCGTGTGTGTATGTATGTGTGTGTGCATGTATGTGTGTGTGTGTGTGTGTAGAACCATGGACGAATTCCGGAACCACCATGGACGCCTCCACCTCCTCCTTGTTTACTCTGCCCTGGGATTCACAGGCTCCACACTACCAGGACCAGAAATGCAGGCCGCCCCCGCTTCCGCCTGGTGTCTATACGTGGGGTCTAGGATCTGAACTCAGGATCTTCTGCCTGCAAGACAGAGATTTAACCTCTGAGCCACCTCTCCAGCCCCCCTGACCTCTTTCTTTTAAAACTAGCAGCAACAACTGTGTCTGTCATGTTTTGTGGTGGATAGAAGAGGAACGAAGACAGTTTACTGGACTGTGAAGTTTTCCAGGGGCATAGCTGTGTATGTTAATTTGCTTTCTAAAAACAACTTGTGCGGTGTTCTGCTGCTGGAGACCAGCTGTCTCTTTTCACTCAGGCCCAGCTCCTCCTGCATGCAACTTTACCGTGAGCAAGCTTACTGCTGAAGCTGCAGGAGGCTGACCTGCTTCTTTGCTTCATGCTCATCTTTTGATTTTCCAGAAGGTTTTAGCTAGAAGAAGGTCTAGGTAGAGGTGTCCCCTTCAGACATTTAAGCATTGCCCAGCAATTTCTTGTGTGTGTGTGTGTGTGTATGTGTGCGCATGTGCGTGTACATATGTGTGTGTGTGTTTTAACTCTTACATGTGTTGAGAATTGACATAGGGGAGAGTTTTGACCTAAGGAGGTGTAGGCAGACCAATATATTCATTTATTGTTTGTTCTTTTTAATTCTTGTGCTTGTTAACTTGTGCACAGAGAGATAGCTTTCTCCTAAGACTAAGTAAGATGGCAGTTTCTTGTCACTTATTTATTCTCATTAACACATATTTTCTCTTCTGCTGATGGGTTACCAATAACACAGACTCTCTGACTTTCCTCTCAAACTGTTTTAGACCTCTCTGGTCTTTTTTTTTTTTTTTTGCTCAATTTTTCCTTTCTATTTTCTCCTCTTTTCATTCCTTTCCTCTTGTTCCTCTGCTTGGTTGACATCCGTTTTTTGTCTCCTCACTTCCTTCCTTATCCTAGCAATGCTTGTTACTGTGAACTTGCTCAATAGCATGGTGTGTTAAGGTGTTGTGGTTGTAATTATTTTCCTACATCCCCTCCACCCAGTTACTTGAGTATTCTTAGTGTTTGGAATCTGGATAAGTGAGAACTAAATTTCATCTGAGGGTCTGAAAATGCAGCATTGTGTTTAAATGTATTATCTGAGTTTAATACTGAAGACATGGAGAAAGGGGAGATATTTTAATAAGTTAGCAGATGCAAAATAATATATTTTAAAGATTAATCTTATATATAGTACTTAGCAACTGTAACATCATTTTCTGCACTTGAGTTAAGGGTTGCTATCATAGGCTGCTTCAGATTTTTTTTGGCTTCGACATCCCTTTTTCTTTCCTCAGTCATTGATTTGTGGTTATACTACTTTTTTTTTAAGTCTAAAGAATAAAGAAAGTAAAACCCTAGCATGTTAGAAGTTTTACACCACGATATTGCAAACCTGTAAAAGTTCTTAACAAGTTAGTGATTTGGATGGATTTTTCACGAGAACTTCTTAACTAAAGGTAATAAAATAAATGCCTGAAAATAGCCAAACTTTGGACCATTGTTTGGCAATATCTGCCTTTTAAAAACTTTCCAGAACTTGGAGGAAGGATTAAATAGAGATTTTAAAAATAAAGACAACAAATTAACATTGATTATTTGCCAACAATTTGATTTTTTTCTTTCAACTTTTAACCCCACATTCCAAAAAATTTGGACTATGGGAAGAACTAGAATATTATAGTGTTATTGCTTTTTTTTGAAATTGAAATTGGTTTGCAGAAGTGGAAAATTGGCAGCAAGTATGGAAACTAGCAAATCAGTTTATAGTGCTCTGAGCTTCTTAGTTTAATGAAACCCACAAGAATGAGGAAAGGCTTCATGAGTATGAATGAGAGGCTATCACAGTTAGGATTTTCCATTTCTGGAAGTTTATTTTCATACTTATTAATTCAGTAGTATGTAGAACTGCATGCCCAGGTTTTCATTAGTTAATAATAATTTTCAAAATGGGCAGGGTTTCAACTCTAATAGTTATTTTTGCAGTGGTCTCATGAAGAAAATGCTGGGATATATTTCTAAGAATGTACACAGTGAAGAGGAATTTGGAAATTGTAAAACAAACAAACTTGTGGTACAGCAAAATGCAAACAACTGGTCTACACAGCAGTGCCATTCTGTACAGTTGGATGTTGCTCTGAACTCAAGGCTATTAACATTATAGTGGAAGCATGAATCTATTTTTAATCAAAATTATCAATTGGTATGAGGATATTTGGAAACCATCTGTACTTTTTTGGATAAAATGGCATAGAGGTGGTGAAGGCCATCTTAATAGTGGCTTCAGTTGACATCATTAATGTATTTCTAACCCATTGGATGTAGTGTGCTTAGACTGTAGTCTAACAGAGTTGATAGTATAAGAGTTCCTTCCAACATGTTCCCCTTCCATTCTGTGGCAGTTTGCACATTTTTCGCACAAGATTGTATCCTTGGTGTCCTCATTGCCTTCTCATTCTGCCTCTTCTTAGTGCTTCCTTGGATGCTCTGTGCTCTCCTCATCCCAAATGACCTTTTCCATTATGCAGCATTCACATTAGCATGCTGATAAATGACATCTCAACATCCTTCACAGTAGACTTTTGCTGCTTATAGATTTGAATGTCTATTTCTAGAAGAGTTGAAGCAGACTTTGATCTACAGTCCAGCCTGGACCCTAGTGTGCCTCTCATTTCCTGGGTGCTTGTTAGAAACATGGAGCCTTGGAACTTACTGCAGACTTGCAAAATCCAACTGGCCTGCTCTGCAGTGCAAAGTTGGGCTAATACTAGGCTGGAATGAGCATTTACAAGCTATTAAGATAGTGAAAGTCAAGGCAAAGATACTGTAGCAGTAAAATGTGTTTTCATTAAGTTATTTCAGAATGTTGGATTCCAGACTTTATTTGAAAAGTTCATGTATAAATAGTACAGATGGGTGAGTTCTGTTTGGCTCTAACAGAGAACATTTAGCTCCATTTTGCTTTCTGGTTAACTCATGAGATTTTCAGAGCTGTACTAGAAATGACAGGGCATCTGAAAACTTTACAGGTGGACTAGCACTTATTATTCTCTACAGGTCAAAACTCATTAGTAAGGAAACCATTGTTTATGTAGATGACAACCAGTCCTAAAACAAGGAGCCTACACAATCAAAGATAATATTTTATATTGTAAGGGTAAATATGCTTTTAGAAACTTAAGATGGTTATATTTGTGGGGCTGGAGAGATAGCTCAGTGTGTAAGGCAGCTGCTTACAAACCTGGTACCTGAGATCCATCGCTAGAAGCCCATGAGGGACAAGTTTGCATTCCAATCAGCAATAAACAAGAGATTCCTTCTGTTCACATCCTTGCCAGCATTTGTTGTTATGTATGTTATTAATTTTAGCCAGTCTGACTAGGTAAGATGATATCTCAGAGTAGCATTAATTTACATCTGCCTGATGGAGATGGAGGTTAAACACTTAAAGATATCTGTTAGACTTTTGAATTTCACCTTGTGAAAAGTTTTCTTTTAGTTCTGAAAAAATTGGATTGTTTGTTTTCTTGATATTTACTTGTTCTGAGTTCTTTATATATTCTGGGTTGCCTTTTTAAATGATTGATGTTTTCTTTTGCAGAACAGAAGCATTTTGATTTTATGAGATTCCATTTGTTGATTGTTGGTCTTTTTTCCTGTAGAAATGGGGTTCTATTTAGAAAGTCTAGGGTGATCAGTCCTTGTGTACTCTATTTTTTCTTGTAGGAGATTCAGTGTCTCTGGTCTAACATTAGGGTCTTTGATCCATTTGGAGTTAATTTTTGTGCTGGGTGAGAGATAGGGGTCACAGTTTCATTCTTTTACGTGTAGACATCTAATTTTCCTAGCACCACTTGTTGAAGATTGTCCCTTTTCCACTGCGCATTTTTGACATCCTTGTCAAATATCAAGTGACTGTAGATATATGGAATTTATGTGAGTGTGATTGTGTGTGTGTGTGCATATATGTCATAGCTTGTAAGATGGTAGGACGACAACATGAAATGTTGCTTTTTTTCCTTTCACCTTGTTTGAGCCGTATTCTCTACTGTGCATGCCAAGCTAATTAACCCTAGAACCTTTCCTTCTTCCCCTTCCCATCATACAGCATGAGTACTGGGATTATAGATATGCAGTACTGGATCTTACATTTATGTAGGACCTTGATATTTGAATTCAAATATTCACTTGTACAGCAAGCACTTTTATCCACTTCCTATCCCCCCCAAGTAGAGTCCACATACTTTAATATTGAATTATCAAGTTATTATTGGCTTGGTTTATCAATACATCAAATAAATGCATATCTACATATCAATGAACAATGAATATTTGTCATTCAGAAGTGTTGGGAAATAGTATAGTGATATAATTATGTAATTAGAATTCACTGAGGTTAAGATAAAAATGATTTTGAGCACTCGTTTTGCTCCTAACTTAAATAGTTTTAGGATTATTTTTATGAATATAAAATAAAATTTTTATTTTATTTTATTTTATAAATAAATTTTATAAATAAAATTTTTATTTTATTTTATAAATAGTTTTAGAAAGGTAAATGTCCAGCATCTATCTGTAAATAAAGGATGGAGAAGGGTGAGGCTGGGAGATGGCTCAGGAGTTAAAGCCTTTGCCTCCAAGACAAAAGAATCTGAGTTTAAATATCCATATTCCATGTGAAAATGCTGGGTGGATATGGCAGCTTCCTGCAATTCTGGTCCTGGAAGGTGGAGCCTGGAAAACCCCAGAGCAAAGCAGTAAGGAGATAGAAGCAATTCAGGATGCTTCCTTACATCATCCTTGGTCCTCCACAGGACTTGAGACCCGCTTATCAGAATGGAACACATTCCTATTACTGTAATCTAGAACAGGAATCTAAAAAGGGGAAGGGAAAAATAGCCAATGAACTTGTAGGTAGGAAGACAAAATAGCTGCTATTATATCCATAGATTTGAAGAACATTTAACACTCAATCTAGAAGTATTCTATAATAAAGGTAGAGGATTCAGCATCCTGACAGGATGGAGCCTAGGGCAGTAGAAGAGCAGTGAAGTGGACAACATTGGCCAGCCATCACTGACAATAGAGCAGGGCTCACCCAGAATCAGGCCAACCTAATCTCTCCCATCCTAAGGCCTTGGGAACTTCATGGAAGAAGGGGCGGTGAGATTGCATGAATCTAAAGATGGGAAGGTCCACCATTAGACAATACATTTCATTCAAGGCAGGGCTGCTGCATCTAGTAACTTACTGCAGTGAGACGTGTCCTTACCAGACCTGCATAGTATCTGATATACCAACATGCCCATAGACTATAGAGTAATGCAAAGAACATACAGTAGAAATCTTAGGGACTAAAGTTGGATGAGTGAAGGGAAATGCTCCTATCAGTAGGGTGGCCTGAAGAGAGGCAACTTTGCATGCCACAAATGGCTTGAAGCCCCACAAGAGTACACAAGCTAGAGGGAACCCTGGGGTCCATAGAAACAGATAGGAAAGGAAGGTGGGAGGAAGTGGGATGGATGGATGGATGAAGGGAAGGAAGAGAAATGGGAGGGAGGGAGGATGGAGGAAAGCATGGATAAGTACTCAATATGCTTATAAAATTAGAAAAATAAAATAATTTAGAGAAAGAAATGACATACAGTAAATATGGATTGGGAGAAGGATGTCTCTTTTCTTATTTCTTAATCTCCCTATAATACTAAGCATTCTGGAAGATCTCTTTACTTTTCCTTCCCATGTTATAATTCCCTTGTGATAGTTCTCTTTCCTTCAGGCTTGTTGTATTTTAAATGGTTTTATTTCATGGAACCCAGTTTTCAGCTGTAGCAAACCCCATTTGAGAGAGAGGAAGGAAATCTTCCATCAGTTTCTGCTCTTCACGTTGCTCAAGCGCAAATATTTTACCTTAAAAACTGAGTCAGAATGTTGTGCAAGTTAAGAATAAACGGCAGGGGAAAAAGCGGCACTGGACCCGGGACTGGAGCAGAGGGGGCCGCTGCAGCGATGCGCAAGCGGACCGGGAACCCAGCCCGAGCCCAAGAGGTCTCTTCCCTGGATTGGGAGATGGTGAAAAATGTTTTGAAAAAGCAAGAAGCGACACAGTGGCAGCAGTTCTCAAAGCAGCGAGATGAGCACGAGGAGCAAGTCTGGATTCTAGCCTCGGAACCAGCATCGCCAGCCTCCATAAAGACCCCACCAAAAGACCAGAACAAAGCAACGATAATTTAGGTAGCTGTGTAGAATTTTGAATAAAATATGCTGGTGCCATCAAGAAACTGAGACTGTCTGAGGGAAAAAGTCTGGAGGGAACCACTGGACCTAATAAACTATATAGATGTTGCTCAGCAAGATGGAAAGTTGAAAAGTTGCCGTTTGTTTCTCTGGAGGAAGAGTTTAGCTTGGGAGTTTCCAAGTACGGCATAAAAGTATCCACATCAGATCAGTATGGTCTTGTGACTTTTGCAGGACGTCTTGTACAGGCATACTCTGTATTTGATCATACACATGGTGTGCTACGCCGACTGCCTGGAAGCTGCTGGCTTCCAAGACAGACGCCAGCGGGTGTATCAGTGCAGCAGCCAGGAACAAGCTCAAGCAATCTGCAAAGCCTTATTCACTGCTTTTGACTCCATATTGTTGTCTGCTGAGAAATCCTGAGCTCTCCACTCAAATGGAAGCTGACCTCATGCGAAAAGCCCACATGTTTTCTACATCATTCTTTTAACCTGTGGTGTTGAACTAGTGTGGAAATAGGAAGCAATGCCCTATCCTGGTTTTCAGAAGGAAGTGCAATGTATAAAATTCTATTTTTAAAAAATATTAAAATGCGTCATATTCCAAAAAGAAAGAAAGAAAGAGAAAGAAAGAAAGAGAAAGAAAGAAAGAAAGAAAGAAAGAAAGAAAGAAAGAAAGAAAGAAAGAAAGAAAGAAAGAAAAACTTCAGTGCTGACATGGCGGAGCATACGCTTAGGAGGCAGCAGAAGCAGGAGGACCACTGTGCCTTTCAAGTCAGTTTGATCTTCAGAGGAAGTTCCAGGTTAGCCAGGGTTTCATTGGAAGACCCTGTCTCAGAAAAAAAGGAAGATGAAAAGATACAACACCAACAGAAAACATGTGACCAAAAAGCAAACACAAAAATAAAATGAAGCAAAAATCAGGGATGCAGTATAGTTCACAGGAGGAATATTTGGGAGGCACAGGACTGCAGAGAGTGAAAACCAAAAATGTAAGGGCAAGTGGGCTCCCCTTCCTTTGAGACATCCTAGCCCTGGTGCAGGGAGGGCCTCGCATATGTTGGTTTTCAGCAATACATTCTGTTCTTGCCTCACAAGAGCTCACAGCTCACAAACATATTAAGAACATGTTACTCAGGAGATAGTTTGGGGTTAGTGAGATAACCAGTCCCACAGCATGATACTTTATCACTTTGGAAAGCCACATGTGAATTTCTCAAATACTTTGAGCAGCAGGGTTTGCCTATGAAGATCCCAGTTGGCATTTTCTGTGCTTTCTGCGAGTGGCTGCGTTTATTCCCTTCGGTCTCTTTTTCTTGAGTGAGCAGTTCTGAAGCCTTAATTTCCTTTGCAGAGGCATAATATTTATGTTAGACTTTTTTTCTTTGAAGCACTGGACGTGAGTTGTGTTTTGTGAGATTATGGAAAAGGCATGCATTTACTAGAAAGGGAGGAAGGAAGAAACCGGGCGGGTGTCAGGTCTGCATCCTGACCTGGGACTGATTGTCTTTGTATAGGCCTGTTTCTTCCTTTGCGCTGGCTCCATGCCAGCCCACCACTGCCCCCTCCACCTAAGAGGATCCTAACCTTTGGACCACAGCCAAAGATGGGCCCGAGAGAGCTGAATTATGCTAAGAAGAGGGAATGAGTGTTGAAATTTTTGGCCCTGTGTTATAGAACTACTGTTGCTAGTTTTTCTTGGCATGGGTGTTAGAATCTTGTTTATGTTTACTGATTAATGAAGGAGTGGTAATATATAATAAGTTTCTGAACATAGACTTCAGGGGAGCAAGGTAAGTTTTTCCAATAAATGAAACTTGTATTTGTATTCTTTTATGTATTTTAACTTATTTCAATATTTAAAAATAATTTTTCTCATGAGAGTATTAGCCACCAGAAATATTTATGCATTCAATTTTTTATTTTAAACAGTTTAAATAAAATCTTAAAGGGTTTAAAATGATCTCTTTAAGAATAAAAAAGTGTTGAAAAATTTTTGAAGTAGGTGGTCAGGAAGTTGTTTCAGACTTTGAAGACTTATAAGCCAGGAATGTTAGTCAGGAAACTTAGTGGGCCCCACATTTGAAAAGACTTGAAAGTAAGAGGGAATCTGGCAGAAGAGAAGAAGGGTTGTAATGGGAAGGGGGGTGGGGTTGGGGATTAAGATACGGAAATATCATAAACTCACTATATTTATGTATGAAATACTAAAAGAATAAAACCCGCTACCCCCCAAAAAAAACCCCAAACAAAACAAAATAGAAAAAAATTATAGCCAGATCATTTGACCCAAACAGGTGTTAGTCATTTTGGCTTGGAATTAAACTTACTGATACAAATGGGAAATCAAGAATGAATCATAAATTTTGAATTTTGCTATGGCATTTAAATAAGAAGTTCTGAATGCAATTTTGCAGGTTTGAACTAATTCAATTGCTGTGGTCTTACTGTGCTATGTATCTGTTGGCAAATAGTAATTGTTTTAATTCGTGCCATCCACAAAAGCAAAAAGCTGAAGTGAGGGATGTTAAAATGTCCAACTTGTAAGCATGAGGTCCTGAGTTGCAGCCCCAGAACCCATGTAAAAATGCTGAGCGTGGCGGTTGCTTGTAATCATAGCGCTTGGGAGGGGAGGTAGAGATAGGAGGATCCTAAGGCTCTCTGGCCAGCCAGTCTAGCCTGGCTGGGGTGCTCCAGAGCAAGAAGAGACCCTGTCTGTCTCAGAGTGGGTGGGTGGATGTCCCTGTCTGGTCTCAACATGTGCTTGCATACACATGCAGCAGCATACATATAATAGTTTATAGGGTTGCCAGAATGCCAATAATAGGGTTCTTTTTCACAGGGAAGTCCTACGTAGAGTGGGAAAAGTGAATTGTCACTTCTGATGGATGAGACAGGGAAGGGAGGGCTATTCCAAAGTACCAGCATATATGTATTAATATGTAAAACTTACCATAAAATTATAAACCTAATAGCTTAAACAGAACTCATTTATCACCTCTCAGTTTGCACAGCTAAAACTGGTGAATTGTTGTTCAGTTGGTTCTTTGCTCAGGTTTCATACAGGTAAGGTGTTAGACTATTTAAGGGCAGAATCTATTTTCAGGCTGTTCAAGTTTGTTGGTAAAATGAATAGCTTGTGACTGTGGAACTGATGTCCATGTTTCCTTACTGGCTGACTTCTTGGGCTCTTCTCAGCAACTAGAGGCCCCTGGAATTTTGGTCACATCCGTCTGGTCCTATCTTAGCAGCTTACTTCTTCAGAGCTGGGGAGGAAGCTGATGCTCTTCAGTGAGTCAGATGGAACCTTTATATATGAGAAGATCAAGCGAGTGGTATCCTGTTCCAGGCTCTTTTGGTGAGAGGCAGGTCATTTAAGGGTACAATCCGTTGTGGGTCACCTTAGAATTATGCTCACTGTAGTACATTTATGGTTGTTCAGCAGGCTTCTCCCAAGAAACCTCAGCAAGGCTGATGAGAGAGTTAGAGAATAAAAACTAAAAGCTGAAAAAGCATAAGAAAAGAATATCTATAGGTTCCCAATAATAGTCTGAAGGAGTTGAATGAAAACAGTGAGGTATGTGGCTCATGTATTTGGGGTAGACCTCCACAGGCATCTTGTAGGGTTCTTTAAATGGATGACAGTCATTTTTATCTGGATGCCTCAGGATTGGCTGCACACTAGGGAATGACATATGGTAGGAACATGCTTTGAGAGACAAGTCTCGTGGAGAGCTCTGTAGCACACAAATGAGACAGATGGTGGCTTCTTCCACCTTGGACAAGAGTATATCCTACACATTGGCAGGCTGGCTGCTGAAGGGTGCTCATTTTTATCCAAGGCAGAGGATTTCACTAAAATGAGACAGTCACTAAGTGAGACATGGTACTCCACTTGGAATGATGTGATATACACAGAATAAGCTCACTGATTTGGGGTAAGGATGCTGATGATAGATGGTATGAACTAGATGAAATCTGGAGTGCCCAAGGGAGGGCAGATAAAGACAGAATTCCAGTACTATACAAAATTCACTAAGTGTTTATGAAAAGGGATGTGACACAGCTGTGCTTGCCTCCTTTTGCAGCTCATGATTATGTAGACTGGATTGCCTCAAGGCAAGGTGGATGTCCAGGAAGAAAATAGTCTTTTCAACAAGGTACTTGGGAGGCTAAGGCAGGAGAGTTGTCACAACTCCGAGGGCATCTTGTACTATAGAGTGACACTCTGTCACATGGCAAAACAAAGAACCAGAAAAGGAAAACAAACAAAAGAAAAAAGAAAAGTTTTTTTTTTTTTTCACAGACAAACAATGTTTACCAAACGACATCATCCGTCAAGGACACTAGTCCTTTGTAGCTTCTAACTGATGAAATAAGGTTTCTGTCTTTGGAGAAACAAGTATGTGTGTATATATATATATATATACATATATATATATATATTTTTTTTTAATTGAAAGATGAGAACGTGCTGCCCCCGGAGGCTGCTAGAAAGAATATTTTGTTCCAATTTAGTCGCATCCCTTACTCCAGATTTTTGGCTATAATTCTGTGTTTCTTCCCTTTGATGCTTGATGCTTATGTTTGTATTTTCTGTTTTATTTGTTTTGATATTTGTGCCTTTTATTGTGACAGCCCTCAAATATTTTTTTGGAACTTGGGTTGGGGTAAATCGTACTAAGAGAAATAATCAATTCACTGAAATTCTTATTTATCTTCCTAGGGGTTCAAGCTCTACATTTGTCACATCAGACATCTTTCTCCTGGTGGGCTGTTTTTGTGAATGGACATCGGGTTTAATGTAGTTTAAAAGGTGAGTAGAACTTAAGACAGATGTTTATCAAGCAAAGTTTGTCATAGCACTGTTGCTGACCTCTTTAAATGCTATGTTTGGCTTTACATATGTGTATCTATGTGTATGTTTGTTTGTTTTCTCAAAATTGGGATAGTTGGAAGTAAAAGCTTAGATGATAATTATGTGTTTTGGTAACTCTGATATCCTTTAGCCTAAACTTGGATTTAGGGCCATCCTGCTACAGTCAGTCAACAAAGATGATAGAAAAAAGAAGGATCACCTTAAGTCTAGCTTGTCTACTACCTACTTTTTACCCAAGGAATGTTCTTTACCTCACATACTTCTGGCTTGTTATTAGAGATTTTATTGATCTTTATTCTGCCTAATGGTCATGTTTTGTTTGATGTTCCCAGACATTAAATAAAGGCGCATATGAGACTATATAAAAAGGCAAGGAGTTCTGTACAATTCTGCAAGAGTCAAATGGTTCATTGCTTATGCAGATTCCTTGCTAGTTTTATAAGGTCAAAAATGAATCTGCATCCCCAGCCCCTTTACCTTGCCTTCCTCCCTGTCTGCCGACTCAATATGCCCATACAGGGTCTGCTATGTGGGTCGGCTCGATAAAACTTTTGCCAGATGAAATGAGTTGATGAAGGCCCCCTGAAGGATCTCAGCATGTATATGTAGGCCTTCTTTTTTGATCGCTATTGGGATTCGGTGATGCAGTTGGAGCATCGGAAAAGTTTATGTGATTCTTTGAATTTGAGTGAGTGTTCACAGTTTAGAGCCTTCCTAAGATTGTGGGCTCTAGAACTTCTCTGTAGATGCAATTCCTTTCTGTATGGCCAGTTGAATTTAGCTTATATATGTTTTTTTCCTGAGTGAACTTCACCATCACCTATCTAAGAACATGGAGCTCTTTCAGTTGGCGCTCACTGCATCTGAGGTGCTCAGACTGCACACCTTGGTGATTTTTCAGAGCTGACTCAGATAACATCATGCTTGAGAATCCCTTTATTTTGTTGAGTGATGATTCACACTATTTTTGTTCATGATTTGTACTACTTTCCTGCCATAATAGTGTGTTCTCACCACCGGAAAGTAATTTTCTAAATAATTAATACATCATTGATTTATGCTCCAAAAAAGCTTGATTTGCACATTTTTGGCAAAAGCAGTAATAATAATTTTTTTTCTTTTTTTGGGACTGCGTATATGATGTGTGTATGTGTGTGTGTGTGTGTGTGTGTGTGTGTGTGTGTGTGTACTTGTGATCTATATTGTGTGTGTGAATGTCAGATTACAAACTTGGATATTGTCTTGCCTTCCTGCTTATTTGTGACAGGGTCTGTCTGTCTCTTACTCATCACCTCTGTGTGTGACAGGCTAGCTGGCCTGTGAGCCTTTTGAGATTTCTCCTATCTCTGCTTCTCATCTTGCCCTCACAGCACTGTTATTATAGATATGCACTATTGTACCTTGTTTTCTGTGGGTTCTGGAGTTTCAAACTCAGGTCCTTACAGCTGCATGAAATGTATTTTTACCCACTGAACTATCTTCCCAATTCCAAAAGTAGCAGTAATTCTTGAAAATTACATAAGTATCTGACTTCCCTCCTTATATGGAATTACCTCATTCTGTTAGCTATTTTAAGCAACTTTCAAAATTAGTAATGGGAAAGTTTTTCATGACAGCAGTACTGTATGTAGTTTTCAGGTCACATGTAAAGCTATATTCTCCTCCCCCCAAACAAAACAAAACAAAACAAAACACATCAGAGCGGTTGAGGAGTTCACCATTTCTGTAGACTACATGTTGCTTCATATATTATGGGTGATTTTCAAGCATAGGCTTAGATTCTGAAGTTGTTATAAGAATATTCACACCTTTAAAATAAGTTCCTAGAATATACATTCACTTTGTTACTTGTAAAATCTTGTCCCTTAAACAGCTCACAGCTGTACTGTGAGACATTCCTACATGCTGATCAAATGGACAGGTGTCATTTTCTCTCCCTTCTTGGCTTGTCTGGGAACATGCCTGTATTTTTATACTCCACATTTTTTTTTGAATTTGGTATCAAAAGTAGTCTTGAGTCTCCATGTTTTATAAGTTATTAAGGATATTTTTAAATTTTGATTTTCTGGGACTATTGAGACAACTTAGTCGAAAAGGCACTTGCTACTAAGCCCGATAACCTGAGATTGAGCTCCTGAACCACACGCTGGAGAAGAGAACCAAGTCCCCAGAAGTTGTTTCTCCACTTAGGAATATCACTCATTTGTGTGCCTTCTGAAGCAAACAGACAGACAAATAAACAAGCAAATGTCAATTTTGAAATTCTTGAAGGATTTGAAAACATATACCCCTTGGTCACATTCACTTGTATTGTGGAATCTATCTTTAAATTCCAGCCCTGTCACTTTTATTCATATTGTTTGTATAAGCTAAGACTGACTCAGAATCTCAGCTTCTCCTGTCTTTTCATGGAGATAACTACCTTGCAGAATCGCTTTGAAATGCCTAATTTAGTATTTGATGCACATTAAATGCTCAGTACAATGTCAATTATTGACTAGCTTGTTTCATGAGTCACATGCCTTGGGAATTGTAGGATAACAAGGACAGAGGTGCTGTGCTCCATCTTCCTTCAAGACTTGTTTTTTTTTTTTTTCTTAAAAACGAGGCATCTTGCCAAGTGTCATGAAATCCTAGTGAAACTGATTAAACACAAAGCTGCTGAGATGTAGGTGAAGAAATCATTAATTTAGGCTCTTTACTCCATTTCCTATCTTCTTCATAAGAGAATGAAACCTCATAGGTATATTTGGTTAGCTGTGATAGACTCTCAGCACAGATGAGAAAGATTTAGTGGGGGGTGGAGGGGGTGGGGAAAGTCCATCGGTCTTCAGGTTTTTCTCCAGTCCTTTGTAAGTGGAGGGCCAGGACTTCGAGAAAAGCTCAGCAATGAACAGATAACCCTGTTCAACCTTATGCTTCCCTAACCTGAATATGAACTTTGCATTGTGTTAAATTAAAGAATTTTAAAGTAAATTCAAAGACCAGTAGTACTAGGAAAAGTATTCATTACCTTTGAATTTAAGTTCTGGTCACCTATGTCGGTAAATAAAGCCATACTTATATACAAACTTATCTTTGGCAATGTACAAAGAAACAGATTAAGTCATGAAAATGTGATGAGCAAGAACATTTAGAGTTGGAGCCTGAGATGTTTTAACTTGAAGGAGTGAGCTCTGCCTTGATGTTAGAGCCATGTAGAAAGGTTGCACTAAGATGTGTCTGCCTGAGAAGCTGAGTGATGATGACTTGGAACATCTCTTGTCCTCCAAAAGTTGTTATTTTGGAGGCTACACCAAGGCTGCCAGTGAGCAGGAGTCCTGGGGAGACCCCAGGTACACTATTCAGTGTCTTTCTGGCTTTGAAGGTGCTTTCGGTCCTACCTTCTCTGTGTCCTTCTCCCCTGCCTGTTTGCCTCTCCAGCTGTCTGTGTAGCATCAAACCACTGGGACATAAAGTCCATTTCTCTGCTTTTCTTTCTCATTTTTCTACTGTAGGTGAGGAGTGGTATTAAGAAAAGTGGAAACAGTATGGGTGCCAGGAATGCTGGGTGTTGTAAGGAAGGCCAGTTTTAAAAGTCAAAAGTGAAACTTTTTCCCCTGTCTCTTCGGTCTGTGGCCTAAGAGCTTGGGAACTTTCTCTATTTGTTCCATTGGTTATTTTATTATTTATTAATAATTTATTTATTATGCATGTACATACATGTTTATATGTGTATAGGTGTGTATGTGTGCATGCGTGTGCATGCATATGTGTGTGTGTGTGTGTGTGTGTTCCCAAGTGTGTTGGTATGTATGCAGGAGTGTACTTGAATGTGCACCCATGGAGGTCTAAGGGTGGTATCAGGAATCATCCTTGGATTGTTCTTCCATCTTATAGTTGTGAGCCAGGGTCTCTAAGCCCAAAGTGCACTGTTAGGACGAGGCTGGCCAGTTTATTTTGGGGATTCCCAGACTCTTCCTTCCAGGGCTAGAATCACGAGTGGGTTACCACACCTGCCTAACATTTTACAAGGGATCTGGGGATCCAGACTCGAGTCCACTTGTTGCAAGGCAAGGGCTTTAACCACTAGACCATCTCTCAAACACTCGTTCTTTTTCTTTTTTTTTCACTCTTTTTCTTTTTAAATTTATTTTTATTCTTTTGGAGCTTCATAGATGAATACAGTGAATTTATGTTATTTTCACTCCTTATTTCATTTTCACTCCTTATTGCCCAATCCTGTCCTCTTTCCTTTTCTTTCTTCAGATTTTTCCAGTGTCCTTCAAGCTTTTGTCTTTTTGCATGTGTGGTCCACTGAGTCATTTGGCTTGCCTGTGTCTGAACACTATCTGGAACATGATAATGTAACAGTGGGAGTATCACGGAGGAAAGTAGCTCCTGTTCCCCCTGACATGTGACAACCACCCTTAGTAGTCTCTCAGTATAACTTTTCTTTCTTTCTTTTCTTTTTTTTTAAATCTCTCTCTGTCTTTCTGTTTCTCTGTCTCTCTGTCTCTTTCTCTCTCAAAGGGCACTATGTTGTTCCTGTGGAGACCTAAGGATGATTTCAGGAATCATCCTGGATTGGTATACCTCCTTATGGCTGGGCCCTGGGGTTTCAGGCTCCACTTTGCAGAGCCAGAAATGCCATTTCTGCCTGGATTTTTTACGTGGGATCCGGGATCTGAACTCTAGTCCATTTGCTTGTGAGGCAAAGGCTTTAACCTCTGAGCCATAGCCCCAGCCTACCTTTTTTTTTTTTTTTTTGGTGAGGCAATGTCTTTCATTGGCCTGAATGCCTCCCCTGTGGAGGAATTACAAGTGAATACTACCGTGCCTGCCCTTTTTCCCCCTTTTTTTAAAACTAGATTTTGGAACTTAAATTTAGTTTTTTTGTAGTTTCATGGTAAGCGTTTCACCAGTTGAATTATCTCATTAAAATTTTTGTTTGTCAAGTACCCTTGCAAGAATATATCAGAAACAACTTTAATATTGTGCTTTAAATTTAAGTGATGTTAGCTTCATCAGTGGATTGCCTATCAAAGTATTGTCAAACTGCTAAAAAAGCTAGCAAATTTTCCACCTAAAATTTTTGTGGGGGAAGTTAGTGTAGGGAAAGAGAATAAAAATAAGCCGTTCAGAGATTCTGGGTTGCTGGGTGTCGAGTGTATCTTTCTGTGGTGGGAGGTTAGAAATAGCACTGCTTTTTATGGGATTCTTAGCAACAGCTTGAAAATTCGTCTGCCTGGGTTTGGTCTCTTTGTGTGGGTGAAGTAACTTCTGCAGTGCAGTGACACTGGGGGCAGAGCCTGGGAACACATTTCACTACTCCTTTTTTTGCTCCTGCTTCCTTTTCCCTACTTGTATAACCTGGTTGAGCAGCACTTGAGTGTAAAATGTGCTTTGCCAAGGTTAGGTTCTTACGGCTGGCTTGAGACAGTAATGCCAGCTGTAACAGGCTGAGTCCCAACAGTCCCCACAAAGTCACACTGGTGCATCTGTGAAGGCATCTGCTGGAAGGGTGTGTCCTTCAAGGAAGACAGTCTCTTCAAGTCTTGGTGCCAATGAGTTACATTGCTACCTTTAAAAAAATGTCCTTATGAATTCTTGAAATTACTAGTTACATAATTTTTTTATTGAAATTCTTTTCATATACAAACAAAATGAATTTATGGCTTTACCCTGACCCCCTCTTCTTTACCCTCTCTTGTCTCTCTCTCTCTCTCTCTCTCCAATCCAACCTTGCTCCTCCTGCCCTCCTGTCCCACTACATGTGTGGATCCCTTTGGGGTGCCTGTGTTAGCAGGCAACCAGGTCTCTGTGGTAGCATATACGGTTCTTCAGGGGACAAAGTCACAAGTGGGGAGTTTCCTCTTCCCTTGTCCATTGTTTGTTCAGAGACTTTCTCAGAAGGTGGTTGTTTTTTCCTGAGCTTCTCTCTAGTCATTGGGGGAATGTTGATATGTCGGCCATTGTATAGATCTGGTGGTAGAAGTTCTCATTGCAGTGAGATCCTGGGTACAGCAATCCTGTCATTGTTGGAGTGTTTTGGCTGGCAAAACACCTCCCCACATTAGGCTCTTGGAATCTGCTGTCTCCTTTTCTGCAAGGTTCCCTGAGTGTTGGGATGGGGAAAATTTTTAATGGCCTGATTAGAGCTGAGCATTCCAGGGTGACTGATATTCTACATGCTACAGTCTGCACTCTGGCCACTTGTGGTTTTCTGTCTCACCAGCCTTTCATTGCAATAGGGTGCATTTTGGTTGAATGCTGGGAGTTTTTCTTATCTAAGGATTAAGTATTTAGATAGTAACTTACTATCAAATTTTTGTAGTTAACACTAAGACATTTGTTCTTGTATAGTGTCCATTTTCTTCTCTTTTACTATTATTTAGATAGGTTTATAGTATCAGGCGTGTGTTCTCTGACAATAAGGAGTTTAGAACTCTTTCAGAGAGTAATTGGTTACCCATGGATTTTAAACACCACTGTTACTTCCCTGAATTCTTCTTACCAGAGTTGTTGTAGCTTGCAATGGTCATAGCTGGGTGAGACTGTTGATCCCTCTTTTCCCCTGAGTCACAAGACTTTTTTCTTCTTCTTTACCCCTTACTGCGTCCTATCCCCTTAAGACTTTTCTTCTGTAATGGCCTTTTTTTGTTTATTTGCTTGTGTTCTTTTGTCTCCACTCCTTTGGGATCTTCTTCCCCTCATCCATTGGGCTTAACGTTCCTTTGTAGTCCTTTGTAGTTTGTGGGTGTTATAGAAGTTTCCCTTTGAATATATTCTTTTGAAGATTTAATGCAGGATCCACTTAAGGGAGAACATGTGGCATCTGTCATTCTGTGTCTGGATACTTCACTTAGCATAATTCCTTCCAACTTCATCTGTTTACCAGAAAATTTAATTAATTCACTTTTGACAGCCGAATAGTATTTCATTGCGTATATGTATCACATTTTCATCATCTGTTGGAGAGCTATACTGATTCCATTTCTTTGCTATTGTAAAGAGAACTGCAAGGCACATGGATGTACATGTGTCTTTATAGTAAGATGTAGCTGTCTATGGGAATAGTCCCAAGAGTGATAGAGCTGGGTCATGTGATATATTGATTTTTAAGTTTTTAAAGAAAATTCCATATTGATTTTCAAAGGGGTTGTACAAGTTTATATTCCTACCGGCAATAAATGAGGGATCCCTTCTCCCCACATCCTTTAAAGAATTTGTTGCTGTTTGTGTTTTGGATTTTAGCCCTTCCGACTGGTGTGAGATGATACAGCAGTGTGGTTTTAACTTGCATTTCCCTAATGGCTAAGGAGGTAGAACTTTTTTAAGATACTTGTTAGACATTTGAATTTCATCCTGTGAAAAGTTCCTTTTTAGTTCTAAGGCACATGTTTTATATGGCCCCTTCTAAGACCCTTCTTTGATATTTGATTTTTTTGAGTTGTTTGTATACTCTGGATATTAGTCTTTTGCCAGATATGTGATTGGAAAAGATTTAAACCATTCTGTGGGTTGTCTTTTTACTTGATTGACAGTATCTTTTGCCAAACAGAAGCTTTTTAATTTCATTAAATCCCATTTGTTGAATGTTGATCATGTTTCTTGTGCATTTGGGATTCTATTCAGAAAACACTGTCCTTTTTCTAATTTTTTTTGTTGTTGTTGCACTTATGCCAAAAATCAGTTGACTAAAGGTGTATGAGCTTATATCTGGGTCATCAATTCTGATCCATTGATTTCTACTTCTGTTTTGCACCATAATATTTTTATTATTAGTATAATTTCAGTTTTGGTGTGGTAACACTTCCGTCAGAGTTTTTATTACTCAGGATTGTTTTTGGTATCCTGGGTCTTTTGTGATTCCATATGAATTTTGAGATTTTTTATTAATTTCTGTGAAGAATTGCCTTGGAATTTTGATTGGTGTGGCATAGAATTTGTGCATTGCTTTTGGTAGGACGGTCATTTTTGCGTTGTTAATTCTACCAATCCAGAAACATGAGAGATCTTTCCACCTTCTGGTGTCTTCTGCAATCTCTTTCTTTAGTGTTTTAAAGTTTTCATTGTACAGGTCTTTCACATCCTTGGTTAGATTTATTCTAAGGCATTTCATTTTTTTTTTGAGCTATGGTAAGTAGAATTGCTTCTCTCAGCACTCTCTTGCTTTGTTCATTCTTGGTGTATAGGAAAGTCTCTGATGTTTGGATGTTAATTTTGTGGCTTGCCACCCTACCGAGCATATTTACTAGATCCAGTGATTTCCTTGTGGAACATTTGGGCTGTCTCATGCTTTCTGCTAATACGCATAGCTTTACTTCTTTCCTATTTGTACCCTTTCTCTCTCACCTTCTAAGACTTCAAAGTACAATATTGAACAGAAGTTTTTCTAGTGCCTGATCTAAGAGGGAATGCTTCAAGTATTTCACCATGTAGGATGATTTTTGCTATAAGCTTTTTGTATGTGGTCTTTATTATTTTGATAGGCTCTCTCCATTCCTGTTGTCTCCAAAGCTTTAATTATAAAAGGTGTTGAATTTCATTGAAAGCTTTTTCTATGTCCATTGAGAGGATCCTATAATTTTTGTCTTTGAATTTGTTTATATGATTAATTGTATTTATTGATTTTCATATATTAAAGCAATCTTGTGTTTCTGGAATAAGCTCAACCTGGTCATAATGAATGATCCTTTTGATATGTCTTTGAATTTGGTCTGTTAATATTTTGTTGAGGATCTTTGTATCTGTTGACCACAGAGACTGGCCTATAGTTTTCTTTTAATTTTTTGTTATATCTTTATTTGGTTTTAGGATCTGTATAATATTGGCTTTACAGAAAGAGTTTGAAAGTGTTCCTTTTCTATTTTATGGAATATTTGAGGAGTTCTTTAACTGTCTGGAAGAATTCTGCAGTGAATCCTTTGGGTCATGGGTTTTTTTGGTTGGAAGATTTGTAATTACTTTAATGTTGCTTGTTACAGTATTGTTTAAATAAATCAGTTCATCCTGATTCAACTTTGTTAGGTTGGTTGTGGTTAGACATTTATCCATTTGTTCCTGATTGTCAAATTTAGTGGACTAAAAAGATTTTTTTGGAAATGATATGAGACATTTATTTGATACACGGGATAATAATAGAGCTAGGCAATCTAACTCTGTTATAACATAAACAATAAAAAATTTACCCTTTCAGCACAAGATTTAAATTCAACTTACACAAGGGACTATGTCAAGTAAGACACAATAAGATTGCTGTTTCCAGTCCCTACCCATATTTAAATACTGATGTTCCTAATAGCTTTATTGAAATAGTTTTTAAAGATTAAAAATTTTAGAAAGACAAATCAGAATGCTTCAGTAACTATGTCCAACTCAAAATCAACTTAAATGAGTTCTGTTATTGTCCTGTATATCAAATAAATTCTTTGGTTCCCACTAACACACCTTCAGCCCATTCCCATCAGAACAGTAAGTCTTCCATACCTTCTTTCTTGTTCAGTAATTCAAAGGAACACCCAAAGATTAGTGAAAATGTAGAAATTAACACCTTTTAAATGTGTTTAAATATTTTTAAGTTTAAAAAAATGTTGAAAGTTTGTAATTCCTAGCATGAAATCACCATCTGATGAACAAGCTATCTGCAAACCACTGTAAAGATGCTTGGGCTGCACAGGGGAGGAACTGTCTTCAAGCACCCAGCTCTCCCAATGAGAAGGTCACGGATACACTGGTTCGTATTATTGCGATGTGCACTTAGTGATCTAGGCTGTTTTTCCTTCAGGAAGGGCTTCGTCAAGTGGGCATTATGCTTGACCTCCAAGTGTGCTTGGCAATTTACTGATGAGATTCATAACTTTTGGGTTGCTCTGGTATTTTGACATAATTGCCGGGTTCTGGGCCATATCTTGGAAGGCCACCATCATTTCTGGGTCCTGTCATTCCTGCCGTTCCAGGCTTCATCCCTCACCCCCAGGAAGACCACTTGGGAAAGAGCCGAACTGTGCTGCTCATTGTCTGCCTTCTTCCTCCCGTTGTGCGCTCATTTTCTTCTCGAGCCTTCTTAACCCTTTCTACTCTTTCTTTTCTCTCTCACGCTTCACGTTTACTCTCCTACTTTCTCCGATGTTGGTTGAACTTCCTCCAGCATGGCACTAGTCTTCATCATAAACCCGTTTACAGGCAAGAGCAGTTATCACCGGCTGCTTCTTCCCCATGGCCCCGAAGTCTGTGTGCTTTTCCTCTCCACTCGTACGGTTGTGCTGAGTCAGGATTTATTTTAGTAGCTGTGTCACAGTCTCAAATGGCAGCATTTGGCTTCTGTAATGTGAAAAGACACTTGCTCTCTTGGCATTCAGAATGCCAGATGAAGATTGAGCTTGGTGGCATCTGTGAACAAGTCAACGGCTTTCTGGAGCTCCCCATCATTTAATGCCTCAATGGCAGCCCCTTTCTTTTCATTGCTTGATCCATCATCTCCTCTGTTATCGCTATATTTTCATCTCCCATTTTTTGAGGGGGATCCGTATTTGGTCCAATTACACCTTCGTTGTCAGTTTCTAGATCACTTTCCTCACTTGATGGTTCATCTGTCTTTATGTTTTCCTCTGTCTTATCTGCTTTTTCTTTAATATTCTCTTCTGATTTAGCTTTATGAATAGCAGGTAGTACTGTACCACCCACATTTTCCACCCATTCTCTGAAAAGTGCATTTTTAGGGTGTGCAGGACGTTTGGGTCCTGCTTACACATTCTTAGAAAGGTAGGAAGTTCACTCACTTTGCAGATGTTCGTGGTTGGTGGTTCACACCAAGGCCCAAGTGCTGGCTCAACATGACTGTGCAGAAGGGGCTGGAATATACATTTTTGTAGTATGTTCTTATAATCTCTGAAATTCCTTGGTATTTGTTGTGATTACTCCATTTTAATCTCTAATTTTATTAATTTGAGTTTTCTCTCTTTTGGTTTTGATTAATTTGGCTAAGCATTTATCAATTTTGTTAATTTTTTAAAAGAAACCAGCTCTTTGTTGGATCGATTCTTTGTATTGTTTTCTTGGTCTCAATTTTGGATAATTTTCTCCTGATTGTTAATTTCTGCCCATGTATTGCTTTTGTGATTGTTTTTTTCTTGTTTCTCTAAAGTTTTAAACTTTACTTGTGACTTTGGGAATCATCCTGGATTGCTTCTACCTCCTTTTTGCTTTACTCTGTTTTTTTTCCAGGCTCTGCCCACAAGGAATGAGGTGTGGGCTGCCACTTTTTCCACCTGGCATTTTTATGTGGAACCTGGAATCTGAACTCAGGTACTTCTTCTTGTGAGGCAGAGTCTTAACCTCATAGTATGTTTTTGACATTATTAAGTTCTAGGAGTGTTTGTTTACTGTTTTGAATTCTGATTGGATCAATTGCGTGTCCAGTACATGTTGTTTAGTTTCCAAGAGTATGTATACTTTTTGTTGTTTACCTTATTATGGATGTCTAGCTTTATTTTGTGGTGATCACATACAGTACAGGAGGTCATTTCAATTTTCCTGTATTTGTGAAGACTTGCTTTGCAGCCTGATATGTGGTCTATTTTGGAGAAAGTTCCATGGTCTACTGAGAAGAATGTGCACTCCTTGATGTTAGGATGGAAGGTTCTGTAGATGTTGGTCAGGTCCATTTGGTTTATGGCTTGATTTAGTTCCAGCATGTCTTGATTCAGTTTTAGATATGTTGACCTGCCTGTTGGTAAGAGTGGTATGTTGAAATCCCCTACTATTATCATGTTTGGGTTGATTCATTTTACGCATTGTAGCATTTGTTTAATAAATGTAGGGTGAGTCTATGTTTGGCACATATATGTTTAAATTTGTGAAGTCTTCTTATAATGTAATTGTTCCTTTAACAAGTATGTAGTGTCCTTCCATATCTTTTATGATTTGTTTTGGTTTGAAGTCTATTTTTGTCAGATATTAGAGTGGCTACTCCTGCCTGTTTTCTAGTTTTGTTTGCTTGGAGTATCTTCATTTCACTCTGAGATAGTGCCTCTTTTATGGCGATGTGTATTTCTTGAAGGCATCAAGTTGAAGGGTTGTGATTTCAAATCCATACTCTTAGCCTATGTCTCTTGATTAGGAAGTTGAGTCCACTGATATTAAGATTATAATTGAGGAGTGTTTGTTGATTCTTTTTTATTTTTTGTAATTGTGATTTTTATATTAGCGCTTCTTTGCTTAGTAGTCATGCTGGAATTATTTTTCCCTTCTGTCCTCCTGAGTGTTTTTATTATTTTACTCAGTCTTTAATATCTTTTCTACTGTGTTCTGCAGACCTGGCCTTCAGTTTATTTTTGTCATGGAAAATTTTCTTTCACTTTCAATCATGACTGATAGTTTAGCTGGATATAGCAGCCTTAGTTGGTGCTTGTGATCATTCATGACTTGAACTTTTCTGGTTTTCACTGTTCCCATTGAAAAATCAGCTGTTATTCTGATAGACTTGTCTTTAAACATGGCTTTGTTTTTTAGTCTTACAGCTCTCAAAAACTTTCTCTTTATCCTGAAAATGTCAGTGTTTTGACTGGCATTTTGCTGGGAGAGGGTGTTGTTCCACATTGATCATACCTGATCATTGTATAGTATGTATCTTGTACTTGGATAGGGATCTCTTTCCTTAGGTGGATTTATTCTTTTCATTTATGGTGGTGTGTTTGGGGTTATGTTCTATGAGTTTCTTGTTCTAGAATTCCATTGATATGCAGGTGTTACTTCTTCATGGTGTCCCATAGCTCTTGAATATTCCTTTTATGTATTTTTAGAAATCCTTTCAGCTTCTTCAATTGATTGATCTTGTTCTGTTAAGATCTGTTCCAATTGTGTTATTCTCTTTTTTTCTTGGTCAGTTTTGTTGGTGATAATTTCTGCTCAATTTTTGATTATAGATGGCCTGACCTTTATTTAAAATTTAATTTCAGCTTGAGTTTTTTTTTTTTATCTGTTCTATGCTTATTTTCATTTCCTCTATAGTGTTTTTCATCTCACTTAAGTGCTTGTTATTTTCCTGCTCATGTATTTTGGTATGTTTATTCATTTCCTCTCAGAGTTCTTCTCTTTCTATTTCATTTGTCTCACAGTTCCTTGATCATATTAATAATATATAGTTGGAATACATTATCTTGAGTGTTATTTTCCTGGCTAATATCCAAGAAGTTATTCTGGTTGGAATCTATCATTATGGGGTTGGTGTTTTTTTTTGTGGGAAACATGTTTTCCTGGTAGTTGATGGATTTTTATAATTTAATGATGTGACTTGGGCATCTTGTGTTTATTTGCTTTCTTTGGTATGTGCTATTAGCTTGCTTGTGCTACTGGCTTACTTGAGTCAGATGAGGTTGTTCAGCTTTGAAAGTTGCTGAGATTGCTTCCCTTGATTTGAATCAGATGTTATTATCTGGGAGTTAGCTTAGGGTTATTTGCTGGTGTTTTGTGAATGTGGTATCTGCTGTGCACTGGGTTGTCTAAGCCTAGGTCTGGTTTGGAAGTGAAAAGATTTATGATCTATTTTGTTAAGAGGTTGATGATTGGGAGTTAAGTTTAGTGGGTAGGGTTTGGCTAAAGTGTCAGAACAGCTTCAAGTAGATAAGATAGTATAGGTATAATAACTAGGAGTTGGGGAGTTAAAATTTAGGGAGGAATGAGAGTTTTTAAGGTTAATTTGAGGTACACAGGGATGAAGATTTAAGAGCCAATAGGAGTAGGTATATGGGGTGTGGGTACATGTATGGAAGCGTTAAGCAGGTGTGACAATCTCCTGAGTATAAATGGAAAAACAGAAAGTTATCTTTTGATTGGATGGTAAAGCTGCCCTGTGTTGACTGGTACAAATCTTGCGACTGTCATTTGGATGAGGCTGGTCCGAAGCCTTGGATTCTGTTTCATTCAGTTATGATTGTCTTGGGGCAGGGTACATACCAGGGCACAGGTGTTTCTAGAATCCTTGTGGCATGATGGGTGCTGGCCACCAAGGTTTGAGAATTGGATATGCACTGGGGACGCATGCAGGAGTTGTCAGGGGCTGGAATCCTTTGGTGACACAATGTGCGCCAGTCACTGAAGTCTGAGAGCCCAGAGTTTACATAATTCTTGCATATTTGTGCAAATACAGGTATATTGCCAAGCCATTTACAAATCCATTGCAGAAAGGACAGACAGAGGAATTTAAAAAAATCTTTGTGTGTGTGGTTATGTAGATTTGCATGTGTCAAGACACATGTGTGGAGGTCAGAGGTCAACCTTAGATATTGAGCTTCATCTCCCATCTCATTTAAGAGTATGTCTCTCATGGTTTTCTGTTGCATATTAGAGGCTAGCTGGCCCACAGATTTCTAGAGATCCCTTTGTCTCCTCCTGTCTTCTTTTCACAGAACTAGGATTGTAGATGTGTGCTACCATGCCCTAGTTTACATGGTTTCAAGGCATCCAAATTCAGACCCTTAACTCTTTCTTGATAAGTATTTTATCCTCCAAACTCTCTCCAGTCCAAGGACCAATGTTTTTGACTTTTGTAAGAGATAGAGACATCTGGAATTCCTTGAAATTGTTCCTATTCCTATGGAGAGTGTCAGGGCTTTTGATGGGATTTTCAATAAGGTTTTAACGTCCCAAAAAGTTCAGAGCATTTTCAGTAGAGCATGAGTTGTGAAGTTCAGTTGAATTGGAAAAATCATTTTAGTGATTGTCAGATAGAAAGTGTCTTGATTGTGGGCAGAGGATGATTTTGGCATGACTGAAGAGGACAGGCAGGGGGGGAGAGAAGAGATTTTTGTACAGATTGTGTGATATATCAACAAAAATGAGAGTGTTGAAAACATCAATCGGCTTTTTCTATGTAGGTTTTGTACTTAGATATCATATAGTATTTGCTTTCATGTTGACCATGATTCCTTTGGTGATTTTCAGTTAACTACCCTACAGTGTTTCTATACTGGATGATGGTTCTGTCTGGGTTCAAACCAACATGTGATAAACAGTTTCCTCTTCCTTTTCCTGGAATCTGATTTGCTGCCATTCTTTACATTCTTTCTTGGAACTTAAGGTTTGTGGTAGAGAAGTTGGGAAGTTGTGGTTATATATTTATAACTCGTGTGAGTCCCCATCTTAGTTTTCATAACCTGTTTTGTGTGGCAGGAGGGCATATCTGGTATGATTGAGCCTATCTTACTTGGAACAGGATTCCTAAATAGGTAAACACATAACTTAACAAATATAAAGCATTTGGTATACCAAATGTGTTGGAGAGATTTTGGTCAGAAATGGTATTCACAGTATGTGGAACATATGGTCTACTTAGGAATAGAATTTTTCCATTGCACACATATGGTTGGGAACAAAGAAGCCATGACCGTACCTGTTAGTTTTTTAGAGCACAGAATACAGGCTGTCTACTTGAGATAGGACATTTGGATAGGGAGGACTTCTTTTAAGTGCTCTGTGATCAGATCTTACATTTATTGTGTGTGTGTAGAAAACACTTAGGTATGTGTGCCTATGAGAGCCCAAGGGCAACTTTGGAATCATCCTGAATTGTTCTATGTCCTTATTGTTCCATGATCCACAGCCCAAATTCCAGACTGTTGCCATTTCTGCCTAATGTTTTCACATGGATGTGGGATCCAAGTTCAGATTCTTTTGCCTTCAAGTCACAGGTTTTAACCCTGGAGCCATCTCTCCAGCCCTGATCACAAGTCTGCTTTCTCAGACTCTACTCTGTTGTATTAGCCTTTTCTGTGCCTTTCTAGACCAAGAACGGTGGCACTTTTAGCTTCCATTATTTCTAGACTTCTGTAGAAGTACATTTATTCAATGGAATGTATGGATGGAGAGGTTTCTTCCTGTGCTGTTAGTCTAGCAATAGGACCACAGATCACCTCATTTCTCTCTGTGCATTTCCACTCGTTTAATAAGAGAAGAAAATATGCTGATATTCTTGAATCATTTGAGAAAAAGTTGTTTCATGGCCCACCTACCTCTGTGAAAAATTTTTTGGTACTTTGAAGTATATAAGGATGGCTTTGAGTCATCATCAAAAGAACTCATTACCACTAATATTGTGATATTTAAGTCAATTATATGGGTATTTGATATAACTCGTTTCTTATAGATTCTGTCTCTACCTTTAAATTGTATTGAAGTATATCTGACATAGAGGTATTTTGTATGTTGCTGTTAGAACTGTAAAATGATTTAGCTGTAACTGAATACTATTTAATCATTTTAAGTGTGCAGTTCTGTGGCATTGAGTAAACTTATATTGTTTTTAAAGCCCTACCCCCTTGCAGCTCATTTTGATCACAGAGAAAGGTTCATACAAATGCTTGGATGTGAGAAAGTTGGTAGTTTATCAGAAGAATACCACAGGTAGCCAACATGTAGGGCTCCTGGGAAAGATGGTGAGACATCAGGTTGGAAAAGGAAAGGCTAACACATGAAAGATTTAAATGCTATATATCTATTATTCTGTAGGGAATAAAGAACCACTGAAGTCTTTTCAGGGAAGACACTGTCTATAGAAATGTGTTTAGGAAGTTGAATCTTGTGGCCAAAAGGAGTGTCTAGGGAGAGACAGAAAGTAGGAAGACCAGCCAGGATGAATAGTAAAGAGTTGGTTCCAGGTTAATAATGTTCAGAGTGTGTGAAACAAGGTAGCCAAGAGGGAGACAACTGCTTGGAAAAGAAGAGCCACTAGCCACTGGGCAGGCTAGTGGACTGGGTACAATTAACTGAGGTGACAAGTGGACAGAGGATGGATTCTGAAATAAGTTTTGGAGTTTCAGATTAGAGTAAATGTGAGGATAGTTTCATAACAGGTAGACATCCTAGGAGGTAGAGCTCATTCAAGATGGAAGCAATTAATGTGGACTGAGATTCATTTTTTGGCACATCTGAAAGATGCACATGGGAAAATGGCTAGAAATCAGTCAGACAGCAGTCTGAGGCTGAGAGAGATTATAGCTGCAGATGAAGATTTGGGGACATCAACATGTCACCTCAAGGATGTAGAACAAATAAGTACTAGGTCTTTGGAAAAAAACCGTGGTCTGTATATAACATATATTCCTAAGTATAATTTTGTACTAGTATAATTATCCTTATATTAGTATAATAAGTTGTGTTGTCAAGATTTTGCCTCTTTCAAAAAGCAGTTGTTAAACTTTTTGATAATTGATTCTAAGAATCTTTTAACTCATCAGTACAGTCTTAGAGATTAACTTCGGCTGCACATTTCTTCTCTTGGACTGCCCATTTCCTCCCTCTTTCCAGATATCTCTAGACTGTTGTAACTTATATTTTATTCTCATATCCATTAACTCAATACATAGTGACCTAAAATTATATATTATAGTCAACTTTCAATTTGATTGAATTTTTGCCATTGAACCTTTGCTTTTAAAATTCCCTGATGTGATATCTTCTAGTAACTTGCATATTTAAGAATTTTACCCATTTTCTCATACAATTGGAAGGATTTCACTATTGATGTTTCCAGAAATTCAGAACACTAAAAATTCTTTTAATTTCTTTACAAATTTATCTTATTGAATTCTATTTCAATTGCTATTGACAAAAGGTAATAATATAGTTTTTTACCCTTTTGCTCTCAAATTAGGTCTTGGAAAGGTAGGTGATGGAGTAAAGCAGTGTTATGGATAAATTGTGATAAATAGCTCCTTGACTATACAAATTGTTATACTCTAATGTCATATCATGACTCTGAAGAGTCAGTACTTTGTGGGCTCATAATCCTTCTCTGCTATCTGCTCTTGGAGAATGCCCAGGCTCTTATTCCTGTGATATTTTGATCTCACATTTTTTGTTTAGTGTGGGTGGGTGGAGAGAAACATACTCATTGTGAGAGGTGGAAGTTCATGTTCTAATTTGTTAATTGAATATATTATGAAAATACCAGTAATTAATATTATCTTCTTGCATTTGAAAATAATTAATGAAAGACCAATTAAAGAAACACAAAGATATTAATTAAATATAGAGAAATATGCTGAAAACTTTTTATTAAAGTTCCAAAGAGATTTAAGCAAATATACCTGTGTAACCAGCTTCTGTACATTAATTTAAGTTTTGGGAAAAATCTCATATAAATCAAAAAGTCATTGGACTTACCCCTGTGCCCAAAGCCATCACTCCATGAACAAGATCAAATGGGAATTATAGTAATCAAATATACGTTTGTTTCACATTTTAAAATGAGAATTTTAATTATGGTCTGTGGTTTATTTCAGGTCATAAAAATTACAACAGTTTTATAATACTTTAATTAAACTTTTTTTTTAATTTTTTTTATTATTATTATTTATTCAATTGTGAGTGTGTGTGCGTGTGTATGTATGTATGTGTGTGTCTGTGTATGTAGAACCACGGACGAACTCCGGAACCACCATGGACGCCTCCACCTCCTCCTTGTCACTCTGCCCCGGGATTCACAGGCTCCGCCCTACCAGGACTGGAAACGCAGGCCGCCCCCGCTTCCGCCTGGCGTCTATACGTGGGATCTGGGATCTGAACTCAGGACCTTCCGCCTGCAAGGCAGAGGCTTAACCCCTGAGCCACCTCTCCAGCCCCTAATTAAACTTAACTAGAATATAACAGAATAAAATGAGCACATATGATCTCTTTTTAGATATCTTCCATAAGCTTAGCTAAGTTATATTAATTAGGGATTATTCAATACTTGTTTAAAGGATGGCAGTTTCTTGAGACATTTATGATAATGTACATCAGAGTTCTTTACATTAAAATTATCTCAAATTTATAGCAATGTAAAAATGTAGTTGACAATAGGACCAGATACTTGATTTTGACTATTTCTAGATATTACAGAAATGAAACAATTTCAGTTTTTTTTAAAAGAAAAAATTTCTGTAATGGTGTTAGCATCATATGACTACAAAGGAGCAATACTTTACAAACCACTGCCACCAAATGAATTAAAGTTTGTAATAACAATCTGTGAGCTTTGACAATAGAACATTGCCAGTATACTTGGACCCACTAGAAAAATATTAGGATCCACAGATGCAGATCTTTTGCTTAGAAACATTAAAAACACACATTAAAAGTGACAACAACAGGTGTGTAGCTTTGGCAGAAAAATTAAAGCACTGTGGAAACAGAGCCCATGCAAATTTTTGAATATTTTGGCATTTGTTACTTCTGTATACATGAGTGGATCTCTTAAGGAATTGCAGCTGTCTGGGTTGTAGCTATGGCATTTTCTCTATCACCATAAAGGACCTGCCCTGTAATTGTTTTGAGTGTATTTTGAGTTTGTTTTATCATCATGTGAGCTCCAAAAGTAAAATAACTCTGCTCTTGCCTGCATGATGTTTACTTTTTAGGCATTTAGATCATACTGTTTCATTTTCTCATTTTTTTCTAATTTGCAGATTGTTAAATTATGTAATGAGAGATTACATGACACTAAGGGTAATATTTGTGATGATTCATAGTGTTAAATTTTTTTATTATTATTATTATTTATTCAACTGTGTGCATATGCGTGTGTATATATGCGCGCGTGTCTGTGTGTGTGTGTGTGTGTCTGTGTGTGTGTAGAACCACGGACGAATTAGCGAACCACCATGGACGCCTCCACCTCCTTCTGCCCTGGGATTCACAGGCTCCGCCCTACCAGGACCAGAAGCGCAGGCCGCCCCCGCTTCCGCCTGGCGTCTATACGTGGGATCTGGAATCCGAACTCAGGAGTTTCCGCCTGCAAGGCGGAGGCTTAACCCCTGAGCCACCTCTCCAGCCCGATTCATAGTGTTAGAAAGGATAAAAGTATATTATACATAATAGAACATTGAACTGTTCAAAGACGCATGCATGTTTAAATAGAAATATATTTAGTACATGTTAATTGTCAAGTCATTTAGCTTTAAATTTTCTTCAGGCATTGCCTGTTGTAGTTAGCCTGCATGGTTGCTGATAAATCACCATCACATGGCTTAAGAGAAGGAGGGATTTATTTTTTCTTAGGATTCCTGGTTACAGTTGTTTATCTAGCTTGGCAGAGCTCACATCACCAGGACCTATGGAACTAGCCATACTACCTTCATATAATGGTTGAGAGAGGAACGATCCTTGCTTGCCAGATGAGCATGTCTGGCACACCTCAGCACAAAATGCTCTTCTTGGGCCTCCTGCAGGCTTTCTGCCATATACTATATGGGTTCCTGTCATTCTCTGAAACCATGGAGGAGGGATCCACAGATTCCTCCCTTTTACATCTTTGATGCTTCTAAAACCAATACCATGTGGATGACATCGCCAAATTCTGCCATAACATCCAAGTGGAAATTGGCTTCCTGGAATCACAGTTGATTCAGCTTCTCTTTTCTGACTCTCAAAAGAATCTCTACGCTGGACAGAATCTCAACACAGAGATATTCCTTTCTTCTGCTGTACCAATGCAGAACACTAGGTTTTCTTTCTTTCAATGACATTCACTACTTCAACAGCTGCAGCTGCTCTGTCTGTCCTGTCCACATACAAAACTTCAAGGCTGCCAAGGCAGTTCTCCACTATCAAGTAAACCAATCCATCATTTTCAAATTCAGCTTTTCCGAAGTCCTTGTTCCCTTCATCACAAACTGGACTCCAAACAATCCACAACTCTCTCAGTCTCAAAATCTTTAAACTTTGTCCAATAAAAGTGTTCAAAATCCACAAAAGCCACATAACCATATTTATCAGCAATACCCCATTTCTCTGTTACCAAATTCTATTTGCAGTTCACCTGCATGGTTGCTGATAAAATCATGACAAAACTATGTAAGGGAACAAGGGGCTTAACTCAGCTAATTCTCTACAAATGTGTCCATAGTTCAACCCTCAAATGTCAAGTTGACATCTGTATCTAATTATGACATTGCCCAATGACATAACTATGCAAAGTGAAAGAGAAATTGTTATGGTTTGAATCTGAAATGTCTCCTACTGAATCACATCTTGAGTGCTTGTTCCCAAGCTGGTGGTGCTATTTTTAAGAGGCTGTAGAATCTTATGAGATGAAGCCTAGCTGGCAAAAATAGGTATCTAGAGGGTCTTTGAATGTTACAGCTTGGCTTTCTGGACCATGGTAATTTGAACAGCCTCTACCACACATCTCTCCTGCCATAATGGACTGAAACCCTCCGAAACCATGAATCCAAATAAATGTTTCCTCCTTGGTGGTTTCCTTCAGGGATTGTGCTTATCATGTTGTGGAAGTAAATAATGCAGAGATGAGTAATTGGCAATATCTGGACTCCAATATCTTTTGTGTTAGGGATGCTACTCAGCTGTAGATCCAACTGTGCCCATATCTGAACTGTTGACACTTCTGTAGAGGAAGGTATATCATAGAATACCAGATTCTGTCTTGCTGATACTGGACCAATTATTTTTTCTCCTATTTGAAGGGAATCACTAGTCAGACAATCATATGAATGTTTGGGGATCACAGGAGACCTTTAATAGCTTCTGGATTAAACTGAATGAATGTTCATGTAAAGCACCCGATTACTGGCCCTTCTCCAGGAATGAGCCCATATACACTTGTTCCATTCTCATTACTCATTAACTATAAGTCTTCTATTCAGTGCAGCCTTCTGAATTGTTGTGAAATGGGGCATAGTCCATTTTGGGTTTCTTAAAGCCCCCAAATTCCTAAGGATTTGGATACAGCTGTTTCCAAGTGTCTAGTTCTTCTGTTGAATCTCTTTATATGCAGTTCTAATGTGTGGGCTCATATGGTTGACTTAGATAGAAACTGGCTGGGGTTGGCGAAAGACCTGCTGTTTGTCTGTCTGGATATTCCTAGAGGATAGCTAGTGTCTTCCCTTTACTGATGGCCATCCGTTCCTTCTACTTATGTAAGAATGAGGGAAACTGAGATGACAGGTCCTAGAAGCGAACAATAATGAAAATACAACTTATCAAAATCTTTGGGACACAATGAAAGCTGTCCTAAGAGGTAAGTTTACAGTTCTTAATGGCTACATTAAAAAAATTTGAAACATCACAAATAACTAACTTAACAAGGCAACTTAAAGCTTTAAAGACACAAGAGCAATCTGATCCCAAAAGCGGTAGAAAAAGAGGAGATTAGCAAAATCAGGGGAGAAATATCAGAAATTGAGATAAGGAAAATGATACAGAGAATCAACTAATTGAAAATCCGGTTCTTTGAAGCAATCTGATCCCAAAAGCGGTAGAAAAAGAGGAGATTAGCAAAATCAGGGGAGAAATATCAGAAATTGAGATAAGGAAAATGATACAGAGAATCAACTAATTGAAAATCTGGTTCTTTGAAAAAAAATCAGTAGGATTGATACACCCTTAGCTAAATTAACCAAAAGCAAGAGAAAGAAAACCCAAATTAACAAAATTAGAAATGAAAATGGAATTATCACTACTGATACCCAAGAAATTCAGAGAATTATAAGGTCATATTTTAAAGACTTATAGTCTGTGAAATTTGATAACACAAAAGAAATGGATGAATTCCTAATTAAGCACAACTTACTAAATTGAATCGGGAAGTTTTGAATTATTTAAACAGTCTTATAACATATGAGGAAATCGATGAAGTAATCTCGAATCTTCCCAACAAAAATTGTCCTGGATCAGATGGATTCAGCACAGATTTCTACCAGACATTTAAGGAACAAATAGCACCAATAATCCTTAAATTGTTCCATCAAATAGCAAAGGAAGGAACACTACCAAATTCTTTCTATGAAGCTAATATCATCTTAATCCCCAAACCTAATAAAGATACACTTAAAAAAGAAAAATATACGCCAATCTCTTTGATGAACACAGATGCAAAGATTCTCAACAAAGTCTCAGCAAATTGGATTAAAAAACATATCAAAAAGATCATTCATGGGGATCAAGTAGGGTTTATCGCAGGCACACAAGGTTGGTTCAACATACGCAAATCAATAAATGTAATTCACCATATAAACCAGTCCAGAATTCAAGACCACATGATACTCTCAATAGATGTAGAAAAAGCTTTTGACAAGATCCAACAGCCTTTTATGATCAAAACCCTAGAGACAGTTGGAATGGAAAGAACCTTCATCAATATAATAAAAGCTATATACAATAAGCCAATAGCAAGGATTATACTCAGTGGGGAAAAACGTGAAGCATTCCCGCTTCGATCAGGAACTAGACAAGGCTGTCCACTCTCATCACATCTATTCAATATTGTACTTGAAGTCTTAGCTGAAGCCATAAGACAAGAAAGGGACATAAAAGGGATTCAAATCAGTAAGGAAGAAGTCAAGTTATCTCTATCTGCAGATAACATGATTGTATACCTGAGTGATTCCCAAAAACTCCACCAGGAAACTCCTGGAACTAATTGAGAAGTTCAGCAGGGTGGCAGGATACAAAATAAACATATAAAAATCAGTGGCCTTCCTATATGCCCAGAATGAAAGAAGTGAAAAAGCCCTGAGAGAAACAATCCCATTTACTATATGCCCTAAAAATATGAAATACCTTGGTATAAACCTAACCAAGGAAGTAAGAGACCTTTACAATGAAAACTTTAAAACCCTAAAGAAAGAAATTGCAGAAGACACTAGAAGGTGGAAAGACCTCCCATGTTCCTGGATTGGCAGAATCAATATCATAAAAATGACTATCTTACCAAAGGCAATATACAGATTCAATGCTATACCAATCAAAATCCCAAAGCAATTCTTCAAAGAAGTTGACCAAACAATCTCAAAATTCACATGGAAGAACAAAACACCCAGGATAGCAAAAACAATCCTGAGTAACAAAAACACTGCTGGAGGTATCACCATACCAAACCTTAGTCTATACTACAAATCCATAGTTGTAAAAACAGCCTGGTACTGGCTCCAAAATAGACAGATCAATGGATAAGGGTTAAAAACCCAGATATAAACCCACACAAAAACAGCCATTTGATCTTTGACAAAGGGGCCTAAAAATCCAATGGAAAAAGAACAGCATCTTTAATGAATAGTGCTGGCAAAACTGGATGTCCACATGCAGAAGATTAAAACTGGCCCCTGTATAAGTATTAATTCCAAATGGATCAAGGACCTTAATATAGGGCCAGAGACTATAAAAAACCTTTGTTGAAAGGATAGGGAACTCTCTTGAGGTGATTGGACTAGGCAAACAGTTCCTAATCGGAAATAGCACAGTAAATACAACCAACACTTAACAGATGGGATCTTGTGAAATTAAAGAGCTTCTGTTTAGATAAAGACATTGTAACCCGAGCACAATGGCAACCCACAGAATTGGAGAAAAATCTTCACCAACCACATATCTGATAGAGCTCTATTATCCAGAGTGCACAAAGAACTTAGATAACTAAACACCAAGGAAACAAATGGGTCAATTAAAAAATGGGCCTGGAACTTAAAAGAAACTTTACCAAGGACGAAATTAAAATGTCTAACAAACATTTTTTTTATTTTTAACATTTTTTATTATTTCCGCTCATACAAACTTAACAGGGACACCAGTTCCCTCCCTCCCTCCTCCTCCTCCGAACCCCCTGCTCCCCCTCCCCTCACCCCTCCCTTCCTATCCCCCAGTGCCTCCCACCCCAATTCCCAGAGAGTCCTTTAATATGCATCCCTGACTCTCCTCTGGGCCCTCCTCTCCGATCACGTACAAGGACGCAGTAGCATTTCCCTGAACTCTTTCCCGTGTTCCCCTTAAGCATAGGAATACTACTGTGGCTGCCAATCCCTTGTCTCCAAGGATCTTGGTGCCTTTAGCAGATGCGAGACTTTGTGAGCTCAATAGTGTGTTGGACATTGCTCAGGGCATGCAAAGTCCAATTATGATTGCTTCGGCCCTAACTTGTGTGGAGTATCTTGCAAATCATTGCTCCTCCCATCCTTTTGCTCTTACACTCTTACCGCCCCCTCTTCTGCAAATGTCCCTGAGCTTCAGGATGGGGAGAGATTAGTCTGACCTAGTTCTAGGTGGTTGATATAGAGTCTCTGAAGTTCTGGATTGTGGTTTGTTGATTTTTCTTTTGCAGTTTTGCTGCTCCTACAATGCCCTTCACTCCATCCTGCTGGGCACTGTATGTCACCCCTTGCAGTCCTTGATGGAGGCCTATTTTCTCTACTGTAACATGGTCACTTCTCTCCTAAAATCTCTAACACATATCTTAAAAAATGTTCCACATCCTTAGCCATCAGGGAAATGCAAATCAAAACTTCCCTGAGATATTATCTCACCCCCCTCAGGATGGCAAAAATCCACAATACAAACAACAGCAAGTGCTGGAGAGGATGTGGAGAGAGGAGAACTCTCCTACATTGCTGGTGGGAATGCAGGCTTATACAACCACTCTGGCGAGCCATCTGGAGATTCTTAAAGAAGTTAAAGGTTGAAATGCCATATGATCCTGCTATTCCACTTTTGGGAATAATCTTCCATACAGCAAAAATTCACCTAAATGGCACAAGCACGACCATGTTCATGGCAGCACTGTTTACAATAGCAAAGTCATGGAATCAACCCAAATGCCCAACAGTTGGCAAGTGGATAAGGAAAATGTGGTACATTTATACAATAGAATACTACTCAGCCATCAGAAATGATGAATTAATGAAATTTGCTGGGAAATGGATGGAATTAGAAATAATTATATTGAGTGAAGTATTCCAGACACAGAAAATTAAGCACCATATGTACTCCCTAATTGGTGGATCCTAGTACCAAACCCACTTAGTGACACACTTAATGACAAATCTCTGTAATACCTACAGTAATTGCAAAGATTATAAACAGGAGGGAAGGGGAAGGAGGGCACCGCCAAGAGGGGATTATGCTACAGCAGAGAAAATAGGCCACCATCAAGTACTGCAAGCAAGTAGTGAGACATCTGGTTAAGCTCACAGACTTTCCTTCCTAGTCACTTGCAAGTGATGGGGTTTATCTCACCTGTCAGGGAGGGCATAGAGCCTGGCAGATAGATGGTAACCATCCTGCAAGTGGGAGACTGACCCACTCCCCTCATCATGGTCTCCTACTCTTATTCCATCTACCTTTGAATCTACTCTTATAATAAGACTCTATTTTAACAACCTTTTATCTCTGGCTAGAAGGTGACATTCAATACCCATCAGGATGGAGCCAAGGGCGGTGCAGGAACAGCAAAACTGGAAAAAAAAAACAACAGACCATAATTCAGAACATCAGAGTCCCTACATTAATCACTTGGAACCAGGCCAGCCTAATCTCTTCCCATCCTAACAGTCAGGGAAATTTGAGGAAGAGGGGGCGGTAAGATTGTAAGAGCCTAAAGATGGGGAGGAGTAATGATATGCAAGATACTCCACACATGTTATGGCCAGTAACTGTAATAGGACTTTGCGTGACCTACACAATGACTGGCATAGCATTGACTCCCAAAGTCTAGCGCGGATCACAAGCACTAGGATCCTTAGAGACAAGGGATTAACATACTGAAGGGGAACACAAGAAAGAGCTCTAGGCAATGCTACTGAGTCCTTGCACCTCATCAGAGAGGAGGACCCAGAGGGAAGTTTGGCATGCACACTAAAGGATGCTCCAGGGATTGGGGGGTAGGGTGCACTGGAAGAGAGGGAGAGAGGGAAGAAAAGGGAGGAGGAGGGAGCAAGGGGATCCAGGGAAGGGTAGAGGGAGGGAGGGGACTGGAGCACCTATTAAGTTTCTATGAGTGGAAAAAATAAAGAAAAAAAGATAGTACTAATGGCTAAATACAGCAGAATTTGAGTGTGATTATTTTATGGGTTCTATTTCCCCTCTACTATTTATGAACAGATACTGAAATTAGCTAATTCAGTTTAACTACATGAGACAATTACTATTCATGTAGAAGTTATGAAAATTTATTCAAACCATAAAGGAATGCGTTTGCTTTGTGGGTCCTAGAGCTAAATCAGAATGTAGTATTATACCATCTCTTTGCTGTCATCATAGGAGAATAAGAACAGTATATTGCTATCTATACTTTACTTTTAGATTAAATATAATCTTTCCTTTACAGAGTTGACTATCTCACTGAGTAAGAAGTCTTTTTAAAATTTTCTTTATTTAATGGGCGTGTGTGTGTGTGTGTGTGTGTGTGTGTGTGTGTGTGTGTGTCTCCCTATGGGGGACCAAGGGTGACTTTGGGAATCATCCTGGATTGCTTCTACCTCCTTTTTGCTTCATTCTGAGATTTCCGAGGCTGTGCCCACTAGGACCAGAAGTGTAGGCTGCAACCATTTCAGTATGGTGTTTTACATGGGACCTGGGTTCCGAACTCAGGACTTCTACTTGTGAGGTAGAATCTTAACCCTGAGCCAACTCTCTAGCCCAGTAAGAATTCTTTTTTTTAATATAATACACGTTTTATTATTATTTCAGCTCATACAAACTTAATAGGTACACCAGTTCCCTCCCTCCCTCTTCCTCCCCTCTCACCCCCTGCTCCCCCTCCCTCCCCATCCCCCTGTGCCTCCTGCCCCAATTCCCAGAGTCCTTTCTTGTGCATGCCTGACTCTCCTCTGGGCCCTCCTCTCCGATGACATACAAGGACCCAGTGGCCTTTCCCTGAACCGTTTCCTGTGTTCCCCTTAAGCATAGGTACACTACTGTGGCTGTCAATCCCTTGCCTCCAAGGATCTTGGTGCCTTTAGCAGATGCTAGACTTTGTGGGTCAATAGTGTGTTGGACATTGCGCCGGGCATGCAATGTCCAATTATGATTGCTTCGGCCCTAACTTGTGTGGAGTATCTTGCAAGTCATTGCTCCTCCCATCCTTTTGCTCTTACAATCTTACCGCCCCCTCTTCCGCAAATGTCCCTGAGCTTCAGGATGGGGAGAGATTAGTCTGGCCTAGTTCTATGTGGTTGATAGAGAGTCTCTGAAGTTCTGGATAGTGGTTTGTTGATTTTCTTTTGCAGTTTTGTTGCTCCTGTAATGCCCTTCACTCCATCATGATGGGCACTGTATGTCACCCTCTGGCCAGAGACAGAAAGCTGTTAAACTGGAATCTTATTATAAGAGCACATTCAAGGGTAGATGTAATACTTATACCCAAAAGTGGGATCGCAGGGTCATATGGCATTTGCCAATGGGAGGGGTCAATCACCCATTTGCAAAATGGTTACTTTTTAATCTGCTGGACTATATGCCCTCCCTTCTGGTGACTTCATACCCCCTTAGTTGTAAATGATCAGGAATGAATGACTGTGAACTTAACCAGGTGTCACATTACTTTCTTGCAGTCCTTGATGGAGGCCTATTTTCTCTACTGTAACATGGTCACTTCTCTCCTTGTTTCTGGTGTGGCCCTCCAGCCCCATCCCTCCTGTTCATAATCCTTGCAATTACTGTAGGTAATTTACTGTAGATTTACCTATGAGAGTCTCAAGGTGGGCTGGGGGGTTTGGTACTAAGAGCCACCTATTAGGGAGTACATACAGCACTTAATTTTCTGGGTCTGGGATACTTCACTTAATATAATTGTTTCTAATGACATCCATTTCCCGGCAAATTCCAGTAATTCATCATTTTTGATGGCTGAGTAGTAATCCATGTATAGATGTACCAGACTTTCTTTATCCACTCGTCAACTGTTGGACATTTGGGTTGATTCCATGTCTTTGCTATTGTAAACAGTGCTGCTAGGAACATGGTTGTACTTGTGCTATGGAGGTGAACCTCTGCTGTATGGGGGGTTATACCCAAAAGTGGAATCGCAGGGTCATATGGCATTTCAATCTTTAATTTCTTTAAGAATCTCCAGATGGCTTGCCAGAGTGGCTGTATGAGCCTGCATTCCTACCAGCAATGTAGGAGAGTTCCCATCTCTCCACATCCTCTCCAGCATTTGTTGTTGTTTGCATTGTGGATTTTTGCCATCCTGACCAGGGTGAGAAGATATCTCAGGGAAGTTTTGATTTGCATTTCCCTGATGGCTAAAGAAGTGGAGCATTTTTTAAGATATTTGTTAGACATTTTAATTTCATCCCTGGTAAAATTTCTTTTAAGTTCCAGGGTCCATTTTTTAATTGGGCCATTGGTTTCCTTGGTGTTTAGTTTTCTAAGTTTTTTGTGCACTCTGGACAGTAGAGCTCTATCAGATATATGGTTAGTGAAGATTTTCTCCCATTCTGTGGGCTGCCTTTGAGCTCGTGTTACAATCTCTGTATCTGAACAGAAGCTCTTTAATTCCACAAAATCCCAACTGTTGAGAGTTGGTAGCCGTGACTGTGCCATTGGATGTCTGTTTAGGAAATGTTGGCCTAGCCCAATTAGCTCGAGGAAGTTCCCTATCCTTTCAACTATGGTTTTTATAGTCTCTGGCCTGATATCAAGGTCCTTGATCCATTTGGAATTAAGTCTTGTACATGGTGACAAGTATGGGTCCAGCTTTAATCTTCTGCATGTGGAGATCCAGTTTTGCCAGCACCATTTGTTGAAGATCCTGTTCTTTTTCCATTGGATTCTTTGGGCCCCTTTGTCAAAGACCAAATGGCTGTAATTTTGTGGGCTTATATCTGGGTTTTCAGTCCTTATCCATTGATCTGTGTGTCTATTTTGGAGCCAGTACCAGGCTGTTTTTATAACTATGGATTTTTAATATAGACTAAGGTTTGGTATGGTAATACCTCCAGCAGTGTTTTTGTTATTCAGGATTGTCTTTGCTATCCTGGGTATTTTGTGCCTCCATATGAATTTTGAGATTGTTTGGTCAACTTCTTTAAAGAATTGCTTTGGGATTTTAATTGGTATACCATTGAATCTGTATATTGCCTTTGGTAGGATGGTCATTTTTACGATGTTGATTCTGCCAATCCAGGAACACAGGAAGTCTTTCCACCTTCTGGTGTCTTCTGCAATTTCTTTCTTTAGGGTTTTAAAGTTTTCATTGTAAAGGTCTTTTACCTCCTTGGTTAGGTTTATACCAAGGTATTTCATTGTTTTAGGGACTACAGTAAATGGGATTGTTTCTCTCAAGGCTTTTTCACTTCTTTCATTCTGGGCATATAGGAAGGCCACTGATTTTTATATGTTTATTTTGTATCCTGCCACCCTGCTGAACTTCTCAATTAGTTCCAGGAGCTTCCTGGTGGAGTTTTTGGGATCACTCAGGTATAAGATCATGTCATCTGCAAATAGGGATAGTTTGACTTCTTCCTTGCCGATTTGAATCCCTCTTATGTCCCTTTCTTCTCTTATGGCTTCAGCTAAGACTTCAGGTACAATATTGAATAGAAGTGGTGAGAGTGGACAGCCTTGTCTAGTTCCTGATCGAAGTGAGAATGCTTTCAATTGTTCCCCATTGAGCATAATCCTTGCTGTGGGCTTGTTGTATACAACTTTTATTATATTGATAAAGGTTCCTTCCATTCCTACTGTCTCTATCGTTTTGATCATAAATGGCTGTTGGATCTTGTCAAAAGCTTTTTCTGCATCTATCGAGAGTATCATGTGGTCTTGGACTTTGGACTGGTTTAAATTTTTTTTTTTATTATTCATTCAACTGTGTGCGGGTGCCTGTGTGTGTCCGTGTGTGTGTATGTATGTGTGTGTGTAGAACCACGGACGAATTCGGGAACCACCATGGACGCCTCCACCTCCTTCTGCCCCGGGATTCACAGGCTCAGCCCTACCAGGACCAGAAGCGCAGGCCGCCCCCGCTTCCACCTGGCGTCTATACGTGGGATCTGGGATCCGAACTCAGGACCTTCCGCCTGCAAGGCAGAGGCTTAACCCCTGAGCCACCTCTCCAGCCCCGCTGTAGTGTTTTCTTAATGAATGTGGAGGGGCCCGTATTGGGTGCATATATGTTCAGTATTGTGAAGTCTTCCTGGTGAATTGTTCCTGTGACTAAAATGTAGTATCCATCCGTGTCTCTTATAATTTTCTTTGGTTTGAAGTCCACTTTGTCTGAAAGCATAATTGCTACCCCTGCCTGTTTTCTGCTTCCATTAGCTTGTAGAATTGTTGACCAGCCTTTTATTTTTAGAGCGTGCCTATCTTTTGTGGTGAGATGGGTTTCCTGCAGGCCGCAGTTTGATGGATTGTGATTTTTAATCCAAGTTTGTAATCTGTGTCTCTTGATTGGTGAGTTAATTCCATTAACAGTTAGTGTTATAATGGAGAAACTACTTTTAATTCCAGTCATTTATTATGTTTAGTAGTTTTTATAAGTATATTGCTTTGCTTTTAATGGTGTTATACTTGCCTTCTGTTCTCCTGGATATGCCTGTTTTTTTCTTCATGCTTGAGTGTCATTTCTAGCATTTTTCGAAGGCCTGGTTTGGTGGACATGTATCCCTTCAAGTTGTCTTTGTGCTGGAAGATTTTTCTTTCTCCCTCAATCATGACTGATAGTTTTGCAGGGTAAATCAGCCTGGGTTGACATTTTTGCTCATTCAATACTTGAAGTATGTCTCTCCAAGCTCTTCTTGCTTTTACTGTTTCGACTGAGAAGTCATTTGTTATTTTAATAGATTTACCTTTAAAAGTGACTTGTTTTTTCTCCCTTGAAGCTCTCAGCACCAGTTCTTTATCTTGAATGTGGAGTGTTTTAACTATTATTTGCTGTGGCGTGCTTCTGTTTTGGTTGTATCTGTTTGGGGTGCGAAATGCCTCTTGTATATGGATGGGCCTCTCTTTTTTTAGATGAGGAAAGTTTTCCTTGATGATCGTTTGAAAAATTTCCTCAGGGGTGGTATTTTGAGATTCTTGCTCTGGTATTCCATGAATACGCATGTTAGGCTTCTTCAGGGTGTCCCATATCTCTTGGATATTTCTCTCAAGTATCTTTTTGGCTTTAACAACCTCTTCCATTGTGCTGGTTAGTACTCCCACTTTATCTTCAAGGTCTGAAATTCTGTTTTCTGCTTCGTTAGTTCTGTTGATAAGACTCTCTGTGGAGTTCTGGGTTGAAGATAACTTGTCTTGTATCTCAGTTTTAAACTCTGCTTGAGTCTATTTTAACTGCTCTATGCCAGTTTTTGTTTCTTGCACTGTTTTTTCAACTCCTCCAAGTGTCTGTTGTGGTCCTCTTCAAAGTGATTGATTTAATTATGTAATTCCTCCCGGATTTCCTCTTTCATAGTATTGAACATGGTAATGATCATATTTTGAAAGTCGTTATCCTGGGTCAGGCTTTCTTGGCCATTTTCCGTGGGTTTGTTCTGGTTGGAGTCTAACATTATGGGATTAATTCCTTCAGTGGGAAATTTGTTTACTTGAGTGTTGCTTCTCATGGATTTTCACTTTAACTTTGGCATTGTCGTTTTAACTCTTAAGATCTTTCAATTTCACTGAACTGAATTATTTGGCCTGGGATTTTGGGGGCGGGCAGGGACGGAGCTTACCCAGGATCGCGGTGAAGCCAGTTGGATGGCGCGCGCGTCCGGCTAGGCGGAGCGGGGTGGGGAAGGGAGGATGGGGCGTCGGAGTGGAGCTATTTAACCCGAGGGGAGCTGGGGCAGGGCCCAGGTGCAGGGGGAGGTCCTCCTCGTCCCTCCGCCCTGCGCGCAGCTCTGGCTCGATGGTGGGGTAGGAGCTGGGTCCCTTGGGCTGACCTGGGGTTCCGGGGGGGGGGGCGGGCACGGGCGGAGCTTACTTGGGATCATGGTGAGGCCCGGCTGGACCACGCGCGCCTCCCGGCTAGGCAGAGCGGGGTGGGGAAGGGAGGATGGGGGCATTGACGTGGAGCTATTATAACCCGAGGGGAGCTGTGGCGGGGCCGGGGCGCAGGGGGAGGTCCTCCTCGTCCCTCGGCCCTGCGCGCGGCTCCGGCTGGATGGTGGGGTAGGAGCTGGATCCCTTGGGCTGACCTGGGGTTCTGGGGGGGGGCACGGGCGGAGCTTACCTAGGATTGCGGTGAGGCCCGGCTGGACCACGCGCGCATCCCGTGTGGCGGAGTGGGGTGGGGAAGGGAAGAATTCTTGATTAATACTTTCCATTTATCAGGCATGCACAAGAAAGGACTCCCTGGGAATTGGGGCGGGAGGCACTGGGGGATGGGAAAGGAGGGGGGTGGGGAGGGGGAGCAGGGGGTACGGAGGGAGGGAGGGAACTGGTGTACCTATTAAGTTTGTATTAGCTGAAATAATAATAAAAATGTATTAATAAAAAAATTCTTTTTCACATTATGTGTGAATTTTCAAGTTGCATTGGTCATTGCCACTTCCATTATTCACTGTTTAAAGTTACTTATAAAATTTTACCTTTAAACTTTTAAACATCTTATTGTATTCCACTTTGTTTTAAGTTCTAGAAAGTCATTGTTTGTGGCACTTTGTGAAAATGAGCATGTCTTGTTTATGAATCCTCTTTGTTTAGGAATCCTATGGGAGTCTGGCTTACACAATTTTGTTTGGACTTCGAGGAGTCCTTTTGTCTAGATTCAATGATAGCTGTCTCTAAATTCACATTAAATTCAGTTAGAATGGCAGGTTTATTCCAGTCCCTTTTAATATCTGACTATTTAGTTTTATAAAAAGTAAGACCAGAAATGTAAGTTCTGTCAAAATTGGTCAAAAATGTCAGTTTTTGCCTGTGATGAGAAGGTCTGTGATGGTCAATGTGACTGTCATTTTGAAGCACTTGTGAGCTGGGAGCACACAGAAAGTCTGGCTACAACAGCCCTTAAAAAGAAAGCTTAATCAATCATCCCACACATATAATAAGAGATTTTTTTTGTCATTAACAGGACAAGATCTGTGGTAGCTTATAAGAAAACCATTAATTCTAATATTTATTTTAGAACTGAAAATTACTAAAGGTATCATATATAATCTGAACCTTCAATTTCAGGTGAGAAAATAGAAGTGACCTGCATATGTAGGACCATATAGTTTGTGAGTAGTAGACCTATGAAATGAGAGTTTTCACTGCTCTCTGGCATCCTATCTGGTGCTTACTCTGTACTGGAGGCTATGGAAAGGAAGTTATAAGGCCAGTTAAAAATGATAGTTTTAATGGCTAAGAAAATTCTGTTGGCATAGTTACACAGTTATATCATAAGCTGTATTAATTTTAGGCCAGTCTACCTCCTTGTAATGACATTGTGTTGAGTGGTTAAAAAATAAATGGTTATTTATTTCTGTAGTTTGGCTTTATGTGGAATAATAGAGAGATTGTTTATAAAATTTCTGATTGTCAGAACTTGACTACTTATAGTAGTCAAATTCAATGAATTTGGGCATATGATTCATAGTACCATTTTGTCCCAAAAGAAATGAATTGTGGAATCTTTGTTTTCAAGCTTAGATATTGAATTAATAGAAAAAAGTTGCTAAAAGGAGTGAGACCTCTTTTGGTATCTGTACTTAAATCATGATATTTTCCCTCTTTTTTGGAACTTCCCCTTTTATACCACATGCAACACAATAAATGCATGATATGTCCCCACACCCTGGATAACTGGGCTTTGTGAGTGAGAAGATTTAAAAGCTTCTTTTGTAGGATATTTCTGTAAACTTGGTCTTCCATCAGTCACACCATGCCTGAATCTAGAGAAGATAGTGGCTCTGGTGTTTGAAAGCCTGAACTTGGATTCTGCTGCTTTTACCCTGTCCAGTCTACTGTGAGGGACATTGCTTGGTGTTACTAATGACATTAAACACAGCTCTACCAAAATGACTTTTATGTGGGCTTAAATCTGTAGAAGTCAAGTGAATTTTAAAACATCAACTGGTGCTTTAAACTCTTAAGTAAACTGGTATGATTGGCAAAGACAAGCATGTAATAATATTTCAGGGTCCTCTGTCAGGAGAGACTTAAGAGTATTTGTTTATTATGGGCTGTCTTAAAAAAATCCACAGTTTGAATGGCTTAAATAATAGAAAATTAATTTTCTCATAGATATATAAAATCAAAGTTTAGGTGCCTTGGACCCTTAGAGTCATTTATGAGATTTTCATAACTTCTACATGAGTAGGTATTTGCTTCATGAGCTTAAATTGAGTTAACTAATTTGTATAGGGTTGTTTTGTGGTGAGGATCTTCTTTCATGTCTGTATATGACTGATTCTCAATATGTTTTCATGTCTCTTCTCTGTGTACATGTTTGGGAAGGGGAACTCTATACTTTGGTGTCTCTTATCAGGATGCCAGCCTCATAGGATTAGGGACATGCTCTGTCATATCTTTTGACTTTCAATTGCTTGCCAACAGGATTTATTTTACAAACACTGTAGCATTGGGGATTAGGATTGCAAGGAGTTTTGAGGGAAGCACAATTCATTTTATAGCATGAGGTAACAGTGAGCTTAAGAAATGGCCTAACACTAAGAGGCTCACAGCAGAAAGAGTGTTTCTCAGTAATGCTGCATGTCCCAGTACAGGTTGACATAATGGGACCCAAGTTAATAGAAGCTCCATCTTCACACAATACTCCAGGGTTTCTTAAAGTAGGTGAAAGGAAATCTGGCAAGTTTCGACCCAGTGATTCAAGGATCTGGCTTTGAAGTTACAGGGTTGGCTTTAGGCTCCACCTTCCATTTGCCTGTCAGTGAGGAGCACTGAATAGCATTGATTATTGAATCTCCCTTGTCTGCTTCCATCCCTTCCTTTTCTTGGGCATTTTTATTCTTTGACAATTTCAAACATGTATATAATGAATTTAGTTCATTGCCTAGAAGCCCTACACATATTAACTTATCCTATCCCTCTTCTCACAAAATTGAAAACCTTTTTCTTCCTAACCTATCTTCCCCCACTATCATCATGTCTTTATGTGTTTGTGTATTCCACTGAGTTTCATCAGGATTGCCTGCATTAATTAGCATGTGCTTTGACACTTTGGTGGAGCATATACCAGTTGATATACCACTGAATAAAGTAGCTCTTCTTCCCACAGCCAGAACTCACCATTATCAGTTAGTCCTTCAGTAAGAAGTGGTGTCTCATGAGGTCTTCCTCAGTCCATGGTTAAACCCTTTGTAGTTGTGTCAAGGTAAGTACAGCTGCAATGCATTAATGGATGCAGGTGACATTATTTGGTGTGACTCCTCCACATCTCCTGGGTCTTACATTTTTACTGCTTCCTCTTCTGAGATGTCCCTTGAGCCTTAGAGGGTATTGGGTGGGGATATAGATATCATATTTTGGATTGAACACAGTCATTTATTCTCAGTACCTTGACCAGTCGTGATTTTGTTTATTAAACTTCTTCCAGTCCAAAAAGCAGTTTCTCAGTTGAAGCTGCTTTTCCCTTTTCACACTTGTGTTCTCTGCACAAATGTGAAGGTTTAAAGCTGAGATCCACATATATCAGAGAACATGTGGTGTCTGTCCCTCTGTATCTTAGTCACCTCAGTATAATATTTTCCAGTTCAACCCCTTTACCTGCAAATTTTGTGATTTCATGTTTTAGAGCTGAATAATAGTCCATTGTAAATATGTGCCAAATTTTCATTATCCATTCATCAGCTGATGGATATCTAGGCTGATTCCATTTCTTTGAATTGTGAATGTAACTGCTACAGACACAGATGAACATACTTGTAGCAGGAGATGGAGTCCTTTGGGAATATTCCCAGGGTGATATAGCTGACTTGTATGGTAATTCTTTTTCTAGTTTTTTTGAGGAAACTCCAAACCTACTTCCACTGGGGCTACAACAGTTTATACTCTCACCAACAGTGAATAATCCCCTTTCCTTGCCAGCATTTGTTGCTATTGTTGCCTCTCAGCAATTTTGACTGGAATAAGATGAAATCCCAAAGTAGCTTTAATTTGCATTTCTCTGATGGATAGGGACACTGAACATTGTTTTAGGTATTTCTTAGATATTTGAAATTCTTTTTAAAATCATTCTTTGTTTAGTTTTAAAACCCATTTTTAACTGGGTTATTTGCTTTCTTGATGTTTATTTTTTTGTATATTCTAGACACCAGTCCTCTGTCAAATGTATAACTGACAAATGTTTTCTTTCATTCTGTAAGCTGTTTCTTTGCTTGATTAACAGTTTCTTTTGCAGAAAAGAAGTCCTTTAAGGTTATGAAGTTCCACCTGTTGATTGTTGGCCTTACTTCCCACATCTCTTGAAGTGTACTCTTTACTTTTTTCCTCTGGAAGTCTGAGTTTCAGATTTAACACTGAGGTCTTTCATTTGCTTGGAATTGATATTTGTGCAGGGTAAGGAATAAGGATCAAGTTTCATTCTTCTACATGTAGATATCCAGTTTTGCTAGCTCCATTTGTTGAAGTTGTATTTTCTCCAGTGTGCATTGTTGTCACCATTGTAAAAACTAAGATGCCCTAGGTTTGTGGGTCTGCACTTGAGTCTGTAATTCTATTATATTGATCATATGTCTGCTTTGTGCCAGTATTTTAATACTGTTATATTTAATACTATGATTTTCTATTGTAACTTGAAGTCAGGTATGATGATGCCTGAAGTGTTTTTATTACTAAGAATTGTTTTGGCAATCTGGAATCTTTTGTGTTACATAGAAAATTTAAGATTTAAAATATGTGAAGAATTGCTTTGGAATTTTTATGGGGATTATATCAAATCTGTATATTGCCTTTGGTAGGGTATTCATTATCAGAATATTAATTGTACCAACACATGAGTCAGGGGAGGGTTTTCCATTGTCTTGTGTCTTCTTTTAATTTCTTTCTTCAGTGTTTTAAGATTTTCATTGTACAGGTCTTTCACTTCCTTGGCTTGGTTTATTCCAAGGTTTTTTTTTTTTTTTTTTTTTTTTTTTTGAGGCTATGATGAATAGGATTGTTTCCCTCATTTCTTTTTCAGTATATTTGATATCTTGATATCTAGGAAGATTTTGCATTATAATTTTATAACCTTTCATTTTCCTGAAAATGTTTATAAGTTCCAAGAGTCCTAGTGGAACTTTGGAGTCTTTCAAGTACAGAATCATATCATATGTAATAGGGATACTTTAATTTCTTCTTTTCCTATTTGTATTCTTTTTATCTCCCTTGTCTTATTGCTGTGGGTATGACTTCAAATTCCTTATTGATCAGGAATTGTCAGAGTGGTCAGCCTTGTTTGTTCTTGAATTTAGTGGGAATGCTTTGAGCTCTTCTCCATTTCAAATGATGTCTGCTATAACTTTTCATGTATAGCCTTTATTATGTTGAGAAATTCCCTTCATCTCTCTTCTCTCCATTTATCATGAAGAGGATTTTGTTAAAAGCCTTTTCTGCATCCATTGAGATGATCTTGTTATTTCTGTCCTTGAGTCTGTTTAGTGATGAACTGCATTTATTGATTTATGCATGTCAAACCATCCCTGCATGTCTGGAATTAATCTAGTTTGATAGTGTTAGATGATCTTTTTAATGTGCTCTTGTATTTGGCTTGCAACTCTTTTTGCATCTGTGTTCATCAGCGATATTGGCCTATGATTCTTTTTATTTGGTGTATCTTTATTTGGTTTTGGTATCATGGTAATACTGGTTTCATAAAAAGAGTTAGAAGTGTTATTTTCTACTTCATGAATAATTTTGAGGAGTACTGGTATTAGTTCTTCTTTGAAAGGCTGACAGAATTCTGTGTTGAATCCATCTGGTCCTGGACTTTTTTTAGTTGGGAGATTTATAATTACTGTTTCAATTTCATTGCTTGTTATAGGTCTGTTTAATTATTTATTTCATCTTGATTCAAATTTGGAGGTTATATATATTTATAAAATCATCCATTTCTTTTAGATTGTTCAGTTTAGCAGAGTATAAATTTTTAAAGTATGTTCTTGCTATTCTCCGAATTTTCTCAATATCTTTTAATGTCTACCTTTTTGTTTCTAATCTTATTAATTTGTGTCTTCCCCCTTTTTCTTTCAGTTAATTTAAACTAAAGGTTTGTGAATGTTGTTTATCTTTTAATGGACCAACTATATTTAATTGATTCTTGGTATATATGTATGTATACATATATATATATTTCGATTTCATAGATTTCATTGATCTTGAATTTTTTCCCGCCAACTGCTTTTGGGATTGGTTAGTTCTTATTTTCCCAAAGACATATCATTAAGTTATTTATTTATGACCGCTCCATTTTTTTGACATAGACATTTAATGCTATAAACTTTCCTGTTAGGAAAGCCTTCAGTATATTCTTTCTATTTGGTATGCTGTGTTTTCATTTTCATTGAACTTTAGGAGTTTTTTTGATTGAGGATCTTTAACTTTATTAGCAGCTACTAAGCTATAAGATATAAACTACTCACAAACATCAAAGAGAAGTTGTTTGAGAAAGGGTTGTACAGAGACATTACACATATGCAAAAATATTAGTCTTCCAGTCCCAAAGCCAATCCCATGGAAAGGATGGCCTTTCTGAGGAATAAGCAAGCACAAAAATTACAACAAGTTGCAACAATTTATTAAGTCTCATCCACCCAGGAATTCTGAGGGATAAGCAAGTACATAAGTTATAACAATTTAATAAGTCTCAGGAAAACAGTGAACTATGGCTACATGGACAATAAAAATTTTAGTGTGTGTGTGCGCGCACGCGTGTGTGTGCGTGTGTTCGTGCGCACTTGGACCTAGGGTGATTTAGGGAATCATCCTGTATGCGTCTACCTTCTTTTTGTTTTGCTTTGGGATTTCCCAGGCTCCACCCATAAGGAATAGAAGTGCAGGCCCCCGCCGTTTCTGTCTTGTGTTTTTTTTTTTCATGGGACTTGGGATCCAAACTCAGGATCTTCAGCTTGCGAGGCAGAGTTTAACCCCTGAGTCATTTCTCCAGCCCAGCTAAAAATTTTAAGGGTTTCTTTATTTTCAAATGAAAATATGAGTTTCTTTTCTCCCAAGAGGTTTAAATATAGGCAAGTTGTGCCTATATGTGACCTATCTAGCTTTCCTTTGCTAGTAACATGCTTTGGGGAAAAACAAACTTCTGTAGTGCTATTTTCTCAGAAATGTAGTACTCAAAGTCAAAGTCTTGAGAATCCAGTAGAACTAAGAGAGAACTTTTTCAGTGAACGTTGCCACTGGATCCAAGTGAAACAATGCCCTGCAGTGAGGAAGAGTAGTACATATGCCAGTGATAGGGTCCAACCTTCAGGAATTGTTACAGTGACTTCCTGAGCCATCTGCTTTCTTAGGACAGTAAGAAAACACATGATGGCTTTGATTCTCACTGCATCTCTGTGCAGAGGGATTTTTAAATTTCCTTCTTGATTTTTTTTCTGTGACCCAATTATTGTTTAATAGTGTATTGTTTACTTTTCATGAGTTTGTTTGCCCTCTGTGGTTTCCCTTGCTGTAGATATCTAGTTTTATTCTATGAAGTCAAATAGGATGCAAGACATAATTTCTACTTCCTATTTGGGATTGCTCTGTTTGTGTCCTATTATGTCATCTATTTTGGAGAAAGTTCCATGGGTTGCTGATAAGAATGTATATTTTTGGGCTGAGGAGATGGCTAAGCAAAGTGTCTGAGTTCAGAATCTCAGATTTCACATAAAAAACTACTGTACAGATATGACAGCCCTATTGTAATTCTAGCCTTGGATGGTGGAGCAAGTTGGCTAGCCAGACTAGTTCTAATGGCATACTCTGTGTTTAATTAGAGATTCATGCTCACAACAATAAGATTGTGCCATCCTTGGACCTCCGTGGCACACACACTGAAATGTACTTGTACCTGCACACACATGTAGTACTCCTGTCCACATGTAAACACACATACACCATACACGCATACATGAAAGAAAAAAGAAGAATGTGTATTTGTTAATGTTTTTCTGTGGAATGTTCTGTTGATGTCTTGTTGCTCAATTTCGTTTATGGTTTCGTATAATTCCTATACTTTTCTGTGTAAATTTTTCACCAGTTGACCTGTCTACTAGTGAGAATGGGGTATTGAAATCTGGTAATATCATGTTTTGGTTGATATATGGCTTCACATGTAGCATATGTACAATGAATTTGGGTGAGCCTGTATTTGGTGCATATATTTTTAGAATTGTGATGTGCTCTTGGATTGTTCACTTGGCTATTGTGAAGTAACCTTCTTTATCTCTTATGATTAGTTTGAAGCCCATTTTGTCAAATATTAGAATAGCAACTCCTGGCTGTTTCCTTATAGAGTACTTTTGTTTATCTTTTTACCTTAAGGTCTTATCTATCTTTGGTGGTGAAATGCATTTCTTCAAGGCAATCAATTGATGTTTCCTGTTTTCTAATCCGGCCTGCAAGCCCATGCCTTTTGATTGGCAAGTTGAGCCCATTGATATTTATGGTTATCATCCAAAGATATTCATTGATTTCCGTCATTTTGTTGCTTTTGTGGCATTTATATTTGTAGTACTTTGCCTAACCACCATAAAAACTTTATTTTTTTCCCTGTAGCATTTTGGAGGCATTTCTTTTCCTGTCATAATTATTCTTTCCAGTATCCTCTGTAGCCCTGGCTTAGTACTTATACATTACTTTTGCCTGATTTTATTATGAGATGATTTTCTTTTCCCTTCAATTATAATAGAGAGTTTCACTGGGTATAGTACCTTTGGTTGGCATCTGTGATTTTTTTTTGGTCTTGAAATATGTTTCTCTAAGTTCTCTGGTTTTATGGTTCTACTGAAAAATTGATTGTTTATATTTGGATTCTTTGAGTTTTTTTAATTTTAGTATTTTTTTAAATTTATTTTTTATTTCCACTCATACAAACTTAACAGGTTAATTTTAGTACTTTTAACTCTTTATCATATTTTATTTTTATGTCCTGAATTGTCTTCCTCATTTCATTTAAATGATTATTTAAGTTTTCTTGACCTCTGTCTGGAGTTTATTGCTTTGCTCACATTCATTTATGCATGTGTTCATGTTCTCTAGGAACTCCTTAAGATATTTATGATTATTCTTTGGAATTCATTTTCTTGACTGTTTCTGTCTTGACTGTTGCCAAATGAGTTACTTGGGAACTGATACTTTGGGATTTGGGAAGAGACACATTATCCTGCTTTTTTTGTGTGTTATTTATGTTTTCTCAGTTGGACCTGAGTATCTAAATTAGGTCATTGTTCACTTTCTTCAGGTGTGTGTCTGGCATGCCTGTGTCAAGTAGGCACATAAGCTTCTATTGTTCACATTGTCTCACTGGGCATGGAGGGTAGATGCTGTCTGAGGTTCAGCTTGGTTCCTGTAGGTTCTAAGTCATGGATGGGGTGGTTGTGATGCATGGGTCCCGCTCAGGTGCTGAGATCCCACTGATGCAGTCTATACTCAGACTTTAATTAATAAGATTAGCAACAGGAAGGGAATAGGGTGAATAAAAGCAGGAATAAGGTGTCAGCTTTTAGAACCATGGAGATCTTTCCCTTCAACATTTATCATTAGTAATTCTGGTCAAGATTAAAGCCCAATGGCCTGAAGAGCCCAGGAACTTAAATAAAAATGTTCTTTGACGGATCAGTTCTAGAGTGGTGCTTCAGGGGTCAAGTCAACATTGTGTAGACATACTCCCTCTAGACTCAACTAAGGATTATTCTGAGGACTAAACAGGCAGGAGTGTGAGTATGACCTTATTGTTACAATTTGAGAAGACAGAGGCTGGTAAGTCATGTGGAATATAAGCACATGGGTTTATTAAAAATTTTATTTGTGAAATTCTAGAGATTTCATCTGTGTGCTTTTGTCATTCTTTCCAAAATTCTAGAAGGGAATGCTTTAGAATCATCCTATGTAGCATGTAGACATGTAAAGTGACATTCAAAGTAAAAAAAAAAAGTGAAGGGAGATATTTTGTGAGGACTACTTTTATAAAATGGTCTGTAGTTAACATAAGATGCATTAGATCTTCTCATTTAGCTGTCTATATCCTATTGTCATACCTATAGATGTGGGTGACTTCAGGAGATTAATGCTTGGAAGACTCTCTTTTTGGTAGTTAATAATTTTTCTAAAGAACGTGAACCTTTGCAAATTCATGAGGTGCCTGTTTGATATCTCAAAGAGACAGGGGTTTTTAATCCAGCCTTTTCCTCATTCATCAAGGCCAACAAGTAGCATCTGCATTTTACCCTGCTGTTTTCCTGCTTCGGAGAAGGAGAAAGTTTGAGTAATGACTATTAGCTGGGGACTTACGGAGCTTGAACCAGAGCATTTGTGAGTCAGTCCTGGATTGAAATTTAAATATTCTGTTTAAAATATAGCTTTTACTCTTTAGCAGAGAGACCAGATTGGTGTGTAAATACAAGCAGATTTCAGGAAAGGCATTTGTGATTTCCACAGAGGTGTTTTTGGTGATTTTTGCTCTGGAGGTGAAGTATTTTAGGATTCTGTGTATTCTGGATGGTTTTCTCCTCAGAGGAGTGGCAGGTAGAAGAGCTGCTGACCTGGTGCCTATACATCTCAAGTCTCCTTACTAAGTTGCCAGACACAGTTATATCTTACCATTCCCCTAGCTCTTTAAGCACAAGATCAACATCTTTACACATGTGATAGAGTCAAAGATATAAATAGCTCACCTCTCACCCAAGGTCCTGCTTCCAGTGTGAATGCAATGTCAACCACAAAACAATGACAGAACCAGTTCCAGAAGATTCTTGAACCAGTTGATCACAGCCCACTAGGTTCTGTCTAGCTCCTGACAAGGCCTCTGAGGAATACCATCTTATCCAGCCATAGCTTCTGGTCCTTGCTGTCTGAGGAGAACTCTGGTTTATGCTCCAGCAAGTGCCTTATTACAGATGGAACCTGTCCAGCCACAGCAGAGGGAGCGTTGCGGAGGCACGGTGCCGTCTCTGCCTCCATCATCCCACTGGCTTGTAGTATGACTCCAGCCAAGAGATCAACCTCTGATGGCATGGCAGATGGTGGTGTAAGGACCCAAGCCCTCTTGCACATCCCTTCTGAGAGTAAGGGACAACTTCTGTCCTGTTGGCTTCAAGTCTAAAAGATACAACACTCGTGGGATAGCCATGACACCTGGTCTGATGAGGAGAGGTCTGTGTGGTATTGCTGCTTCCTTTGATCAACTTACTTCCTTTAATGCCTCTTCCAGTGCTGATGTCTGCAGTTTGTCCTTGCTCCCTTGGCAGGAAGGGTGTTTGTGGGAATTAGCTGTAAATTGTGATTTAAGTGACAGTAGAGTGAGGGCATTTGATATCTTTACTTCATCTTCATCAACTGCCTTTTGTTATCTCTGAATCCTCAGAGCTTAGTTGCTTATGGAATGCACAAGCATTATTTTCCTTTTTTTTTTTAAAATTTTTTTTATTATTTATTCAACTGTGCGCATGTGCGTGGAATGTGCGCATGCGCGTATGTATCTGTGTATGTGTGTGTCTGTGTATGTGTAGAACCACAGACAAATTCGCAAACCACCATGGACGCCTCCACCTCCTTCTGCCCCGGGATTCACAGGCTCCGCCCTACCAGGACCAGAAGCGCAGGCCGCCCCCGCTTCCGCCTGGCGTCTATATGTGAGATCTGGGATCCGAACTCAGGACCCTCCACCTGCAAGGCGGAGGCTTAACCCCTGAGCCACCTCTCCAGCCCTCCAGCCATTTTTATGTCCTTGGTATCCCTCTATGTCTGTACTGGAGTGGATGGTGCCAGCCTGTATTCATCTAAGCATTTGGAGAGGAAGGTGGCTCTGAGCTTGGGTAGTGTGTTCAGAGGAACCTGATTTTAGGAAGTGCAGAAAAGATTTATAAATGGGGTTATAGATTATGCCTGTTGGACTGGGGAGATTGCTCAGGGGTTAAAGCTTTTGCCTTGTGAGCAAAATGACCTGAGTTTGAATCTACATACCATTTAAAAATGCCAGGCAAATATGAAAGGGGGGGGCTGGCCCTGGAAGCTGGAATCTGGTGAAACATCAGAGCAGAGTAATCCAGGATAATTTCTGATGTCACCCTTGGGCCTCCACAGCCACACACACTCAAGTGTACTACTCTATACATGCTCTCATCCCTCCCCCCACCAGATACATGCAAAGAAAAAGATGCCTATTATTTCTCTCCTTCTTTCTCTTTCTCTCTCTTGAATGTGTGTGTATCTCTGCATGTGTGTCTGTATGTATCAAAGGGCACTGTGTGTGCCTGTGGAAACCCAAGGGTGATTTTGGGAATCATCCTGGATTGCACTACCTCCTCTTTGTTTTGTTCTGGAGTTTCCCAGGCTCTGCCTTCTGGAACTGGAGGTACAGGCTGCCGCCATTTCCATCTGGCCTTTTTATCTGAGATTTGGGATCAGAATTCAGGACTTTCTGCTTGCAAGGCAGAGACTTAACCCCTGAACCATCTCTCCAGGCCTATTTCTCTTTTTTGAAGATACTTAATATGTTGTTAGCATGATAGAGACACTATTCATAATATGGAATAGAAACCATTTCATAATGAAGAAAACCTTAATATTATTTACCTAGACATCCTTAACTTACCTGAACCAAAAATTCTGTTTTCCCATTATTTCAAGTCCAGAAGAACTTGTGCTAGATCAGATAATCTTGAGGGAGATTTGTTACTGGAACATTCTAGAATTTTTGAGCTGGGCATGGTGGGAGTGGAGACAAATTAGAGTATATTTATAGAGACTGGGGTCAAAGGTCTCTAAAGTATGACAAGAGTTATCTCTAAACAGGGTTATAACTCCAAATTCTGTTATTAAGTGTGGTAGCTGACATTGCAACATTATAAGCAGGATCCTTGGGTGAGGGGTGAGATATTTATCTCTCTGGCTGAAATAACATGTGTAGAGAGATGTTGATCTTGTCCTTAGAAAACCAGAGCAGTGTTTTTTGTTGTAGTCATTTATATTTCCCTCTTTTAATCCTTAGATTTTTGTTAATTTCCTTCCTTCCCTTTCATCTGTTTTTCTTTTCTTTCTTTTTCACTCCCTGCCCCCCCTCTCCTTCTCTTTCTTTCTCTCTTTCTATATGATTTTGTATATGTGTATATATGTGTAGTATGTGCGCGTGTGTATGTATGTGTGTGTGTGTGTAGAACCACAGGCGAATTCCGGAACCACCATGGACTGCCTCCACCTCTTCCTTGTTTACTCTGCCCTGTGATTCACAGGCTCTGCCCACTAGGACCAGAAACGCAGGCTGCCCTGGCTTCTATGTGGGGTCTAGGATTCGAACTCAGGACCTTCCACTTTCAAGGCAAAGGCTTAACTCCTGAGCCACCTCTCCAGCCCCCATCTTGGAGCTTTTTTGATTCAGTTAGATTGACTAACCAGCAAGACCCAAGGATTCTCCTGTCTTTACTTTCCTAGTGCTGGGATCCAGGGCATTCTGTTACATCTGGCTATATATGTATATTTGGACTATGGCATATGTGTGAAAGACTATATATTGAGAGTTTCTCCTTCCACCCTGTTTTTAGGCAGGATCTGTCTGGTTATTTTTGCCATAGGACTGTGTATGCTTCCGACTCATTCTCCTGTCTTTCCTACTCATGTCACTGTAGGAATGCAGGAATTCTAGACACAAGCCACCACATCTGTTTTTTCTTTTTCTTTCTTTCTTTTTTTTTTTTTTTTGACATGAGTTCCAAGAATTAGACTCAGTTGTTAGGTTATGTGGCACTTTCACTGCTGTCATCTCACCAGCCTTGTCTGGCTTTTGTTGTAGGTGTTGGGGATCCAAAGTCAGGTTCTCATGCTTGTGAGGGACACACTTTACTGACTGAACCATCTCCCCAGCTCCACATTTTAAGTTTCCTGACCATAATATTCTTTCTTATTTAGCTTCTACTATTTTCAAAGCAGTGTTTTTAGTTCTAGTAATTATGGTGCTGAAGATAACATATAATAGCTAATTTCTTAGTGAGTTGGGTAAAACTGAGGGGGCAGGAAGGACATGGCGTGTTTCAGGATGTTTGCAGACACACACTGCCACCGTTGCTGCTGGCTTGAGAGGAAGGAAATGGTGTGTTTCAGGATACTTGCAGACACACACTGCCACCATTGCTGCTGGTCTGCTCTTTGTAGACTACCCATGATTACCCCTTCCTGCTCTGCCCTAGTCCTTAAGGTTTCTCTCCGCCCCCTCGTCCTCTGAAATAAGCACATATAAATGTAATTATGTTTAGAAGCAGAAGCATTTGAGTAAATCAGATGCATTTGCTCAACCCTTGAATAAAGACTTTAGTTATTTTAACAACAACAACAAAAATCCTGCAGCCTTCAGCTATTTCTGGATGTAGACTAGTAATTAGCATGCCATGTGTAATTCATTGCTGGCCCTGGCTGCTTATTTCCTTGTTCCAATGCAGCCCACTTTAGGGGACTGGATTTATTTCACTTGGAAATGTGATTTTTGTGGAGACCTCTAAAATGCCATCATGAGATTAATGGTTTTATGTAGCCAGAGTTTGCCAAGCCTGGTGTTTGGAGCTCAATTATTAGTTTTCAGCAGCTCTGTAGAGGGGAGTAACAGCTTGCTAGGATGGTATTTAGTTTTAGAGAAAACTGTTAAAAGCGATGGATGCAAGAAGGATTGCTACTATCCAAAGAGGAGAACAGACAGGTCAGGATAAGTCAGAAGAGCCCACAGAAGAGCTTATTTTGGTGTTACTCACGGGAGACAGTTTACATTGTTTATGTATTTACTGATATGTATGAAATCCTAAGGCAGATGAGTTCCTTCCATAGAATTTCTGCTACTCCTGGTAAACCTTCTCACAGTGGCTCTTGGACTGCTGAGCTCCGTGTGAGGACTCCAGGCATGCTGTGCAGCTGCAGAGAAGTAGATAAATATGCAGGCACTTTTGTTTTGGAGCGCTGGGATATAAAGTGAAAACTTGGCTATATTCCAGAAGGAAAACATTTGGTTCTTTATTTCTGGAAAGATTTATCATGGTAATCTTTAAGGAATTGGCTAATTCTCTGGATTTCTCCAGCGACTTGACCTCAGTGATACAAAGAGCAAAAAGACTGAAATGCAACTCGGGTCAAGATGTGTTTGACATCAGCTTGTATACTTTGATGCTGAACTGACTTATCACCGACGTCTCATGTCATTCATGTACACCAAAGGAGAGTGGGTCACTACTGCCTTCTTATGATTCCGTGTGTGTGTGTGTGTGTGTGTGTAAAACCAATCTCTCTATCCTTTATTACCAAAACAGAAATGAAACTTTAAAACCCCAAATAAGACAGACGTCTCTTATGAATGGGAAACACATGTATTGTTCTAGTGATTTCTTGATAAAATGGGTTAGCTTGATCAGTACCAGACTCTAATAGTAAGAGGATTAAAGTGATCTAATTGCTCCTTCAGATACAATGATAAGAAAACAATTACCTTAAACTTATTGGATAGAGGCCAAGAAGTTTTACAAAAAATAAATAAAAAAGGTGACTTGAAGTGTTGTTAAACCATGTGCCTTGTCAACTAAGAGTCATGTCTGGAATTTTTTAGACAAAGTAAACCACTGTGGAAGGATTTGATACAGTCTTGCACTGTGAAGTCTTGTGTCTTATGAGGGTGGATCCAGAGTCTAATTTAGAGTCTAGTGTCTGGGAGAGGTATATCATCCTATCTTTGGACCCCAATGCAGAGATTCTTGTGTCCATGGGTGGCTTCCAGTCTTCCACATTAATGAACATTCTTGATTATTGTGGTCAATGAGTTGGACTTTGGATGTATTGGAAGTTTGTTTCTTAATTATTTCTTCCTGTGAATGGCAACAAAGAGGAAGATCTGAACCACTAGGTGCCTGTGTATTGAAGAGCACAGAGACAGAGAAATCTCTTGACTGTGTCGGATCTATATCTCTGCATCAGGCCTGGCTTGGCCAGGATGGCCTAGTGGTGCACGGGCAGTTTTCAAAGCATAATCCTGCCCTGGCTGTCTGTCTAGGTCACCCAAGAGAGGGCTGGGGCAGGGGATAGAAAAGGTAGTTGTTCTTTAATAATGGCATCAAAAGCCATTTTCATGTGATTAGACCAAGGGGTTCAATCTTTCTTACATCCACATTAGTACTTTCAGGTTTACTCTAGTGCAAGTTTCGGAAAATGGGTTCCATTGTTTTACTTTCAAATTATGATTTATTTTATTTTTTACCTAGTTATACAAACTCAATGAATAGGTATCTTTGCCTCCCTCCTTCCCCCTTCCCCTCTTTCCTCCATTTCTCCCTTGTGTTCCTTCATGCTATTCTCTTTTCCCTCATCCCTCCCTCTCTCCCCTTTTTCCTCCTTCCCTACTCTCTCTTGGTGTTTCCTCCTTGCTCCCTCTCACCCTCTAGTGCATTAGCTTATATGGGTGAAGTTCCCTCAGTCATCTACTCTAGTGAGAGTTCAAGACTCTGGCATACCTTGGGACCCTTTCTTGGGCCGCCCACTAATATGGGAACTCTGTTACATCTGCTTAACCCCTTGCCTGTAGGGATCCTACTGCCTGAAGCCATCTCCCCTGAGATCCACACTAGTCTATGGGGGCTTGTTGATATGTCAGCCATTGTGCAATTCAGGGAAGGTCAAATTACATTGCAAGGAGTTCCTGGCTGCCACAGCCCAGTCTTTTTTTAAAAAAATTTTATTATTAATATATATTTATTTATTTATTTTTTCCACTCATACAAACTTAATAGGCACCCTGGTCCTCTCCCTCCCTCCACCCTTCCCTAGATTCCCTTGCTCCCTCCCCCCTCTTCACCTTCTTTTCCCCCTCCTTCCCTTTCTTCCAGTGCCCCCTCCTCCCATCCCTGGAGCATCCTTTAGTGTGCATGTCAAACTTCCCTCTGGGTCCTCCTCTCTGATGAGGTGTAAGGATTCAGTAGCATTGCCTAGAGCTCTTTCTTGTGTACCCCTTTAGTATGGGAGCACTATTGTGCATAGCCCAGTCTTGAGTGGGGTATCTTTCCATCAGCGGATCTCCCCATCTGTAGACTCTTACAGTCTTGCCACCCCCTCTTCCACAAGATTCCCTGAGCTTTAGGATGGGGAGAGATTTGGCTGGTCTGGTTCTGGGTGAATATTGTAGAGTTATTGGTATTCTGAATTATAGTTCTTTAAATGTCTGGTAGAATTCTAGACTTTTTTGGTGGGAAAATTCATAATCACGTCTTTAACTTCTTTATTTGTTGTAGGACTATTTATTTATTTTTAAATTATTATTTTATTTTTCTAGTTTTACAAGCATATCGAGTACTTATCCCTGTTTCTTTCCATCACCCCTTCACTCCCATTTCATTCTCTTTCTTCCTTTAATACATCCCACTCTCTCACACCTCTCTTCCTTCTGTGGACCCCAGGGTTTCCTTTGGCTTGTCTACTCTTGTGGGGGTTCAGGCCTCTTGTGGCATACCAAGTTGTGTCTCTTCAGGTCACGCCTCTGATAGGAGCATTTCCCTTCACTCATCCAAGTTTAGTCCCTAAGGTTTCCACTATATGTTCTTATCTGTCTTGAGTTCCTGTATATTCTAGGGGGGCATATTGGTATGTCAGTCATTATGAAGGTCTGGTAAGGACACATCTCACTGCAGTGAGTTACTAGATGCAGCATTTCTGCCTTAAATGGAATGTCTTATCCACTCTTACCATCTTTAGGGTCTTCCAATCTCACCACCCTTTCTTCCTCGAGGTTCTCAAAGCCTTAGGATGGGGAGATTGTGGGGGAACCTTACTAGTTGCTGATACACTACATTATGGCTTGTCATTGCTGTCCACTTCACTGTTCTTTTACTGCCCTAGGCTACATCCTGTCAGGGTGTTGAGATCCTCTGCCTCTGCTGTAGAAGATTTCTAGGCTGAGTGTTAAGTGTTCTTTAAATATATACGTATAATAGCAGCTATTTACAGAGGAATTTGGTGTACTGTCTTCCTACCTATAAATTCATTGGCTGTTTCTCCATATTGATCTATTTCCTTCCCTTTTTTAGGTTCTTGTTCTAGTTAACAGTAACAGGAATTTGCTCTCTACTGGAGATTTTTTCAACTGCTCTATGACTAGTTTTGTTTCTTCAACTGCTTTTCTCATCTCATCCAAGTGTCTGTTGTGCTCCTGCTCATAGTGGTTTATGTGGTTATTTAACTCATCTTTGATCTCCTCTTTCATTGTTTTAATCATAGTAAAGATCAAGTTTTGAAAATCATTATCTTGGGTATGGCTTTCTTGGCCATTCTCCAAAGTGTTGCAGTCAGCCTGCATGGTTGCTGATAAATGACCATCAAATGGCTTAAGGGAACAAGGGGTTTATTCTCTCTTATGATTACCGGTTACAGTTCATAGTCCAGCTTGACAGGAGAACATGCATCAACACCAGGGCCAAGGAAAGTGGCCACAACATCTCTACATAACAGCTGAGAGATGGACAATCATTGCTTGCTAGACCAACATGTCTGGCCAAGTGTACATACACAAGGATGGCAACTCTCCATCTTTTATTCCAGGGCCTAATCCCACCCACCATAGGCTGGGCCTTTTTCATCAGCTAGACAATCTCCTTCAGGATTGCTCTGGGGTTAACTACTAATTCTCCACAAATGTGCCCAGAGCTCAAACCCTCAACTGTCAAGTTCACACCTGTGCCTAACTATGACATAAGGGTTTATTCTTGTTGGAATCCATAATTATGGAGTAAGCTTTTTTTGTAGATTTGTTATCTTGGTTTTTGTTGTTCCCCCCATGGATTTGCACTGTGACTTGGGCTTATTTTTGTTTTATCTCCAGTATCTTTCTGGGTGTGTGTTTTTGACTGATATGAGTTAAAAAGAATTCTTACACTTGGACAGTTATTGCTAATGTTTGTCTAGGTGTTGAATATGTCTTTCTAGTGTTTCTCGGTGCTGTTTCCTAGATGAGGTTATTATACTGTTAGCATATCAGTTATTGTGGGTTTAGTAGACAGAGATTGAAGATATGTGTGATAGTGCAGTTTTTAGCTTTTACGTTCTTGGCTATCTGTGAGGATGAATGGTCAAGTTTCTGAAGGTGTATGGGTTTTTGGATGGGCTGTATAGAAATCTTAGACTGTAGTGACTATCAATTGAGAGTAATAGGAATGTAAAAAGAGTTTACTTTTCTTAGAGTTGTATGCGAAGATTCTCTCCTGTTCGATGGGATGATTTTTGGAGTCCTCAGTTGTATGGTGCTGGTCTGCTAGCCCATTGCTTAAGTTTTCCTTGGACTCTGTTAAATTCCGCGGATGTACTGGTGCCTGAGGGGTGTGCTCATCTCAAATTATGATATTAAAGAATATTTTCCATTTTCCGAACTCCTTGTTATAAAAGCAGATTTGAGGATATAGGACTGCCAAACCCTATACTCTCATGTGTGTAAATGACTCCTTAGGGTTGGGAATGGGGTGAATGATACAGGAGACAAATGAATCACCTCATAGACCTTATATCTCTGGCTATGTATATGGACTCGTGAAAGAAAAACGCTATCATGACATTTAAAACAGCTATTATTATTTATTTTTTGTTTAGATCATGCTGCCACATGAGTGATAATTAAAACTGGTTGTTAAGAGGTATTAATTCAGAAGCCTGAGGCTGTCCTTTTCTTCCTTTCAATCATGTTATGTAGCTTTCTAAAATTTCTGTATGAATTTATAAATAAATTTGAAAATATATTATTAACCATCATTGTTCCCCATTTTCCTGCATGCTGGTTTATATTTGATATTTTTGGAGATTCACATTAAAACATGGAAAGCATCCTTTCTCATTTCTTCCTTCCCCTTTCCCATTTAGTTTATGTATATAATTGAATCAAGCCCTCTGTTGAATATTGGTTTATTTCCAAATTTTGCCTTTTTAGCAAAAATTAAATATCATAATTTATTTCACTTAAATTCAGTTTACAAATATACAAATGCTGCTTTAGAATACATTTTCAGAACTGTATTTTTCAGTGACTGGGAGGTTTTGGTTGACATTGTCACATTGCCTTCCTGAAAGGTTTGTCAGCACCTTCAGGGTGAGCTGCTGGCTTACCACATTTATGTGCGGATGGTGTGTGTGGCGACATATTTGGAGGCAGAAAATGATGTCTAAGTGTAGTTTTAATCTGTACTTTTCCTATTACAACTCAGATTGTGCGTCTTTCATAACCATTGAATTGATGGAGTGTTGAACTTTTACCTCATTTCTAGAAGCATTTTATTAGGAAAACAGAATTAGTAATAAAACTTGTAAATACCATTCCACAGATGTTTTCTTCCCCCTTGTTTTTTTTTCCAGGCTGAAGTTTTTGGTGTTATTTGATCATAATGTTTAATCAGGTTTAGCATTTCTTGTGGTTTCTGGTGTTGACTCATAGGAAGGAATTTCCAACATGACTTTTTTTTTTATACATTTTTTATTATTATTTCCGCTCATACAAACTTAATAGGTACAGCAGTTCCCTCCCTCCCTCCTCCTCGCCCCGAACCCCCTGCTTCCCCTCCCCTCACACTTCCCTCCCCATCCCCCAGTGCCTCCCGCCCCAATTCTCAGAGAGTCCTTTATTGTGCATGCCTGACTCTCCTCTGGGCCCTCCTCTCCCATGACATAAAAGGACCCAGTGGCATTTCCCTGAACCCTTTCCCGTGTTCCCCTTCAGCATAGGAACACTACTGTGGCTGTCAATTCCTTGCCTCCAAGGATCTTGGTGCCTTTAGCAGATGCTAGACTTTGTGAGGTCAATAGTGTGTTGGACATTGTGCAGGGCATGCAAAGTCCAATTATGATTGCTTCGGCCCTAACTTGTGTGGAGTATCTTGCAAATCATTGCTCCTCCCATCCTTTTGCTCTTACAATCTTACCGCCCCCTCTTCCGCAAATGTCCCTGAGCTTCAGCATGGGGAGAGATTAGTCTGGCCTAGTTCTAGGTGGTTGATATAGAGTCTCTGAAGTTCTGGATTGTGGTTTGTTGATTTTCTTTTGCAGTTTTGCTGCTCCTGCAATGCCCTTCACTCCATCCTGATGGGCACTGTATGTCATCCCCTGGCCAGAGACAAAAAGCTGTTAAACTGGAGTCTTATTATATGAGCACATTCAAGGTAGATGTAATAAAAGTAGGAAACCTCAGTGAGGGAGGGGTCAATCACCCATTTGCAAAATGGTTACTTTTTATCTGCCAGACTATATGGCCTCCCCTTCTGGTGAGATCATACCCCCTCAATTGAAAATGATCAGGAACGAACGTCTGTGAACTTAACCAGATGTCACATTACCTACTTGCAGTCCTTGATGGAGGCCTATTTTCTCTGCTGTAACATAGTCACTTCTCTCCTTGTTTCTGGTGTGGCCATCCAACCCCATCCCTCCTGTTCACAATCCTTGCAATTACTGTAGGTATTACATAGATTTACCTTTGAGTGTCTCAAGGTGGGCTGGGTGGATTTGGTACTAGGAGCCACCTATTAGGGAATACATACGGCGTTTACTTTTCTCGATTAGGGATACTTCATTTAATATAATTGTTTCTAATGACATCCATTTCCCGGCAAATTCTAGTAATTCATCATTTTTGATGGCTGAGTAGTAGTACTCCATTGTATAGATGTACCACAGTTTCCTTATCCACTCCTCAACTGTTGGACATTTGGGTTGATTCCATGACTTTGCTATTGTAAACAGTGCTGCTATGAACATGGTCGCACTTGTGCTATCGAGGTGAACCTCTGCTGCATGGGGGGTTATTCTCAAAAGTGGAATCACAGAGTCATATGGCATTTCAATCTTTAATTTCTTTAAGAATCTCCAGATGGCTTGCCAGAGTGGCTCTATGAGCCTGCATTCCCACCAGCATTGTAGGAGAGTTCCCCTCTCTCCACATCCTCTCCAGCATTTGTTGTTGTTCGTATTGTGGATTTTTGCCATCCTGACCAGGGTGAGATGATATCTCAGGGAGGTTTTGATTTGCATTTCCCTGATGGCTAAAGAAGTGGAGCATTTTTTTAGATATTTGTTAGACATTTTAATTTCATGCCTGGTAAAATTTCTTTTACGTTCCAGGGCCCATTTTTTAATTGGGCCATTGGTTTCCTTGGTGTTTAGTTTTCTAAGTTCTTTGTGCACTCTGGACAGTAGAGCTCTATCAGATATGTGGTTCATGAAGATTTTCTGCCATTCTGTGGGTTGCCTTTGAGCTCGTGTTACAGTCTCTTTATCTGAACAGAAGCTCTTTAATTTCACAAGATCCCAACTGTTGAGAGTTGGTAGCCGTGACTGTGCCATTGGATGTCTGTTTAGGAACTGTTGGCCTAGCCCAATCAGCTCGAGGGAGTTCCCTACCCTTTCAGCTATGGTTTTTTTTATTAAAAATTTAATTATACGTTTTAAAAATTTTTTACCAGTTCCCTCCCTCCCCCCCGAACCCCGTCCTCCCCCTCTTCTCCCTCCCCATCCCCCAGTGCCTCCTCCCAATTCCCAGAGAGTCCTTTATTGTGTACGCCTGACTCTCCACTGGGTCCTCCTCTCCGATGACATATAAGGACCCAGTGGCATTTCCATAAGCCCTTTCTCTTGTTCCCCTTAAGCATAGGAGCACTACTATGGCTGTCAATCCCTTGCCTCCAGGGATCTTGGTGCCCTTAACAGATGCTAGATTTTATGAGGGCAACAGTGCACTGGACATTGCGCAGGGCATGCAAAGTCCCATTATGATTGCTTTGGCCCCAACTATTGTTGAGAATCTTGCAAATTGTTGCTCCTCCCATCCTTTTGCTCTTACAATCTTACCGTCCCCTCTTCCGCAAATGTCCCTGAGCTCCAGGATGGGGAGAGATTAGGCTGGCCTAGTTCTATGTGATTGATATAGAGTCTCTGAAGTTCTGGATTGTGGTTTGTTGATTTTCTTTTGCAGTTTTGCTGCTCCTGAAGTGCCCTTCACTCCATCCTGATGGGCACTGTATGTCACCCCCTGGCCAGAGACAAAAAGCTGTTAAACAGGAGTCTTGTTATAATAGCACATTCAAGGGTAGATGTAATAAGAGTAGGAAACCTCAGTGAGGGAGGGGTCCATCACCCATTTGCAAAATGATTACTTTTTATCTGCTAGACTATATGCCCTCCCCTTCTGGTGAGATCAGGAAAGAATGTCTGTGAACTTAACTAGGTTTCTCATTACTTACTTGCAGACCTTGATGGAGGCTTGGTATGATAATACCTCCAGCAGTGTTTTTGTTACTCAGGATTGTCTTTGCTATCCTGGGTCTTTTGTGCCTCCATATGAACTTTGAGATTGTTTGGTCAACTTCTTTGAAGAATTGCTTTGGGATTTTAATTGGTATAGCATTGAATTTGTATATTGCCTTTGGTAGGGTGGTCATTTTTATGATGTTGATTCTACCAATCCAGGAACATGACAGGTCTTTCCACCTTCTGGTGTCTTCTGCTGTTTCTTTCTTTAGGGTTTTAAAGTTTTCATTGTAAAGGTCTTTCATTGTAGGTGGTTGATATAGAGTCTCTGAAGTTCTGGATTGTGGTTTGTTGATTTTCTTTTGCAGTTTTGCTGCTCCTGCAATGCCCTTCACTCCATCCTGGTGGGCATTGTATGTTACCTCCCTGGCCAGAGACAAAAAGCTGTTAGAGTCTTGTGATAAAAGCACATTCAAAGGTAGATGTAATAAAAGTGGGAAACCATAGTAAGGGAGGGGTCTATCACCCATTTGCAAAATGGTTACTTTTTATCTGCCAGACTCTATGCCCTCCTCTTCTGGTGAGATCACACCCCCTCAGTAGTAAATGATCAGGAACAAAAGTCTGTGAACTTAATCAGATGTCTCATTACTTATTTGGGTCCTTGGTGGAGGCCTATTTTCCCTGCTGTAACATGGTCCCTTCTCTCCTTCTTTCTGGTGTGGCCCTCCTACCCCATCCCTCCTGTTCATAATCCTTGGAATTACTGTGTCTAGGTGGGCTGGGTGGGTTTGGTACTAGGAGCCACCTATTAGGGAGTACATACAGCGCTTAATTTTCTGGGTCTGGGATACTTCACTTAATATAATTGTTTCTAATGACATCCATTTCCCGGCAAATTCCAGTAATTCATCATTTTTGATGGCTGAGTAGTACTCCATTGTATAGATGTACCACAGTTTCCTTATCCACTTGTCAACTGTTGGACATTGGGCTGATTCCATGACTTTGCTATTGTAAACAGTGCTGCTATGAACATGGTCGTGCTTGTGCTATCGAGGTGAACCTCTGCTGTATGGGGGGTTATTCCCAAAAGTGTAATAGCAGGGTCATATGGCATTTCAATCTTTAATTTCTTTAAGAATCTCCAGACGGCTCACCAGAGTGGCTGTATGAGCCTGCATTCCCACCAGCAATGTAGGAGAGTTCCCCTCTCTCCACATCCTCTCCAACATTTGTTGTTGTTTGTATTGTGGATTTTTGCCATCCTCGCTTTCAGGAAATCTTGAGTTTCCTTTTTAATTTCTTCCTGAATCCAGTTCTCATTCAGCATCATAGTGTTAAGTTTCCAGGAGTTAGTGTGTTTTCTGTTGTTTGTTGTATTGTGGATATCAAGCTTTAGGCCGTGGTGGTCTGATAGGGCACAGGCTAGAATTTCAACTTTTCTGTATATGTGGAGATTCGTTTTGTGGCCCAATATGTGATCTATTTTGGAGAAAGTTCCATGTGCTGCTGAGAAAAATGTGTATTCTTTGGTACGTGGATGAAAAGTTCGATAGAGATCTGTGAGGTCCATTTCTTTAAGGGTTTGATTAAGTTCCAAAGTGTCTCTGTTAAGCTTTTGACCTGTTGATCTATCCCATGTTGAGAGGGCGGTGTTGAAATCCCCAAGAAGGGTGGATTTCTCCCTTTAGACGCTGTAGGATTTTCTTAATAAATGTGGAGGTGACCATATTGGGTGCGTAAATGTTCAGTATTGTGAAGTCTTCCTGGTGAATTGTACCTGTGACTAAAATGTAGTATCCATCTGTGTCTCTTATGATTTTTTTGTGTTTGAAGTCCACGTTGTCCAACAGCATAATGGCTACCCCTGCCTGTTTCCTGGTTCCATTAGCTTGCAGAATTTTGGACCAGCCTTTCATTTTTAGGATGTGCCTATCTTTTGTGATGAGATGAGTTTCCTGAAGGCAGCAGATTGATGGGTTGTGATTTTTAATCCAAGTTTGTAATCTGTGTCTCTTAATCGGTGAGTTAATACCATTGACATTTAATGTTATAATGGAGAAATTCTTTTTAATTCTGGACATTTTTTATGTTTAGTGAATTTTGTAAGCTTATTTTTTTACATTTATGTTTTTGTGGTATTATACTGCTCTTCTATCTTCCTGGATACGATTGTTCTTTTCTTCAAGTTTGCATATCATTTCTAGCATTCTTTGAAGGCCTGGTTTGGTCGACATGTATCCCTTCAAGTTGTCTTTGTGCTCGAAAATTTTTCTTTCTCCCTTGATCATGACAGATAATTTTGCCAGGTATATCAGTCTGGGTTGGCATTTTTGCTCATCTAATACTTGAAGTATGTCTCTCCAAGCTCTTCTTGCTTTTACTGTTTCCATTGAGAGGTCATTTGTTATTTTAATAGATTTGCCTTTAAAAGTTACTTGCTTTTTTTCTCTTGGAACTCTCAGCACCTTTTCTTTGTCTTGAATGTGGAGTGTTTTGTCTATTATTTGCCGTGGCGATTTTCTATTTTGGCCATATCTGTTTGGAGTGTGAAATGCCTCTTGTATTTGGATGGGCTTCTCATTCTTCAGTTGAGGGAAGTTTTCATTTATGATAATTTGAAAATTTTCCTTAGGTGTGGTATTTTGAGATTCTTGCTCTGGTATTCCATGAATGCGCATGTTAGGCTTCTTCAGGATGTCCTATATCTCTTGAATGTTCCTCTCAAGTACCTTTTTGGCTTTAACAATCTCTTCCATTGAGCTGGTTAATTCTCCCACTTTGTCTTCAAGATCTGAAATTCTATTTTCTGCTTTGTTAGTTCTGCTGATAAGACTCTCTGTTGAGCTTTGGGTTGAAGATAGCTTGTCTTTTAGTTCAATTTTAAACTCTGCCTGAGACTGTTTTAACTGCTCTATGCCTATTTTTGTTTCTTGAACTGTTTTTCTCAACTCCTCCAAATGCCTGTTGTGTTCCTGTTCAAAGTGGTTGATGTGGTTAACTCCTCTTGGATTTCCTCTTTCATAGTATTAATCATGGTAATGATCATACTTTGAAAGTGGTTGTCTTGGGTCTGGCTTTCTTGGCTGTTTTCTGTGAATTTGTTCTGGTTGGAATCCATCCTTAAGGGGTTGATTCTTTCAGTGGGAGATTGGTCTCCTTGGGTTTTGTTTCTCATGTATCTGCACTTTGACTTGGACATTGTTGTTTTGTCTTCTAGGGCTTTTCAGTTTCTGTGTGATTTTGACTGAACTGATTTAGTTGGTATTCCTACACTTGGGCAGTTGTTACTAGTGCTTGTCTTGGGGTTGGGTATGTTTGTCTTTTGTTGTTGTTATTTCCTATTTGAGGCTATTAGGCTGTTAGTATATTAGTTAAATCAGGTTAAGTAGACAGGGGGTGAATATTAGTATGGTAGTGCACTTTTACGATAGTATTTTGGTGATATGTGAGAGTGAGTGGTGTATTCCCTGGAGCTGTATATGTTTTTGGAGTGGCTGTATGGAAAGGTTAATCTATAGTGATTAATATTAGAACGGAACAGTAAGTTAAAAAAAAAGGGAGGTTTACTTATCTTTGGGCTGGATGTGAAGAATCTCTCCCATGTGATAGGATGATTGTAGAGGTTTTCAGATGTATGGCCTTTGACCTTTAGAATTTGCTTGAGTTTTCTTTGGACTCTATTGAATTCTGAGTAGCAGTGTGTCTTCTGTAGACGACTTGTGTGAGTCCCCTGTGGGCCAGAGAGGCAGAGGGGCTGATGTTGTTGGCAGAAGTCTTCACCTGGGGCCTGGGACTTGGCTTAGTGGCACTCCCAAGCTCCAGGGATGGAGGAATGTGAGCAAGTCCTGTCCAGTTGGTCTGACAGGCAGGTGGGAGGAAGAAAGGGGCTGGGGCCCGGGGGCGGGGCGCAGGCCAAAGCTGGAGGCAGGCCAGGGTGTGGCGCAGGGACCCGGGGCGACCTGCGAGGCTGGGCGGGCGGACGGGGCTCACTCACCCGGAGATGGCGGCGGGGACCGAGGCGCCCCGGGAGGGAGAAAGGGGGCTGGGGTCCCGGGGGTGCCACGCCAGGCCAAAGCCCAAGGCAGGCCGGGGCGTGGCGCAGGGACCCGGAGCGACCTGGGGGGCTGGGGATGGCGGCGGGGACCGAGGCAGCGCTCCAACATGAGTGTTGAATCAAATCATTTGAGATGAACTGTTTTAAAAGATCCTTTGGTTTTCTGTTTCTGAGATTTTTAGACACAGCTGGAAAGGAATTGTAATCACCACTAAAGAAGAAAATTAAAGGCATAATTTCAGTGGGAGAGAATGAGACTTCTCAGAGTCCTTTCCTTGGATTTGGGGATCTGATGTCTCTGTTTTTCTCTTATACATGGACATAGACTATGAGCTGATATTTGAAAGAATTATTTTTGTGGAGGTAGGGTATGGCTCGCGATGTCATTTGAGTGACTCATAATATTGGTAATAAGCACTTCTCAATTGGTTTTGGGAATTCATGATTTGGATTGATATGACTTGGCCTGTAAAATCATATCACAAGTATATGTATTTTATTATTTATATATTTTATATATTTACATATACAACATATATTTAAATCAATTTTTAAATCAAAATATATTTTATTTTTTTCCTAATCATATAAGCTCAATGGGTACCCCTATCTTCTCACTCTCTCCTCCCTTCCCCAGTCATCCCCCTGACATTCTACTCCCTCTCCCCCTTCCTTTCACCACTTTCCCTCCCTCCCTCCACCTTTTCCAGTGCCTCCCCCTTCTTCCCTATCATTCCTCGGAGCATCCTTTTGTGTGAATGCCAAACTTCCCTCTGAATCCTCCAACCTAGTGAGTGTTCAGGATTCAGTGGCATAGCTTGCAGCCCCTTCCTGGACTCCCTGTTAGTATGGGAACTCTATTATGACTGTTTTATCCTTTGCCTCTAAGGATCCTACTACCTGGAGCCTTCTCCCCTGTGATCCATGCTAGACTTTGGGGGGTTGTTGATATGTCAGCCATTGTACAGGTCAGGCAAAGTCCAATTTTAGCTGCTACAGCTCTAACTTGTGTGGAGTATCTTGCTTATCATTGGTCTTCCCCATGTTTAGACTCTTACAATCTTGCTGCTCCCTCTTTCGCAAGGTTCCCTGAGCTTTAGGATGGGGAGAGATGTGGCTGGTCTGGTTCCAGGTGATTAATGTAGGCTCTTTGGTGTTCTGAATTATGGTTTGTTGTTTTCAGTTTTGCTTTTCCTGTACCACTCTTGGCTCCATTCTGATTGGTATCAAAAGTCACCTCCTAACCAAAGATAAAAGATTGTTTAAATGAAGATCTTAATATAAGAAGAATCTCAAAAGTAGATGGAAGAATAGGAATGTGTGTGTGGGGGTCAGTATCCTATTTACGGAATGGTTACTGTCTATCTGCCAGTCCCTAAACCCTCCCTGATTGGTGAGATCAAACTTGTTCAGTCGCAAGTGACCAGGAAGGAAAGTGAGACTGAGTGAGCTGCACCAGATGTCTCACTACTTACATGCCATACTTGACTGTGGTCTATTTTTTCTACTGAAGCATGATCTCCTATCTCCTTTTTTTGAGGCTTTCCTTCTCCTTCCTTCCTGTTTATAATCCCTTGTGATTACAATAGGTATTACAGAGATTTACCTTTGAATATGTCATTAAGTGAGTTTGGAACTAGGATCCACTTATTAGGGAAATTGAATCACACACACAAATATACACATGCACATATACATTGGCTTCAAGCTTTCAAAGTGCTGATTAGTTGTGCCAAGTCATTATGCTTATTCTTTATACTTTTTTTGTGCGTCAGTTGACTAAAGACTTGGGGGTTGGTTTGTGGGGACATGTTCCAGAGTACACAGCACTCTGTTTCCTCTGGGCTCTATAGCGTTCTGTTCCTCTCTCCTCTTTCGAACAGTGGTCTGTTATGTTTAGTAAGTTAATTTTGAATAGATTTAAGTGACTTCTTTGACATAGACTTTCTAGTAGCTACAATTACAGATGCATGCCACTGTATCTTTTTATTTCTTTTAAGAAATTTCATACCAATGTGCAGTATATTTTAATTCTCTATTACCATCACAGTTACTCTGCACAATTGCTGATAAATTCATGACAAAGCAGCTTAAGGGAACAAGGGGTTTTATTTTCTTTTATAATTGTCTAGTTAAAATTCCTTGTCCAGCTTGGCAGGAAAGTCCACACCAACACAAGGGCTGAGGAAACTGGCCTCACTATGTCCACATAATGGCTGAGAGAGTGATAATCCTTAGTTGACAGACCAGCATGTCTGGCTGTACAGGATTTCAACCTTCTTAACCAGTTCCCTTTCACTTATGTACTTGCCCAGGGACTAGCACCATCCACCATGGGCTGGACCTTCCCCATCAACTAGACAATCTCCTGCAGGCTTGCTTGGGCCCTAACTCAACCACTGATTCTTCAAATGTGCCCAGAGCTGGAGCCCTCAACTGTTAAGGTGACACTTGTATCTAACTATGACAATTACTATCTCACTTTGTTACCACTGAATTGCTTCTTCTCTCTACAAAACTACTTATTACTTCCATCTTTTTGTTTGCTTTTGTGGCTTGTTGAGTGTAATTAGGATTGCTTGAATTAATCTTGGAGTGGGTTTTTTTTTTTTTTTAACTGGGGCATGGGCAAGTTATCAGTGGTTACCACCACTGAAGAAAATGATTCTTCTTTCCACAGCAATCATTAACTAACTGCCAATAACTCCTCAGGGACAATGTGGCTTCTTGAACACTTCTGTCCACAATGAACTGTTGAGGGGCTCCATCTTGCAAGTAATCATAGCTGCTGGTCAATTTATGGGTGCAACAGCTATGTCATTTCAGAGGATAACCCTTCACAGCAATTCTCACCGTGTTCCTACTCTTAATATTTTTTCATCTATTCTTCTGTGATTTTCCCTGAGTCTTGGTGGGATGATATAGACAGCTCATTTAAGTCTATGCACTCGGCAGTCATTTATACTCTAAATACTTTGGCCAGTTATGAATCTTTGCATTAACTGCTGCCCACTGCAAACAGAAGCTTCTCTTACAAAGACTGAGGGTAATCTATGGATGTAAGTATTGATTTCTATTTATTTTATTTTTTATTTTTTGTAAGTATTAATTTTTAGAATGCAGTTTAATACCTTGCCCATACCCATCCCCTACTTAAAACTTTCCAACTCCAGTATGCTTTCTACTTACATATAACATGAGTTATATCATCCTCCAACCTTCCTGAAAAATCTCTATTTTCCCTCCCCTGCACAAATGGCCCCTTTCTACCTTTCTATCCTTTGCAGACACTCCAAGTTAAATGCACAAATATAAAAATTTAAAGCAAGCATCTACAGATGAGAGAAAACATAGATTTGTCTTTCTGGATCGGGATTATTGTATTCAGTATTACTTTTCAGTTATTTCCATTTCCTGAAATTTTCATAATTTCATTTTTCTTTACAGCTGAATAAAATCCCATTGTGTGTATGTGTCACATTTTCATTATCCATTTATCAGCTGATGGATATCTAGGCACATTATATTTCCTAGCTTTTGTGAATAGAGTAGCTACGAACATGAACATGCAAATATCTCTGTGGTAGGGTATAGAATTCTTTAGGTATGCGCCCAAGTATGGTTGTTGGGTCAAGTGGTAGTTCTATTTATAGCTTTTCAAAGAACCTCCATGCTTTAATGACTGCATTAGTTTATAATCCAAACAGTAGATAAATGCTAAACTTCCCCCACATCCTCACAAGTGTTTGTTGTCATTTGTTTTTTTTGATGATAGCTATTCTAACTGGGGTGAGGTGGAATTGCAAAGTAGTTTTAATTTGCATTTTTCCGAAGGCTGAAGATGTTGAACACTTCTTAAATTTTTTTTGAGAACTCTTTTTAATTTCACAGTCCATTTTTTACTTGGGTTGTTTGTTTTCTTGATGTTTAGTGTTTTTCAGTCTTTGCATATTCTAGATGTTAATCCTCTGTCAGATGTATAGTAGGCCAGGATTTCCTCTCATTGCAATCACAACACTCTTAATAGTTATGCATTAAAATATTGAAAAACTTAAGGAAAAATAACACTTTCTGCTTTTTTGGCATGTACATATGTGTAGGACTTGTGCGTGTGTATGTATATGCATGTTTGCTTATGTATGGGGGATGTGCAGGTTCATGTGTATGTGTATGCAGATGCGTATGGAGGCCTGAGATTGATTTCAGTGTCTTCCTTGATTGCTTTCCACCTTATTTATTGAGGCAGAGTCTCTTGTAGTAGTCTGGCTTGTCATCCTATTCTGGAGAACCTCTGTCTTTGCCTCCTGAATGCAATAATTACAGAGGGCTGCTATACTCACGTGTCATTCTTATGGATTCAGGGAATCTATACTCCTCACTCTTGTGCAACAATTACTCTGCCCACCGAACCATTCCCTAGCTCCAACCATATCTATTTTTAAACAGAATCATCTTTTTAAAAAAGGGAAATTAAAACTGTTGGTCTGCATCTTGAGCATCTCAAATAAAATCTCAGGCATGCTATTTTTTGTGGCGTGAGCATGTTCCATGATTTGGAGCTAGGCTATGGTTGTGTTTTGAGACACTTACTCAATGATGAAGCATGTGGAATGTGGAAGATAGAGTCTTTGGATAACCAAACTGGGAATTCCTTGACAGTCCCATGTCTGCTATTCTGAAAAAGGATTTGGCAAGAACCACATTTGTTCCTTTATGTAGCCATTTGTAGTGGGTGTTATTTTTGTTACCTATAGTAACATTATCTCACTAGGCTTGTCTGTAAGCAGGTGGATACTTCAGCTGTTTGTTTTTGAGCAACTATAATGACCAAAGAAATGAGGAAATCAAAATCTTGCATTCCTCCCAGGACACAAGGAATATATAGCTGAACTTTCCATATGGGCAAGTTTTTGCTATACAGTCTTACAAGTCTTACAAGTTTTGTGGCTGATCATCTTCTATCTCCTAAATCTCCTTATTTCTCACTGTTATTTCATTTATTACATATAATTCCCATGCATATTATCACCAACAAATTGTCAAATATGAAGTCATAAGTTAATATTTCCTACTTGAAAGTTATTATACTCAGAATCAGCTTAGTGGTGGAGGTAGTACAGGGAATGGAAGATGCTGTCTCCTTGTGACTTAAATCATTCAGCCTTCATCCCATAGAACCCTTCTTCAGAGAATTCTGTTTCAGTAAGATTGGAACTGTTGATAAGATTATGCGATCCTTTAACAACTCACCAGGATAGCAGTAGAGCTGGATGAATGGCAGGATGGTAGATTTATGATTTGAAGACTGTCTTGAAATCCAGATTGCAGCTTTATAGAGAGTTCCTGAGGAAGGCGTGGAGAAGCAGCCAAGCACTCTTTTCATCTCTCAACTCTTCATATTCATTCTTTTTTGGCTGTCATTCCTCATTGAATGGAGGTTTCTGAGCTTCATTCACTCTTTCCATCTGGAATAACAGCTTCCAGATGGGTTTTGATATGCAGTTCAGTTTTGTGCTTGACTCTTTTTCATTTATATTATTTGAGGTGTGCATAATCAGAATTTTTATAATTTTATTTATTCATTCATTCATTCATTTAGTGTGTGTGTGTGTGTGTGTGTGTGTGTGTGTGTGTGTGTGTGCGCGCGCGCGCGCGTGTGTGTTTTTATCAGAGGGCGCTGTGTGTTCCTGTGGATGATCAAGGGTGACTTTGAGAATCATCTGGATTGCTTCTACATTCTTCTTGCTTTGCTCTGGGATTTCCCAGGTTCTGCCCACCAGTACTGGAAGTGCATGCAGGCCACCGCCATTTCTGCCTGGGGTTTTTACATAGGATCTGGGATCTGAACTCAGGACCTTCTGCTTGAGAGATAGAGTCTTAATACCTGAGTCATCTGTCCAGCCCCATAGTCAGAATTTTTAATCCATAAATAAATGTATTTGCTTTATTTTTAAATTTTATTTTGAAGATTTTGCAGGCAGGTTTTCATTGAGGGAGCGATTGGCATATTGGAAAGGAACAGGTTCTAGCACCAGAGAATATGACCCTTAGGACTTCTGTGACCTTTGGCAAGTTTTTCTTTTCTTTCTTCTTTTTTTTGTTTTCTTTAAAAAGTTTTTTGTGTAGCCTCTGTTTCCTGGCTAACTGGTAGACCTTTTCTTTACTGGGCTGCCATAAGAATAAGTTTAAATCAAATAAAACAGGGATGGTATAACCTTTCTTGTTCTATATTTAATTCTTCCATGTTCATGTGCAATGGGGTATATATGTGTGCATATGCATGCTTTTGTCTTGGTAAATGTGTGTGTGTATGTGTGTGTGTGTGTGTGTGTGTGTTTGTGTGTGTGTGAATAGGACTGCGGATCATATTAGGAATCATCCTTGATCATTCTTCCACCTTATCCTTTTGAGTCTGGGTCTCTAATTAAAACCAAAACTTGCCAGTAGGATTAGCCTAGCCAGTCAGCTTGCTGTGGGAATTCCCAGGCTATGCATTCCCAGGCTGCCATCAAAGGCAGGTCACCATTCCCACCTGGCATTTCATGTGTGAGCTTGTGATGTGAACTCTGATTTTTTTGCTTGTGTAGCAAGTGCTTCAATTACTAAACCATCTCTTCAGCTCCTAGTTTGGTGCTTCCTTGCAAAGTTGTTTCTGTTGCAAAATATTTCAAGTGCAGATTACTTTTATCTGTGGTGAACCTGGTTTCCCATGATTAAACTGTTATTAATATTTAAAGTACTAGCTCACAGCCCAGATCTTCAGAACTTCCTCCCTGGACACAGGAAAGTTAGTCCTCTTGGCACTTTCTGTGCATTTTATTTGAACAAGAACATTTTGCACCTGTTGATGTATTCCTTCTTAATTGTTCTAAGCTGTTTTCCTTGTTGGTTTTCTTTTTTCTTAAGTGTTAAGTATTTTGAGGAAAGTGACAGCTTGTTTTTTCTGTCATTATTCACAAGCAGTACCTGTTCCTCATGAAAATCCAGCACAGTGAGCATTACAACTTGTCTCTTTGACCAAATGATATTGTAGTGTTTAAATTAAGGATAAGAGGAAGAATTGTTATGTTGTTGTGAGTTGAATGCCATTAAAATATATTTTACAAAGCTAGTCAGATGACTCAGCAGATAAAAATGCTTACCAGTCACATAAGCCTGATAAGCCTGGGTTTGATTCCCAAAATCCACACAATGCAAGGTGAGAATTGACTCCCAAAAGTTGTCCTCTGATACACACACACACACACACACACACACACACACACACACACACACGTACACATGCATACACATACACACACGCATGTATACCTATACATTTTGTATGTGTGTGTGGGGGGGGTTCATGTGTGTGGATGTGTGTAGAAGAGGGCACTGTGTGTGTCAGTGGTGGCCAAAGGGTAACTTCAGGAATCATCCTGGATTTCTCTACCTCCTTTTTCACTTTGCTCTGACATTTCCCATGCACCACCTTCCAGGGCTGGAAGTGTAGACTGCTGCCATTTCTGCCTGGAATTTTTAGATGAGATCTGGAATCTGGATTCGGGACCTTTTGCTTATGAGGCAAAGACTTTAACCCCTGAGCCATCCCTCTAGCCACTCTACCCCCCCCCCACTTTTTAAGTCAGTTTTATTCCTTCATTGGAAGTTTTGTAGTACTTTTTTCTGTTATAGTGCTGTGTAGGGTAGCAAGCTTATTTTTTAGTACTCCCCTCAGAATAGAATGCTGTCTGCAACAAGTTACTATAAAGGTGTTGGGTCACTATGAAAATGCAGTAATAGTCAAATAAATAATCACCCCATATATGTCAATTATTTTAGAAAATAAGGGGGCACTGATAGTGTTATGCCCACTGATGTATTAATTTACTGTGGGTATGAATGGAAAGGAGCGACATTGTCAGAGGAAGACTGCTGATTAATATCGGGTTCATAGAGAGAACAGAGAGATGGGAATATAAACAAAAGGGGGAATGATGGGAACATGAAAAGAGTGAGGCAATTTTAGCTAGACATAGACTGAATAGAACTGCCTCAGGTATCAAGACAAGAGACCTTCCAACTAGGCCAGTCTATGTTCTTTGGTGGGCAAAAGGAAAAAGGAAAGAACAAGGACAAAAAGGTGGTTGAGAGGCAAGGACAGAGATGACCTTCTAAATTATCATTAAAGGCAGAAAGAACAAATATGACGGTGAGAGAGAAGTGGATGAGTAAGGTTTATGAATGCTGTCTAGTATAGCTGGATTCAGTCTCGAGTCTCCCGTCATCTTTTTCCTGGCTTCCAGAACCCGGTTCAACCTCTGGAAGTTCCTCTGAGTTTAGTAGTCCTGTGCTTACCTGCAGGACTTCTTTTGGAGTTTGGGTTACAGATGTGGTCTGGCCATGACGCTGCTTCACAGGTGGAATCTCAGAAGTGGGTCACATCTCTAGCTGCCCTTCGGCATCCTGTGAGTGATGATGGCATTATGTCCATGTGATACTCCCAGTGTGATGCTTGGAGCTTGTGCGAAAATTCCTCTGCATACTCTGGCTCTCACTAACTTTTAAGGTTGCTGAGTACTATGTAGTTCTGATTCCTGTAATCTAGCAGCATTCTCCTGGTCAGATTTCAGTGTATAATCAGCGACACTTACTCTGAGTACCCTTGCTTGCTACTTAGGGGGTCTTGGGCAGTTCAGCTGCTGACACAGCAGAGATCATTTTGAAATGGCATCTCTGTGCTGCTCCACTGAGCACCTGGCTCTGGGAAAGAGAATTTTCCTATGTTTCCTTTTCTAATGCTGGTGCTGTTCTGGTATAGTCCTTCTTTCAATTCTTTAAAAGGTCTGTTACCGATTGTGCAGTGTGGATTTTCTAAGCCTTTCTGGCTCCTGAAGCAATCTGTTGTCAGTGTTCTCTCTTATGAGATGTTCCCCTAACCGAGCCAATCCCTCTAGGCCAGACTCTGAACTCTCCTGTTTTGTAAAGTCCCTTATTTTATTTTGCAACTCATGTTAGAACTATCTGGGCATCATCTACTTCTCCTGATAACTATTCTTTAATTTTCCCTGGTTTGCTTCTTGGGGACTTTGGTAGACAATGCCTTCATCAGCTATCTTCCAACTGCATGTTTCTCCCATTGTGATTTTTTTATATTAATACATTTTTTATTATTATTTCAGCTCATACAAACTTAATAGGTACACCAGTTCCCTCCCTCCCTCCTCCTCCCCCCGTACCCCCTGCTCCTCCTCCCCACCCCCCTCCCTTCCCATCCCCCAGTGCCTCCTGCCCCCCAATTCCCAGAGAGTCCTTTCTCGTGCATGCCTGATTTTCCTCTGGGCCCTCCTCTCCGATGACGTACAAGGACCCAGTGGCCTTTCCCTGAACCCTTTCCCGTGTTCCCCTTAGGTATAGGAACACTGCTGTGGCTGCCAATCCCTTGCCTCCAAAGATCATGGTGCCTTTAGCAGATGCTAGACTTTGTGGGGTCAATAGTGTGTTGGACAATGCACAGGGCATGTAAAGTCCAATTATGATTGCTTCAGCCCTAACTTATATGGAGTAACTTACATATCATTGCTCCTCCCATCCTTTTGCTCTTACACTCTTACTGCCCCCTCTTCCGCAAATTTCACTGAGCTTCAGGATGGGGTGAGATTAAGCTGGCCTAGTTCTAAGTGGTTGATATAGAGTCTCTGAAGTTCTGGATTGTGGTTTGTTGGTTTTCTTTTGCAGTTTTGCTGCTCCTGCAATTGTGATTTTTTTTTTGAGGGACAGATTTGGCATTTTTTCAGTTATAGTGAACAGTAAAATTATGTTATGTTTCTTTTATATCCTAATCATTGGAGTGTCCCTTTTTCTTGGTGGGTGAATGTTAGAAAAGAAAAAACAAGGTTAACATCAAAATCTGAAAGAAGGATACAGAAGAGTCACTGGAAGATAAATATTTCTTTGTGGAAAATCTGAGGAACAGTGAATTATTATGTATGTGACTGTGAATATTTTACTATTTCTCTAAGAAGGGTTAGACATTTAGCTGCTAAGAGAAGCTTGACTTATTTTGGAATAAGCTTGAATACTTGACTGTTTTTGTTTTGTTTTGTTTTGTTTTCTAAAGACGTGGGTCTACTTCCTATCAGAATTCACAGATGGGACTTAGAGAAGCAGGGAAGTTTTGGAAGGTTGGAACATAAACATTAACTTTGCCCTGACTTAGTCTTTGCTCACAGGTTGATTTTCCACGTGGGTAGCATATAATTGTCCAAGTCTCAGTACCTGGTATAGTAGCTGCGAATGTAGAACAGGTAGGCTTGGAAGGAAGCCTTTCACACAAGAGAAAATAGATTAATCTTGACACAGGCAAATCTCTCAGAAGAGAAAGTTGGCAAATATTACTACACAGTGGGTTCAAGCCCAGGAAATGTGCAGAATCCCACCAAGAGCAGGGATGTGGATGCCATATATGGAAAGGATTTTGATGGATGTTTAAAATTGGGTGTTGTTTATCTGTGCTGCTCTATCTGCTGCTATTTAACTAGTGCCTTTAAGAGCTTTTACAGGAGATTCTGAAGAATCTGGGTAGGAGAAAGTCCCCAAAGATGAAATGTACAGTTCAATTTGCCATAAAAAGTTCTACTTTTAGTGAAAGTGGACTACTTTGTAACTTGTTCCATACTGAGATCTAGAAAAGCTGGACAAAGTGCAAAAAAATTCGTGGCCAATATCTGAAGGCCTGGGATCTGAAGGAAAAGGGAAGCATGCTGACAGAACCTAGTACTGTTAGAAAACCTTCTCTTTAGGTATTTGTTGATTTAAAAAGGGCTTGGGATAGAAGACAAAGAGGTCAAACTGAAGCTTGCTTCTAAAATCCTGGGACATGAATGAAGCTTTAGTTATCCTATTGGGGCAGAAGACAAAACTTGGAGTTTTTATTATGAAGGTGCTAAGGACGTAAGTGATCATCGTTCTGGAAAGAAGGGGAGAATATTAAGATGAACACACCAATCCACTCCATTACTATTTTCAAATATTTGCTGATATTCTGATGGCTCAGGGACTGAAATGCAAAGAGAAACCATTCTTAGAATCCTTCATGGGGAACTTTGGAAGCTTGGGACACAAACATTAATTCTGCCTTGACTTCGTCTGACAGCTTGTATTCCAAGTTGGTAGTGTCAGGAAACCAGCCTAACAAAATTGGAGCTCAGGGCCTGGTGGGCACCCTTAGATACACAGGGCCTGTTCCCAATTTAAGAATAAAAGGTACATTGAACTAGGAGAATCTTCACTGAAGACTGAAACTCATCTTAAACTAGATTAATTCAGAGTTCCTCACATTAACTTTACTCATTTTTGCCAAAGAGAAGCCCAAATTAATCCTCTGGAGTACACCACTACCATCTAGATCCTTAAATTGCCATTTGATACTGCATGTCAATACAAAGATTAACACCAAGAAATAGAGCTAGATGAAAGAGAAAGAGAAAGAGGAACCAGGAATGGGTGATCTGTATGCTCAAATAGCTATATGTAGGTTTAAAAAACACGGTAACTAACCAATTCAGGAAGACAGATGACATGATAGAGAATTTTGCAAGTAAAAAAATGAATTAAATGATAGTTCCAGGAATGGAAAATGCAAAAATTGAAATGAAGTATATATAAGTATATTTTATAGAAAACTGGGCATAGGAGATTAGTGAACTCTGCGATGTCAGTCAATAGAAAATATTAGACTGAAGCCCAGAAGACAAAAGAATAGAAATTCAGAGAAAAGAGCATAAAAATCATGGTAAAAAAATCTCAATGGGAAAAGGGAATGATGATAGGAGAGAGCTTAAGGCACAAACATTTTAAAAAATGTACATTTAAATGTACACTTATTGTGCATATGTGTGTATGTGAGCATGCACATGTATGTGTGTTCAGAAGACAACTGAGGACTTGTGAGAGTTTGGTCTTTTTCCCCCACCCATGTGGGTTCTAGGACTCCAGCTCAGGTTGTCAGGCTTGGTGATAAACACCTTTATGAACTGAGCCATGTGGTAATCCCAGAAATATTTTTTGACAGTATACTGGCTAAGAGTTATTCAAAGACGTTTAAGACTTAAAATTAGAGAATCAAGATGCTTTACAAACTTAAACAGTAAATTCATTGAAACTATACTTGGCATTGCATTGCAAAAATAGAAGAACACGGGCTGGAGAGGTGGCTCAGGGGTTAAGCCTCTGCCATGCAGGTGGAAGGTCCTGAGTTTGGATCCCAGATCCCACGTATAGACGCCAGGCAGAAGCAGGGGCGGCCTGCGCTTCTGGTCCTGGTAGGGCGGAGCCTGTGAATCCCGGGGCAGAAGGAGGTGGAAGCGTCCGTGGTGGTTCCCGAGTTCGTCTGTGGTTCTACACATACACAGACACACACACGCATGCGTGCATATATACATATGCACACACACAATTGAATAAATAATAATAAAAAAATTAAAAAAATAGAAGAACACAAAAGAGAAAGTGTCAAAAAGCAATCAGGGGAAACATCTTGAGGAGACAGTTCTAAGCCAGATAGATGACTTTCCATTGGAAAACAAAAGACAATGAAAAGACAATTTTTAAAGCACTGAAAGAAAATAACTGTTCGTCTCAAATTCTACTTCTAGCAAAAAGGTCTTTAAAAAATAAAATCACTGAAAGAACATTTTCAGACGAACAAAGCAAAGAGAACCTGTCACCAAAAGACTTACAGTAAAAGAAATACTAAAGAAGTTCAGACACTTGGAAAAATGGCTTAGGATAGAAATATAGAAATACAGTAAAGAGCAAAACAATAACTATATGGATAATTTTAACTGACTGCTGATTACATTATATAGACAATGGCAATATCTTGTGGGTGTATACAATGTAGATTTAAAGTACATGATATAATAAGAGCATTATAGGTAGGACTAGAGGCCTTGCAATATGCCCAAAATATGTTTATTAAGCATGGAAAGTGTTCAAGACAGGATAGCGAGTTAGTGCAAGTTACAAAACAGTATATACCTTGATCCCACTTAAGTTAAATGTAGACTTATATCCAGACAGACAAAGTCTAGAAGAATTCAGAATAAAGGTAATGTTTCTGCATGAATGATGGAATAGTGGGCAGTTTTAAAATGTGGTTGGCCTCCTATCGGCAAATGCTCTGTGTACTTGCACCATGAGCTTTCTCAGTCCCATAGGAGATAGACAAAATTGCTGTTCTTCAGTTTTATTGTGTGTTCTTCACCAATGGAACTAGAAACTCAATCACAACAACTATTTAGGTCCAACTGTATTTTCTTTTAGTGTTCATATTTTTATTCTTTATATATTATTTTATATTACAATCTACTAAAAAATGAAGACATATAGTCAGGAGGAGGAAAAACTAGGGGAATGTTCAGAAGGAAAGAAAAGAAGGAAGGGTCAGCTGTGGTCAAAATGCATTACATACATGTATTGAATTGTTAAAGAATAAAAACGTTTTAACTTAAAAAAAAAACTGGGCATGATGGTGCCTGCTTATAATCCCTGAGATGTTGAAGCAGGAGGATAGGGAGTCTGAAGCATATCTGTCCTACATAGCAAGACTCTGTCTCAAAAGCAAATGAGGAGTAGTTTTTTAAATCTATATTTATTTTAAAAAATTTAATTCTTTTTATTTATTCATTTTTTTAGTTTTACACGCATACTGAGTACTAATACCTGCTTCCCTCCATATCTCCTCCCTCCATTTCCCTCTCTCTCCCTCATCAATCCATTCCACTCTCTCACCTTCCTGCCTGGCCACTTCTATGGAGCCTAGGGCTCCCTCTGGCTTGTCTACTCTTGTGGGGGTTCAGGCCTCTGTGTCATACCAAGTTTCCCCCCACACACACCTTGGGCCACCCCATAGATAGGGGCATTTTTTTTCACTCATCCAGATCTAGTCCCTAAGGTTTCCACTGTGTGTTCTTGTCTCTCCTTAGTTCCTCATACTCTATGGAGGCCTGTTGGTATTTCAGTCATGATACAGGTCTGGTAAGGACACGTCTCACTGCAGTGAATTCCTGGATGCAGCATCCTTGCCTTGAATGGAATGTCTTGTCCAACAGTGGGTCTTCCCATTTTTAGGTTCTTACAATCTTACCCTGCCTCTTCTATAAGGTTCCTTAAGCCTTAGAATGAGGAGAGATTACGATGGCCTGATTCTGGTGAGCATTGCTGAGTTGCTCTTCCTGTCAGGTTGCTGAGATTCTCTCTCTCTCATAGAAAAAGACTTCTAGGCTGAGTGCTAAGTGCTCTTCAAATCTATGAGTGTAACAGTAGCTATTTACAGGGAGGTTTAGCATGCTGTCTGTAGGTCCACTGGCTGTTTTTCCATATTGATCTATTTCTTTCCCCTTTTTTAAGGTTCTTGTTCTAGTTAACAGCAACAAGAATGTGTTCCATTCTGATAAGTGGGTCTTGGATTCAGTCAAAAAGCTGTTGATTGTACTTTGATACTCATGTCACCATTACACTAGTGGTCACCTGTCGCCATGGTGATTTTTATTGCAACTTGCAGATCTCATGAGTTGATGAGGCCATTGATTATTTTTCTCCCCCAGCAGCTTCTGTAGTATTTCTTGGTACTATATAAGCTATACAGCAAGGAGGAAGTTCTCAGACCAGTTACATTTGATGTATTTTACCCATGTTCTGTGATCTATTTGTGTTGGATCTTCAGTAATAGGGTCTTACTGATTTTTTGTTTTTGGAGACCAACCAAGAGCAGTGACAAAAGCCTATATTGTTTGGGGGAGGGGAGGCTTTGAGACCAACATTTTATCAGGAAGTACCACACTCCTGTTCCTTCTAGTATATCTCTAATTGTCACTGGGTACCAAGTGGATCAGCTCAGGGCTTTTTTGTTGTTGTTTTGCCCTGTTTTCCTCACTCTGTGCTCTTCTTGCATAGGGGCTGCCCATTCTTGTTCCTTTCTTTAAAATACATGTTATTAGTATATGAAGTTTCTATGGTGTTACCTCCCACAATCTTAGGGGTTTTCTGTAAGTCCCTCTATCCCTCCTTGATATCCAATGTTATTTCAAACACCAGTGAATAAAAAAGGAATTCTAGCATTATTTTTTTAAAATGAAGATTTTTACCAGTTTAGTATTTAGTCAATTTTCTTTCTTTCTTTTTATTATTTATTCAATTGTGCGTGTGTGTATGTGTGTGTGTGTAGAACCACGGGCGAATTCGGGAACCACCATGGACGCCTCCACCTCCTCGTTTACTCTGCCCTGGGATTCACAGGCTCCGCCCTACCAGGACCAGAAACGCAGGCCGCCCCCGCTTCCGCCTGGCATCTATACGTGGGGTCTAGGATCCGAACTCAGGACCTTTTGCCTGCAAGGCAGAGGCTTAACCCCTGAGCCACCTCTCCAGCCCCGAATTCTAGCATTATTGATGAACATTTTTCTAATTTTTGATGTCATGCTTAAGATTCAAATCAAGGACAGCCATGGGCAGAAGGGGAAGCTCCCTGTAACGTGCAAGCTCCAGATGAGAGTGGGACTCCTCTCTGAGGGTCGGTTCCTCACAGAACATTCCCAGTGCTTGCAACTCTGAAGGAACAGCCACCTTATTAACAATGGATGGGAGAAAAGCTGAGGCACATCACTCAAAAGAGAAGGAATGCAGATGCTCTTTCACACGATAGAAGCAGAAAAACATTAAACATAATATGAAATTCAACTGGTCATTCATTAATGAAGATAAAAAAAGAAGATATATTGTTCTGGCACAAAATATCTTTTATTTTTTGTAAATAGATCTTTTTATTATACAATAAATATATGTTCACTGATGAAAATAAAAAATACAGATAAGTAAAAATTTTAAAACCACCTACTATTTCATCATTCAGTTTTTGAAACTTAGAAACTTAGAGGTAGAGCTGCCGGTCCTGATGTGGAATGAGAGTTAAGCAAAGGTGAGAGGCAGCGCAGTTCTGAGCTTGAGTGAGAGGCTGACCTCAGTGTATTCCTTGATATATTATGAATGCCCATGTACCAAGTAGACTATGCGCAAGTTTTTAATCCAGGAATTTAGGGCCTAGCAGAAGTGTTATGGATTTTCTTCTGAATGTTTTCCTCTAGCAAATTATCTTTCTCTGGCACTGAGAATATCAAGTCTAGCCTGTGTCTGTGGGTGACATCATTTCTAAAAAATTAGTGGGGAAAAGTAAAGTGGATGTGGTAAGTAAATGCACTATTTAAGCCAGGCAAAAAATTAGTATATTTAACATGATTAGAGATTCTGGATTTATTTTGTAGGTTCGTTTTGTTAGCAACCTTTTGTTCTCTGCTTTTCCTAAGTGTTAATAAAGTGAGCAAGCACAGGGTAATTTTTATCTAGACTATCTTTTAGGATTCTGAGAGAGTCTTGCTTCCATTATTCATTTGTCTAGTAAGTGAATAATGAAGAATAGCTTTATTTTCTACCCTTGCACCTGTGTGTCTACATACTTAGGAATGACTTTTCATCACAGATTGTTATTGTTATTTGGCTCCCTTTCTAGTTTCTTTCTTCTCTTCCTCTTCCAATTTTATGTATATCCTCCTGTTTTCATATACATGTGTATATGGGATGTGTGCATGCATATATGTATGTGTGTATTTGCACATAGGTGAATATGTATATTGAGGACAGAGTGATATCAGAAAGCATCCTCGCTCTTCTATCTTGTGGTTTTGAGGTTGGGTCTCTAAACCCAGAGTTTGCTTACAGTGCTAGTCTGACTCCCTAGCTTGTTGTGGGGATTCCCAGGCTCTGCCTAATGGGGCTGGAATTACAGGTGGGCTTTGTGTGACAATTTATGTCATTTCTGGGAATCTGAATCTGAATCTTTCTGCTCGTGTTATGGAAAGTGTTTTAACCTCCTATCTGTCTCCCCAGCTTTCTAGTTTCTTTCTAAAGTAATTACTCTGATTTCACATGTAGCAGCAGAGATTTTCAAAGCATGTTTTTAGGCATCAAGCTATGATATTTTAAAATCATAATTTATTTGACTTTTAGTCACGATTCACTTTCTTTTTTATCTTTTTAAATTCATTCAAATTTTTAATTTTTTGACAATTTCATTCATGTGTATACTGAAGTTGGGTCATCTTCACCTGTTACATGTTCATTACCCCTTTTCTCACACTGAAACTCTTCTTCTTACAAGCAAGCTCCATCATACTTTGTTGTCTTTTGGGGGGGGCAGCTCACTGAGTTTAGTTGTGGTTGTTTATATGAACACAAATTAAGGATGGTAACTGGAATACAAGTAGCTTTTTAGTGGCTACACCACTGAAGAAAATGATATTGCTTCCTCAGCACCCATTAACTGCCTGCAGTCCCTCAGTGACAAGTAAGCATCCCATGAGCTGTCTTGTGCATGACAAAATGATGCTGGGTCTTGTCTTGTGCATCAGAGATTGTGCTGCTTCTGCTAGCCTGATTCTTCTGAGTCTTTTTGGACAGTTCTGTCTCTCTACATTCTCTATGCTCTGCAGGGCCTGAAGGCTTCTACCTCCAGCTCTGCTCTTCTTTGCTGTAGCCCCTCTTGCAAGTGAATTTCTGTTGGTGATCCTTGAGATCTTTCGTTTCTTTGTCCTTCTCTCCTTTGCTTCCCTCATGGGGTTTCTGCCCAGTCACAGCTGTTTCTGGTGGTCTTTCCAGCTATTATTTTGAATTCTGTAAGTTACATGTGACTTGTAATTCCATGGAAACAGGTATTTGAAAATTCCTTAAACTTTTTCAATTTGAATTTTGCTTCAATATACAGAGGAGAAAGGAAGTTTTCTATTTGCTCATTTTTAAGATAATAAAAATTAACTAATAAAAACTGAATCACTTCATCCACAAAAGTTAAAATAAGAATTCAAAATTGAGCTTAATTGAGGTTGGAGATATAGCTTAGGGGTTTAAACGTTTGCTTTACAAGCAAAAGAACCTGAGTTTGGACCCCAGATCCCATGTAAAAATGTTGGGTAGATATGGTACTGGTCTATATTTCTGACTTTGGAAGACATAGCCTGGGAAACCCAGAGCAAAGGAATAAGGTGGTAGAACAATCCAGGATGATTCCTGATACCACTCTTGAGTCTCCACAGGCACACACACTCAAGTGTTTACACACACACACACACACACACACACACACACACACACACACACACACGTGTATGTGTAAAAAACCCCTAAAAACCCAGTTCAGTTACATACTCAAGCAACTTTGGCTTTGTGGATCTAGCTGGAAAGTTAGAATCAAAGAAAAACTTTAAACCTTCATTTGGTGGGCATCATAGTTTGTCATGTGAGTTGTCTCCCACAGACTCATGTATTTGAATCTTCAGTTTTTTTGGGAAGATCATGGCACCTTTAAGAGGTGGATCCTTGATGGAGAAAGACAGTTACAGAAGGTGGGTCTTGTGATTGATTAATTCCATTCTACTTCCTAGAAAGATCTGTTTTTGCAGCTCACAGTTTTGCAGCTTTCAAACTCCTTGATGGATATGACCTAGGCCTACTCCAGCTTCTGACAGGCAACCATGTCTTTTCTGCCACAATGGACTACATCTTCCCTCTGGAACTGTAAGCAGAAAAAAAAAATCTCTCTTTCTCCCTTAAGTTGCCTTGACTTTGAGTGGGGTCTCACAGCAATAGAGAAGAGTAACTTGTACAGCGAGACATTAAGAACTCTAAGTCTCTTCTCTTCATTTGCCTTGTTCCTATCTCCTTTCTTCTTTCCATTATTTGTTTACTTCTATGTCCCAAAAAGGAATCAGGTTGATAAGTTTTCTTGCGATGTCTCTGAGTATAGTTGGTTTCAGATTCAGATAATTCTTTTTCCTCTCTTTTCATTTTTTTCCTTTTTAGCATGGTATCTACTAATATATTATTTATTCTTCCTTGGTTTTGTTTAAGGAGAGAGAGAGAGAGAGAGAGAGAGAGAGAGAGATTCTTTTTTTCTTATCTGGTTTATTTTTTTTAGTTGTTGAACTTCCTGAAACAGATCTGAAAACAGTAACTACTGCTCTTGACTCTGACAGAAGGATACCCAACCATTAACATTGCTATGCCCTTATTGAATGCAGCGTTGGTGGATTTGTTTGCAAATGCTTTTGAGAGTGTAAAGGTTTACATATGTTTACTATGGAAAGACAAGGTTATTGTGAAAATAGAATTGAACCCTACCATGTTCTCCATCTCTGCATTTCTGAGAAGAATACAGTTTAATTGTGGTTGTTCTGTGTGTAACAAATAGTGGATAATTTCTATAATGTAAGATCCTTGGTGGCAATATGAAAGTAATATACATAGATTCTGATTTGTATTTTTCTGTTTGTTTTTACCTGAGTAGATTTGTGAGAAACGCAGAGTGGGAAGAAAAGACAGCAATGGTTTTGTGTAGGTATAGTTTGTGTGTGTGTGTGTGTGTGTGTGTGTGTGTGTGTGTGTGTGTATCTCAGCCTGTGTGCACAAATACAGATACAGATATCTGAGGACCACCTAAGGTGTGAGTCCTTGCTTTTCACCTTGTTTGAGAGAGGGTCTCTGTTCTTTTTACACTGCATATGCTAGACTAACTGACCTATGAGTTTCTGGAGATTTTCTTGTTTCTGTCTCCAATTTCTCCATAAGAACACTGGGATTGCAGACACCGTTTCTACATGTGTGGGTTTTAAGTAGGTTCCAGGGATTCAATTTTAAGGCTTCATGCTTATACAGCAAGCACTTTTATTTTCACCTTCCTTTTGACATAATGCTTTCCATTGACCTTGATTTCGCTAAAAAAGACAAAGATGGGTATAAGGGAGTTTCCACCCCCCCCCATTTGGGGATAGAAGGGTGTTTATGTTTATGTTTAATTCATGACTTGGGCCCCGGACCCCTTCTCCCTCCCGCGCCGCCTTTATTCGCCCGAACGCGCTGCCCGCTCCCCGCTCCTCCAGGCCCCCAGGTGAGTCCCTGCCCAGCCCAGCCCCGCCCAGGTCGCCCAGTGTCCGGTTTTGGCCTGGGCCACGCCCCAGGCCCCAGGCCCCTTTCTCCCTCCCGGTCCCCTGTCCGCCCAACTGGACAGGACATGTTCCCTTTCCTCCATCCCTGGAGCTTGGGTGGGGCACTAAGCAGAGTCCCAGGTCCAGGGTGAAGAATTCTGCCATCAACATCAGCCCCTCTGCCTGTCTGGCCCACCGATGACCCACGCACATGGTCTACAGAAGACACACTGCTACTCAGAATTCAATAGAGTTCAAAGAAAACTCAAACAAAGTTCTAAGGGTCAAAGGCCATACATCTGTAAACCTCTACAATCATCCTATCACATGGGAGAGATTCTTCATATCCAGCCCAAAGATAAGTAAACCTCCTTTTTTTTACCTTACTGTTCCTTTCTCATATTAATCACTGTAGATTAACTTTTCCATAAAGCCACCCCAAAAACACAACTCCAGGGATCATACCACTCACCCTCACATATCACCAAGACACTACATTGTCAAAGTGCACTATCATACTAATATTCACTCCTTGTCTACTTAACCTGACTTAATTGATGTACTAACAACCTAACAGCCTCAACTAGGAAATAACAATAATAAAAGACAAACATACCCAACCCCAAGACAAGCACTAGTAATAACTGCCCAAGTGTAGGAATACCAACTAAATCAGTCAAAAACACACAGAAACTGAAAAGCTCTAGAAGACAAAACAGCAATGTCCAAGTCAAAGTGCAGATACATGAGAAACAAAACCCAAGGAGACCAATCTCCCACTGAAAGAATCAACCCCTTAAGGATGGATTCCAACCAGAACAAATTCACAGAAAACAGCCAAGAAAGCCAGACCCAAGACAACCACTTTCAAAGTATGATCATTACCATGATTAATACTATGAAAGAGGAAATCCAAGAGGAGTTAAACAACCACATCAACCACTTTGAACAGGAACACAACAGGCATTTGGAGGAGTTGAGAAAAACAGTTCAAGAAACAAAAATAGGCATAGAGCAGTTAAAACAGTCTCAGGCAGAGTTTAAAATTGAACTAAAAGACAAGCTATCTTCAACCCAAAGCTCAACAGACAGTCTTATCAGCAGAACTAACAAAGCAGAAAATAGAATTTCAGATCTTGAAGACAAAGTGGGAGAATTAACCAGCTCAATGGAAGAGATTGTTAAAGCCAAAAAGATACTAGAGAGAAATATCCAAGAGATATGGGACACCCTGAAGAAACCTAACATGAGCATTCATGGAATACCAGAGCAAGAATCTCAAAATACCACACCTGAGGAAATTTTCAAATTATCATAAATGAAAACTTCCCTCAACTGAAGAATGAGAGGCCCATCCAAATACAAGAGGCATTTCACACTTCAAACAGATATGGCCAAAATAGAAAATCGCCACGGCAAATAATAGACAAAACACTCTACATTCGAGACAAAGAAAAGGTGCTGAGAGCTCCAAGAGAAAAAAAGCAAGTCACTTTTAAAGGCAAACCTATTAAAATAACAAATGACTTCTCAATGGAAACAGTAAAAGCAAGAAGAGCTTGGAGAGACGTACTTCAAGTATTAGATGAGCAAAAATGCCAACCTAGACTGATATACCCAGCAAAACTATCTGTCATGATCGAGGAAGAAAGAAAAATTTTCGAGCACAAAGACAACTTGAAGGGATACATGTCGACCAAACCAGGCCTTCAAAGAATGCTAGAAATGATACACAAACTTGAAGAAAAGAACCAGTGTATCCAGGAGGACAGAAGGGAAGTATAATACCACAAAAATATAAATGTAAAACAATAAGCTTACAAAATCCACTAAACATAAAAAATGTCCAGAATTAAAAAGAATTTCTCCATTATAACATTAAATGTCAATGGTATTAACTCACCGATTAAGAGACACAGATTACAAACTTGGATTAAAAATCACAACCCATCAATCTGCTGCCTTCAGGAAACTCATCTCACCACAAAAGATAGGCACATCCTAAAAATGAAAGGCTGGTCCAAAATTCTGCAAGCTAATGGAACCAGGAAACAGGCAGGGGTAGCCATTATGCTGTCAGACAACGTGGACTTCAAACCCAAAAAAATCATAAGAGATACAGATGGATACTACATTTTAGTCACAGGTACAATTCACCAGGAAGACTTCACAATACTAAACATATATGCACCCAATACGGGCCTCTCCACATTCATTAAGAAAATCCTACAGCGTCTAAAGGGAGGAATCCACCCCAAACGATAATTCTTGGGGATTTCAACACCGCCCTCTCAACATGGGATAGATCAACAGGTCAAAAGCTTAACAGGGACACTTTGGAACTTAATCAAACCCTTAAAGAAATGGACCTTACAGATCTCTATTGAACTTTTCATCCACGTACCAAAGAATACACATTTTTCTCAGCAACACACGGAACTTTCTCCAAAATAGATCACATATTGGGCCACAAAATGAATCTCCACATATACAGGAAAATTGAAATTCTAGCTTGTGCCCTATCAGACCACCACAGCCTAAAGCTGGACATTCACAACACAACAAAAGACAGAAAATACACTAACTACTGGAAACTTAGCACTATGATGCTTGTCATAGTTAAGCACAGGTGTAAAACTTGACTGTTGAGGGTTTGAGCTCTAAGCACAGTTGTAGAAAGTTGATGGTTTAGTTAAGCCCAGAGCAAACCTGAAGGAGATTGTCTTGCTGATGGGGAAGACCCAGCCCATGGTGGGTGGGACTAGGCCTTGGATAAATCACAGAGAGCTGGTTGAGAGAATTGGCATCCTTCTGTATACTTGGCCAGACATGCTGGTCTGGCAAGTAAGGATCGTCCATCTCTCAGCCGTTATGGTGGCCAGTTCCCTCAGCCCTGGTGTTGGTGTGTTCTCCCCCGTCAAGCTGGACTAAGAACTGTAACCGGACTGTCGTAAGAAAGTAAACTCCTTGTTCCCTTTTAAGCTGTGTTCTGGTCATTTATCAGCAACCATGCAGGCGGACTGCAACAATGCTGAATGAGAACTGGATTCAGGAAGAAATTAAAAAGGAAATTCAAGATTTCCTGAAAGCGAACGATAATGAAAATACAACTTACCAAAATCTCTGGGACACAATGAAAGCTGTCCTAAGAGGTAAGTTCATAGCTCTTAATGCCTACATCAAAAAAATGGAAACATCAGAAATAAATAACTTAAAAGCAGTAGAAGAGAGGAGATTAGCAAAATAAGGGGAGAAATATCTGAAATTGAGATTAGGAAAACGATAGAGAAAATTAACCAGTCAAAAAGCTGGTTCTTTGAAAAAATCAGTAAGATTGATACACCCCTAGCTAAATACACCCCTAATCAAAAGCAAAAAAGAGAAAACCACAATTAATAAAATTAGAAATGAAAATGCAGTTATCACTACTGATACCCAAGAAATCAAGAGAATTATAACATCATATTTCAAAAACTTATATACTCTGTGAAATATGATAACACAAAAGAGATGGATGATTCCTAAGTAAACACAACTTACCTAAATTGAATCAGGAAGTTGTCTATTATTTAAATAGTCCTATAACATATAAGGAAATAGAGGAAGTAATCTCGAATCTTCCCACCAAAAAATGTCCTGGACCAGATGGATTCAGCATAGAGTTCTACCAGACATTTAAGGAGTTAATAACACCAATACTCCTTAAACTGTTCCAACAAATAGCAAAGGAAGGAACACTACCAAATTCCTTCTATGTAGCTAATATCGTTTTAATTCCAAAACCTAATAAAGATACACTTAAAAAAGAAAACTATAGGCCAATCTCTCTGATGAACACAGACGCAAAGATTCTCAACAAAGTCTTAGCAAATCGGATTCAAAAATATATCAAAAAGATCATTCATGGGGACCAAGTAGGCTTCATCCCCGGCACACACAAGGTTGGTTCAACATAGGCAAATCAATAAATGTAATTCATAATATAAACCAGTCCAAAACCAAGACCACATGATACTCTCGATAGATGCAGAAAAAGCTTTTGACAAGATCCAACAGCCTTTCATGATCAAAACACTAGAGACAGTAGGAATGGAAGGAACCTTTATCAATATAATAAAAGCTGTATACAACAAGGCCACAGCAAAGATTATGCTCATTGGGGAACAATTGGAAGCATTCTCACTTCGATCAGGAACTAGGGAAGGCTGTCCACTCTCACCACTTCTATTCAATATTGTACTTGACGTCTTAGCTGAAGCCATAAGACAAGAAAGGGACATAAGAGGGATTCAAATCGGCAAGGAAGAAGTCAAATTGTCTCTATTTGCAGATGACATGATCTTATACCTAAGGGATCCCAAAAACTCCACCAGGAAGCTCCTGGAACTAATTGAGAAGTTCAGCAGGGTGGCAGGATACAAAATAAATGTGCAAAAATCAGAGGCCTTCCTACATGCCCAGAATGAAAGAAGTGAAAAAGCCTTGAGAGAAACAATCCCATTTACTATAGTTCCTAAAAAAAATGAAATACCTTGGTATAAACCTAACCAAGGAGGTAAAAGACCTTTACAATGAAAACTTTAAAACCCTAAAGAAAGAAATAGCAGAAGACACCAGAAGGTGGAAAGACCTCCTGTGTTCCTGGATTGGCAGAATCAACATCGTGAAAATGACCATCCTACCAAAGGCAATATACAGATTCAATGCTATACCAATTAAAATCCCAAAGCAATTCTTTAAAGAAGTTGACCAAACAATCTCAAAATTCATATGGAGGCACAAAAGACCCAGGATAGCAAAGATAATCCTGAGTAACAAAAACACTGCTGGAGGTATCACCATACCAAACCTTAGTCTATATTACAAATCCATAGTTATAAAAACAGCCTGGTACTGGCTCCAAAATAGACACACAGATCAATGGATAAGGCTTGAAGACCCTGATGTAAGCCCACAAAGTTACAGCCATTTGGTCTTTGACAAAGGGGCCCAAAGAATCCAATGGAAAAAGAACAGCATCTTCAACAAATGGTGCTGGCAAAACTGGATCTCCACATGCAGAAGATTAAAGCTGGATCTGTACTTGTCACCTTGTACAAGACTTAATTCCAAATGGATCAAGGACCTTGATTTAAGGCCAGAGTCTATAAAAACCGTAGTTGAAAGGGTAGGGAATTCCCTCTAGCTGATTGGGCTAGGCCAACATTTCCTAAACAGACATCCAATGGCACAGTCACTGCTACCAACTCTCAACAGTTGGGATCTTGTGAAATTAAAGAGCTTCTGTTCAGATAAAGAGATTGTAACGCGAGCTCAAAGGTAACCCACAGAATGGGAGAAAATCTTCACTAACCACATATCTGACAGAGCTCTACTGTCCAGAGTGCACAAAGAACTTAGAAAACTAAACACCAAGGAAACTAATGGCCCAATTAAAAAATGGGCCCTGAAACTTAAAAGAAACTTTACTAGGGATGAAATTAAAATGTCTAACAAATATCTTAAAAAATGCTCCACTTCCTTAGCCATCAGGGAAATGCAAATCAAAACTTCCCTGAGATATCATCTCACCCTGGTCAGGATGGCAAAAATCCACAATACTAACAATGACAAATGCTGGAGAGGATGTGGAGAGAGGGGAATTCTCCTACATTGCTGGTGGGAATGCAGGCTCATACAGCCACTCTGGCGAGCCGTCTGGAGATTCTTAAAGAAATTAAAGATTGAAATGCCATATGACCCTGCGATTCCACTTTTTAGAATAACCCCCCATGCAGCAGAGGTCCACCTCGATAGCACAAGTGTGAACATGTTCATAGCAGCACTGTTTACAATAGCAAAGTCATGGAATCAACCCAAATGTCCAACAGTTGACGAGTGGATAAGGAAACTGTGGTACATTTATACAATGGAGTACTAGTCAGCCATCAAAAATGATGAATTACTGGAATTTTCTGGGAAATGGATGTCATTTGAAACAATTATATGGAGTGAAGTATCCCAGACCCAGAAAATTAAGCGCCGTATGTACTCCCTAATAGGTGGCTCCTAGTACCAAACCTACCCAGCCCACCTAGAGACACTCAACGATAAATCTGTGTAATACAGTAATTGCAAGGAGTATGAACAGGCGGGATGGGGTATGAGGGCCACACCAGAAACAAGGAGAGAGGGGACCATGTAACAGCAGAGAAAATAGGCGTCCATCAAGGACTGTGAGTAAGCAATGAGACATCTGATTAAGTTCACAGACTTTTCGTTCCTGATCATCTATAACTGAGGGGGTGTGATCTCACCAGAAGGGGAGGGCATATAATCTGGCAGATAATAAATAACCATTTTGCAAATGGGTGATTGACCCCTCCCTCACTGAGGTTTCCTACTTTTATTGCATCTACCTTTGAATATACTCTTATAACAAGTCTCTAGTTTAACAGTTTTTTATCTCTGGCCAGGGGGTGACATATAGTGCCCTTCAGGATGGAGTGAAGGACATTGCAGGAGCAGCAAAACCGCCAAAGAAAATCAACAAACCACTATCCAGAACTTCAGAGACTCTATATCAACCACCTAGAACTAGGCCAGACTAATCTCTCCCCATCCTGAAGCTCAGGGAAATTTGCAGAAGAGGGGGCAGTAAGAGTGTAAGAGCACAAGCATGGGAGGAGCAATGATATGCAAGATACTCCATACAAGTTAGAGCCGAAGCAATCATAATTGGACTTTACATGCCCTGGGCAATGTCCAACACACTATTGACCCCACAAAGTCTAGCATCTGCTAAAGGCACCAAGATTTATTTCCAACACAAGGGATTGACAGCCAGAGTAGTGTTCCTGTGCTTAAGGGGAACACAGGAAAGGGTTCAGGGAAATGCCGCTGGGTCCTTATATGTTATCGGAGAGGAGGACCCAGAGGACAGTCAGGCATGCACATTAAATCATTCTCCGGGGATTGGGGGAGGGGAGACACTGGGATGTGGGGAGGGAGGGATGAGGGGAGGAAGGGGTGAGGGGAGGGCGAGTAGAGGGGTGGGGGGAGGAGGAGGGAGTGAGGGAACTGGTGTACCTATTAAGTTTGTATGAGCGGAGATAATAAAAATGTTTAAAAAAATAATTCATGACTTGGTTATGGAATTAAGCAAAGCGGCAGCATATTGTAGTAGGGACGAAGGAGGCATTTGACTATTTTATTACTTGACAGTTTATTTACTACATTTTGAGAAAGGATTACTTCCCTTTGTAGTTTGAACATGACATTAGCTTATTCAAATAATGACTTTCTAAAAATCAGTATGTCATATGACATGTACCTCATCTTTTGAAATTCCCGCCCCTTTGTGTATGTATTGTTTTATGTTTTTGTTTTAGCTAACATGTTATAAAAAGTATACATACAGGATAGATACAGTAAAATAGTACAATAGTGATACTTTTTAAAGTAATGAATCAAAAGGTAGTTTTCTTTATCATTGAAAAAATAATAAACAATTATGAAGAACACTCAAAAATGGGTAATAAGCAGTTGAAAACAGCAACAACAAATAATTCACTCACTTCCTAGAGATTGTTGGCTTTTAAATTTTGCTTTTTCCAGTGACGCAGGTGAAACTCAAGACCTTGTTAGTGAAGTATTCTACCACGTTTCATTTCCAACACAAGACAGTCATTGCTGTTATTTCTTCTTAATGTGGTAAATGTGTATGTATGTATGTATGTAACATATAAGCAATACAGTTTTAATAGATTCAGTAGCTATCATCACCACTATCCGACTCCAGATTTTTCATTCCTTGCAAAGTGAAAACTCTCTCTTAAGCACCAAGATTTAGTTTCTGATTCTTCTAAGCTCCAGGAAGCCACTGTCCTACTCTCTTTGGATTTGACTACTTTAGTTACCTCGTAGGTAGAACTGTATACAGTGTGTCCTAATAATAGGCACATTTTAATTAACATAATGTTCTCAAGGTTATCCATATTATAACATGACTCAAACTGTTCTTCCTTCTTAAGTTAGCTGAAAAAACACTGAGTTTTATGTTTATTATACTTTGTTATCCATTCATGCATTTATTGGCAAATGCTGTTTGTTATCTAGCTTTTGGTTACTGTGAATAATCCTGTGATGATGTATATATCCTGTTTAATCCTCTGTTCTTTCTGGTTTTGTTTTCTTGATAAAAGTCATTCTACTGGATGTGAACTGTCATCTCATTCTAAGTTTGATTTATTGTTTCCCATTGATTTATAATGTTTACATCTTTTCCTGAGTTTATTGGACTTTTGTTAATCCTTTGCACATATTTTTTTCATAGATATTTTCTTTTATTATTCTAAATTGTCTTATCACCTGAGTTGCTCATTTTTTTTAATTTCAGCTCATACAAACTTATTAGGTACACCAGTTCCCTCCCTCCCTCCTCCTCCCCCCGTACCCCCTGCTCCCCCTCCCCACCCCTCTCCCTCCCCATCCCCCAGTGCCTCCCACCCCAATTCCCAGAGAGTCCTTTCTTGTGCATGACTGATTTTCCTCTGGGCCCTCCTCTCCGATGACATACAAGGACCCAGTGGCCTTTCCCGAACCCTTTCCCGTGTTCCCCTTAGGTATAGGAACACTGCTGTGGCTGCCAATCCTTTGCCTGCAAGGATCTTGGTGCCTTTAGCAGATGCTAGACTTTGTGAGGTCAACAGTGTGTTGGACAATGCGCAGGGCATGCAAAGTTCAATTATGATTCTTTGCACATATTTTAATTGTCTTCATTGTTGCCATTGTGCTTTACAAATTCTTTATATATTCTAGATAACACACTTTTATTAGACATATGATTATGATTTTTTTCAAGTGTTTCCTTCTATTTGATAGGATGATAGCATTTTTTTCCGCTCTAGCAATTGAACAGGGTGTTTTATTTTTTTGCAATGTTTGTGGTTTTCAGGATAAATCTTTTTTTGCCAAAATACAAAAATTGCATATTTATGGATAACTGTGTTATGATTTTATATGGTATGTATACATGCACATGTCTGTGTGTACATGAATGTGTGTTTATGTGAAAGCCAGAGGATAATCTTGGGTTTTGTTCCTCAGTTGTTACCGCCACCTTGTTTTTGTCATTGAGATGCTGGGGATTGATCTCAAGTCTCCAGGTTTTCAAGCAGGCTTTATTGTGCATCAAAAAGTACATGTCAAGCACTTTACTATCTTTCCAGCCTCTACATGATAGGTCAATACATTGTATTATTTGTAAATAAGATTAAATGTGTCTGTCTCCTAAGTATCTTTTATTTGTTTTAAACCTTATTTTTCCTTTTTTATTATCAGAAAAAATAAAACATAACGAGCTTCACTATGAACTTTCACACATGTATACAGCATACTTTGATCATACTCACTTCCCGGGACTCTCTTGTCCTCACTTCTCCTACTGTTGGTTCCTTTCCTCTTCCTAAATAATCCCCTCTTCTACTTTCACATTTTTAAAATTAAGTATTTTCTGCATATGAGAGAAAACACAATATTTGTCTTTATGAGTTTGGCTATATGTGGCATATATGTGTTATATATGATAATATTTGGTTCTATTCTTTTTTTTGCCAATGACACAATTTCATTTTTATTCATGGCTGAACACTTCACTGTGTATGTGTATAAGTAATGAGAAACCTGGTTAAGTTTACAGACGTTCTTTCCTGATCTCACCAGAAGGGGAGGGCATATAGTCTAGCAGATAAAAAGTAATCATTTTGCAAATGGGTGATGGACCCCTCCCTCACTGAGGTTTCCTACTCTTATTACATCTACCCTTGAATGTGCTATTACAACAAGACTCCAGTTTAACAGCTTTTTGTCTCTGGCCAGGGGGTGACATACAGTGCCCAGCAGAATGGAGTGAAGGGAATTGCAGGAGCAGCAAAACTGCAAAAGAAAATCAACAAACCACAATCCAGAACTTCAGAGACTCTATATCAATCACATAGAACTAGGCCAGCCTAATCTCTCCCCATCCTGGAGCTCAGGGACATTTGCAGAAGAGGGGGCGGTAAGATTGTAAGAGCAAAAGGATGGGAGGAGCAACAATTTGCAAGATTCTCAACAATAGTTGGGGCCGAAGCAATCATAATGGGACTTTGCATGCCCTGCGCAATGTCCAGCGCACTGTTGCCCTCATAAAGTCGAGCATCTGTTAAGGGCACCGAGACCCCTGGAGGCAAGGGATTGACAGCCATAGTAGTGATCTTATGCTTAAGGGGAACAAGAGAAAGGGCTTATGGAAATGCCACTGGGTCCTTATATGTCATTGGAGAGGAGGACCCAGTGGAGAGTTAGGCGTACACAATAAAGGACTCTCTGGGAATTGGGGGGGAGGCACTGGGGGAAGGGGAGGGGAAGGAGGGGGTTCGGGGGGAGGAGGGGGGAGGGAGGGAACTGGTAAAAAATTTTAAAATGTATAATTAAATTTTTAATAAAAAAAGGAAAAAAATATATTACAACAGTGAAATTTGCTGTCTTTTTACAGAATGGCCTGTCATACATGGTACTCTTTTGAGTGGTTCCTGCCGGCCTAGGGCTCTTCCTCTTCACAGTGACCTGGAATCTGTCCTTCCCAAGTCCTTTTGTTTTTTTTCTTTTCTGTAATCTACTAATAAAGAACATTTCAAATCAGTTGTTTCCAATGCAAAAAAAAAAAAATTTTTTCTCATCTGTTCCTGAAGTCAGCCTTGATCCTCCACAGGGACATACAATAAATGCCCTCACACACACATACACACACACACACACACACACACACACACACACACACACACACACACAGAGTAAATAAATAAATAAAATATTTTAAAATTTTTCTCATCTGTTGAAGGACACCTAACTTGTTCTCCTAATTTGGCTATGTTCAATAGTGCTATAGTGAACATGGATTTGCAGATATCTCTATTTCTGACTTTGATTCCTTTACCTAAGGATGGTATGAATGGATCACTTAGTAATTCTGCTTTTAGTTTTTTGTTTTTAGGTTTTTTTTAGAAACTTCCAAATCTGTTTCCTTAATATATATGGCTAGAGTAGTTTACCTTTCCATTAATAGTGTATAAGGGTTCTTTATCCTATATATCCTCACAAACATTTTTTTCTTTTTATGATAGTCATTCTTAGTGAGATAGAATAGAATCTTACTGTAGATTTGATTGATTCCACTGATGACCAAAGATGTGTAGCATTATTTCCATGTATTTATTGACTATTTGTATTTCAGTGGATAACTGTCTATTCATTTACTTGCTCTCATGTTGACTGCATTGTTTGTTCTTTAAGTATTTGATTTTTTACTTTGTTTATTATGGTAAAGAGTTTTCTCCCATTTTGTAGGTTGTCTGGCACTCTGGCAATTGCTTCCCTTGTTGGGCAGAACCTTTTTTTTTAAATTTCCACTCATACAAACTTAACAGGTACACCGGTCCCCTCCCTCCCTCCAACCTCCCACCGCTCTGTGCCCCCATCCCCTCCCTCTCCTTCCCCATCCCCCAGTGCCTCCTCCTCCCATCCCTGGAGCATCCTTTAATGTGCATGCCAAACTCTCCTCTGGGCCCTCCTCTCTGATGAGGTTCAAGGACCCAGTGGCATTTCCCTGAACCCTTTCCTGTCTTCCCCTTAAGCATAGGAACACTACTGTGGCTGTGAATCCCTTGCCTCCAAGGATCCTAGTGCCTTTAGCAAATGCTAGACTTTGTAGGGGTCAATAGTGTGTTGGACATTGCGCAGGGCATGTAAAGTCCAATTATGATTGCTTTGGCCCTAACTTGTGTGGAGTATCTTGCATATCATTGCTCCTCCCATCCTTGTGCTCTTACAATCTTACCGTGCCTTCTTCCGCAAATTTCCCTGAGCTTCAGAATGGGGAGAGATTAGGCTGGCCTAGTTCCAGGTGGTTGATATAGTCTCTGAAGTTGGGCAGAACCTTTTTTTTTAATTTTTTTAATTATTATTTATTCAATTTTGCATGTGTGAGTGTGTGTGTGTATGTATGTGTGTATATATGCGTGTGTGTTGTGTAGAACCACGGACGAATTTGGGAACCACCATGGACCGCCTCCACCTCCTCCTCGTTTACTCTGCCCAGGGATTCACAGGCTCCGCCCTACCAGGACCAGAAACGCAGGCTTCCGCTTGGCGTCTATACGTGGGGTCTAGGATCCGAACTCAGGACCTTCCGCCTGCAAGGCAGAGGTTTAACCCCTGAGCCACCTCTCCAGCTCCAGGCAGAACCTTTTGAGTTTGATCCAATCCCATTTGTCAATTCCTGATATTATTTCCTGAGTTGGAGTATTATTCAGAAAGTCTTTGAGGATTTCCTTGTTATCTGGCCTGACAAGTTGTTCCAGATACCTTACAAGTTAAAAAGGATTCTGTGAACTCCAGTTGATTCATTTTTGTGATTATTAGATTTTGTATAACCTTTCTACATTTTTCCTTTAACATTGAGAATCTTAGCTTTCATAAGAGATAATTGATGGTTACAGTATTGCATTTTACTCATTTTATCACCTTTATACATATGAGTTAGAGGAAAGTAGTAGTATTTCCACTATGATTCCTGCTACATGTTGACTAATTCTGCTATACATTACCTAACTATAGCAGCTTTTTGGAACTTGGAATCTATGTATTTTGCCTGTCTACAAAAGCAGCACTGTGTGCATGGTGGTGTCAAGTTTTGCTGATAACTGAGACATGACCTGACCACCTTGCATGATAGCTGTTGTGACCAAATATTTCTTTAGGTAGCTGTTTTATGGAGGGAATCCTATGCTGTGGCACTTTTCCTACCCGAAATTCTCCTTTCAAATGATTGTTTTGCTGTGATGCCTGAAGAAATTTCTTCCACTGAACCAACTAGTCATTATTTTTATTATCAGCTTCATTCAAGTCTTCAGGATACAGACATAATATAGCCAGATATTTTACAAGAATGTAAAATGAATGGTGTCTAATCCATTTTCCAATAGAGTCCTTTTTGCCCTTGCAATAGTACTGATTGTCAGCCTGACATCTAGGCATGTCTCTGGGTCCCCTGTGAGGCTTTTCAGATAAAGGTTGGCTTCTGGGCCCACCTATAAGCATTTGTTTTGATTGCATAAGCTATGTGGAGAATCCAACTCTTTGTGGGTGGGAATATTTCCTAGTCATGCGGTATGGATAGTATAAAGATGGGAAGAAAGCGAGCTTAGCATAGAGATGTGAATAAGCATGCATTCATTGATTCTTGCCCTCCTTTCTAGCTGTGGATGTGCTGTGGCCTGTTCCCTCAGCTCTTGTGACAATCCTCTTCCATGAAGGATTGTAACCTGGAATTAATCCTATTTTGGACTTTTGAGATGACATGACTGAAATCTTTAGTTTTTGATGGGCACAGAAGATATGAGGTAGGTGAGCCATGGAATGGAAAGACAATAAGCTTCGAACTATACAAGTCTTAGGGAACTAGTCTTCTTGAGTGATACTCAACCTAAGATCTTATCCAGGCTCCCTTTATCTAGGATGCACGCTTTTCAGCTACCATGCTAGTTATTTCTCTTGTTGTCATATCTCTAAACCATTTCAGAGACATAGGGTCAGACTGAGAATAAAATACCTGTGGAATATTACTTCTCAGAAAAATATGCTGTGTATACTCAGGGAAGATATAATCTGATATGGATATAGCAGGATACATACAAGAAAGGAGGTACACAGTATTGTTCTGTACTAAGTAAGTATGATTAGCAATATTTACCAGTTATGGTCTTGATTAAGTTTTATTCTCCAGTCTATCACGTGTCTTGTCTGATTAGACTTTGTGCATCCATAACAGGTATTGAAAAATGTCAGAATGACCAAAAAGGTATAAAAAAGCAATAAGGTGCAGGGAAATTAGACATCTTCTGACACAGGTCATTCCTTGCACTGAAAGCCTGATAAGAGTATGCAGATGTATAAGACTTCTTTATTGTATCAGTGAGAGATGCCAAGTATCTCTTTTCCTGGTCCAAGGGAAAGCTCTTGGATTTCTCTGCTCTGCCGTTTTCCACATTTATGTCTATTTTCTTAAGACTCACCTTCTCTACAGAGCAGAAAGGAGATGGGAAAGAACTGAGTGCAAAAATCCCACAAAATTTTTAATTAAGATTTTCCATTACAATTTACATTTATATTCATAAATACATTTTTGATATCGTCTTATAGAGGGAGTGATTCTAGTTGGTAACATACGTTTAATGCGCAGAAGACCCAAACCACACTTGTTAAAAGACAGTGGTCCCTTGGCTTGGGACTAGCTCTTGGACCCTAGTAGGTTTATTGCTCGTCAGGAAGATCCTCGTGGCCACAAGGCTTCTGTGTTGTTTACTCCAAATATGTTCCCCAGTGCAGTATAAATTAAAAGAATTTAATATGCTCACTATACAACATCTTTTAGTGATGGTTTCTAGCATGGAAAAAATGTTTGGCATGAGGAAAGTTTATGATCTTTCTTTAAATATTTGTATCTACTTGTTCATGTTGTTTGGGGTGGTGGTTCCATGGCTTTAAGTACAACCTCTCTAATTGGGACAACCAATTTCATCTTGATACTGAGACATATATTGCATTGTTTTATTTGTTAAAGGATTAGGACATCATCAGCTTTTTGTGCCTTTCATGTGGGTTATTCCATCAGCTTCCGTGATGTCATCTTTTGAACTGTCTGGATGACCTCATTGCTGCCTTCATTCTTGTCAGGTGTTATTGTTATAAACTAAGAAGAGACTGTTATGACAGAAGGATGGGAAATAATGAGCTGTGAGTTTCCCATTAAGGACTTCTCTTTCATAGTATGATTTCAACTGTAAAATGCACCTCTGTGGTAGATCATTCAGAGTAGATTTGCTACGGAGTGAGACATGCCTGCTCCAATTTCTGTCAGCAACAGGGTTTTGTGTAGATGGCAAGTCTTGACTAATTGGACCATAAACTTGTAATTGCTATCTGCTGAAGTCTATGGACAAAGAGGAATCTTTGAAACAGAACGTGAGCAGTGTTGTCAGTAAGAAAAGAGAAACCGTCCTCTGAATTTGTTGTAGTTTCCATGTTTTGACAGCAACTTTTCTATTAAGGGGAGTGAAGTATTGAACCTTCCCATAGGACTTTCCAGTTTTACTTTAATAGTCTCAAAACTTGTTCCAGAGCTTTATTTGGCATGGCAAAACATTGCTTATATCTTCAGTAGGGAACTTGTAATCATACATTTATAAAATTGTGCTGGTTTACTGTCACAGTGAACTTACTATTTAAAATCTTTTGCAGTAAGGACCCTGTAGCTGGTGGTCAGATTGATTTGAGCAGTGACTGAGGGGTCATGGGGCCAGCTGATGCTCCTGTTTGATTCTGAGACCTCCTGGAGATGCAGCTAACCTTTGAATCTCAGTCTTCTTGTTTCAGTTGTGCATCCAGATGCTTCTGTCTGGAACTTAATGGAGATTAAATATAGTGTTAAGACAGATTCAACAAAACAAGTAGAAAATCCCAACGATGAAAGTGGAGAAAGCAATTTGATACAACTAACGACAGGGAAACCAGTTTAATACAAATGTGGACAGGAATGCAGAGATGACGAACACCATAAATTATTCTTTTGTTTTTCTTTTTCCATCTTTGTGTGTGTGTGTGTGTGTGTGTGTGTGTGTGTGTGTGTGTGTGTGTGTTTGCATGTATATATGTTTGAATTCATTTGTGGTTTCCCCCACCATATTCTTTTTATTTTATTATTTTATTACATTTATGCCATTATGTATTGTATTGTATTACATCATACAAGCTCAATAGGTACTCCCTTCTTCTCCTTTCCCCATTATTCTTCATTAAATTCTTCCCTACTTTTTACCCTCCCTCCTTCTCACCCCTTTTCCTTCCCTCTTACTTTCTTGGTACTTCCTGCTTTCTTCCTCCCATTTCCAGTGCATCTGTTTATGTGGGTGCTGAATTTTTCTCCATGTCATCTACACTAGTGGGGTTCAGGACTCAGTGGCATAGCTCGGGGCCTTCTTTGTCTGCCTGCTAGTATGGGAACTCTATTATGACTGTTTAACCCCTTGCCTGTACGGATCCTATTGCCTGAAGCCTTCTCTCTGTGATCCCTACTACACTTTGGGGGGTTGTTGACATATCAGCCATTGTGCAGATCAGACAAGGTCCAATCACATTGTGGCTATATCATGGCTGCTTCAGCTCTGACTTGCGTAGAGATTCTTGCGTATTGTTGGTCTTCCCCATCTTTAGACTCTTACAATCTTGCTGCCACCTCTTCCCCAAGGTTTCCCGAGCTTTAGGATGGGGAGAGATTTGGCTGGTCTGGTTCCAGGTGAATATTGTAGGGTCTTCGGTGTTTTGAATTATAGTTTGTTGTTGTTTTCAGTTTTGCTGTTCCTGCGCTACCCTTAGCTGCATTCTCATTGGTTGCCAAGGTAGTCATCTCCAATCAAAGATAGAAGACTGTTCAAATAAAGATCTTAATATAAGAAGCGACTCAAAGGTAGATGGAAAAATAGGAGTAGCACACAGCAGTGAGAGGGGTCAGCCTCCCGGTTGCTGGTTGGTTACCATCTGACTGCCTATCCCCTCTATTATCTCTTCCTGGGGAGATCAAACCTGTTCAGCCCAAGTGAACAGGTAGGGAAGTGAAAGTGAGCTGCATCAGATGTCTTGCTACTTACATGCAATACATGAGCTTGGGCTAATTTCTCTATCGAAGTGTGTTCTTTTGTCTCCTTTCTTTTGAGGTCTTCTATCCCCTTCTCTCCTAATTATAATTCTTTGCGATTATAGTGGGTATTTCAGAGATTTACCTTTGAGTATGTCATTAAGTGGGTTTGGAACTAGGATCCACTTATTAGGGAGCACATATAGTGTCTACCTTTCTGTGTCTGGGATACTTCACTCAATATAATTTCTTCTAATTCCATCTATTTCCTGGCAAATTTCATTAATTAATCTTTTTTGATGGCTGAATAGTATTCCATTGTATAAATGTACCACATTTTCCTTATTCATTCGTCAACTGTTGGCATTTGGGTTGATTCCATGACTTCTTTATTGTAAATAGTGCTGGGGTGAACATAGTTGTGCTTGTGTCACTATAGTGAATTGCTGCATTTTTGAAGATTATTCCCAATAGCGGTATAGCAGGGCCATATGGCATTTCAATGCTTAACGTTTTTAGAAATCACCATACTCATCACCAGAGTGATTGTATAAGCCTGCATTCCTACCGGTAATATATGAGAGTTTCCTTCTCTCTCTATCCTCTCCAGCATTCGGTGTTGTTTGTATTGCCTCACCATATTCTTGTCAGAATTTTTTGAGATGGGAACTCTAATCAAACCCAGAACTCACTTATAGGACTTGTCTGGAAAACCCACTTCTTGAGGGATTCCCAGTCTCTGCCTTCCCAGGTTAGAATTAAAGGCATCTGCCATGCCCACCTAGTGTTTTACCTGGTATTTGGCTCCTTTTGCTTATACAGCAAGTACTTTAACCACTCAGCCATCTCCCAGCCTGCCATAAATAATGGTTGAGTATGGGTTAGTAATCATTTGTGTTATAGGCAGTAAGAGTCCTTTCAACTCAGTAAAAATTACATGATGAAGAGGGATCACTGGCTAGAGCTTGTTGGTTTTTTTTTCTCTACTTTCATTTTTTGATGAATTTTGCTCTTTGGCAATGTAATACATGTATATGATACATTCTAATTACTTTCCCCACTACCCGCCTCCCACCCTACAAATCTTCTATTCATATTCATTCTCTTTTGCTTGGTTTTGTGCCATACTGGATTTAGCCAAGGCCATTTGTGTGATCCTGGGCTTGGGACTATCTTTTAGAGCCTAGTAGACTCCCATATGTGTACACAACTAGATATTTTTGTCCCCCCTTTCCAAATTTGTTTGTTGCCCATTGTTCATTAATATTTTGTAGAGTTCCATGGGTTTCTTCTTATAGCTAACCATTGCCAGGTGGATCCCTATAGGTTTACTGTCAGTAACCATTTATGCTGTGGCTTCATGATTGCCATAGCTGTGTTGTTTGTGCAGATGTATGCTTCACAGCCTTTTCCCATCTTCTAGCTCTTACGTTCTTCTGCCTCCTCTTCTACAAAGGTGTCTAGGCCTTCAGAGGTAGTATATATGCCATGCTGAGGACTCCTTTTATCCTTAGCATCTTGTGTAGAAGTGGCTCTCTAAATTCATCTCCAATCACTACAAAGAGAGGCCCTTGTGTTAAAAGCTGAAAACTGAAAGTATTCTTTGTATTCTTTCCTCTCCTTCTTTTGTGATGTTCCCTGATCTTCAAGTAGAGAGCATTAGATGTCCATCCAGCGGCTGAGCACTCCACAGTCATCTGCTCTCTATCAACTGCCATCTATTGCAAAAGGAAGCATCTCTTGAATAGTTTTATGTCTTCAGAGAAGTGCTTAATTGGAAAACTACCATTTCTTTCTTTTGCTGAGATATGAGAACTTGACTCATATCTTTTGCAGGAAATGAATTGTTTTTCTAGCCAATTTTATATATTGTAAGTTATCAGGTTAATCACGATATGCCAGCTGGCAGCAAAGGTTGATAATAATAATGGAGAACATGGAATGGGAGGGTGTGTGGGCAGATTGCAAAAAGTCCTTAAGGGGGCTGGAGAGGTGGCTTAGGGGTTAAGCCTCTGCCTTGCAGGCAAAAGGTCTTGAGTTTGGATCCTAGAGTCCACGCCGGGTGAAAGCGGGGGCGGTCTGCGTTTCTGGTCCTGGTAGGGCAGAGCCTGCGAATCCCTGGACAGAGTAAACAAAGAGGAGGTAGAGGCGGTCCATGGTGGTTCCCGAATTCGCCCGTGGTTCTACACACACACACACACACACACACACACACACACGCACAATTGGAAAAAGTAAACAACAAAAAACCAAAAACAAACAAACAAAAAAACACCTTTCTCTTAAAGTTAAATAAAATACTTAAAAAAAAAAAAGTCCTTAGCACGACACCAGAGGAATATGCAAGAATAAATTAAAAATGCAATTTTTTTTCAGTAAATGTGTGCTTTAATTATCCTCACACCTAAAAGAACTTTATCTATAAAGCAAAACCTATTAAATGTCATGTCAGGAATCTAAGAGTCAGCGCTGAGGAGAGTTTTGTTTTTTTTAACTATGGTATTGTCTTTGGAGTAGTGTTGACTTATGACGTAAGCTTTCAGGAACTGTTTAGACAGCTGAGAATGGTAATGCTAATTCTAATTTCCATTGTAAAACATGTAGTATTAGAAGTAGCACTGTAATAAAAATAAATGTTGGTTTCATAGATACAAGGTATCTTTATAATTAGTTTCATCTAAAAAAATGAAACATTTTAATTGCCAAATTAACATTAGAGCATTCGCTTATATGGACTTGTAATGCAACTTGACATTGACTTTTTTTTCTTTTAGTATTTTATGTTTCTATCAACATTAAATTTTTACCATGCCTGAAGGAATAGAAGTCTCTGAAATGACCATAGGTACCTTCTTATTCCTTGTTGAAATGACCATAGGTACCTTCTTATTCCTTGTTGAAATGACCATAGGTACCTTCTTATTCCTTGTTTTAATCTTCATCAGGCCCAATTTTGTTGTTAGAGGCCTTAAATTAGTGAACATAGATTTTACTTTGAATTTTAAAAGGTATTCTGTAGTTTTACAGATGTTCTGTTCCAAAGAACAAATATAATCAGCACAGAATGAGGTTTAATATATATTAAATGAAAAAATTATGTAAGAATATCTATAATATAAAATTATCTTTGACAAACATGTACATAATTATATGATCAAAAAGACAAACATGGGCACGAGAGATGACTCTGGGATTAGAGTCTCTGCCTCTCAAACAGAAGGACCTGAGTTCAAATCCCAGATCTCACATATAAAATGGTGGCAACCTGAGTTTCTGACCCTTGAAGACATATTGGGAAACCCCAGAACAAAGCATTAAGGAGGTAAAGCAATCCGGGCTGACTCCTGATTTTATCCTTGGGTGTCCACAAGCACTCACTCAGGTACTATCTGTTATATACATGTATGCAAAAAAGAAGACACACATGCCAACCTGTTAATATTGCTTAATTTTGATGTGAAGGTTATAAATATTATTTACCTATATTTTTATTCTTTTCCACAGTGGATTATTGCCTTTTATAAAATATTTCTAAAAGACCTGATTTTATGCGCATGTGCATGTGCATGTGTAAGGGCATATGTCATACAAATAGCAAATAAAATAAATTTTAATTTTTTTGCATGTGTGTGTGCAGGTATGTGTATAAGAGGGCACTTGAGTGTGTGTGCCTGTGGAGGTCCAGGGTCTTAAGTGTAGGCTGTCACCATTCTGACCATCATTTTCAGATGGGATCTGGTGTCCAAACTCAGAACTCAGGTCCTTTTATTCGTGAGACAAAAGCTTTAATCTCTGAGCCATAGTCCATCCCACAAATAAATGTTAAAATCCTCAGTAGAGGTACTTCATTCTTTATTTCACATGATCAGGGCTTCACATAGTATTATATGTGTAAAAGTCTTCAGTAATTTTTCATGGAAGAAAGGAAAGAAGAAATCCACTTACCAGGCAGGAAATGTTAACTAAATATTTGATGAAATTGGGGCAAAAATACTATAATTTGGATTTCGACTGTCCCTCCAAAGCACATGGGTTAAAAGCTTGGTTCTCAATTTGCTGATACTGGGAGAAGATGGAAACTGTAAGAATAAGACCTTTTGGGAGGTTTTAGGTCACTGGGGCCATGCCCACAGAAGAGATTCTAAGTCCATCTCTTCTGTTTCCTGGCTGTCACAAGGTTTGTAGCGTGTTCCATCATCTGCTCCATCTCGGGACCAAGTGGTCCTAGATTAACCTTCTGAAGCTATGACCCACAGAAAATTCATCCTTTTTCATAGTTAGTATTTTGTTGCAGTAGTGGAAAACTGACTAACACAAGAACCAGTGGTTTTTTTTGATGTGTGTGTGTGTGTGTGTGTATGCATGTGCGTGTGTATGATAGGTAAGTGCTATAAGGTAGTGGAGGTCAGGAGAGTACCATTACAAACAAGTAACTCCCAGTCTAACAGGGAGATAAGAAACATACTGAAAACAATTTGTGCTAAAGTATTTGGTGTGCTGCTAAGTTGTAAAATACAAATAACGAGAAGTTATGTAGGAGTTGCTGGTTGCAAGTGCTTTAGCTTTCTCTGTTCTCTTGCAGAAGCTTGACAAGCTGTTCTTAAAACAACTTCTTTGCATAATAATCCTTAATGTTCAGAGCCTCAGCCTTTTTCTGTTTACCTTGTACATTGGTTCTGCGAGAGTGACTTTTGAAGTCTAAGTCTGGGTGTTGCCTTATTTAATTTATTTGGAAAACTGGTCCTCTCAACTGTCTTCATTTATGCACCTGATGATAGATGGCTGTAATGGGCGTGGTGGCAAATGTTTGTAATCCCAGCAATAGGACAGTAGAGGCAGGAGAATCAGAGATTCAAAATCTTCCTCAGCTACCTAATGATTTTGAAGTTAGCTTGGACTACAGGAGACCCTATCTCAAAATAACAGCAATAATGGTTGTGGGAACCAAGATAATGAATTATAGCACAAATAGGCTGTTATGGGAAAACTGCCAATATTTATAATGCTCTGTGAAGAATGATAAAGTTAATCTTAAAGGACCCTCTTCATCTTTTGCTTAGAAGAATCTCTTAGAAGATAACATGTATTTTGAGCCACAGTTTGATAGTTTATGTTCCAACATGGGGAAATTGATTTGTACTAAAGTATATTTCCTATTGGAATAAGTTGATGCCATTTCACCAAAATTGTGCCTATCTCAAAATCTGAAGGTTTTCTAACATGTCTATCATCTATCTATCTATCTATCTATCTATCTATCTATCTATCTATCTATTATCTATCTATAGAATACACATTATTTGAAATTCAAATAAACACTGTTTCTGTAAGTACAGAACTCATATTAAATATTTATCTGATATCAATGAATGTTCTAGAAGAGAGCCTGGTTACTTCTTAACAAGATGAGACTAATCAAGAGCATTGCTTTGCTTTCATGCTGCTTTCTCAGCTGATGCAAATGAATCAATGGTTCTTCTAGAAACTGGTCTTCCAAAACAGTGAAATGTTTAGTATGAAAGTAAGGCCATCAGAAAAATTAATCTTTATGAATAAATGAGGGTTGCTTGATCTGTTTCATCTGAATCTATGTTTAGTCTGTTTATTCTTTTTTTTTTATTCAATTGTGCGTGTGTGCATGTGTGTATGTGTGTGTGTGTATGTATGTGTGTAGAACCACGGGTGAATTCGGGAACCACCATGGACCGCCTCCACTTCCTCCTTGTTTACTCTGCCCTGGGATTCACAGGCTCTGTCCTACCAGGACCAGAAGCGCAGGCCGCCCCCGCTTCCGCCTGGCGTCTATATGTGGGATCTGGGATCCAAACTCAGGATCTTCCTCCTGCAAGGCAGAGGCTTAACCCCTGAGACACCTCTCCAGCCCTAGTCTGTTTATTCTTAAACTGCATATTTCGTGCTTTCTGTAGCAAGGATTCTAGTTCCATGTTTTAAAGGAAAAGTCAAAGAGTATTGATCTAAATTCTGGACCTTCTGTCTGTAAATAGCTTCTCTTTTAAACTTGACCATGGCTGAACTTTACAGTTCAAATCAAAGCGAACCAATTTTCTTTATAAGTGTGTGTCTTTGATGTTATTATTGGTGACAGGACTCTGAATGAGGTGCAAAATAGTTAATACAATAACTATTTTTGAAAAGTCACCAGAGATAGAAGGATTTTCTTCTTACTGCTGTAGTCTTATGCAGTATATGACTAAACCCCCTCTTAAGACCATAATGTGGTCATTCTGTCTTTTTCTAACAACAGTGGTGGCAGAATGCTTTACTTCCTCACCCATACTCATTTCACATTTGTTTATTAAAGAGTCAAAGGAACACTAACATATTTCTGTCTTTCTCTGCTTGTTGTTCTGTCACAGCCATGTAGAGTAGTCCTGTTTCTGTTCACATGAAAGTCCTTTGGAAATGTACAAGAGAGCATTATAAACCACTGAAATAAAACTTGGAACCTTGATTTTAAAAAAAGCTGCCTAGGGAATTTTGATTTTGATTGAGAAGACCCAGTGGCCTATGGCAGTGAGAAAACAGGCACATGGATAACTGGTGCCATACAGTGCTTCCGCAGAGGAGGCACACTTTGCAGAATGCATGGGGAATGGATGGCAAGATCACTACATAGAGTATAAATGCGGGGTTAGAGTAAGTACACTAAAGGTATATAAGAGGAAACAGGACAGAGACTCCATGTCCTCAAACTGAGAGATGTGCATATTAGAACAGAAGCATAAAAGATGAAGATTTGCAACTCAGGGAAGTTGTCTGCACCAAAGTTACAGACTTTGGGTCATAACTACACAGGAGCCTGGTGTGCTGGGGAGGTGGTAGATTATACAGACCTGAGCAGAGAGCAGATCGGCCAGCTAGGAGGGTCACACAAAGTCAGACTCTAAAGCATTCCCATGTTCTCAGCCAGGAGTTAGTTTTTCTTTACCTGTGAGTGCTTGAGAGCTCCATACAGTTTATATCCAGGATAGAGATGTGTTAGACAGGTGGCCATGATAGCAAGAAGAAAGGAGTTTAAGGACTTATAGGTACTAAATGTGGGGTTAGAGTAAGTACACTAAAGGTATGTAAGAGGAAACAGGACAGACTCCATGTCCTCAAACTGAGAGATGTGCATATTAGAACAGAAGCATAAAAGATGAAGATTTGCAACTCAGGGAAGTTGTCTGCACCAAAGTTACAGACTTTGGGTCATAACTACACAGATGGCTGTGAAGATGAATCTATAGAAGGAGATCAGAGGCCTGGTTGTGTTTAGGATATGAATGGTGAGATCGAAAGAGGAAAAATAAAAATGTCCTAAGAGGACTCAGAGAGGGAACTCTTTAGATGGGAAAATAGCCATGGGGCCATGGGAAGTGTATGTTGCCCTCTGGTGTGTCCTGCTCAGTTTTGGTCACTTCCTGTTTAAGGATTTTAGCAGAATTTAATTTTAGAAATCGTATTTAAACTAAGCAGACATAAAACAGCTTTTCTACCTAAAGCTACTGTTCATCTGCCCATCTGCCCAAGTGGAAACACTTCATTTGATGGCATAGATGTTGATTAGTTAGCAAATATGGCAGGAAACCAGGTGTCCTTAGGAAAACCAGGTGTTCTCTAGAATCTCAGAAATGGAATAGCAAAGAGGTGTACAATTAAGGGCAGACCAGAGCCAGGTGCAAGTGTGGAGGCTCTGAAAATGTCCTTGGCTGTACTGACCGTGCTACTCCTGTCTGTGAAACAGATATTGTCGCAGTTCACCTGCATGGTTGCTGATAAGTGACCATCAAATAGCTCAAGGGAACAAGGGGTTTATTTTCTTAACATAGTCTGGTTACAGTCTAGTCCAGCCTGACAGGAGAGCAATGCACCAACACCAGGGCTGAGGGAAACTGGCCATACCATCTCTACATAATGGCTGAGAGAGAGACGATCTTTACTTGCCAGAGCAGTATGTCTGGCCAAGTGTATGGAAGGATGCCGACTTTCTCAACTGGCTCTCAGTATTTTATTCATCTGTTCAAGACACAGTTCCACTCACCATAGGGTGGACCTCTCCCATCAGCTAGATAATCTCCTGCAGATTTGCTCTGGGCTTAAGATTCAACCATTAATTCTCCACAAATGTGCCCAGAGTTCAAACCCTCAACCATCAAGTTGACACCTGTGCTCAACTATGACAGGTATGTAACATGTGCCTTTCCTGACAGCCTCCTCTTTATGTAACTCTGAAGGTTTATGGTTTGTGTAAGTTTAGGTTAATAAGATCTCCAAAGGTTACTGAGTCTCTGTAGTGAGCATTGGTTTCAGAAATGTCTGCATAGTTAGAAACTGTAATACATACCCTGTATATGTAAATAATAGATGACTTGTGATATGTAAGTGTCTAATACATGTAATGTATATTACAATTTATATCAGTCAAAGATGGCCTTACAGTAGGAATCCTTATCTTAGAGTGCTTTCTATTTTCCTCTTGTGTTTCCTGTTGACTAGTGTTGTGACTTTCTGCATAGGTGCATAAGCTAATTTTTTGGGGAAGGGGAGACGATATCTCAGTTATTATCTAAATATCTAGGTTAAGAATGAGAGGCCCAAGGCTAGTATAGGAGGATGAAGCCCGACTCATACAGGCAGAGAACAAGTGACCTAAAGACATGACAGTGTGTTTTCCTTCCAGGAATAGCTGTATCTTTTCTCATTCCGTAAATGTTTAAATGTTTATGAAGCACCTGTGCTTGGTGGTGGAGCTTTAGGAACTAACTGTACCCTCTGCCCTTAAAGTCGTCCATCACTTGGTGGTAACGGATGAGTGATAAATGTGGCAAGACTCCAGTGCCCTGCACTGGGAGGGCTTTATGTTTGGTAGTGGGGTGGGCAGCCAAGGTTCTGGGGAGAAAGTTGCTGGCAGGGGCACTATAGTTGCCTCCTGGGGATAGTCACATGGCCAGGGCATGAACTTCTCATTGGAGTGGAAGGAAAAAAAAACAGAAGGGTGGCAGTGGCTAGATCAGGAGAGGCCACAAATGTTCTGAGTTTGGATTGCATCCTAGATATGTCAGGAGCCATGGAGTTTGGATTTAAGTAGAGAAACAATCTGATTAGATTTGCCTAAAAAGTAGCCTTTTCTGTGTTACAACACCTTTGATAAAGGCTACCATTATATCTTAGGAGACACTGAAAATGAATTTCAGGTTCTTCAAATAAATAGCCTTTCACTAAGTGCAACTTCTGTCCTCATAGTGGTCCCTAACATGTGTGGGTACATGTGTGTATGGTGCAGCGTGTGTGTGTGTGTGTGTATGTGTGTGTGTGTCTGTCTGTGTGCAGACTCAACGTTGATCATGTATCATGCTTGGTTGTTTCTCCACCTTACTCTTTTTGAGGCTGGGTCTCTAAACAGGTCCAGAGATGTCTGATAGGGCTAGTTTAGCTTGCTCTGAGAATTCTCTATCTTCTGAGGCTGTAATTACGACTGACCTGCCACACCCACCATATATTTTACATGGGATCTAGTGAGCACAACTCCAATCCTTTGGCTTGCACAGCCAGCTCTTTAACCTCTAAATCATCTCCCCATCCTGTATGGCATTTTTTGTATTCTGTTAATATACTAATTAAATTCCCAATGCCCATCACACAGGGAACTTAGTAACATCATTTTTCAGTAAGAAATAGATTTTTCATTTCTACCAATGTTCCATTATGACCCAATGAATACATGTTAGTACATATATGTTACAGTGGACATATGGTGGTCACCTGTAAAAAAGTGTCTTGAGACTATCTTGCTTACTATCACAGTCTAGTAATGAGTTACCACTTGAAGCTTGGAAAACTATCCTGTAAGCATCTTATAGTCCTGGATGCAGAGATGTGACTTTTGTTCTCTTTGTGCATGTGGAACTATGTTGTACATTACAGGAAACCTAGTTACTCTTCCTGCCTCTGTCATGCTTACATGACCCAAACAATTTAGGGGAACAAGGGGATTTTTACATATGCTCACATTTTCAGGTTATAGTTCATTATGGTAGGACCAGCAGGGGTTGAGGGAACTGGCCACACCATATCCACAAGAAGAACTGAGAGAGGGGCAAAGATCAAAGCATATCTTCTAGCGTGCTAATTTACCCAAGCCAAGTAATTCCTTCATCTTATCCATCTACAAGGAAAATACCCATTCACCATGGGCTGGGTCTTCCTATCAATTAGACAACGTCCTGAAGGTTTGCCTAAGGCTCATTTTATCTAAACAGTTCTTCATAGATATGTCTAAGGACTCAGCTTTCACCACACACAGAGTTCATTATATTTTTATATATGACTGGATTCAGTATTACATACTGAATTGTCAAATTGATAATAAAACCAACTGTCATATCTAGACTGTTTTAAACATGGTTATTAACTCAACAGCAAGTTACTGCGGCAGTGAGACTCATGTGATTATATTATTGCTATTTAATTGTCTGGAACATAGGAATAAATTCAAATAAATGAAGATCAATTACATAAGTGAAGTTATGAGGATTTCTAATGTTCAACAACATGTGAGTGTGTCTAACCTGTCAGTCATGAAAGTGAATATTAAATCTATGATGGGCACAAATTAGACAAGCAAATTTTAAAAAGTCTCACAGTCCTAGATGTTGGGAAGGTTAGATAGTTCCCCCTAGAGAACGTTTGTGTGGTAGCCACTGAAGGAAGTGAACCCTTGAGCAGCAATTTCATTCATAAACTGAAAGTCCTCAGAAAGGATCCTTGTGACTCTGTGGGGAAATTCATTGCAGTGGCATGTTGTGAGAAGAGATGCTCATGTCCCTCAGTTGGAGGAGTCAGGGTTCAGGTAACACGAATGTACCTAGTGTGAGGACCTGCTAGGGTATGTGGGATACTTCAGGCACAACCCCATGTAGTCACAGACATTCTAGTTTGGCGTGTCCTCATCTGAAGTGCTACTTTTGTCTTGGGACCCAAGTGCCATGGCAGATATATGAGAATGAGTTTCCTGGAAGACCTCAGAGGCTAAAGGACACTCCCAGGAGCCTGGGGATACTTGGGATCTGACAAGAGATTAATGGGGGCCCGAAACAAGCTGGCACTGTGCCCAGGGATGTTGTAGGAAAGTCTGAGTTCTGCTGTTGATCAGAACTCCCAGGTTCTGGACCTAGAGGGCTATGGCTATCTGAACTGTTTGTGTGCTTGTCACCCCAATTCCTAGACCTTAAGCTGTGCCACTGTAAAGTGGTGTACTCTCATGCCAACATCATCAACATTCCATGTGGAAGACTGAGTCAAGAAGCTGCTCAAAAAGGAAACAAGCAATGTTTTACTACTATGTTTATTAAATTAGGAAATAATCAGTAACATCTAAGCTGCATTAATTTTTAAATAATGTTTAAAAGAGCACTATCTTAGTTTTATACTCTGAGTTATAGGCCAACTCTGTAACTGCTTGAGATATTGAACCAGGTATTCACACAGGACAGTGACTTGAGGTGCATTTCCTGCTCCTAAATTCTGTAGTTTTGTTCAAGAGTAAAAAATTAGTTGAGTTCACCACACACAGAGTTCATTATATTTTTATATATGACTGGATTCAGTATTACATATGAAGTTGTTGAGGATATCATTTGATAAAGTTAGTCCTCAGGACAATCTAGTGACCTCATTTTTTTCCGTGCACTTAACTTTTACAGGGTACACCCAAATATTTTCCTCTCCGCCACAGTTGCATTGAGATAGTTGTAAAATACAGCTTTTGAATCGCCGTTTTTTTTTTTTTAGTTTGGTTTGGTTCTTACTATTTAGCTCTATTTTTATCTCCCTTTTAAGAGGAAAGACAGACTTATTTTTCAGCACTATCTTTGTGTTTTTATCTTATTGAGTGCCATACACTTGGTCTTTCCCCTGAGAAAGTATAAATAAAATCTTATCCTTACAATTATTAGGTTGAAACAAATGAGATTGTACATGCAAGAAAAATATAAAGAACACAAACTGAAGAAACAATTATTGTATGTTAATTAGTGGTGCTTGTGCAGAGTTGGTTGGTAAACACTGGAAAACATTAGAATGTTCTTTTTGTGTGTTATACATTCGAGGGTAACTGAAAGATAGATATGAAGCATACTTGACAAGTATTTTTTGCCATTTCCTGAATATGTGGAATGGAAATTGAAGATATTTCCCTGAGAAATACTACATGGCTTGGTTGTTGACAAATTTTAGCTCATGGTTCACATCATGGCCTGTGTTTGTTTGCGTTAATGAAGTTTTATTTCAAAAAGGCTTTGTTTGTTATGACTGTTTTGATATTGTCACGATAGAGTTGTAGAATAAGGACAGAGACTACACAGTCGTGTACAAAGCCATTTACCATCTGGCCTATGTAGAAAGTTTGCTGACTACTCCAATTGCTTTTTCATGTAAACACAAAGTAAACACATGTAGGCAGTAAATACTGACAATGATTTTCGGGCTGGAGTCTCACAGACTAACAGATTTTAGTGATGTAAGCATGCCTCTGCATTTAGTCCTAATTTTCTTATTTCATGGAGCACTTATCAGCCAGCTCATACTCCTTTGATATATTCTATCACAGCTCTGTCTGTCTCTGTCTCTCTCTCTGTGTTTTAAGCAAATAGAGAAATTTTTCATTTCAATTTCATTTCTTATCCTAGTGATTGCAGTACTATGATTTTTGGGAACCTAAAAATCAATATTCATTCAATTTTTTAATAAAAAGTTTGTGTATGATATCATATATACATGTTTAAATATCTGTAGATATTTTTACTTAAGTAGAATGAAAATATGTATCACAGACTGTGCATTCAAGGTTATTTCACTGCCTGTGATCATATGCTGAGCAAAATGCTTAACTAGTGTAGCGACTAAAAAAATGATTGATTCCCCTTTTATACATTTAGAATCAGAAAACTATGTCTTTAAGTAAGCTTGTGATTTAATTTTATTATTTGAAATCTGAATCTTTATTCATTTTGATTTTAAAAAATCATATGCTATGCTTTTTGAATGAGGTACAAGGTGTATTTAATGACACATAATTAACAATAACACTCATATGTAAGCAAAATGGAAATTTCTCAAAATATGAAATCAATAACTTGCTTCTGACTAACATGCTGAAGTTTATATAGTTTAAAACTATTTTATGGTTCAGCATGGAAGTATTACTTTTGTACTGATCTCATGCTTTTAGCTGAGAGTTAGATTTCAGCATTTCCTTTTAGAGTGGGGATTTTAAGATTACTTGAATTATTTTTAATACTAGTTTCAGTGTCTCCAAATCTTCTTATGACACATAGAAAAAATCTATTCTAATTTATTTATTTATTTATTTATTTATTTATTTATTTATTATTATTTACACTCATACAAACTTAACAGGTACACCGGTCCCCTCCCTCCCTCCACCTCCCCCTGATACCCCTGCTCCCCCCTCCCCTCTCCTCTCCCTCCCCATCCACCAGTGACTCCCCCCCCAATCCCTGGAGCATCCTTTAATGTGCATGCCAAACTCTCCTCTGGGTCCTCCTCTCTGATGAGGTGCAAGGACCCAGGGGCATATCCCAGAACCCTTTCCTGTGTTCCCCTTAAGCTTAGGAACAATACTGTGACTGTCAGTCCCTAGCCTCCAAGGATCCTAGTGCCTTTAGTCCATGCTAGACTTTGTGGGGTCAATAATGTGTTGGACATAGCACAGGTCATGCAAAGTCCTATTATGATTGCTTCGGCCCTAACTTGTGTGGAATATCTTGCATATCATTACTCTTCCCATCCTTGTGCTCTTATAGTCTTACCACTCCCTCTTCTGCAAATTTCCCTGAGCTTCAGGATGGGGAGAGATTAGGCTGGCCCAGTTCCATGTGGTTGATATAGAGTCTCTGATGTTCTGAATTATGGTTTGTTGTTGTTTTTTTTTTTTTTTAGAAAAAATCTATTCTTCTTCACTAATATGCTTATATTTGTAAATTTTTCTAAATATGTCACACATTTCCACCACTGGTTTGAGCCTCAACTCAGTCTTCTGAAGTAGACTGGTGAGGAACTCAACTTCCTGCCACCCTTTCTTTGTTTCTCTACCCCAGAAATAACCATGTATATCACAAGGAAAGCATTCAGATATCAGATATTACTGTTCGTAAGAATGTAAATTGGTATAGTCATTATAGAAATCAGTAACATGGCACTGCCTAAAAAAGCTGAAAAAACAACTCTCCACAATCCGGCTATAGCATTTCTGAGAATTTACCCAAAGGAACCAGCATATCACGTATATGTCTACACATCTGTTTACTGTGGCATGATTCATAATAGCCCATCTTTTAGTTATCAGATGTTACTGCAGAATGACCAGTCTCCACCTTGGGTCTGTGGAGGAGTTGCTAGAGCCAAATTCACTAGATTCTAGAATCTCACTACTTAGATATGCTCCAAGGATGAGCAGTATTGGTATCCCCTGGGTGCTGTTTGTGAATGTAGAATCTGAGATCCTGCCTCATATCCACCAGACTTCAGTCTGCAGTTCATCAAGATCCCCATGGGGTTGATTAAGCATGTTTAACTTTGGAAAGGTCCAGTTTAGACCATCAGTTTCCCAGAATGGCCATGTGTCAAAATAAACTCTAGAGTTTATGAAACACTTCAGAGTGATAGTCCTAGTTCTAGAGGTATCAATTCATGAGGTGTGGCTGTACTGCCAGGTGTGGACCCACTGTTATGAAATGAGTCATCTCTGGCTGACTGAAGGATGTATGAGATGGTGAATCATCTGCTGGGTATGTGTTATAAGGTCCACAGGTGGCTTTGATCACATAGGCCAGCCTGCTGTGAGCCTTGCTTTCTCTGAGAATCCATCCGTGAGTGGAAGTTTCATTCCTCAAGAGTCCATTTAGGCCTATAGGCACAGCTTCTGACATGATTGGAGATTTGCAAGCAGTCTATCTACCCAGCCTCCATTTCTTTTTCTTTCAGTTCCTATGGAAACAGATGGGGGGAGTGCTGGGCATGGTGCTATCTTTACCCTGTTTTTGGTGATTTGAGATGTGTTTCCATGGGAACTAGAAGGCAAAAGGATGGTAGGAGAGTAGTTAGAATGCTTTTTAATTTCAATGGCAGCCTCTATACTCACTGTAAATCCACTTTGCCCAAGTTTGTAATTAGGCCAGGAGAATCCTCACATACCTGAGAGTGACCACAACTCATCCCTCATACGTAGGAAAGGTGGGTGGAGGAGGAGGAGCAGAGAGGAAATTCTTATTTATCCTTGTCAATATTTCCCTTTTCCTTCAGGAAACCATTTTTAAGTATTGACATAAGTTATTTAAACACTGCCTTTAGCTATTATTTCTTGCGTGATTTTATTGAACATAACAACATGTTTTTATTCAAAGGAAGTGTGGAGTTGAGTCATTTAAAATATGAGAGAATGAGTTCTCTGATGCAGGGAATGCCTTGTAGCCAGTCATAGTACATTAAATAATGTCTTACGCTGTGATGGGGCAGGAAAAGGGTTGACCGGTCAAGGCCTCATTGGAGGCATGAGACATCAGCAGGACCAAGAGCAGAGTGGAGGCCTGACTCACATGAAAATACTTTATTTTGGTTAGTGAGAAAAAAAGTAAAATCCACTCGACACCGACATATGTAAGTAATTACTTGAGGATAATACTAATTCCAATAAAAACAAGTTTTGGACTTAACTCATTGAATGTTCAGCACGAAACAGAATCCATTAGGATCTGCCATGATGTTTCATTTTTCTTTTCACTTCCCCTTAGTCAAAGAAGTTATTTTCTCCCTCTTCCAAACACTCACAGCCTGAATGACCAACTACATGTTCTATGTATCGCATGAGTTCTAATAGCTGTATGTAACATCACTCCTGCTTTTCTTTCCCTGCCTCCATCACTGACTTAGTCATCTGTGCAGGACCCATAAGTGTTATTTTATGGTACACATGGCTTTTGTGCTCTGTCTCATTTAATCATCACTACTGCCATACAGTTACATGAATGTCCCACTTTAGAGAGAAAAAGATCCAGATTAAACAGGTTATGGAATGTGTCTGAGAAGTCTATGATGAGTTGAGCTGCAGAATCAGCATTCTAATACTGGTGGATGATTCCAGAACTATGGTTTTCCTTGTATTCACAATTCCCTAGTGGAAGGAGTGATTGTGCCAATGCCAAGGGAACTGTAAAGCCCTTGTCATAGGACATAAGGCCTTTTCAGCTCTCATAACTCCTCTAACTATTCCAACTTTATTTCTTGTGTTTAGTCTTGTGGATAGGGATAATCTCATTAACTAGTTTGCTTTAGGGATCTCAGTCTCTGCCTTTTTAAATTTTTAATTTTTCTACTTTTACTAGCATATTCAGTACTAATCCCTGTTTTCCCTCCATCCCTCATCCTTCCCATTGCCTCCCACTCTCTCCCACTTTCCTGCCTGTATGCTTCTATGGACCCCAAGGTTCACTCTGGCTTGTCTATTCTTATGGGGGTTCAGGCCTCTGTGGCATATCAAGTTGGCTTTCTTCAGGCCACCCCACTGAAAAGGGCATTTCTGTCACTCATCCAGCTTTAGACCCCAAGGTTTCTACTGTATGTTCTTTTTTTTTTTTTAGTTCCTAGGTAGTCTATGGGGGCATGTTGGTATGTCAGTCATCATGCAGGTCTGGTAAGGGCAAGTCTCACTGCAGTGAGTTCCTAGATGCAGCAGTCCTGCCTTGAATGGAATGTTTTGTCCAATGGTGAACCTTCCCACCTTTAGGTTCTTACAATCTCAACACCCCCTTTTCTGCAAGATTCTCAAAGCCTTAGGATGGTGTTGCAGTCAGCCTGCATGGTTGTTGATAAACAACCATCACGCAGCTTAAGGAAACAAGGAGTTTACTTTCTTACGACAGTCTGGTTACAGTTCTCAGTCCAGCTTGAAGGGAGAGCATGCACTAACACCAGGGCCAAGGGAACTGGCCACCATCACCACATAAAGGCTGAGAGATGGATGATCCTTACTTGCCAGATCAGCATGTCTGGCCAAGTGAACAGAAGGATGCCAACTCTCTTAACCAGCTCTCTGTGATTTATCCAGGGCCTAATCCCACCCACCATGGGCTGGGTCTTCCCCATCAGCTAGACAATCTCCTTCAGGTTTGCTCTGGGCCTAACTCAACCACTAACTTTCTACAAATGTGCCCAGAGCTTAAACCCTCAACAATCAAGTTGACACCTGTGCTTAACTGTGACAGATGGGGAGAGATTAGGTTGGCCTGGTGAGCCTTGCTGAGTAGCTGGTACTCTGAATTGTGGTTGACCATTGCTGTTCACTTCACTGCTCTTCTTATTGCCCTAGGCTGCATCCTGTTAGGGTATTGAGATCCTTTACCTCTGTTGTAGAAGAAGACTTTTAGGCTGAATGTTAAATGTTTTTCCAATCTATAGGTATAATAACAGCAATTTACAGAGTAGTTTGATATACTATCTTCTTACCTATAGGTTCATTGGCTGTTTTCTCTACTGATCTATTTCCTTTCCTTTTTTAGGTTCTTGTTCTAGTTTAAAGTAACAGGAATGTGTTCCATTCTGACAAGTGGGTCTTGAGTTCAATCAGAAAGCTGTTGGTTGTCTCTTTGATACTCATGCCACCATTATACTGGTGTTCACCTGTTGCGTGGTGATTTTTATTGCAACTTACAGATCTCATGCATTGAAGGGGAATGTGATTATTTCTCTCCCCCAGTGGCTTCTACAGTATTCTTTTGTATAAGCTATCCAGCAAGGAGCGAGTTCTTTGCATTTTCAGTAATATGATCTTACTGACAGTTTTTGGAGAGCAACGAAGCGCAATGGCAAAAGCTTATAATGTTTGGAGGCCTTAAGACCTTTCTGACCAATGTTTAATCGGGAAGTGCCACATTCCTATTACTTCTAGTATAATTTTGTCATTGGGTTCTAAGTGGATCAGCTCAGGGTTTTGTTTTTTTTTTTCCATTTTCCTCACTCTATGCTCCTCTACATAGGGACTGCCCAATCTTGTTCCTTTCTTTAAAAACATGGTTTTTTTTTGACATATTACTAGCATTGGAGGTTCCTTTGGGGTTACTTCTCACAATCTTAGGGTTTTTCTATATGTCCCTCTTTCACTCCTATCTCCCATCCCCTCATTCTCTGTTATGCATTTTTCCTAATTATTTCCTCCCTCACCCTACTTATCCTGATATCCTAAATCTCCCCTTTGAAAGGTTTCACTCTAACCATTCCTTCCCACCTTCCCGCTCATTGGTCTTTTCCGAATTTTCTGGCTCTTACAATGATTCCAATCCAAATACATTGCCAAGGATATCAGTTCTAACATCTACATATAAAAGAGAACATGTGGTGCTTAACTTTCTGTGCCTGAGATACCTCACTCAGTATTAAATTTTCCAGTTCCATCCATTTACCAGCAAATTCCACAATCTCATCCTTTCTGATTGCTAAGTAATATTCCATTGTGTTAGATGTACCACATTTTCATTATCCATTCCTCTATTGATGGGTCTCTGCCTATTAAGGCTAGAATTACAAGCTGATCTCCATGCTCAGGTGGCATTTTTATGTGAGTTCCTGGAATCTGAACTCTGGTTCTTTTGTTTGTGTGACAATTATTTTAACTGCTGAGATATCTCTGCAGTCCCTTTATTTTCTGATTTCAGTTGTATTTGTCAATATATGTTAAGTCAACATGGGCAGAAGTAGTTTTGGTAATTTTACAAAGTGATTGGCACTTTGGGCCAAGGGAATGAAAGCAGCAGCAGTCTGCTTCCCTATGAGTTCTGGAAATAAGTTTTCACTGATGTGATGTGAGGTACTATATTTGCTTTGCCAGACTGCCATAAAAAAGGGAATAAAAAAGGGGACTGTACACTGTAATAAAGTCTTCTTCTGTACTTGGCCTGGTTTTCCTCCCAGCTGCTTTTCTACCCTGGCAGATGATGGCTTTGGAGGCTCTTATCTTTTATCTGAAGATGTTTGCTGAGGTCTCCATTGCAGAACAGGGCTAGAATAAGTCATTTCCTATGTGATGACTTCAGAGGGAAAAGGAATAAATAAGGACTGTGTTTTGATAGAGAAAAAGAGAGAACCAAAGATAACATGGCTTTAAATGCACAGAAAGTTGACCGTCTAACAAGGTTCCTGGTACCCTCAGATCCTGAAACCTCTCAAGCATTTGTGGCTAACATATGATTTCAGACTTCTGATTTGTTGATACAATTTTCTCTTTATTGGAGTTCTTGGTAATAAACAGGAATTCCCACACCTAAGTTTTATGATAAACAGTGTGTGTGTGTGTGTGTGTGTGTGTGTGTGTGTGTGTGTAGCAGACACTTGTGTTGAGTACCTAAGTTTTATGATAAACACAATGTGTGTGTGTGTGTGTGTGTGTGTGTGTGTGTGTGTGTGTGTGTATGTAGCAGACACTTGTGTTGAGTACATTTTAGAATTCAGTAGTTGAATGGCTGCCCTGGTCAGTGTGTTTCTGTAGCTCAGCAACTCAGCAAGTATATAATTTGGGTACTCAACAGTCTCCTCTGATCATTCTGGGTTCGGTAGTATACACATACCTCTTTCTCAACCATTCTCTAGACTGTTTAATAGGGCACAATCCCTGTCTGTGTTACCTTCCCCCATGGAAAGTCCTCATTTGCTTTTGTTTTGTTCAGAGCATATGCTTATAGATTTTTGTGACCAAGGCAGCAAAAATTGGGCTGATGAACTCTTTCTGTTTGGCCAAAGATTGTTGGAACACACAGGGATGGGATTTGTGTAGTTCTATTATTAGTTAAATGCTAGGCAACCTTCCTCCTAAATTCTCTGTCTTCTTTAACAGCTGCTGTCTAAGACAGATGCATTTTTCACAGTCTTTCCTCATCCATTCCTCCAGGAAGATAGAAACAGGATCAGTGTTTCCTTTAAGATGTATGAAATCAAATGGCTTAGTCTGACAAGGCTTTTTGCATTAACTGCATTGGGACTCAAGACCTGGTGACAACTCCGGAGCCAACATCAAATAGTACCATTTTTTGTTGTATCCTTCAGACAGCTGCTGAAAGGCTCTTTGGATTTCTGAGATCTGATTAAGTTTATTTGACCAATAGTAACTGACTTGTTTTTAGAAGTTGACATGTTTCAAATGATGAACTTGCTCATTGAATCTAAGCCATTCTTTGAAGACCGGTTTAGAGGTTATCTTTTAAGTTTTGTGTGAAAACCTACATTTCTCCCAGTTGGTTGTAGAACAATGATCTTCCTGGGATAATTAATTTAAATTATTTCTTCTTCTGTTTTCTATAAGTGGGAAAATGATAGTGCGATTGAATGGAAGTATAAATTCTAAGAAGACTGAGTGAATATGTGTCTGTTTCCAATATTTTCTAGAGCTTAGTAAGACTGCCAAATTTTATTTTACTAAGCATTTGGGCTATAATGTGTCTTTTTGTCAGAAATCAGAATGGCAAAAACCCTGAGGGGTGTGTGTGTGTGTATGTGTGTGTGTGTGTGTGTGTGTGTGTGTGTGTGTGTGTGTGTATGTTGTATGCATCTGTGTGTGTGTGTCTGTGATGTAAATTGAGCAGTGGCCTCCACTGCCAGTAGTCAGAGCCTTGCAGGTCTCAGGTCTTGGGAGGTACTTGATAGTCTCTGTTGCTGCAGATGTTCTACTCCATCCCGAACAAGAAAAATATTATTGAAAGATTTCTGTCTGATACTTCACTTTAAATGAAGTATCGAAAGGTGAAAAACTATAAAGCAAAGAGTTTTTTTTTTTTTTTTGGATTGTACTTCTCAGAAAATGAATGTGAGCAAATAACATATACCTACTAGAAAATGTTTCTGCATTGCTGTGTGTTTTGATTTAAAAGGCAGATGTGGAGCTAGTTTGGAGCTGTTTTATTGCTGATATTTTCTTTTAATTTCAACTTTTGATAGATTTTCATTACCACTTCAAGGTTAGTTGTTCTGTCCCAGACCTCTTGGTGTGTAGAGAAGCTCTGCATTCACTGTGGAGTAAGCCTTGGCTTCAGGGGATGGTGTTTTCAGAGTCAGCTCCGGTCTGAGCATGTCACTGATGTTGAATGATGTCAAATAAGTAGAGGGTGGTAGTGTGAAAATCTGTTACCACACTGCACCTGTGTGGGCACCTGTGTGGGCTTTCTTGTGGAAAGCAGAACTATGCATGAAGGTCGAAAAACTAGAAGTTCACAAAGACTTGTCAAATACGGAAGAGGGTAAAAGGACAGACTGGATCTACACGGGTATTTTTTGACAAAGAAACATAAACTTTGGTTAAATGTATTTTTCCTTGCTATTGCTGCTTCTGATATTTAAATATGAGTATGTGTGACAACTAGACATCAAGAAAATCTGCCTTTTTCCTTTTAAAGAAAAGGTTCTACTCTTTTACCATATTTCATTCCCAATACTTCGCTCACACGTTTTTCTCTAATTCTGTATCTTTCTCTCTGTGTCTGTTGTTAATTTTAGCTGACATGGAATGATTTTTGTCTATTGAAAACTTAAAATGAAGATGAGTCAACTGAGGGACCATGAAATGAATATAATCCTGTACACGATTACGTAGAGAAGGACTGAAGATGAATATGTTGGGGTGCATTCTCCAAAACATGATTTATTAGTCATCTGTTGACATAATTGTAAAAACTGTAGGACCATAATTTCTTAGGATCTGTAAGATGTCTGTGTCATGTGTGTTTTCCCTTTAAATGTGTGACTGTGTGGGGCAGGCATCATCAATGTTCCCGTTTTGTAGCTGAAGAAACTCAGACCAGAGAAAGGGGTGAGTATGAAGTGCAAAGTAATTCTCACGGCCTGAAATGAGACAAACACAAGGTGGTCTGACTCAGAGACTAGACTTTTTTGTGTGGGAAGGTCTGATTAAGCATATTTTAAATGGTGTAAGGGTTAGAACCATCCATGCCCCAGATCCCTCCAGAATTTGATGCCCACCACTACCAGCCTTCTCATGTGTGATGCAATGGATGCAAGGCAGAGACCATGGCTTAAAAATGAAATAACACAGTTTCATGGCTGATAGGATCCAGTGTAGTACAGCTGGCATTTGTTTGGTACATACTGTGTCTAATCTCTATGGTCAGTGCTCATGTGAGTGTTGTGGGTATGGTCCAGTTTGGGTTTTAGAAAGTGGAAATCATTCCAGTATTTGCTGGTTCCCAGTGAACTCCTTTCCTTGTCCAGCCTCACAGGTGCCTCCCTTATTGAACCAGCTTTTTCCTTTGGCCTATTTGCATATACAGTGGAAATTGGAGTTTGGGCCTGGATCCAGATCCTTAACTCTGGTCCTTGCTTTGCATACATCAGTGCACCAGCCTTTGGCATGTTTTCTGTTTCCCAGGAACCTTTGGAGTCTCCACATACAAAAAGCAAAAGACTCAAGTAGATGGTACATATGCTTCCTCCTCTCCTGAATCATGCAAGGCAATAATTGCAGACTTATAGATCCATGCAGTACAATTCTCTTATTAGCTTATTTTTGGTGGGAAATTCTTTTCCATGTTGAAATTGAGCATCAGACTGTACATATCTTGTGCCTTATCGATCATTGTATTTGCCAAGGTGACATTTTAAAGAATATTCAAATAACTACTTTTCTCCTTTTCAGTTGATTGAATCCAATGCTGTGTATTTGGTACTTGCTTCCTGAACAGGTTGCTTAAAGTAAGCCACTACCTTATTCTGAAGATGTAATCCAAGTCCAGTGAGCTACCCTAAGCTAGGATTACTTTGGGATTGTAACACAAAAGCTACATGTTATTTAATACCCCAATTCACAGGAATGAAAAGTATCATGAATAATTTGTAACACTCTACCTAAGTCAGCCTCCCGTAGTGCCAGTCAGCATGTTTACTGGACTTGTTCAGAAAACTGAATACCTGAGCAGCTGTTCTGTGGTTGTGCACCTTGTCCTTTCAGGCAAGTCTGTTCTGTCTCCTTTGGCCAGACATGCAGCCACAGAGGAATATTTATATCAGAAAGGACCTTGAATTTCACTTCCTTGGTTTACAAATGAGGAAATGGGAACCTAGACAGGACAAGTGATTTGATAAGTGGAACTAAAAGCCAAATGTGGGATCTCTCTCTCTCTCTCTCTCTCTCTCTCTCTTTCTCTGTGCAATAACCATTGTCAAGAAGTTAAGTCTGATTTCTCTTTCCAACAGGGCATACCAGATTCCAACTCAAATCATATATACAATCTTTAAATTTCTTTTTCCAACTTTATTTCACACCTGTCTCATTAAAAATCCTTTTTGGCCACTTTGAATTTAAATGAACCAACCAGGAAGATAGGTTGACCTGTTCTGGTAAGCATAGCAGTAAAATTCTCAGGTGTACTAAATTTTAAGTTTTAGTGCCGCAGTTTGCTAAAGTTGAGTGCTACCTCTTTGTTTTCAAATGTTTTCTTTTGTGGCTGGAACTCTTCTAGTGGGCAGGTAGTAAGAGCTCCTCAGACATAGGCCAGGTCCTGGGCTCTGAGATTCCTGGAGAATTTAGTCTACTCATCACCTAGGTAACGAACCGCTATGAAGCAGGCTGTCCACAGTGAGAGAGAAATAAAAACTGAAAGGGTAGCATTTGTTCTGTTTTTTTTTTTTTTTTTTTTTTTTTTTAAGTAACATGATTTTTGGAAAAAAAGATTGTGTCATTTCTCTGATGGGTTTTGGTCTCTGAGCCCAGGGTGTGGCCCTCCTGCTTCCTGAATTCCTGATGCTTTTATTGCATATTTTTATGAAAGCTATTATAGGAATGCGGCAAAGTTCTTATTGCTGAGTGATTCCTGGATTCCTGGGAACACTGCATTTCACCATAGGGTTTTTTTTTTTTTTTTTAATGAGCAACTAGTAAGGCAGACATAGTCTATAACTTATTTGGTTAGATTTTGTGAGGGTTCATTAATTTAAAAATGTTCCTTCCTGAGGGGGATGTTTTTCCATTGGATATGATCTATTTCCTTAGTTACTGTTGCTCTGTTATGGGAGGAACTTAATGACAGTTTTCATGTGCACTATTAATTTATTTTCTGGTTAGTCCTTCCCAGCTTCCCAGGATAGATAGAACATCTGTGTAAGTATGTGTGAGTGATGGCTGTGGGCTTTCTTTAGCGGGTGGGCTCTTGCATGTGTGGCTCAGTATTGTCTGAGTATGGTCTCCTTACTCTCTTTCTCTTCTCCTCTTTCCCTCCCTCCTTCTTTCCCTTCTTACTTACTAATTGTGCTTATGACATTTAGGCTTAGGGTACTTACTACCTGGGACTCCAAAGTTTGGGAGGATTGGTTGGAAGACAAGAAACTTAGTGGAAGTCCTGATGCTCCTACATGCTATTATTCACTTTCCGTAGGGCAGGACTAGAAGTTGTAGTTTAAGTGAGTTTGCTGGGTAGCATGTTCTGTGAAGTTTAAATGCAGCAGCAACACTGTTCATACTTAACGGTCTCATCTCGAGTAGTACATGAAGGATACCTCCTCCCTGTCCCCAGACCAGTCAAAAGAATCTGAGCCAGACAGAGCTGAGAAACAGCTTCTCCAATTGTCAATTCAGGACTTGGAATGGGGTAATGTTGCAAGCGTCTACGGATCCTTCTCTTTGCATCCATCTGCTTTTCTGCAAGGAACAGTACTTAAGAAGCTTAACAAGAGTACTTTGGTCTATTATCCAGTGAGTCAATAAATGTGTATTCATCGAGCACCTATCAGGCCCCAAAGAGTGTTCTGAGGAGACTTGGAGAAACAAATGGTCACTGCCCTTGTCCTATGGCATTTACAGTTCAGTAAGAGAAATTGGTTTTATGTGGGCAGTTGTGGGCAACCGGAACTACAGGAAATATTGGGTAGACAGATAAGTGTTGTACCCCATAGCAGGGCTCCAGATTTCCTGTTTATCATTTTTCTCATTTACCTGTTTACTATTTGTAAATCTTTTGAGGACTGTCTATTCAAGTCTTTAAAGTATTGTTAATCAAGTTTTTCTGTGTTTTCCTGATATATTCTGTATATTATTCCCTTGTCAGGAGAGTATGCAAATATTTTTATTGTGTGTGTTGTCTTTTTACTCTATTGGTTATTTCAATAATATGCAGGTAGTTTTTAAGTTCTGTACAGTATTGGCTGCAGCCTTCTATGGCCTTTTCTTGCATGTGCTTTGGGGCGGCCATATGAAAGCAAAACAAAACTTGCCTAGACCAAGGCTCCTAAAGTATTTCTTTTTTTCCCTAAGAGTTTTACAGTTTCATCTCTGGAATATTTGTAAGTTTTTTGGTTAAAAACTTGGGGTTTAGTTCCATTCTTCTTTTCCAGCATTATTTATTGCAGAGCATATTTTTTTATTAGCTACAAATATGTTCACTTAAATCTGGGTTCTTTATTCTGCTGCTTTGGTCTATGTATTTTTTTTCTACATGGTTGGTTTTGGGATTTTTAGTAGTTACGTATGAATTTAGGATTTTTTTTTCTAGCATTGTGAGGAATGACATTGGTATTTTGATGGGGATTGCATTGAATCCATAAATCTTGCCAGGTGATGTGATCATCTTAACAATAGTTCTTCTTTGAGATCATAAACATGGGATATCTTTCCATTTTAGTGCCTTCTTCAATATATTTCATCGGTATTTTGAAATTTCTATTGTAGACATTATTTACTTCCTTGATTACATGTATCGTTAGTTTATTTTTTGCAGTCATTGTTGTAATTGAAATACTTTTATTTCATTCTGTACTGGTGCATGAACACTGTCCTAATTTTACAAGTTGGTATTATAGCTTCAACTTTGCTAACTTTAGTAATTTTAAAACTTTTTAGTGGAGTTTTCTGCTTTCTGCACATAAAATCAAGACATCTGCAATAATAATTTTACCTCTGGCCTAGAAATAAGGCTCAGAGGTTAAGGCTCTGTCTTGCAAATAGAAGGACCTGAGCTCAGATCTACATAAAAATGGCAACAGCCTGCATTTTTGGACCTGGAAAACAACCTGGAAAAACCCAGAGCAAAATACTAAGGAGGCAGAACAATCCAAGATTATTCCTGAAGTCATCCTTGGGCCTCCACAGGCACACAGACCCCTCACACACACACACACACACACACACACACACACACACACAGAGAGAGAAAGAGAAAGAGAGAGAGAGAGAGAGAGAGAGAGAGAGAGAGAATAATTTTACCTCCTTGTTTCAAATTTAGATATTATTATTTTTCTTATTCTTTTAAAAAAATTCTCTAAGACTTCCAATACTATGTTTATAAGAGTGGTGAGAGAGTGGAATGTGTTTGTTTTGTCCCTAATATCAGAGGTAGAGTTTCCAGAGTCTTTTCCATGTGGTATGGTGGAACTGTAGCCTTCTGAAGCCTTTATTATGTCAAGTTAAGTTCCTTGTCTGCATAACTTAAGAACTTTTCTCATGAGGGTGTGTTGTATTTTATCAAATATTTTTTCTGCTATTTTTGAGATGATTATATGGATTTGTCCTGCATTCTTTTGAAGTGGTATGTTATGTGTTTTAATTTTGTATGGTGAATCATCCTTCTGTCCTTGGGATAAATCGCATTTGATTATGATGTAAGCGTCACTTTGAAAAATTGCTAATCTGAATATTGATTTTCTCTTCCTGGAGTGTTGATGGAAGTTGATATGAACCAAAACCCCTGCTAAAACATCAGGATCCTTGGGAAATAGATTCCTTCTTCATGATGCATGTGTGTGTGTGTGTGCGTGCATGTGTATAAAATACTATTCAAAATACAACCATGAACTTTTTTGTAGAGACTGGGATATTTCACCAAATGGAAATGGTGAGAGTAGGAATGAAGGGAAATCCTACTGGTGAGTGTGTGTGTGTGTGTGTGTGTGTGTGTGTGTGTAAATGCTATTTAAAATATGATTGTGAACTTTTTATAGACACTGGGGTATTTCACCAATGGGAGATGGCAAGAGTAGGAATGAAGGGAAATCTTATTCGTGTGTGTGTGTGTGTGTGTGTGTGTGTGTGTGTGTGTGTGTAAGGGTCTTGCTTTGTCTCCTAAGCTGTACTCCATACTCATGACTGTCTTGCTTTAGCCTCTCAAATCCTGAGATTAGAGTGTGTGAAACCTTACCCAGCAGGTCTGCTGAAGTCCTTAATCTCTTTCTTTTTAATTTCAGCAATAACAGAAGTGAAGCCCGGAGATCAGCAGATCAGAGCAGAGCTCCTGCCGTGAGGCCAAGGCTGTGATCACTTCTTGGAGGATGTTGACTGCTACGAGGCCGAGGAGTCCTTCATCGTGAAGCGGGAGAGCAGGTGTCAGCAGGAAAGCTTCTCCACTACAACCTCACCATGGCTTCTCTGCTCTGGCTGGATGGTTGACCTGACTGTGTGCCCACACGTGATTGGACCTCGTGCCATCCAGGCGCTGTCTGCTCACAGGGTCTGGGAGCATATTGAGTGGGTACCAGATGCCTCCGAAAGTTGGACTAGCAGAGTGATGGACGTGGACAGGTTAAAATGGAAGTGACTTGAGCGTCCCCCATCCCTGGGAGTTTGTTCAGAACAGGACAGCTTAAGAATCAAAATACAGGCTTGTCTGGGGAGCAGTATGCAGGAAGCTGGTTTTCAGGCCACAAATGCTTTCACAGGTGAGAATACTCTCTATTTCATTGGAAGCTTTGGTTTAATTCCTGAGTGGTATGGAGCAAAACACCAAACAACTGTATAAAATGAAGAGCCACGAAAAATCAAGCAGCTCAGGCTGCTCTGGCAACTGATTCCATCAAAATAATGCTTTTATTCTTTCTCTAAATTTGAATATCTAACGAATGTATTGGTAATTTACTTTAACAGAGCTAGTAAAACTCTCTAAGGGGCAAGGTTATCTCTGATGAGTTAGTTATCTTTTCCTGTGTTTAGTTAATCTCCTTAGAGTTATCTGTGTGCTAATTGTGGTGGTATTGGGGGTCAACTTGGCTCAGCTAACCTTGCAGTTAGGATCACTCTCTTGTAAATGAGCTTAGAGAGAAGCTAGACACAGCATTTATGTTGATTTGCCCTCCTGGCTGCCAGTTTGCATGTTTTATAAGGAAGCACTCATGCTGTTTAGTGCTGGAGCCATGCCTGAGACACAGTGGCTTTGGATTTTGGATTCTGGCTTTTTGTCTGATTCACTTAACATTCCCAGGAAGCCACTTCATCTTCTGGGTCTCTGGTCCTTTGTTTACAGAATGGGAACATTGAAGTTAAGGAAACCTCATGAAATTTAGGGGAAAAAAAGTCATCATGTAGAATCATTTCGGGTGTGTGTTTTTTATTTAAAAGGGAATGGTAAAAATAGTCATGGAGAATGACTATATTCTCCATCCTATGAATCCTGGAAGCTGCAGTTTTTCAAATATTGTAGAGAAAGCAGGTCAGGTTGTTAGGGACTGCAGGGTCGAGGCTGGGAACTGAGAACCGAAGGTATTTCCATTGAAATCTCCTCCTCCACTGACTGATCCCAGCTCCCTGACAAGTCCTTCAGCACTTTTCCATTTTTTGCTTGTGTGTAAAGGAAAATGTGTCTTTAGTCCTTCTTCCATACCACTTTGAAAAAGGATGAGACCATTAGTGTGCAATATAGAGCACAGAGTTCTTGTGTGAAGTCTCACACCACGGAGTTAGATGGCCAGCCTTAGCTGTGGGCATGTGACTGAACTGTAAAGGCCTCTCAGCAAACCTGTATGTAACCTGGAAGCCTGAAGAGCAGCACCTTTGTTTTGGAACTGTGGAGAAAGCCTTTCTCAGAATGTTCAGCACATACTCAGAAGACATAGAATACTGTTGAGTTATCCTGAACCATCTCCAGACTTTTTTAGGGTAATAGCTCTATCTTCTAATCACTGCTGTTTTGGTCTCATAAGCTACTTTGTGAAATGTGATATTTCTTTCCTTGTGGAAGTGCCTTACTGTTTGGTCAGTGCCATGTAGCCTCCTTTGTACCCAGGAGATGACTAAGGAGGAGAGACATTAAAAGAGAGAGAGAATGGACATGAAGGCCCTTAAGAAGAGCAGCACCAGGTTCAAAATTCACATCAGCCTTCTCCTCTGACAGGCTTCCTTAGTGGCTCTCACTGTGCCCAGAATGGGAAAAGCTCTCCAGTTGCCATCCCTTCTGCCTGACTCCTGAGGCTCCATCCATGCTTGTCACTCCCTCCCGAGCCTGTACTGGTTTATCATGGCTTACACTTAGCCAGTCTAATCTTGTCTTTGAGGGGTGTTTACAGCTCTCCTATTTCAAGAGAAAAGATCGGTCAAGTTGTGGTTCCATCTAGAACAACCAGATTCCCCAAATTCTGTTATACAGTGCTTTTTACATATAAAGCCCAGTAAATGACAACTGTTACTGTTAAGTATCACTGTGTCCTTGTAGCCAGTTCTATTCGGCACACTCTGCCTCAGGCTGTCTGTATCACTTCCCTAGCTCACATTGTATCTTAACTCATAGCTTTCCTTCATGCCAGTTATACCAGCCTGCTTCAACAGTAATCATGTTACTAGCAGTAGCAAAATGATGACTATGGCTAATATGTCTGAGAGCTTACGGTATGTTGGCACTGAGTGGTTTACCTATCTTTCCTCTGTTAGTCTTCACAACACTGCCAAGGTTGGTGTTGTCATGCTAATACTGTCAAACCAAAGGTTAGAAGTGAAATTGTGGAGCCATACTGCTGCCTGGGTTTTACTCTCAGAGATTGGAATTAGTCTTAGTATCACCTAGACATGCTAAATCAGGACCTTTAGCCTAAAAAGATCACAGATACTTTATTAATATCTCAAGGTTCCAAGATTCAGCATCTTATAGAGGATGTTTTGAAAGAGGCCAAGAATGGTAGGGAGCATTGATTTTTTTTCTATTTTTGAGTATGTGTGGATGGGTGTGTAGTGTGCATATGTGTATGTGCTCACATGTGTATTGGTGCACATGTGTGCATAAGTGTGTGAAAGCCAGAAGTTGACATCAGGTTTCTTCCTGTATCACGCTCCACTTTATTTACTTGGGGCGGATTCTGTTTCCTGAATCCAGAGCTTGCTGATTTGGTCACTCTTGCTAGAGAGCTTGTGGAAGGGGTTTTCCCTGTCTTCCTGAACCCTGGGACTGCAGTCAAGCCATTATAACTGCCTGGCTTTTGTGTGGGTTCTGGATATGGGAACATTGACCGTCATGCTTGTGTATCAAATGTTTTATCCACTGAGCTTTCTCCCCAGCCATTCATGTTCAAACAGTGGAGCTGACTTGTATCATTCCTTCAGAAGTAGGGATGATTGACAACTAACCTTTCCATTGTAAAAAGTTATTAAGTATCTAATGTAACTAGTCACAGCACATGAATATCTGCAAAATGATGGTTTTAACTTCCCCATATCTTTAGGAAATAAATTGTGATGAAACTGTGTGTGTGTGTGTGCGCATGTGTGTGTGTGTGTGTGTGTGTGTGTTTGTGTCTTTCTTTTTCTGCATGTGTAGGGTGCAAGTGTGTTTAGAAGAGGGCACTGTGTGCCTGTGGAAACCCAAGGGTGGCATAGAGAATCATCCTGGATTATTCTACCTTCTTATTGCTTTGCTCTGGGGTGTCCCAGGCTCTTCTCTCCAGGGCCAGAAGTTTAGGCTGCTGCATTTCTGTCCAATGTTTTTATGTGGGATCTGGGATCTGAACTCAGAATACAAGTCCTTTTGCCTATGAGGTAGACTTAATGCCTGAGCCATTTCTCCAGCTTAGTTTCTAACAACTTCTATGCTGTAGCGTGGAGGAACTAACCCTTCCTTTCTCTTCTAGCAGCGATTGAAGGAAGTTTTGATCTAGCTGAATGTTGTTCTTATTTACTTATTGTCTTAGCCCATATATTATTGCACATATTTTTGGAGTCAAAGATTATAATTTTGCTTTTTTCTGGAATGAATAGAAAGGAATCTTGCTTGAAATGTTCAAATGGTAAAGTGATTGAGACATTTTTCCTTGGCTTTAAAACTTGTTTGAGGCAAGGGGAAAGTCACTATGCAGTTAACCATTTCTCCTTATGAAACACATTGGTTATGTTACATTTATGTACTGGTTCTCTTTGGAAGAAGCAGCTTATGAGATTTCAGTCTGTCTGTGGGAGGGTTGGGTGAATTTGAAGCTGTGTTTGCATGGCAAGACCACTGCTTGTTTGAAGCTGAAGGTGATGGAAACTTAGAAATCACCTGATATCATGTCCCACTGGCTCCATAAGTGGTTAGAGTGTGCTCTTAGTCCTTGTGTCCTGAGTGACCGTAGTTACATCTACATGAACATAGATCTGCTTCCTAATTATTATTTTCTTTGGAAAATCTTTGCACAAAGAAGCAGATATATTTATTGTTTATAACTTTGTTAGAATAAATAATTTAAAAAATGGCATGTCACTTAGATACTACTTATAGTAAAAAATGTTTTCATTTTGCAAGTAACATCACTCATGTAAGAAAATCTGGAAAGCATGAAAAAGTCAAAAAGAAAAAGAAAAAGAGTTATAAATAGTTCTGCCATAGAAAACTTTCCACTATTGATATTTTAACTTAACATCCTTTCAATCTTTTTTCCTATTCAAATTTCTTCTATAGATCTGTGTTCATAATGTATGTTCAATTTTATAGCCTGATCATTTACTTTTAACATTATATTATGAACACTTATTTATAAATATGATTTGAAATTGCTGCATAAAAGCCTTTTATGTGCATGTACTTGAATTTTAAAATTATGTTCCTGCTGTTGAATAGTACACCTTTTAACCTTGATGGACACCTTTGTGCATAAAAGCTGCTTGATTAGTTCCTTAGGATAAGCTCCTGGAAGCAGAATTAATGGGTGTAAAGTTGTGAACTTTATTAAAGCTTATATGATTGAATTTCCAAAGAGATTCAGTTAATCCTAACTTTTAAGACTGTGCTAAAATCAATTTCTTTGAGTTACTAGTTGCTTGTTCACACTGGCATGTAAGTCTGAATTCAGCATTCAACTCTTAATGATTCAGTCCATGTCTGTCTTCCAGCATATACCTGTGAGGCTGTTCCTAACATGCTGCTGCCCAGTGACTCAAAGACTCCAGGTTAGGTCTATCACCTTGATAGTTAGTGTATTTGGGCAAGTTGAAACTCTGGGACGTTAGTTACACTATTTTTTTTTTTTCTCTTTTAACATTTTTTATTATCTCCGCACATACAAACTTAATAGGTACATCGGTTCCCTCCCTCCCTCTTCCTCCCCCGACCCCTCTGCTCTCCCTCCCCTCACCCCTCCCTTCCCACCCCCTAGTGCCTCCCCTCCCCTAATCCCCAGAGGATCCTTTAATGTGCATGCCAAACTCTCCTCTGGGTCCTCCTCTCCGATGACATACAAGGACCCAACGGCATTTCCCTGAACCCTTTCCTGTGTTCCCCTTAAGCATAGGAACATTACTGTGGCTGTCAATCCCTTGCCTCCAAGGATCTTGATGCTTTTAGCAAATGCTAGACTTTGTGGGGTCAGTACTGTGTTGGACATAGCACAGGGCATGCAAAGTCCAATTATGATTGCTTCGGCCCCAACTTGTGTGAAGTATCTTGCATATATCATCGCTCCTCCCATCCTTGTGCTCTTACACTCTTACTGCCCCCTCTTCCGCAAATTTCCCTGAGTTTCAGGATGGGGAGAGATTAGTCTGGCCTAGTTCTAGGTGGTTGATATAGAGTCTCTGAAGTTCTGGATTATGGTTTGTTGATTTTCTTTGGCGGTTTTGCTGCTCCTGCAATGCCCTTCACTCCATCCTGCTGGGCACTGTATGTCACCCCCTGGCCAGAGATAAAAAACTGTTAAACTAGAGTCTTGTTATAAGAGTATATTCAAAGGTAGATGCAATAAAAGTAGGAAACCTCAGTGAGGGAGGGGTCATTCACCCATTGGCAAAATAGTTACTTTTTATCTGCCAGACTATATGGCCTCCCCTTCTGGTGAGATCACAACCCCTCAGTTGTAAATGATCAGGAACGAAAAGTCTGTGAACTTAACCAGATGTCTCATTGCTTACTTGCAGTCCTTGATGGAGGCCTATTTTCTCTGCTGTTACATAGTCCCCTCTCTCCTTGTTTCTGGTGTGGCCCTCATACCCCATCCCACCTGTTCATACTCCTTGCAATTACTGTATTAAAGAGATTTATTGTTGAGTGTCTCTAGGTGGACTGGGTGGGTTTGGTACTAGGAGCCACATATTAGGGAGTACATACGGCACTTAATTTTCTGGGTCTGGGATCCTTCACTAAATATAATTGTTTCAAATGACATCCATTTCCCAGAAAATTCCAGTAATTCATCATTTTTTATGGCTGAGTAGTATTCCATTGTATAAATGTACCACATTTTCCTTATCCACTCATCAACTGTTGGACATTTGAGTTGATTCCATGACTTTGCTATTGTAAACAGTGCTACTATGAACATAATCACACTTGTGCTATCTGCTGTATGGGGGGTTATTCCATCTCTTTTGTGTTGTCATATTTCACAGAGTATAAGTTTTTGAAATATGATGTTATAATTCTCTGAATTTCTTGGGTATCAGTAGTGATAACTCCATTTTCATTTCTAATTTTGTTAATTTGGGTTTTCTCTCTCTTGCTTTTGGTTAATTTAGCTAGGGGTGTATCAATCTTATTGATTTTTTCAAAGAACCAGCTTTTTGACTGGTTGATTTTCTCTATCGTTTTCTTAATCTCGATTTCAGATATTTCTCCCCTTATTTTTGCTAATCTCCTCTCTTCTACTGCTTTTGGGATCAGATTGCTCTAGCTTTCTAAAGCTTTAAACTGCATTTTTAAGTTATTTATTTCTGATGTTTCCATTTTTTCGATGTAGACATTAAGAGCTATGAACGTACCTCTTAGGACAGCTTTCATTGTGTCCCAGAGATTTTGGTAAGTTGTATTTTCATTATCGTTCAATTTCAGGAAATCTTGAATTTCCTTTTTAATTTCTTCCTGAATCCAATTCTCATTCAGCATCATAGTGTTAAGTTTCCAGGAGTTAGTGTATTTTCTCTTGTTTGTTGTGTTGTGGATGTCCAGCTTTAGGCCGTGGTGGTCTGATAGGGCACAGGCTAGAATTTCAACTTCCTGTATATGTGGAGATTCATTTTGTGGCCCAATATGTGATCTATTTTGGAGAAAGTTCCGTGTGCTGCTGAGAAAAAATGTGTATTCTTTGGTGCGTGGATTAAAAGTTCGATAGAGATCTGTAAGTCCATTTCTTTAAGGGTTTGATTAATTTCCAAAGTGTCCCTGTTAAGCTTTTGACCTGTAGATATATCCCATGTTGAGAGGGCGGTGTTGAAATCTCCATGAATTATCGTTTGGGGGTTGATTTCTCGCTTTAGATGCTGTAGGATTTTCTTAATGAATGTGGAGGGGCCCGTATTGGGTGCATATATGTTCAATATTGTGAAGTCTTCCTGGTGAATTGTACCTGTGACTAAAATGTAGTATCCATCTGTGTGTCTCTTATGATTTTTTTGGGTTTGAAGTCCACTTTGTCCGAAAGCATGATGGCTACCCCTGCCTGTTTCCTGGTTCCATTAGCTTGCAGAATTTTGGACCAGCCTTTCATTTTTAGGATGTGCCTATCTTTTGTGGTGAGATGAGTTTCCTGAAGGCAGCGGATTGATGGGTTGTGATTTTTAATCCAAGTTTGTTATCTGTGTCTCTTAATCAGTGAGTTAAGCCCATTGACATTTAATGTTATAATGGAGAAATTTTTTTTAATTCTGGATATTTTTTATGTTAGTGGATTTGTAAGCTTATTGTTTTACATTTATATTTTTGTGGTATTATACTTCCCTTCTGTCCTCCTGGATACGCTTGTTCTTTTCTTCAAGTTTGCGTATCACTTCTAGCATTTTTTGAAGGTCTGGTTTGGTAGACATGTATCCCTTCAAGTTGTCTTTGTGCTGGAAAATTTTTCTTTCTCCCTCGATCATGACAGATAGTTTTGCTGGGTATATCAATCTGGGTTGGCATTTTTGCTCATTTAATACTTGAAGTCCATCTCTCCAAGCTCTTCTTGCTTTTACTGTTTCCATTGAGTAGTCATTTGTTATTTTAATAGGTTTGCCTTTAAGAGTGACTTGCTTTTTTTCTCTTGAAGCTCTCAGCACCATTTCTTTTTCTTGACTGTGGAGTGTTTTGTCTATTATTTGCCGTGGCGATTTTCTATTTTGGCCATATCTGTTTGGAGTGCGAAATGCCTCTTGTATTTGGATGGGCCTCTCATTCTTCAGTTGAGGGAAGTTTTCATTTATGATAATTTGAAAAATTTCCTCAGGTGTGGTATTTTGAGATTCTTGCTCTGGTATTCCATGAATGCTCATGTTAGGCTTCTTCAGGTGACCCATATCTCTTGAATGTTCCTCTCAAGTATCTTTTTGGCTTTAACAATCTCTTCCATTGAGCTGGTTAATTCTCCCACTTTGTCTTCAAGATCTGAAATTCTATTTTCTGCTTTGTTAGTTCTGCTGCTAAGACTCTCTGTTGATCTTTGGGTTGAAGATAGCTTGTCTTTTAGTTTAATTTTAAACTCTGCCTGAGACTGTTTTAACTGCTCTATGCCTATTTTTGTTTCTTGAACTGTTTTTCTCAACTCCTCCAGATGTCAGTTGTGTTCCTGTTCAAAGTGCTTGATTCGGTTGTTTAACTCCTCTTGGATTTCCTCTTTCATAGTATTAATCATGGTAATGATCATACTTTGAAAGTGGTTGTCTTGGGTCTGGCCTTCTTGGCTGTTTTCTGTGAATTTGTTCTGGTTGGAATCCATCATTAAGGGGTTAATTCTTTCAGTGGGAGATTGGTCTTCTTGGGTTTTGTTTCTCATGGATCTGCACTTTGACTTGGGCATTGTTGTTTTGTCTTCTAGGGCTTTTCAGTTTCTGTGTGTTTTTGACTGATTTAGTTGGTATTTCTACACTTGGGCAGTTATTACTAGTGCTTTCCTTGGGGTTGGATATGTTTGTCTTTTGTTATTTTTATTTCCTGGTTGAGGCTATTAGGCTGTTAGTATATCAGTTAAGTCAGGTTAAGTAGACAGGGGGTGAATATTAGTATGGTAGTGCACTTTTACAATTTAGTATCTTGGGATATGTGAGAGTGAATGGTGTACTCCCTGTAGTTGTATATGTTTTTGGGGTGGCTATATGGCTACATTAATTTACAGTGATTAATATTAGAAAGGAACAGTAAGGTGAAAAAAAAGGAGACTTACTTATCTTTGGACTGGATGTGAAGGAACTCTCCCATGTGATAGGATGATTGTAGAGGTTTACAGATGTATGGCCTTTAACGCTTAGAACTTTGCTTGAGTTTTCTTTGGACTCTGTTGAAATCTGTAGACCACGTGCGTGGGTCCCCGGGGCACCAGAGAGGCAGAGGGGCTGATGTTGATGGCAGAATTCTTCACCTGGCACCTGGGACTTGGCTTAGTGCCCCATCCAAGCTCCAGGGATGGAGGAATGTGAGCTAGTCCTGTCCAGTTGGGCGGACAGGTGTTCGGGAGGAAGAAAGAGGCTGGGGCCCGGGGCGTGGCCCAGGCTAAAACCCGAGGCAGTCTGGGTTCCTCTGGGACACGGGGCAACCTGGGGGTCTGGGGCTGGGCGGACTCACCTGGGGATGGCGGATGGGCAGGTGCGCAGTAGGGCGGACAAAGACGGCGCGGGAGGGAGCAAGGGGGCTAGTTACACTATTTTTATTCCCCAGGGAATCCTTCTGTCTACAGAATCTTATGTAGTTTATTGGGGCAATTATATAATGATTTGAGTGAATAAGACTTCTGAAAGATAAGACATTGTGTTAAAAAGAAATTCTGGTTGTCCCTGGGCAAAGGAGAAATAGGAATTTTAGTCCGCATCAGTCATCTTAACCTTTCAAATACAGTTTAAAAAATCGCTAGAAGTTTTTTATACTTTAAAATGATGTGGTAAGCACCTTACCAGGGTCTTGTCTTCTTTTCTGTCTATGATACAACAAGGATTTTACACAATTTTTGTAAGCTTTTAAATCATTTCATTAATAGGAATAAATTAACCTTAGATAACTATGAAAAAGGATTTACTGTTAATTTTTGACTATAAAACTATTTATTGACCACTGTTCACCATTATTTACAATAAAGTAAACAATATACAGTTGGATAACATTCTGATACTTCAAAGTTATTTCCCTAGCTTCTGTTAAACTAGTAATCCAAAGAAGACTGCCTCACAAGCAGAACGTCCTGAGTTTGGATGCCAGGTCCCATGTAAAAATGCCAGGTGGAAATGGCTAAGGCCTGTACTTCCAGTCCTGGTGGGAAATCCCAGAGTGAAGCAAAAAGGAGATAGAAACAATTCAGATGATTTCTGAAGTCACCCTTGGTCTTTCACAGGGACACATGTGCTCTCTGAGACACACACACACACACACACACACACACACACACTAAATGAATGAATGAATGAATAAGTTTTATCATCAAATTTTGTTCACCCATTTACGCCTCAACTGCCAACATTTCAAACCACATGATTACATCTTTTTTTTATAATACATTTTTTATTATTATTTCAGCTCATACACATGATTACATCTTTGGGAGCCACTATGCACGTTCCATGAATCATAATCTTTCAGTACAGATTTCAATTTTCAGGAAAGGAATGCCTCACTAGAGGAATCTAGAACTGTCTATTTAAGTCTTATTTAGCTAATTAAAACAAATTTGAATTTGTCTCGTTTACTTGTCTGAATGGGGAGTTGGTAGTGATAAAAATTTGCAAATTATTGCAAGTATTGATTATCTGTCTGAATTCTGATGTGCTGTGTTTTTAAATTACTTAATTTAAACTGCTCAATGAACTAGAGAACCATCTATTTAACTTGAAAGGTTATGGTTTCAGGAAAACTTTCAGACTGATCTGAAGTGATTCTTAGGTTGCTCACAATGGAATCTTATAATCATGTGGTATTATCCATGGTTTGTTTTGTAGAATCCATAGCATATTTTTCTTATGAAAAGGATAACATCTGTTAATTAAATTAAGTTTATTTCACTCATCACTCACACAAACAGTCTGAAAGAGATATATGAAAGAGACTCATTTATGGTTGCTGGTGACCAAATGTTTTTAGCCACTAATAACCAAAAAGGAAGAACCTTTGAAGTGAGTAGTTGGGATACCTACTTGCTCCATGGATTCTGAGTGAGTGGACATGGTCTTCCTGGAGGTGTGACACTCTTCCTTGGGTCCTGGACAACCCCTTTGCCCACTCTAGTTTCTAGCTCATTGCTGTAGTTTTCATGTTTCTGTCTTTGGGATTTACCTATGGATAACTTCAGCCCACAGCTTCCAAAGAAGCCTATAGAATGCTTGTTTTGATACCTCAGACTAAGTAAAAGGAGCAAGGGGAGATCCAGTGGCCAAAATCCTGAAAGAAGGACTTCAAGTCATTTTTACTATAGAACTTTTTGAAGTCTTTTTCTATGGGAATGATATGATATGAAGGTCCCAATCAGTACCCCAGGCAATGCATACTTTCCCCAGTGACAAGACCTGGAAGAAATGTTAGAAAGAAGGTGGAGTGTGGCTTTCCTTAGCATGTATCCTGGAGAAAGTCCTGCCCACCTTCCATTTGCCTCAGGTGTGCTGTCCTGACTGTGTGATAGCACAGCAAGCTTCCAGTGTGGCTGTTTTTACTGATCACATATCTACAGAGCTCCCGCCAGGAATGTAAAAACACTGCAGAAGAAAAGAGTATATAAAGCAAGACTCCCTTCTTGTGTCCATTAATTCTACTATTGGAATTCCACCCAGTTCCAATAATCTTTAGGATATGGCTTTTATTTCTCCTTTTTACTAAATGTTTGTTGACCTCTTGCTTTCTAAATATGTTCTAGCTTCCTCAGCCTGAAGATTAAGACCACTCCCTACCCTCGTCATGATGTCTTACTTTGTTATCTTACTGTGACCCAAGTTGTGTGACCAAGCAATCAGGATTGCTGTCATCACCCAATAGTTTATAACTATCTTCTTCTCTGTGTTTAACAGTTATTCTGTGAAATCTTTTTTGATGTACATAGGAGACTTCTAGACATACCTTATTCTTTCATTTTAGTAGATATGAAAATCTGCAATAATAACTTTTTCTAAAATCATATATGCATTTGTGTGAGGGAAGCTGAAATATAACAGAACCATCACAATATTCTGTAGTGCATGCTTAGCCTGTATGTTGTGCTACTTAGCCTGGCATCTTATTCTCAGTTGTAAACCTAACCCTAATTAACAGTGTTGTTTCTATGTGTTAATACTGTATAATTTATATTATTATTCTGATGAGCTGTTACAGTTGATCTCCATTCTCTTCTCTACAAATTACTTTACATTGTTTCCAAGTTTCCTATTATATTATTTGTGATTAGCTTTTTTTTTTTAAGAGATGAGGCACTTTTATGTCTGAGATGTGTACATACACAAATATGGAAAAGAAATAACTTCAGTATCACCTGAAACCATGTTTAAGGTCATTTAAAACTATATAACATGAAGACAATAATAAGAAATTTATTTTCATAGCTAAATAGCTAAAACAGAAAAATAGATTAACTATAAGAATTTTAAAGTAAAAACCATCCCAGTTAGTATTTAATCTGATAAATAAATCTGCTTTGATGAAACCTCCCATTCCTTACTTTATTTATTGATGACTAGAGATTTGTACAGGGACACATGAGGAGAGATTGGCTACTTACTGCCAAAATGTAGTATTTACCTTCACTCAGGTGTCAGCATTGCTTTAAGATTATCCAACATTAAAACAATTGACACATATCCTAAACTTCTTGGGAAAATTTTGGTTTTATACATGGATTTCTGAAACGTTGGCATTGCAGTTATCTTTGAAATGGAGTCATTTTTGGCCCTGGAGAAATCAGACTTCTTCAGAAAGAAGGTGACTAATTCAACATATGGACTCTCATATTTTCTTTTGTGATTTCTAGACTCCTGTTTTATTGTTGTATAGATGTTTTCAGAATCCTTCATATGAAATTCTCTCCTCTTCATAGTGACAAGATGAAACCAAGGCTAGAGAAGGTGCCGATTCCGCACAAGTGACCAGGCTTGGCTAACCTCTCTGCCTCCATTTTCTGCCACAATTAGTGAATTTTTGGAAGCATACTTTTTCCAAAACTTTTAGAATGAATAGGTTTGGAAGCAAGAATGAATTATTGTTTGGTGATGGCCATATAGCACTGTGAATGCAGTTAATGCCACAGTATACCCCAAAATGATTGAGATAATAGAACATTTTGTGTGTGTATGTATGTAGCCACAATAAAAAATAATTTTGAAAAAAAATTAACCAGTACTGTTTGAGCTTATTAAAAGTACTCAGATTTTAATGTGGGTCTTGAGGAAGGGAGGAAGGATGAGTGAGAAGATGGAAATGTTCATGTGTGTTGTCAGGGAAGATCGAGGGTCCTCATTAGGTTTGGGGAATGTTTGGAAGGAGATGGGTGTTCTTTACCTTCAATAACCTGACGTGATAACTGTTGACCTAACTCTCCTATGATGGGTGATTGCTGTGAGGAGAGACCAAGTGAGAGTTGGCTGCTAATATCTTTATACAAATTGAGCATCCAGTATAACCAAAGCTCCTTAGGTGACCTGTCTACCTTTCCCTGAGGGCAGTTTAAGAATTGCCTGTTATAGATGGGGCTCTTTTCCCTATGGAGCATTGACTACAATGTTCCTTCCAACTTTACAGACTGATTTTGCAGAGAAAGCTTCTTTTGACTTATAATATTTCTAAAACTGTTTAGGATCCCTGCACTATTTTGGTGTTTGGTATAGATTGTCACACTGGCCTCACTTCTCAGCTCTCTGACCCATAATATGGTTCTTACTGAGCAGTAAGTAGTGGTGGAATTAGAGACACTGAAATTATAAGCATAAACCAGGAATTTTAATTTCACATTATTTTTCTAGCCTCTCTATGTGGATGCAACTGGGATTTAAAAAAATCAGATAACAATTGAGTCCAGGGGAGAAACTCTGTATATCTCTATGGATAGACTAGTCCTTTAAAAGAGATGAAACCATTTAGAACTGTGTTGAGAAAGAAGGTGTATCTGGATGCGTCTTAAGGGTCTGAGAAGACCTACTGAAGAGATCTGAGGCAGACACTGGTAATACATCTTTTTTTTTTTCAAGTTTGGAGGAGAGAGAAAAGGCTAGAAGAAAGCATGTGGGGAATAGGCTGTTGGAGAAATGTGTTGGATAGATTCAGAGAGGATAATATATGATGGTTAGTCTCAATGTCAACTTGACATACTCTAGAATTACCTGGGAGAAAGGTATCTGAGTTTGCCGGGGAAAAATTATTTTGGTTCATTTAATTGATGTGGGAAGACCTGCATTAGCAATGGGCAGGTTCATTCCCTCAGCAAATAGTTTGTATAAAGATGGAGACTTTTAGATGAGTGGGCACTAACGAGTAAGCATGCACGCATGTCTGGGTTGACTCATTGCTTTCTGCTCTTGCTGTGAATGTAATGTGACCAGCTGCTTCAAGTTCTTGTCACCGTGATGTCCCCTCAATGATGGGCTGTGTCCCAGGTTTGTGAGCCAATTAAACCCTTTTCCCCTTCAATCTGCTTCTTGTCAGTCACTTCATCATAGCACCAAAAAAAGAAACTGAAACAGTGGGGAAAATGGATACCCAGGTCAGCAGGTGGTCAGGACAAAAGACATTGCTGTCTCCATGAAAGAGAAAGGAGGTTTCAATCATTAGAAATAATTTAGACTAAAATTCCTAACTTGCACTCATATTTTCAGCACTTATTCCAGTGCTATTCAGTACTCCAGAAGAACCATATTCTGGGATGGCCAGCAAAGAAGTTATGACAGAGTGACAATCTATACCAAAAACCAATATAATATAAAATTTTCTTTGATTGCATTCTCCCATTGTTCTCTTATTCCCTTACTCTCCTGCCTAACTCCCATTCCAAATGTCTCCCTTCTGGGCTGGAGAGATGATTTAGGGATTAAGACTGTCTCTCAAACAGAAAGTCCTGAGTTCAGACCCCAGGTCCCATGTAAAAAATGCCAGGCAGAAATGGCGGCAGCCTACACTTCTGACCCTGGTGAGTGGAGCCTGAGAAATCCCAGAGCAAAGCAAAAAGGAAGTAGAAGCAATCCAGGATGACTCCTGAAGTCAACCTTGGTCTTCCACAGGGACATATGGTACCCTTTGATACATACACACATAAAATAATTAAAGTAAGAACATTTTAAGTAAAAATAAAAAACCCAAACGTCTCCTTCCTACTTTTGTGTCTTTGTTTTGCCCACTGCAGTTAACAAGGGCCAGAGCTTGGGTTGGGGTGGTATTTATTTGAGCAAGAACAACTTATCATTGGGTATATCCCTGAGAAATATGATTTTCCTGTCCAATAACCAGTAACTGCCTATAGGGTAGCTGAATTATTGACTCCCTTCTACTGGGCCTTACTCTAAGAAGTTGGCTTTCCCCCATGAAATTAAGAGCTCTTTTCTCTTACTCCATGTCATGGTTTAGAATGTGAGTCTCTCCCAGACTCATGTTTGGATCCTTAAGGTGATGTTTGGGAAGGTTGTGGCAACTTTAGAAGATGGATCTTTGCTGGGGAAAGGCATGTCGCAAGGGATGGGCTTTGAGTTTGGTTATCCCACCGTGCTTCCTGTTAGGAGTCTGCTCTTGCAGACTTGTAGCTAGATCTCTTGGCCGCCATGATGTCTGCAGTGACCCAAGCCTCCTCCAACTTCTCACCAGGCCTTTTCTGCCATAATGGACTGTATCTCTCTTCTGGAACCATAAGCCAAATAAATCTCCCCTTTTCCCCCTAAAGTTGATTGAGTGTGAGTGTTGTCTCACAGCAACAGGAAGAGAAATTGCTATACTGTGCAGTGATGGCATATATCTCTTCACGAACTTTTCTCAAGAGCCATCTAAAACTTTGATGTCTAAATCAGTGTTGTTCTAAAACATGAACAACCATTAAGATACTCTGTATGTTTTATTCTAGGGAGAGGTAGGATAGTGGTGTGTTTTAGTCTGCTTAGGTTCAAGTCATGGTGGCTATGCTTCTGTGTGCCTCATGTTCTTCATTTGAAACATAGGGAAAAGTGATAAAATATTTAGAGGATAATTGAGGGGAAAATTGCATGAGTTTTTGTAGACAAACCAGCTAAAACTGTGCCTGACACATGGCAAATAAGTAATAGTTACTGATGTTCCTGATGCTCAAAGCATGACTTTAGGTTACAAAAGGGTGTTAGTTATTAACTCATAGTATTGACAAAACTTGGCTTCCAGATGAAAATGTACTGTCTGTAAAAACTCTAGCCCATTGTCAGGAGATCCATATGTGGCATCATATTTGCAGGTGGGATTTGAAAACATTTACCAAAGAACTGTTAGTAAATAGATTTTCAATAATGGCAACATCATTGGAAGCTGTGTTGTAAATTCATACAAAAATGTACTTTCTATTTCATTTGTTAAGTTACAAGATAAATTGATCCTTATAAATTGACTGTTATGTTCTTAAATTGTGAATCGTTCTGAATGTAATGATTCAATTCTTTATCCTACAGAATCTTTATTACATATCTGCAATTTATATACAATTTTCTTTGCTACATTATTTAGCAGTACGGTGATATAATTTACATATATATGTCAGTTGAGGTTCTATATCTTTTCTTGTTTTCTCCTGTTGTCTTGTAGGATATGAGAGGTGTTCTTGGGTATGGAGAGCCCACTGACATTAGTCCACTTGCTGACTTTCATTGTCTTTTATATTTGGCCACAGGTGAGCAATCTTTCAGCTTCTCTGGGCCACTTGGATGAAGAAAAATTTCTTGGCTAACACATTAAATGATTTGGCACTAACAGAGGTGATGGAAATGACTTTCAAAACAGGAAGAAATTTCATTTAGTAAGACACTATATAATTTATTTGGATGATAGGCTTCACCAGGGGTACATATTTGTCCTATATGTTTGTACCTACATACAAATATATATTTGTGTTATATAATCGTATGAAGGGAAAGAGGAAAGCATGTAAGATGTGGTGATTTTAGGTTTTCATATAAAAAATGCTGTGAGGTATTTTTGTACTTCTCAGTATCCATTTAAGACCTGGAGGCCTGAAGAAATTTCTCTTTCTAATAGGAATTTGAGATTGGGTGATGTGTACTTGTAAATTGATCAGGATCAAGGACCTGTGTATGATATTTCTTTCTGTATCTGTATCCTGGAAACTGACTAAGAAGAAGCCTTATTTTAGCATAAGGATGAAGGGGGAGTGGGTATGGTTAATTTATGGATCTGTAAGGATACTCCTAGATTTATTGTCCATATGTACTTATTGAGCACTTTCTATGTATCAGGCACTGTGATCAATATTAGGGTTACAAGGATAAATAAGACAGCACTTGGTTCAAGTTCATGGAATTTGTGTGTTGACTAAGAGACAGGTAGTAAAAATTAAACTCACAGGTCATGGAATTTTAGAAAAGTAGTGAAATCTAGAAAATAAAGTAGAGAAAGGAGATAAGGGAGTGGTAGCTTTGCCTGTAGGGTAGTAATGGCTGTTACTGACAGAATGGGCTGGCAAGGCCTCATGGAAAACTGGCGTGAAAGAGAGAATGGGAGATCTAGGCAGACAGAGCTCCATGTGGAATGCAGCAATGCAAAGTGCAAGGAGTTAGAACAGAGTTGGGTTCAGGGAACCATGTGACAGTCACTCAGATGGTGATAGACTCAGAAGTAGGTAGGTACTCTAGTTAGTCTGCCTTTTTAGTTAACATTGTTTACTCTCTATTTATCACATTTACATTATACTCTTTTTGGAATTGTTGTTTTACAAAAAAAATTGTCCATTTCCTAGACATTGATTCAATTAGAGGACTTACATATTCAAGGTCCTGTCAATTTTTGCATTTTCTGGGACTTTGTAAGCACATTGCTCAAACACGTTAATAGAAGTGTGAGAGATGCAACTAGGGTGACTCAGCAAATTCTCATTGTTTGTCTCACTGAGAATTATGAGACTAAAGGATCATTCTGGAGGGAGCCGAGATCTTCATGTGACATGCTGCACGGATCTGGAGGGTCTCAGAGTTGAGCGATGGGGATAAAATGACAGATATTTCGCTCAGTCTCTGTCCCTCAGATGCAAGTTGCAGTATTTGTGGTCATTTGCGGAGAGTGGGTCTAGATTTCAGCCCTGGCTTTCTTAAGCTGATACAACCTCACTAATACCCAGAAGGTTTTACGTTATATTTTTTTTTAAAATGTCACACTTCCAGCAGGTATGCTATCACCAGTACACGTCAGAATTTATCCTCACGCTTGCTTGGGGTTTATGGATTTATTTCACAAGTACAATTTCCAAGGGGACTTTGTCCTCATCCAGGGAAGCTTACATAATGAAATGCCACCAAGAATGAGCAATGGCACTTGGCCAAATCTGTTTTTAATCTTGACATACTTTGTCTCTTCTCACTTAGAATGAGAACATCTGACACATTTTTTTCATGAGTTTTTCAGCATTAAATATTGCCTTTTGAAAAGATATGAACAGAAAATATGCTTTTTCCTGTTTGTCCAAGTTTCTCTTGAGACATTGACCCTTGGATTCCTTTTGTTTAACTTTGTGATTTTTTCTTTTTTTAGTTTTAGTGTTGAAATCATTTACTATCTCTTGTTTTTTTCAAAACCAAAGGATCCTGATACTCTAACCTGAATTTTTATTTTAATTGCAAACACTTCATTTTCAGAAACATAACTGCTAAGTATTAGTAGTTGCCCAACAGCTAAAAACACTTGAATTAAAGGATTATTTTTGTCTCTGGAAATATGAACAATTTTTATAATCTAGATATATTACCAAAATATATTTTTGACACTCTTGGGTTGTTTTTAAGTTAAAAATAATTGTGAAAAATTTTAATTTCTTAAAATTTTAGTTGAAAAAATGCAACTTTGAGGATTTATAATCTACATGTATTTCTGCGACTGAAAGTCACAAAATTTCTCATGTATTTGCAGTGCTTTGCAGTTTTATAGATAGTAATTAGGAAACATGTGTTGAATGGGTAAAATAACTGCATACTTATGATGATTTATAGAATATTCCATAACTTGAATTCTGATTTGGCAACCCCAAAGAATATTGATGAAGGGATAAATGTCAAGCAGGAAGGAAATCTCTAATGGTTGTTATCTTAAATGCTTTTGTCAAGCATTTGGGAAAAGATTATGAAAAACATGCTTATCAGATTTAGAGATGATAAATTAGAAGGAATTGCTACATACCGACTGATATAGTAAAAATTTAGAAAGGTCGTGTAGATCTGATTATAATAGATCTTGTTGCAGTGAGTTTTGGATGTAACAGCCCTGCCGTGACTGGAGAAGTATCTTGGTTGGCATTATAGCTTCCCACCTTTATGCTTTTTCAATCTTGCTGCCCCCTCTTCTGCAAGGTTTCCTGATCTTTGGGATGGAGAGAGATTTTGATGGTCTGATTAGGGCTGAGCTTCCCAGTGGTCTAAAACTCTGTATGCTGGCTAATCGTGTGCCTCAGTAATCTTCCATTGTGTGGGACTTCAGAATTTCCATCTCTTCATTGTGTTTTATTTTCATGTCCTACATTGTCTTCCTGACTTCATTTAGTTGATTATTTGGGTTTTCTTGACTTCTATCTGGAGTTTATTGCTTTTCTCTATAAATTTATTTATGCATGCATTCATATTCTCTTGGAGCTCCTTGAACATACTTTCATTGTATTTTAGAATTTGTTGTCTTGAGTGTTACTTTCTTGACTGTTACTTAGTGAGCTATTCTCATTGGGAATTGATACAATAAGATTGGTCATTTTAGAGAAGCTATATTGTACTGTGTGTGTGTGTGTGTGTGTGTGTGTGTGTGTGTGTGTGTGTGTTGTGTGTGTATGTGTGTGTATTTGTGTCTGTGTCTATGTTTTATGATGTGAAATGGGCGTGTTGATGACTTTCTTTAGTTTATGTTTCTAGCATAAATGTGACTAGTAAATGTACAAAAGTCTGTTTTCACTAGTTTGGATGGATAGATATTGGACATTGGTTGAAGTTCAATCTGGGGCCACTGTGTGCTGATTCTTGAGCATAGTGACTATGTTCAACATATAGTGCTGAACTTCGTTGCTGAGATGGTTGAACTAAGGTCTATATTTGGGTTTTAGTTAATAAAAGTAGAAGTAGAAAGAAGGGAAAATAAGGACTAGCATCAGCCTGGGTTTGAGAAGCAAGAATAAAGGTATAATAGAGTACTTTTGGAATTCACATATTTTAAAGTTTGTTACAACTATGAAAGTTTATATTTATGGAGTTATAACAGGAAGAATTAAAGGTGTGAGGAACAAGGTGAATGGTGGGTCTCAGAGGGGGTGTTATAGGAGATTTAGTAAAGAATTTCTTATGGGTGGAGAATCTTAAGCAACAATAGTAAATTCTAACTGCATGATATACATTAAAAATACACTCCCTCATAAGATATTCAAGAGTGAAAATAAGCGAATACAAGAAATAAGGATTCTTATCAAGTGAATTGTTGGCATAGCTGGCTTGAGCTGAAGGTGAAATTCTCAGCGTTCTCTGGCAGCAGGAGGATACAGGTGGTGCTCTGTGGGGGACGGGCACAAGGCAGTCCTGGGCATTCACTCTTCTGTGTTTCTTTTGGAACTAAGAAGTTGTCAGTCCTTTCCTTGTAGTTCCCCAGGATTCCTGTACTCGGCAGGTTTTTTTTTGTTGTTGTTGTTCTTGTTTTTTTCCTTTCTAGAGCTAGGTCAATATGAAGAAAGTTTCCTTTCGGTTTCTGGGTAGTTTTACTTGTTGCTGGTAGCCCATGTGATGGAAATGAAGTACGACCCTCAGGATGTGTAGCAGCAGGTAACAAGCAGCAGGTAGCCGTGTGCAGCCAGTGCCTGTTCCCCAGTGGTCATGGTTTAAATATGATTGCTCTCCTCAGGCTCCTGTATTTTAGTTCTTTTTTTTTTTTTTGGTTTAGTTATTTTTTTAATTTTTTTTATTATTTATTATTTATTCAATTGTGCACGTATGCGTGTGTGCGTGTGTGTATGTATGTGTGTGTATGTATGTGCGTGTGTGTAGAATCACGGACGAATTCGGGAACCACCATGGACTGCCTCCACCTCCTCCTTGTTTACTCTGCCCCGGGATTCACAGGCTGTGCCCTACCAGGACCAGAAACACAGGCCGCCCCCGCTTCCACCTGGCGTCTATACGTGGGGTCTAGGATCCGAACTCAGGACCTTCTGCTTGCAAGGCAGAGGCTTAACCCCTGAGCCACCTCTCCAGCCCCCCTGTATTTTAGTTCTTAGCTGGCATTAATGTTTGGAATGATCGTGGAACTTTAAGAGGTAGAGCCTTGCTGAAGAAAAGCATGTTACACAGTTCAGGCCTTGAGATTCAGTAGCTTGGTCCTGCTTCCTCTTGTTCATTTGCTTTCTCTGATTCCCGATGATGGCTATGGTGACCTCAATTAGCCTCCTTCTTCTGCTTCCAGCTGTTCATTCCGCTTTGTGATTTCTGCCATAATGGACTATATCTCCATCTGGAGCCATAAACCAAATAAAACCCCTTTCTTTCCTTAGTTGAGTCTTGAGTATTGTTTTCACAGCAAAAGAAGGGTAACTGACTTAGCAGTTTTCTATTCACATGAATGGGAGCTTTTTTTCTAGATTCCATACCAGCACTGCTTATGCAGAAATCATGGAAATGTTTTTATAGTCCAGTTTGCAGTTTGCAATTGCAGTCTGTGACTGTGTAATCTGCGACAGCCACTGCCTTTTTTTTTCTCAGCACTGTGAGTCAGGTAAAGAACGAAGCAAAGATCATTGCATTGCTCACTGGATAAGTACTGGAAACCATACAAGCAGTTAATGGAGTGACAGAAAATTTCTATTCTCATTATTTTCTGCTATGATCTGCTACTAGCTCTGAAGTGACTTCTATCCGCAATGTTTTTTTTAACATTTTTTATTATTATTTCCGCTCATACAAACTTAATAGGTACACCAGTTCCCTCCCTCCCTCCTCCTCCCCCCAACCCCTCTGCTCCCTCTCCCCTCACCCCTCCCTCCCTATTCCCCAGTGCCTCTCCCCCAATCCCCGGAGAATCCTTTAATGTTAAATTCTCATATGTCAGTTCCCTTGGTATAAAAGTTAACTTGAGTGAGAGAAATTGATGTATGAATACATAAACACTTTTACAATTCCAAATGTTTTCCTTGTTGACAAATTCTAGCAACAGTCCCCTGTCCTGCCCTGTGCTGACTTGGAAGGTATGCAAAGGATGTTGTTGGTGTCAATAGTACTGAGAGGCTCCAGGATGCTCTCCTCTCAGTGTTTCACTTCCTGACCTCTAAAAAAGAATTGTCCTTGATATATGAAATAATTCTTCCCTAATTCTATTGAGTTAACTTTTGTTGATTCTTTGTATATGAATTTTCCTGTGTGTGTGTGTGTGTGTGTGTGTGTATGTGTGTGTGTGTGTGTATGTGTGTGTATGTGTGTGTGTGTGTGTGTGTATGTGTATGTGTGTGTGTGTGTATGTGTGTGTGTGTGTGTGTGTGTGTGTGTGTGTGTGTGAGGTACTGTGTGTTCCTGTGGAGGACCAAGGGTGACTTTGGGAATGATCCCTGATTGCTTCTACCTCCTTTTTGCTTCACTCTAGGATTTCCCAGTCTCCACCCACTATGATTGGAAGTTCAGGACCCAGCTGTTTCTGCCTGGTGTTTTTACACGAGACCTGAACTCAGGACCTTCTGTTTGTGAGGCAGAGTCTTTACCCCTGAGCCATCTCTCTAGCCTTCCCTGGCATTTTTACGTGGGATCTGGGATGAGAGCTTAGTTCCTTTTGCCTGAAACGCAGCTGAGTCATCTCTCCAGTCCTTGCATATGACTTTAAAATACCTTCACATATATTTATGATAAAGTCTGGTTTTAGTTTTGCAGCAGATTTCAGTGTGTGATCTTAAAAAAGAAACTATATGACAAAGATAAAAGAGTTTGCCTAGCATGGATAAGACTATATTCAAGTCCCGGTATCACTCTGTCACAGTGGGCTCTCCTGCCAGCTGGACGAGCAACTGTAACCAGTCTGTTGTAAGGGAATAAGCCCCTTTCTTCCCCTTAAGCTGTTTGGTGGTGACTTATCAGCAACTATGCAAGTGAATGCAATAGAATCTGGTACCAGAGAAGTGGGGGTTTCTGATAAATCTGGTTATGTGGACTTTGTGGATTTTAAATGGCTTTATTGGAAATACTTTGAAATGTTTGAAGCTTTTTGAATCTGTGGATTAAAAATACCATTCTAAGGAGTTTAACAGGCCACTTGGAGACTAGAGATGCTGAGAGAGTTGTGAATTGTTTGGGCCAGTTCGTGATGAAGAGGACAGAGGAAAGCTGCGTTGATGGCCATGACATTTTGGATATGGACAGAGCAGACAGAAGAGCAGCTGCGGCTGTTGAAGTAGTAAATGTCGTTGAAGGAAAACCTAATGCTCTGCACTGACACGGTGGAAGAAAGGAATATCAATGTGCTGAGATTCTGCCCAGGACAGAGATTCTCCTGAGAGTCAGCACAGAGAAGCTGAATTAGTTGTGATTCCAGGGAGTCCGTCTCCACCTGGAGGTTATGGTAGAACTTGGCATCTCCAACATCTTCACTTCTCAATGGCAAACCAGGCTTCAACTCCACAGCACAGCCAGAGTCAATGTGGGACATCTGCCAAGGAGAATTGTATACATGGGATGTGTGCTGAGGATGGCTGCAAGTGAAGATTCAATCTGGTCCAGAGAAATGCTGTGTTTGTGCAACTTCAAGCTGTGAAGAGGAACTAGGATTGCCCAGAATTTGTGAGCCACTGTGACTATGTGATGAACAACAAAGGACATTGGATGCGGCATATGACTGGCTGGACTTTAATCTTAACTTAGTATTTTCTTATCACGTCATAATACTTCCATTTTTATGTTTTATTTGGCTAAAATAGTTAACTTGATTTGACAGGATTTTACAACTAAGAGATTTCAGACTTTTAGAATTAGAAGATAAATTTAACACCTGAAGGGACAAGGTGAAGATTACAGTTTAAAAAGTGATGTGTTCTTGTGTCAAGTTGACAAAGGGTGGAGTGTCATAGTTAGGCACAGGTGTCAACTTGATGGTTGAGGGTTCAGGCTCTGAGCACATTTGTAGAGAATTAGTAGTTGAGTTAAATCTAGAATGAACCTGCAGGATATTGTCTAGTGGGTGGGGAAGTGCCATCCCATGGTGGGTGGGACTAGTTCCCAAGCAGGTGATAAAATGAAGGGAGCTGTATACTAGTGTGTGCTTAACCAGATATGCAAGTAAGCATTATCCCTCTCTCAGTGGGCTCTCCTGCCACGCTGGACAAGCAACTGTAACTGGACTATTATGAGAGAATAAACCCCTTGTTCCTTTAAGGCTGTTTGGTGATAATTTATTGGCAACCATGCTGTATATGACTTTTAAAATACCAACTTCACATATATTTATGATAAACTCTGGTTTTAGTTTTGCAGCAGATTTCAATGTGTGATCTTTAAAAAACTGCATGGCGGGGGAAGTGACTCAAAGATAAAGAATTTGCCTAACATGGATAAAGATTTTTGTATTCAAGTCCCAGAACTCACTCTGAGAGGAAGAAAAAAAAAGGATTGTGTCTAATCTTCTGTCTCCTGAGAGTAATGTGCTTGGGACTGTTCTGTCCTGTGTTGGTAGCTAACCAGCTCTTAGCTGATGACAGTACTCTCCCAACAACTGGCCTCTCTCAACAATTTTGTGAAAATGGTGCCAGTGTACCTAGGGGTTGTTTTTTGTAAATTCCTTCTCTGCCTGGAAATGATAGTGATCTGTGAATGAGAGGCCAAGAACCACTATTTAAGAATTGTCATGACTAATGTTTGTCTGGCCATTTTCTGTATCCCAGAGGAGTATCTGGTATTATGCAGAACCACTGATACCTTAAGGTTGTGGTAGAGCACATGATCATTTTGCTTACTGGGGAAGACACTTCCCCTTATGCTGAACCTGCCTGCTCTAGGATTCTAAGATATACTTCATCATCCCATCTCCCTTTAAAAGGAGGGATTGGAGTGGGGAGAGGGCAGAGCCCTGGAACCTTGACAGAGTAAGAGGCAGAGCTAGCTATTCAGGGTGTAGTTTCTCTTGATGTTGGTGGGGGCTGACTCATACTTGGCAGACCCATGCACCCACGGCTGTGTTATTGCAGTAGAGTAGTTCCCCTGTGCACTGGGCGAGAGGACTTGAAAGGAAATGTCTAGGGGCCTCTGTACACTTACAAGATGAAGTGCGTTTGCTCTAGAGGATTTCTATCTGTGAGTAGAAATACAATAGTCAGAGGATTAAGGTCAGGAACGTGGCATGTGAAGGTTGGTTTGAGTCCTTGACCCTTGATGAGCTAAAGATAATGCTTTGGTAATAAGATAAAATGTTCATTAACGGCAGTTTAAGGCCAGAACTGTGACCTCAGCTCTTTTGCTGTTGCCTTCAATTTAATAGTCTAATATCATGTGCTATAGACACAGTATGTGCTAAAATAGTGGTGATGGTTTTAAGATTTTATCCTGATTGTTTTTTCTTTGGTAATGCTTTGGACAATCCAAGAATTAATGTGAAAGAAGACTATGGCTTTTCTTTTATAACTCTTGTTGTAGATAACCCATGATAGTGCATTCTGCTTAACATTTCATGGTTAATTCAGGCACTTCTCTCAGAAAAGTTATTTTGAATGTATTTTCTTAAGTTTTCTAATTTTTTTCTTAGAGACATTCATATAATGCTCTTATAAGAAAATATAACCGTCCCCTCACTAATTGAGGGGTGTGCGATTACCTGCTGTAAATTCTGCCTAGTATTTATAGTATACTTGGTGCTGAGGCATTGTGTTAACACTACACTTTGATATAAATATGAACATGACCAGATACTGGCTTTAAATTTGTTTATATTAACAACTATTTAAAATTGGACCATGGTACCTAGTGGGAATACCAGTGTAGAGTTCTTGCTTCCTTAGATGGAGATACCATAGTGAACATAAAAGAGTTAGTAGCCTTTCTATATATTAATAATAAACATGCTGCAAAGGAAATCCTGATACAATTCCATTTACAGTTACCTCAAAAAAGAAAAAAATACTTGCGATGATTCTAACCAAGAAAAGGAAAATCCCCTACAATGAAAACTTTTAAAACACCTAAGAAAGAAGTAGAAAACACTAAGAGATAGAGAGACTTCTCATGTTCATGGATTAGAAGAATTAATATCGAGAGAAGGACTGTATTACCTAAAGTAATATAAAGATTCAGTGCAACCCCCATCAAAACCTAAATGTTATTCTTCATAAAAACAGAAAAGTCAACTTAAAATTTATATAGAAGTAAAAAAATACTCTGAAGAACCAACATGCTCTTAAATTTAAAAATAAATGTGGGATATATCATTGTACCTCATTTCAAACTGAATTAGAGAACCATAGCAACAGGTAAGAATGGGGAGATGACTCAATTGGTAAAAGTGCTTGCTGCGTAAGGATGAGGACCTGAAAGCAGCTCCACAACACCCACATCAAAAGCCAGGTGTGGTGCCATGCACCTATGACCACAGTGCAGGAGAGTTACGAGGGACTGTCCGTCAATTGTCTGGATGAATCAGTAAGCTCAGGGTTCAGTGAGAGATCCTGTCTCAAAAATTGAGATGAAGAGAGACTGAGAAAAAGACCCAACCTCTGGCCTCCACGTTATTATTACATCTTCACAAATAAGTGAACACACACACACATACACACACACACACACACACACACACACACACACACCAGCATGATACTGACCCATAAATAGACCTGTTGGTCAATGAAATAGATTAGAAGATCCAGATGTAAACCCACAGAACTTCAACCATTTAATTTTGACACAGATGCAAAACAAAACAAAACTGCACATTGGAGGAAAGGATATTAGCCTCTTCAATAAATATTTCTGGGGAAACTGGCTATCCCACATGTACAGAAATTAAACTAGATCACTATATCCATCTAATTCTGTACAAAAATCAATTATAAATGGATCCAAGATAATAAGGACAACAATTGATGAATGGGACCTCACGAAATTGAAAATTCTCTATACAACAAAGGAAATAGTTAATTTAGTGAAGAACAGATTACAGAATGCGAGAAAACCTTTGTTAAATATACATCTCACAGAGTTTTTTTTAAATTTTTTCTTAATTTTATTATTATTATTATTTATTTATTCAATTGTGTGTGCGTGCGTGCGTGCGTGTGTGTACGTGTGTGTAGAACCACGGACGAATTCGGGAACCACCATGGATGCCTCCACCTCCTCCTCGTTTACTCTGCCCGGGGATTCACAGGCTCCGCCCTACCAGGACCAGAAACGCAGGCCGCCCCCGCTTCCACCTGGCGTCTATATGTGGGGTCTAGGATCCGAACTCAGGACCTTCCGCCTGCAAGGCAGAGGCTTAACCCCTGAGCCACCTCTCCAGCCCCCACATCTCACAGAGTATTAATGATGTCCAGATTATACTAAAAACTCAGAAAACAGGAAAATCATCAAACAACTCAATCAACAAATAGGCTAATGAGCATATAGTTCCCCAATAAACATGAAAAAGGATCATCTTCCCTAGTTATCAGTGAAATGTAAATTAAAACATTGTTTTTTTTTTACTTCCTAATGAGAATGGAAATCATAAAAAAAGCCCAAATAATAGCAAATCCTGATAAGAATATGGATAAAAGGGAATTCTTATCCTGGTGAAAGTATAAACTCTCAATTTCCCCAATAAAACTAAAAGTAGATCTATTCTATGATGAAGATATACTATTGGGTATTTACCCTGAGTACTCCAAGACAGTATGTCACAGAGATACTTGCACATCAATATCTTAGGCTGCACTGTTCACAATAGAGAAATTATTGAGCCAACCTAGATGTCTAACAGTAGAGGATGGATAAAGTAAATGTTGTACATATGCACAATGGAAGTGTTCTCTACCATTGAGCTACAATTCCAACTTGATTATTACATTTGATCATTAAAATAACACTTGTCTTTATGTGCTCAGAAAGATCTCTGAAATTTCAGAGAATGAAATTCTACCCTCATACCATTGTCTTACCTCTAAATATGTACCAAGAGCTCAGAGATGCAACATTCTGCTCATAAACAGCCTATGATGAGCTATTTAAACTTCTTAAACTTTCTGGGTGTAGCCCAGCTTGGCATCAAACTTTTGATAGTTTTGTCTTGGCCTCTTTGTGTGCTGGGACTACAGGCATGGGTTACTATGCCTAGCTTGTTTCATTTTGTGATGTGAAATAATGGTTCTGTTTCTATAATTGAGGAAGTACTTGGATTGCCTTCATAGTATAGATAGGACCCTGCTTTGTTGAAGTGAGCGAGTGAGTGAGTCAGTGAGTCAGTGAGTAAGTGAGGAAAGCATCAGTAGTGGTGGTGGTGTGTGTGTGTGGAGGGGGCTGTTGCCTTTCCACCAAGAGAGGAGAAGTTATGTGGGGTCCTATAGGGGTGTATAGAATGTGTGATTGCCCTGTAGGGATCTATTTTTGACTGTGGATGATTGTTCACTGTATCATTTGTGGTTATTCTGCCTATAGATTATTAAATAACTTTGCCTCTTATTTATTTATTTTATTTACACCTGTGGGAAGACAGCAAACTCTTAACCTTTCATATTTTATTTTATTTTATTTTAACTTTTCATATTTTATATAGAACCTTATGCTCTTAAAAGCCTATGTCATAGTTGGGCACAGCTGTCAACTTGACAGTTGAGGGTTTGAGTTCTGGGCACATTTGTAGAGAATTAGTGGTTGAATTAGGCCCAGAGCAGACCTGCAGGAGATTGTCTAGCTGATGGCGAAGGCCCAGTCCATGGTGGGTGGGATTAGGCTCTGGAATAAAATACAGACAATTGATTGAGAGAGTTGGCACTCTTGTGTACCCTTGGCCAGACATGCTGGTCTGGCAAGTAGGGATCGTCCTTCTCTCAGCCATTACATAGAGATGGTGTGGCCAGTTCCCTTGGCCATGGTGTTGGCATGAGCTCTCCTGTCAGGCTGGATTGAGAACTGTAACTAGATAATCGTAAGAGACAATAAACCCCTTGTTCCCTTAGGCTGTTTGGTGGTCATTATCAGCAACCTGCAGGCAAACTGCAACAGCCTATCTGCAACAATATTTCATCATTAGTTCTGGAACATTTGCATAGCATCCTCTAAAGTATTATAATCTATGTGTAACTAAGCTGTTTTCGAACTGTCCAGGTAGCCCAGACTGACTTCAAACTCTAGTCTCTTGCCTCCATTTCTCAATGGTATGCTTACAGGTATGCCGCCATGTCTGACCTAAAGCTAATATGCCTACTCTCCAGTTTTTTTTTTTTTTTAAACTGGGGTCAAAATATTTTTTTAAACTTAGCTTGCTGAACAAAGACATACCTGTAACAAAATAATGTCAAATTAGCTCAAATATTTTTTATAACCAGTTCCTAAACTGGTATTGATAATCACCAAATGTAAATGACAACTACAGTTTAATCATATCTATTTACTAGATATTTACTATTTTTAAATTGGGTTTATGCTTGAAGGTTCTGTCCAGCTGCATTTTGCTACTTTGAATTAATTCACATGATAAATACTTTTTGAAACATTTTTCTACTTTATTTTTGTATGTGTATGTTTGTCTGTGTGTCTCTCTGTATCACAGGACACTGTGTGTGCCTGTGGAGGCATAAGAGTGACTTCAGAAATTACCCTAGATTCCTTCTACCTTGTATTTGTTTTGCTATGCAGTTTCCTGAGCTCTGCCTTTAAGGGCCAGAAGAACTGTGTGTGTGTGTGTGTGTGTGTGTGTGTGTGTGTGTGTGTGTATCAGAAGCCTACAGGTGACTACAGAAATTGTCCTGGATTGATTCTACTTTCTTTTTGTTTTGCTCTGGGGTTTCTCAGGCTTCTCCTTCCAGAGCCTGAAGTGTGGGCCACCACCATCATTTCCTCCTGGCATTTGTATGAATGATCTAGGACCCGAACTCAGGACCTTATGCTTTTGAGTCATCTCTCCGGCCCAGATTTCTAAATTTTTAAATGAATAAAATGATTGTTAGATTTTGAAATATGTTTAGCAATGGATATATAAATTTTGAAAACTGAAAGCAGGATGCCACAGAAAGTACACCACAGATATGCATGAAATCAAATTTTCTGAAAGAGAAAGTCTTTTCAGTCTTCCTGAACAATCTATGTGAAAATGGTAGTTGTATATTACCAGTGAGAGGAGGACATCTTCCCTCCTCTCTTTTTTCCTCCATTTTTTAAGTTCATTTCGCCAATGTCATACACATCTATCATTGCCATTTTCTCATAGTCACCCCTATTACCCTTCTCCTCCTTCTCGTCCACTTCTGCTGTTCACCTTCCTCTCCCCAGACAGTCTTCCTTCTGATTTTGTGCCATATATTTGAATTTAGATTCTGCATATGAGAGAAAGCATGCAAAATTGTCTTTCTTAATCTGGTCTATGCTAATTCTTAATTAATGATACATTTTCTGATAAGGCCATTCATAAGGATTTAATTTTTTTATTATTTATTCAGTCGTGCGTGTGCATGTGTGTGCGTGTGTGTGTGTGTGTGTGTGTGTGTGTGTGTGTGTGTGTGTGTGTGTGTAGAACCACGGACGAATTCGGGAACCACCGTGGACGCCTCCACCTCCTCCTTGTTTACTCCTCTCTTTTTTCCTCCATTTTTGCCCCAGGATTCGCAGGCTCTGCTCTACCAGGACCAGAAACACAGGCCACCCCCCCCACTTCCTCCCAGCATCTATATGTGGGGTCTAGTATCCAAACTCAGGACTTACAGCCTGCAAGGCAGAGGCTTAACCCCTGAGCCACCTCTCCAGCTCCCATTCATAAGGATTTAAAGCATTGTGATGGAGAAAGGGAAATCTCTTTCTTACAGAATAATTCCAGTTAATACATGTAGAAGAATTGAGCAAAACAGGAAATCACCATTAGAATACAATAATAACTGTTGCATTTAAGATTTAGTAATGGTTTCTAAACTTCGTCACTGAAAGTTGATAACAGTCTCAAATTATCTCTTCAAATATAAATGTTTATTCATTACAAAATCAGCTTTGCAGTGAAGGAAACTGGGAACACTAACTTCTCATGGTTAATGTCAGCAGTACTAATTGTAATATAAACATTTTCCCTTGGATATAATAAATCAGAAATAGTGTAACACCTCTGTTATATTCTTCCCATTAATGTGTGATTTTAGTATAGTCATCATAAAAACCTATATAGATTGAAACTGGAGGACATTATGTACTCGATACCACATATCACAACAGTACTTTGAAAACTTTTGCTGTCCTTGAGCCAGTAAGATGGGTAAAGGGGCTTGCTACCAAGTCTGACAACCTGAGTTTCAACTCCCTGGAACCTTCAAGGTAGAAGAAGATAAGTGATTCCTGCAACTTGTCCTCTGACCATGTAAGTCCTGTGTTGTGGGCATGCCTATACATACATACATACATAAATATATGTAAAAATGTGTCAAGATTCTTAAAGACAAAGAAAGACTCAGGGAATTGTCACAACTAGGAAAGACAAGGAAAGTAAGAGGACAAAAAAAAAAAAACTAAAAGCAATGCAGGATTCTAGAACAAAAGAGGAAATTGAGCAAAACTGGAGACATCTAAATACTGTCTATAGTTCAGGAAGCAATGTTATATGTGCTAATTTCCGAATTTTAATCATCATTCTCTGGCTCTCAAGTGATGATACTAGGTAAGTGATGCTGAAGGAATGTAGGAACTCTTCTTGTGGTTTGTCATTCCTCTTATGTCTAAAATTATTAAAATAAGTTTTAAGAAACACTTGGTACTTAAGTGACATGTTTTGCTATTTCTCATTAGTCACACCTGATATTATTAATGGCTGGAAACATACTAGGAGACCAAATTAGTTAATAGTTGACAGGTCTGAAAACTTGAAATTTAATTCCCTAGAACCTACAAGGTAGAAGGAGATAAATGACTCCTGTAATTTGTCCTCTGACCTCCACATAAGTCCTGAGTTGTTTGCATGCCTATACACATGTATACAAATAAATATTTGTTAAAAAGAAGGTGTCAAAAAACCAAAAGGACTTTGAAATGTGTAAGTTCCCACCTCCTTCCTCAAATTTACCTAAACTTTAAACCTTTTCTGAGAAACTGAAAGTTCTATTTTATTTTAAAACACTGGCTTGATTTTAATGGATTACTTTTGTGCTAGTGGTGTGTGGAAGATTTGGCACAAAACACAGGGATAGATCTGTGGAGTGCAGCAGTTGGAAGTCTGTGGCATGTGTTCTCATGGCCACAGAAGATTGCTGAGTATTATAAACAAATCTACGTAGATTCCTCTAAAGCAGAACCATCTGTTTAGTTCCATAGTTTATAGTTTTCCCATAACAAATTCTCAATAAATACTTGAAAAAAGCATTTGCTGTTAAACCAGTGTTACTGCTTGTTACCAGGTTTACTACTTGCATGAAAATGCTTAAATTTTTTGAAAAGGAAACTCCTGAAATTCACACTGACTTTATATAAAAGGACGGTTATATCACATAATGTTGCAAATCTGTTGATACTATGCTTAAAAATTCCATTTTGAAATATTTCCTTGCTAGGATAACTAAATACTTCGTAGTGATCAGATCAGTTGTAAGACTTTGCCTCAGTCATTGTCTTGTCTGCTGGAGGGAAATGCTACCCTCCATTCTGTCCTTGGCTATCTCCTGCTATCTTAGGCCATAGCATGACCTTTGCTTGTTTTCTGCTATCTTTCTTTTTCTGAAAACTCCTATCCATCTTTAAGATTTATTTTAAACAAACAAACAAAGAATCTTCTTCTGAACTTTGCTCTAACTATAAGAGCATATATTTTCCTATTGTGACATTTAACATGGTGTTTGTATTTGAATAATTCGTTCATTCTCCCATTCTTTCATAAAACATTGACAGCTTCCCTTTATGTGTTGAGTACTAGAGAGAGTAATAAGAGAGAGATAGGATCCCTGGTATTATTGGTTCCCTTTTTACTAGGACTGGTAGGCTTACTGATACAACTTTTGGTTGCAATGAGATCATTTATGTACACATTTCTATTTCTAGAATATGGATTCCTGTGATTTTTGTAGTCCATAAATGAACAAGTAAAAATGAGAATTTTATGTATCTATCTGTCAGGTTATTGATCACTTCACTTCTACCAGGTTCTCTAACTTTAGTTCCCACATATGTTGTTCCTACATATGTTGTTTCCTTCTTCTGGCACATGGTGATATGTGTGGAAGGACAAGATCATCACTAGACTACATGTTGGTCAAGATTTTTACACAGGCATCAGACATTATTTGCAGCAAGATGCTTCTTGACCCTTACTACGTCATGTTCCACCCTACCAGAACACACACACCCACACCGACACACACACACACACACATGCATGCACACACACGCACGCACACATGCATGCTCACACATACATATCTTCACATGTACATATATACCAGAATAGGATAGAGTTTGGGTCACATGACTATGCCCTGCCTGCAAGTGAGGTTGGAACCTAGTGTAATAATTGACTTTGCATTTTCTATTTTCCACAGAGCCTATCCAGCAAAATAGGAAGGTAGTTATGGTGCAAGGAAAGAAAGAGAAAGGGAGAATTGTAAATGTAGTCTACTCCTTTGAATGTGACTGGATGACTTTTGTAAACGCTAACTAATTATATATAAGCTGATAGAAATTTAAACAATGTTAATGGAAGATTCTTCTGGAGTTTGTATTATAGTACATTCACTGCTATTTTTGTTTTGGGATTTTTTTTGATAGGATCTTGTTGTATAGCTCAGACTAGCCACCAACTTAGCATCTGCCTGCTTTCACCTCACACTGGAATTAAAGGAATGTATCATGCTGTGTTTTAAATGTGTATCAAGTTCTTTCAGACTGAATTGTTCTTTTTAACTCTATCTAGAGTATAGTTTATTTAAGCTTCAGGTAGAATAATCACCAAACACTTGAAATAATTTTCCTCAGTGTCTTTTAAGAAAATAGAATGGCTGAATATAATTTGGGAAAAGGAATAGTGTCATTAATTGAGTATAGGAATTACATCTTTGGAGATATGGGAGTTCTATTCAGTCATTCACTCAACCAATAAAATTTATTTACTATCCATTACTCATTGAGCACTAAAAGTAACTAATAATTTACATATTTGGTAAATTTTTCGAGGAAAGTTTATAATTTTTTCCATGAAAAAATGTAGCTATTCACTATGAATATATTTACATATGAAACACTAGAAGAATAAAAAATTTTAAAAAGAGTAGCTGGCAAGTTAAAAAAAATCCAGCAGGACAAAGATTTCTATAAAAATGTCACCATTTCCAGACATTCAAGATTTCCTGATTTGTGAAAATTGAATAAGTGGATAGCATTTCTCTGATTATGGACTCGAAGCAGAGAGAAACATTATGGTCAGCTACCTTTTGTTGTACAAATCCTTACTGCAGGCTTACCTTGAGTCTAATTTTATGGCAACCCCTCCCCCTGGAATAACTATAACAATAGTCTTCCTTTCCCAACAATAAACTGAAAACATTGGTTTTCAATGGCTTGTAACTCTACCTTCATGGATGGGTGTATTACTTCTTCCCTTAAGAATTCAGCAGGACTTGCTATTGCATCACTGCTGTATAAACAAACAGGGAAAGCACATCTCATCGGGGAACTGATTTAACTTGGTAACCACTAAGCCAAAGCTTCACACAATTACATAGTCCAAATAGCATGTTATATGAAAATTGTATATATACTTATATGTATGATGTTACACGTTTCTCACATCATAGAGAGGAAAACATTCAAAGGGTTATTGAGTAGAATACACATAGCTTATTAATAAAAGCAGAAATTTTTACATTTAGCACCACAACCTGTTTCTTTTGACTCCTCTTTTTTAGTCAGCAGATGCTGAAGCTCATTCTCTTTGAAAGCACCCCCTTCTGTCCCTCTGTTCCTACCAATATGTCACAACTGGGTGAAGGTCAAGGGGCCCATGGTTTGGGTCTGGGAGATGAATGTGTGAGCAATGATTTCCTAGTTCTTCCCAGATCACCAGGCTGCTCCTTGAAACTTGCTTTCCCACCTACAGATAGTTAGAGACCTCATATAGCACTTGGCATGCAGTATATGTTGATAAATGTTTGGGTAGCTGGAAATAGGAATAATGAAAAAGAAAGTAAGCTTGGTGGAGATAAAGTTGGAAAGTTTAAAGGAAAGTCAGATATGGAAAATGGGGAACTGGAACTCCCACAAAGGGTCTACTTTTTGTTTCCAGAGGGTTTTGTGGCCTCCTGGGGTCAGGAAGAATAAACTCTTCCTGAGAAGTGAGGGAAGAAGAACCAAGATTTTTTTTTTTTGGCTTGTAATCAACCAGGAGAAGAGCCCAGAAGCATCCCATAGACTCTATAAAACTCCCTGTCCACAGAAGACCATTCAGATTGAAGCTAGGGAGTTCATCCACAGAAGACTGTCCATGGTGTAAATGAATGAGCTGGGTTGGCAGGAGGTTTCCCATACTGTGAGCTCACACATACTAGATTTAAGAGGGTTGGCAGGCACTATAATGTGCCAAGCTATTAATTATTCTTATGTTCACAGTGCAAATCACTGAGCATAGATATGGCCTTTTTCATTTCTGCCACATGCGGCCCACATAGAATGCCTCTAAAAGCATAATACATATTTGTGTATTTATATGAACAATATTTTTCTTTCTAACTCTGTTTTTCATCTATTTTCCTGTAAATGACATTATTCAATTCTTCTTTATGTTTAAAAAATTCAGATATAGTTGAAATACAGGGTAGTTCTATTTTTAGCTTTCTGTAGTCATTGTGCCAGTTTGTATTCTTACCAGTTGTGTATAGGGTTCCTCTTTCCCCACATCTTTGCCAACATTTGCCATCTTTTGTCAGTCATGTCCTTCTGACTGGGGTGAGATGCTAATTTTCATTTCTTAGGTGGCTAAGGATGTAGAACATTTTGTCATATATTTAATTTTTTTGTTTTGACAATTGTGTTCAATTATTTTTTCTATTTCTTCAGATAATTTCGTTTGGTGTTGATTTTTTAGTATATTTTGCACGTTAGATACTAACCTCTTTGTCAAGAAAATATTTGTAAAGGTTTTTTTCCCTCATTCTGTATCTTCACTCTGCTGTTTGTTACCTTTACTGTGCAGAAGCTTCCTATTTTTATACAATTTCATTAGTTAGTTCCTAACATTATTTTATGAGTGATTTAAGTCATTTTCAGAAAGTCTTTACCTGAATTTTTTAAGTGTTTTGCCTTTTTTTGCACCAATTTTTAATTAAGTTTTATATTAATGTCTGATCTGTTTTAAGTTGTTTTGTGCAAGAAGAAAAATAACTATGGTTTCATTATTTTCTATGTGGAAATCTAGTTTTCCATATTTGTTGCCAAGGTTGATTTTTTTCTTCAATAAGAATTTTTGAAACATTTGTCAAATATTAAGTAGCTGTATGAGTTTATTTGTGGATCTCCTATTCTATTGGTCTTTATGTCTTTTTTGTGTCAGTCCCATGCTATTTTTGTTACTATGATTATACTAGCTAGTATAATTTGAGATTAAATATTGTGATACCTCCAGCATTGTTCTTTCTGCTTAAAGGGTTATTTTGGCCATCAAGGATCTTTGGTACTTAAATATGAATCTTATGAATTTTTTTCTAGTCTATAAAGAATGCTATTGAAATTTGATGATTGTTTTAGTATTTTTACAGTATTAATTTTGGCAGTCCATGAATATGGGTTCCTTTCTTCAATTAGTTTTCATTATATAGATCTTTCACTTTCTTGGATAAGTTTATTCCTAGATACTTTGTATTTATTTATTTATTTTGTTTTGATGTTATGATGAATGCGTTTTTTTTTTTCTGATTTCTTTCTCTGTGTGTTGGATATGAGAATATAGAAAAGCTACAGGTTTTTGCATCCCACTATTTGCTTGTAGTGTTTATAAGGTATAAGAGATTTTTGTGAAGTTTTAGTGTCTTTTTTCAAAAATAACTTTTATTTATCTATTTATTTATTTAGAGGGAAAGCAGAATTTGTGCTGCTGTGCACATGTGGAGATCAGAGAAAAACTTTTGAACATCAGCTCTCTGCCTCTACCCTGTGGATTCTAGGGATCAAACAGGTTGCCAGTTTTGTGTGCAAGAACCTATGCCCATTGAATCATCTCACTGTGTAGCAGTTACTCTTTTCTTTCTGATATTGTGAGACAACACTCATATAACTAGCTTAAGGGAAAAAGGGGAAATTTATTTGGCTTATGATTCCGGAGTGGGGGATACAGTTCATTATGGCAGAAAAGTAAGGTGGGCAGCAGAAGCTAGAGATTTGGATCACTGCCTCTATCACAGAGACAGAGATCAAGCTGCAGACTACAAGCAGAAGCAATGTGGGGCTACCTTAATTACACCAGGTCCTGCCCCTGTGATGTGCCTTCCTCCAGCAAGGCTCCATTTCTTTCCTAAAGGTGCCTTGATCTTTCCAAATATTAACATCAGTTAATGATACAAACACATATAAACCTGTGGGGGACAACTTACATTTAAACCATGACACATGAGTCCCTTATTATCTTCTAAATATGGTATCATGCCATCTATAAATAAGGATAATTTGATTTCTTTTCTGTATGTGTGCCTTCCATTTCTTTTTCTTGTCTCATTGCTCTAGCTAGGAATTCAAGCATCATTTTCAGCAATAGTGGAAAGAGTTAATACCATTGTTTCATCCTAATTTTAGGGAAAAAAAGCTTTTTATTTTACCCCATTTGGAGTAATGTTGGCTGTAGAATTGTTATATTAGCCTTTATTAGGTTGTGATATGTTCCTTTGATTCCCAGTTTCCTCAAAGCTTTTGTCACGAAAGAATGTTGTAAAAGGCTTTTGTTACATCTTTTTTCTAATTTTTTAAATTATTATTTATCCAATTATGCGTGTGTGTGTGTATGTGTGTGTGCACGCATGTATGTATGTGTGTGTGTAGAACCACGGACGAATTCGGGAACCACCAGGGACAGCCTCCACCTCCTCCTTGTTTACTCTACACTGGGATTCACAGGCTCGGCCCTACCAGGACTGGAAACACAGGCTGCCCCCGCTTCCACTGGCGTCTATACATGGGGTCTAGGATCTGAACTCAGGACCTTCTGCCTGCAAGGCAGAGGCTTAACCCCTGAGCCACCTCTCCAGCCCCTCTAATTTTTTTTATTATTATTTCTGCTCATACAAACTTAACAGGTACACCGGTCCCCTCCCACCCTCCACCTCCCCTAGTACAACCCCCCCAGTGGCTCCCCCCCTAATCCCTGGAGAATCCTTTAATGTGCATGCCAAACTCTCCTCTGGGTCCTTCTCTCCGATGAGGTGCAAGGACCGAGGGACATTTCCCAGAACCCTTTTCTCTGTTCCCCTTAAGTTTAGGAATACTACTGTGACTGTCAGTCCCTAGCCTCCAAGGATCCTAGTGCCTTTAGTCCATGCTAGACTTTGTGGGGTCAATAATGTGTTGGACATAGCACAGGTCATGCAAAGTCCTATTATGATTGCTTCGGCCCTAACTTGTGTGGAGTATCTTGCATATCATTGCTCCTCCCATCCTTGTGCTCTTACAATCTTATCGCCCCCTCTTCCGCAAATTTCCCTGAGCTTCAGGATGGGGAGACATTAGGCTGTCTTAGTTCCATGTGGTTGATATAGAGTCTCTGATGTTCTGAATTATGGTTTGTTGATTTTTTTTTTTTTTTTTTTTTTTTAGTTTTGCTGCTCCTACAATGCTCTTGGCTCCATCCTGATGGGTATTGGATGTCACCCCCTGGCCAGAGATAAAAACCTGTTAAATTAGAGTCTTGTTATAAGAGTATATTCAAAGGTAGATGGAATAAAAGTAAGAGATGACAGTGAGAAGAGGGGTCAATCACCCATTTGCAAAATGGTTACTTTCTATCTGGCAGCCTATATGCCCTCCCCTTCTGGTGAGATCATACCCCATCAGTTGCAAATGATCGGGAAGGAAAGTCTATGAACTTAACCAGATGTCTCATTACTTACTGGCAGTCCTTAATGGTGGCCTATTTTCTCTGCTGTAACATGGTCCCCTTTCTCCTTGCTTTTGGTGGGACCCTCCTTCCCCATCCCTCCTGTTTATAATCTTTACAATTACTGTAGGTATTACAGAAATTTGTCTTTGAGTGTCTCTAAGTGGGTTTGGTACTAGGATCCACCTATTAAGGAGTACATACAGTGCTTAAGTTTCTGTGTCTGAGATACTTCACTCAATATAATTATTCTAATTCCATCCATTGCCAGGAAAATTGCATTAATTTATCATTTTTGATGGCTGAGTACTATTCCATTGTATAAATGTACCACATTTTCCTTATCCATTCATCAACTGTTGGACATTTGGGTTGATTCCATGACTTTGCTATTGTAAACAGTGCTGCTATGAACATAGTTGTGCTTGTGCTATAGAGGTGAATAGTTGCTGTATGGGGGGTTATTCCCAAAAGTGGTATAGCAGGGTCATATGGCATTTCAATCTTTAATTTCTTTAAGAATCTCCAGACGGCTCGCCAGAGTGGTTGTATGAGCCTGCATTCCCACCAGCAATGTAGGAGAGTTCTCTTCTCTCCACATCCTCTCCAGCATTTGGTGTTGTTTGTATTGTGGATTTTTGCCATCCTGACTGGGGTGAGATGATATCTCAGGGAAGTTTTGATTTGCATTTCCTAATGGCTAAGGATGTGGAGCATTTTTTAAGATATTTGTTAGACATTTTAATTTCATCTCTAGTAAAGTTTCTTTTAAGTTCCAGGGCCCATTTTTTAATTGGGCCATTTGTTTCCTTGGTGATTAGTTTTCTAAGTTCTTTGTGCGCTTTGGATAATAGAGCTCTATCAGATATGTGGTTAGTGAAGATTTTTTCCCATTCTGTGGGTTGCCTTTGTTCTCGTGTTACAATGTCTTTATCTGAACAGAAGCTCTTTAATTTCACAAGATCCCATCTTTTGAGTGTTGGTTGTAGTGACTGTGCTATTGGATGTCTGTTTAGGAACTCTTGGCCTAGCCCAGTCATCTTGAGGGAGTTCCCTATCCTTTCAACTAGGGTTTTTATAGTCTCTGGCCTAATATTAAGGTCCTTGATCCATTTGGAATTAATTCTTGTACATGGTGACAAGTACGGGTTCAGTTTTAATCTTCTGCATATGGATATCCAGTTTTGCTAGCACCATTTGTTGAAGATGCTGCTCTTTTTCCATTGGATTTTTTGGGCCCCTTTGTCAAAGATCAAATGGCTGTAGCTGTGTGGGCTTATATCTGGATCTACAACTCTTATCCATTGATCTGTGTGTCTATTTTGGAGCCAATACCAGGCCGTTTTTACAACTATGGATTTGTAGTATAGATTAAGGATTGGTATGGTGATACGTCCAGCAGTGTTTTTGTTACTCAGGATTGTGTTTGCAATCCTGGGTCTTTTGTGCCTCCATATGAATTTTGAGATTGTTTGGTCAACTTCTTTAAAGAATTACTTTGGGATTTTAATTGGTATAGCATTGAATTTGTATATTGCCTTTGGTAAGATGGTCATTTTTACGATATTGATTCTGCCAATCCAGGAACATGGGAGGTCTTTCCACCTTCTGGTGTCTTCTGCAATTTCTTTCTTCAGGGTTTTAAAGTTTTCATTGTAAAGGTCTTTTACCTCCTTGGTTAGGTTTATACCAAGGTATTTCATTTTTTTAGGGGCTATAGTGAATGGGATGGTTTCTCTCAAGTCTTTTTCACTTCTTTCATTCTGGGCATATAGGAAGGCCTCTGATTTTGGCACATTTATTTTGTATCCTGCCATCCTGCTGAACTTCTGTATTAGTTCCAGGAGCTTCCTGGTGGAGTTTTTGGGATCACGCAGGTATAAGGTCATGTCATCTGCAAATAGAGATAACTTGACTTCTTCCTTGCCAATTTGAATCCCTTTTATCTCCCTTTCTTGTCTTATGGCTTCAGCTAAGACTTCAAGTACAGGGGCTGGAGAGGTGGCTCAGGGGTTAAGCCTCCGCCTTGCAGGCCGAAGGTCCTGAGTTTGGATCCCAGATCCCATGTCTAGAAGCCAGGCGGAAGCGGGGGCGGCCTGCGTTTCTGGTCCTAGGTGGGGCGGAGCCTGTGAATCCCGGGGCAAAAGGAGGTGGGGGCGTCCATGGTGGTTCACGAATTCGTCCGTGGTTCTACACATACACAGACACACAGACACACACACACAGACACACACACGCGCGCGCCCATACACACGCACATGCGCACAGTTGAATAAAAATAATAATAAAAAATAAAAAAAAAAGACTTCAAGTACAACATTGAATAGAAGTGGTGAGAGTAGATAGCCTTGTCTTGTTCCTAATTGAAGCGGGAATGCTTCAAGTTTTTCCCCATTGAGTATAATCCTTGCTGTTGGCTTGTTGTATACAGCTTTTATTATATTGATAAAGATTCCTTCCATTCCTACTGTCTCTAGCGTTTTGATCATAAAGGGCTGTTGAATCTTGTCAAAAGCTTTTTCTGCATCTATCAAGAATATCATGTGTTCTTGAACTTTGGACTAGTTTGTATGGTGAATTACATTTATTGATTTGCATATGTTGAACCAACCTTGTGTGCCTGGCATAAAGCCTACGTGATCCCCGTGGATGATCTTTTGATACGTTTTTGAATCCAATTTGCTAAGACTTTGTTGAGAATCTTTGTATCTCTTTTCATCAAAGAGATTGGCCTATAGTTTTCTTTTTTAAGTGTATCTTTATTAGGTTTTGGGATTATGATGATATTAGCTTCATAGAAGGAATTTGGTAGTGTTCCTTCCTTTGCTATGTGATGGAACAATTTAAGGAGTAAAGTAAAGTAAAGTAAAGTAAGTCTGGTAACTCTGTGCTGAATCCATTTGGCCCAGGACATTTTTTTGGTGGGAAGATTCGAGATTACTTCCTAGATTTCCTCATATATTATAGGACTATTTAAATAATTCACAACTTCCTGATTCAATTTAGGTAAGTTGTGCTTAATTAGGAATTCATCCATTTCTTTTGTGTTGTCAAATTTCACAGAGCATTAGTTTTTGAAATATGATGTTATAATTCTCTGAATTTCTTGGGTATCAGTAGTGATAACTCCATTTTCATTTCTAATTTTGTTAATTTGGGTTTTCTCTCTCTTGCTTTTGGTTAATTTAGCTAGGGGTGTATCAATCTTATTGATTTTTTCAAAGAACCAGCTTTTTGACTACTTGATTTTCTCTATCGTTTTCTTAATCTCAATTTCAGATATTTCTCCCCTTATTTTGATAATCTCCTCTCTTCTACTGCTTTTGGGATCGGATTGCTGTAGTGTCTCTAAAGCTTTAAGCTGCATTGTTAAGTTGTTATTTCTGATGTTTCCATTTTTTTTGATGTAGGCATTAAGAGCTATGAACTTACCTCTTAGGACAGCTTTCATTGTGTCCCAGAGATTTTGGTAAGTTGTATTTTTGTTATCATTCACTTTCAGGAAATCTTGAATTTCCTTTTTAATGTCTTCCTGAATCCAGTTCTCATTCAGCATCATAGTGTTAAGTTTCCAGGAGTTAGTGTATTTTCTGTCGTTTGTTGTGTTGTGAATGTCCAGCTTTAGGCCGTGGTGGTCTGATAGGGCACAGGCTAGAATTTCAACTTTCCTGTATATGTGGAGATTCATTTTGTGGCCCAATATGTGATATTTTGGACAAAGTTCCGTGTGCTGCTGAGAAAAATGTGTATTCTTTGATGCATGGATGAAAAGTTTGATAGAGATCTGTAAGGTCCATTTCTTTAAGGGTTTGATTAAGCTCCAAAGTGTCTCTGTTAAGTTTTTTACCTGTTGATCTATCCCATGTTGAGAGGGTGGTGTTGAAATCCCCAAGAATTATCATTTTGGGATTGATTTCTCGCTTTAGATGTTGTAGGGTTTGCTTAATGAATATGGGGGGGGGGCCTGTATTGGGTGCATATATGTTCAATATTATGAAGTCTTCCTGGTGAATTGTACCTGTGTCTCTTATGATTTTTTTTGGTTTGAAGTCCACTTTGTCCAACAGCATAATGGCTACCCCTGCCTATTTTCTGGTTCCATTAGCTTACACAATTTTTGAGCACCCTTTTATTTTTAGGATGTGTCCATCTTTTGTGGTGAGATGGGTTTACTTCAGGCAGCAGATTGATGTGTTGTGATTTTTAATCCAAGTTTGTAATCTGTTTCTCTTGATCGGTGAGTTAAGCCCATTAACATTTAATGTTATAATGGAGAAACTATTTTTAATTCCAGACATTATTATGTTTAGTGGCTTTTGTAAATGTATTGTTTTGCTTTTAAGTTTTGGTGGTATTATACTTCCCTTCTGTTCTCCTGGATATGCTTGTTTTTTTCTTCAAACTTGAGTATCATTTCTAGCATTCTTTGAAGGCCTGGTTTGGTGGACATGTATCCCTTCAAGTTGTCTTTGTGCTGGAAAATTTTTCTTTCTCTCTCGATCATGACAGATAGTTTCACGGGGTATATCAGCCTGGATTGACATTGTTGTTCATTCAATACTTGAAGTACGTCTGTCCAAGCTCTTCTTGCTTTTACTGTTCCATTGAGAAGACACTTGTTATTTTAATAGGTTTACTTTAAAAGTGACTTGGTTTTTTTCCCCTTGAAGCTCTCAGCACCATTTCTTTATCTGAATGTGGAGTGTTTTAACTATTATTTACAGTGGCAAGTTTCTATTTTGGTCATATCTGTTTGGGGTGCAGAATGCCTCTTGTATATGGATGGGCCTTTTTTTTTTTTTTAGATGATGTATGTTTTCCTTGATGATAGTTTGAAAAATTTCCCCAGGTGTGGTATTTTGGGATTCTTGTTCTGGTATTCCATGAATACGCATGTTAGGCTTCTTCAGGGTGTCCCATAACTCTTGAATATTTCTCCCGAGTATCTTTTTGGCTTTAACAACCTCTTCCATTGAGCTGTTAATACTCCCACTTTGTTTTCAAGGTCTGAAATTCTATTTTCTGCTTCATTACTTCTGCTAATAAGACTCTCTGTTGAGTTTGGGTTGAAGATAGCTTGTCTTTTAGTTCAGTTTTAAACTCTGCTTGAATCTAGTTTAACTGTTCTATGCCTGTTTTTGTTTCTTGAACTATTTTTCTCAACTCTTCCAAGTGTCTGTTGTGTTCCTCTTCAAAGTGATTGATGCA